>OZ022240.1:27954014-28137480 GCA_963978895.1 Erpobdella octoculata
AAGTCCATATTTGTATTGAATATATTGAACATGTGAACCTTCTGTAAGCTTCAATTCATCTTACGAACATTTAAAATGCAGTTTAAATGCCATTTCAGCTTTTTTTACTGACCAAAGTGGCTGTACAAATACATAGTGACGTTTTTAATAACTGAAACTTTGAATTTTGAAAAAAGCATTTAAGTTTGATGGTTGAAGCATTCAGTTGTCTTCAATTAAGACTTAATTTTTTCCAGAAATATCTTCTTTTATCAATTTTATAATCTCCAATTATTTCTGTTCTATACAAGCGGATAACTTTAAAAGCGTTCAATTAAGAAGACACCCATCCAAAATACTCTTCGTTTTCTGAACTGAACTCGAACTATTTTACATATTTATGCTTCTTATTAAATATATTTCCCTTCAAGAGTTTTATTCCAACTACACGGGGCATGTACCCAATATGAATAGCAAGTTTATAATGACACGTAAAATCGATCCCCATATATGGACCGGGCCAGATCAGTACATAAACGCTACTTCACATATACGTTTGCACCAAGACATTCTCCTTTATCATAGACAAGTTAACTTATTATATTTTATATTAACCGATATTAACCAAGCCATTTATCGAAGAATTCTGCGATCTCTATGAAGTGTTTTAAAAATTTCCGCTTAGTAAAACAAGAAAAAAACGTAACAATATAAATATCTTTATTTATAAATCAACAACTTCCGACAAAACAAAAAAAAAGAATTGTATAATACTGTCTGTCACTTGTTTGTCTCAAAATAAAATACAAAATAATTTCCAGGAAATGAAAAACCAAATAATAAACTTCTCACCGAAACTAAGTATGCTTTACGACACAAACCGCATATATATATATATATATATATATATATATATATATATATATATATATATATATATATATATATATATATATATATATATATATATATATATATATATATATATATATATATATATATATATATATATATATATATATATATATATATATATATATATATATATATATATATATATATATATATATATATATATATATATATATATATATAATTGTATATATATATATATATATATATTTACGTATATGTTCATTTACTTATATACAAAGTTTAAAATTGTACAATTTCAATACTGAAGACAAAAATAGTTTCTATACAAAGGTCATTCCTATATATATAAATAAAGATATATACTTAGCACAAACAAAGTAAAACAGCTTCTTTTCACTGCATGGACATATATGGCCAACTGAATGAGCCTCCACTGAGCAGCATGTCTCTGATCAGGGTTTCAATGGGAGTCTTGCCAACCAATCTGACAAAGAAGAGCTGCTCGATTACTTGGGCCGAGACTGTCCTCAGTGAGGGCAAGCGAAGGAGGAGTTTACCGAAACGTGTGGGCTGGTTGGGATACTGGATTCTCACGTACTCTTCCAGTGCACATTGAGACTTTTCCTGTAGACTCTCGATGTGGGATGAGTCTGAGAGACCACAGGCATCTACTAATCAACAAAATTATTTACATTTACTGATCATTATTACAAATTTCTGGCTTAAATAACTGAATCTAGAATAGAAAAAATTCAATGCTAACCATAATACGTGAAGTTTCTTACTGTTCGTGACTTGACCTTGTCTATAAAAATAAGAATATTATCAAGTATTTTTAAAAATAAAAAGATAGGTGGATAATAAGCATTCGTTCGTGCTGCCGAAACCAAAATTTTTACCTGAGCTGAAAAGTACGATGGCTTTGAGGCAGCTGTACTCAGCTGAGTCCACGTGAAGATTTTTAAGTTTTTCTACTTGTTCTTGAAAGATGCGAATGTGATCCATAAATGCCACTACCCTGTCTGCTGCCATCGGGCTCGCGTGAAGCCCGGCGGCTGCCAGGAGGGGAGCCACGTGGAGAGGCATCGAACATTGGGCGGCGTTTAGGATGAACAACTCACTCCAACTCAGACGTAGCAAACCCACCTGGTCTGTCACCTGGATTGGTTTAAATTTAAATACGAATAAATAATTTTATTTTATTATTACCTCATGCTACCCACAAGTGCTTATTTACTTGTGGTTAACATCGTAATAGATTAATATTATACCTATGAGAAATTAATGCTACTGCAATGAGATACAAAAGAGGGGTGGATGCAGGATTATGGGGAAAGGGGGTTGCCATGCATTTGCACATAGGAAGTATGCATTGTGAAATTTTAGTTTACAACATTTATTTAAAAAACTAAAAAAATTAAAATACATTCAACTGTTACAATATAAAAAATCCAAAATGAACGTTGTTGGTATACTAAGACCCAGATTTTGTCCTAAACCAGCTGCCCTTCATGACTGACAGTAATTTAAACATTAATTGTGTAAGAAAAAACGAAAAAATCGAAGAAATCAAATCTACTGACACAAGATATGCAAAAAAATAAGTGAACCGTGTAACAATCCCTTGGAAAATGTTTTTTACGCAAAAAAACTCTTATCTTCTGAAGATATAATTTTTCCGAGGGCTTACAAACCACACTCTTTTTGGGTACTTTGCGTCAAAGATGTTAATGATGTCATCCACATTGATTTCAATGTTTTTGTGCACTAACACCAGAAAAAAGCATTCATTAGTCTGTCTTTTATCATTATACTTCTCGGATTGATTTTGACAAATTTAAGAGCGGGATTCAAACTTTCTACACCATCACTTGGTACGGGTGGAAGCAAAAATAAATATAGGATCTTGGAAATCTTTGGAAACACATGACATAACTTGTTTTGCTAAGTGCATAATTTGGGACATGGCTCTGGTTGAGAATGTCATTTGTTTCCATAAATTTCTGGTTCAAAAGTAGCTGGTGGTGCGGTGATGGTATATCAGCTTCAAAATATAAACATTTCATTAGTGAGCTTTTGAAGATTTTGGTGAATCAAATGAAGTGCAAGAAGGATCCTGTCTGATTACTATTTGCTGAATTTTAAGTTTTTCTGAAGAAAATGCATTATGCAATCTTCCCACGTATGTAACCAATTTTATATGGTTTTGGAAAAATTGCATAAATAAGTTCCTACTGTATATATTTATATAAAAAAAATTGGTGAGGGCAGAACGGGACGCATCCGTAAGTCCGACACTACAAAATACTTTGAGTATCGATGCAATGATTAAAATAAGAAATTACCACAAACCATGTCATGAAGTACTCGGTTGATAAATAAAACAACCAAAATATCGCTGGTTAAAATAGCACAACTTTTGAAGAAAAACCAGGAAAAATGCTTGACAAAATGCCAACCGATATTATTAGATAGTAAATATTCAAAACAATTATCCTCAAATCAACTTTTATTTATAAAATTATGATTACAGAAATTGATTGGTAGCCAATAGGCTACATATTTTAATTGCTGTGAGTCTGAATTAGGCATGAATTAGGCTTGCTACCGAGAGGCTGCATAATAATCAGTATGATAAGTGATGCGGCCGATATTTTATTGGTCAGCAAGCAATCCATTGTGTCTCACAACTTCTGAAACGTGTGAAGATATGTTATAGGCCAATATGGGGCATCGGGGAGTCCGTTGTGTGCCCTGACCCCCGGAAGCATGCTAATGTTTAACAAAATTATTTTCTACGCTCACACAAGAGACATTGCAGAATGTTGAAGCAGGAATAAAAGAAAAGAAAGACAATAAAGAACTATTTTTTTAAATAAATATAAACATATAAAACAAGATGCTTTACTCTTAAATAAACTAGATGTTTTATACGCTGCCATACAATACAGAGAACTAACAAAACAGCACAGGCACACATTATCACAACAAATAATTATGCTAAAAGAAATAAACAAACGAAATAAACGGAACCTGAAGATCAGGAAAGAATGGAATATTCCGTGCCCACTCGACAGCACTGAACAGGAGCCTGGCAGCAAGTTCGCAGATGTTTTCAATGCCCATGATGTTATTGGGCTGCATGCACTGGCCGTACCTCGACGTCGAATACGGTTCAGCTCTCAGCAGCATTGAAATGAAACTGGACAAGTAACTGTGACCTCCGAATGGGTCGCCATTTGCCAGCATCAATTGACCTGCGAAACCAGGGTGTTGTGACGGGGGGATGCGACCTCGCTGGACAGCTGAAGTTAAAATGAAAAAAAAATCATATATATGTATACACATGACAAGATGTGCAACATTTAAGCGTAACATCATGAAGTATCGAAGTTAAATTATAAATGGTTCTACTTATATTAAACTGTTTAAATTGCTATATTATTAATGTATTGTTGTATTGTTTAATGTGTTTTATTTATATGGTTAAGTTGTTTAATTAATATGTACGATTTTATTAAATTTAATTTCTAAAACGAAAACGCCGAAAGTAAAATAACAGTGTACAATTTATTAAAGGAAAACCAAATAGCAGATTGTACTTTTTTTTATTAAGTAGGCATGTGGGCATGATACAGATAAACACGTTCATAATAATATTTATTATTATTATATTATAAGTTACAATTATTATATTTAAATAACAATTATTTTTTTCGCCCTTTTTCTTGTTGTACTACTACCACGTGACCTTGCTTATACTTCAGAGTGTTGTTTATTACGTAGTTTTGTAATTCTTGGAAATTTTATTCTATTTTCTCTTCACAAAATATGCCCGTGGTGTGGTGTGGTTTGGACATATTTTCAACTTTTCTCAGAAACAATAACGCTGGCCAGTGAAATTATGATTGGTCTTCGGAAACAACAACAGGAGAACAGAGCTGGATTATATTGCGCATGTGCAGACGGAAATTAGGAAGCCTCTTTGTGTCAATGTTAATGTGTGTGTGTGCGTGTATGTGTGTGTGTCTGTATGTGCGTGTGTGTGCGTCTGTGCTGGAGGAGGAGGAATTGGTATCAATTTATCTGCATATGTTTCATTTCTTTCCTACGTATCAGGTTTGTGCACATCTTTAGAGTCAAGACTATAAGACAAAGACAGAAAAACAGAACTTTACTTGATAAATTATAACAAAACTGAAAAAAACTGAATGAAACTAAACAAAATCAAATAAAAATAAACAAAACTAAATAAAACTAAACAAAAAGTAAATAAAACTAAACAAAACTAAACAAAACTAAATAAAACTAAATAGAATAAACATTCTAAAAGTTTTTTTCAATATGTATTTATGATTTTCTTAAGCCAGACTGTAGAATCCAATTTCAAGTAAAAATTGCTGCTTCTAATTTAATTTCAAATCATATAATGATATACGTTATTTTTATTTAAATTTCAAGTAATATAAATACAAATTTAATTACACAAAGACCACACACAATGAAGTTTAAATTTATTGCTATCAAAATTCGTCACAAGCAACTCCGTGATTCAAGAAGCCATTTAAATTTTATTTTGCGTTCAATAAATTTAATAACTTTCAATTGAAAATTTAAAGTTTTTTTTATTTTATAACTAATAATTTTATATTCTTGAACGCGACTCACGTTTTCTTGTTATGGAATTTTACTGTTAGCTATTAGTGGTATGTATGTTGAAACATTTGTTTAGTGCGTAAGAAAAACGTGGTTTTTAAAATGTTTTTTTTAATAAGTAACTAATTTTTTGTTTAAAAAATCACAAGCTTGATTAAAATTATTATTGTAGTTGCAACTTAAAACTTGGCTGCACGTCAAAGTTAATAAAAATTTTGTTTAATTTTTAAATAAGTTTTTTTTATTTTAAGTCTCTACGATTCATTACATAAAAAATATTTTTTCTTCCCAGTTTTAAATTTTTAAATAAAACATACTTAAAAATGTTTTCCAAAACGAACATTTAAAAATTAAATTTATTCGCACTAAAAGAAGCCAGCTAGCTAGAGTTTTCTTTAATTAATGAAAACGATTATAATATTTTCGCAAAGTTATATTTTAATTTGTGTGAATATGCAGCAAGGTTTGAAATCGAAGGATTATAAATGGCAAAGATTTTTTGCATGAGTTAAAGATATATAAATAAATTTTAAAAAAATCTTTGGCACAAACAGAATAAAAAACAAACATTGCAAACCTTCTCTTCTCATTCCTGCCTTCAAGCACTTTTTGAATCTGCAATACTGACACTGATTCCTGTGGTGCTGATCAATCGGACAGTTTCGGCTGCCTCTACATGTATAAGTAAGATTTCTTCTGACCGATCTCTTGAAGAAGCTTTTACAGCCCTCGCATGTGAACTGGCCGTAATGCTTGCCAGAGCTTTTGTCACCGCAGACGACACATTCGATGCTCGGCTGTTGTGGTGGCTGCGGCTGCTGTTTGGCGACGTTTGTCTCCGACGATGCCGAAGAAGATGAAGATCCTGCGCTCGAAGAATGAGTAGAAGCAGGCGTGGAGCTGTTATTGTTGCCGAGTCCGTCTTGATTGTGGTGGGCCATGGACGGGGTTCCACTGGTTGATGCGTTGGCGTTTGTCGTCGTACCTCCGAGCAACCCCAGGCCTCCCAAAAGTCGGTCGTCATTGCCGCCACTTCCGCTCCAAATTAACGCGTTCGTTGATAAAGACATCTTCATTTGGTCAGACAAAGCTTTGATGTTCTAGAAACGTGTGCGTCGTTAGGAATTTTTTTTTATTACGTTTATGACAATAAAATTGAAATCGAAATTTTTAATCCGCTTCAAATTAAATAAATATTTTTTTTATGAACTTTGTATAAATGTCTGCTCCAATTCCACAAAAACTAGCAGACGTCCGGTACGACTAATCGATCACAAAACATCTCCAAAAGGAAGCAACTGGAGCTCCTTATAAAGGACCATCATCGTTGTCATCATCACCTCCGTCACAAATTCGACCCACATATCTGGTCGCTCATTCGCCCGAAGACTCGTCAACTTTGACCCCGACTGGCTCGTCGCCATGGCGATGGCTTGAGTTTGAGGAAGTCGAGGTTGCAAAGGTGAGTGTCAATTGGTCATACGGCGATCACCCATTGGTCGTATAGCTTAATATTTATTATGTTAATCAAGCGGAGAAGACGTTCATTGGTCACTCCGTCGCCTATATGTTACGCGGCATCAACAGAGATACAAGCGATTTTCCTTGCAAACCCCGCCTTCATCCTGGAAAACAAACGCAGTGACAAGCAAAGGTCATCACCGGGAGCACGTCAATCATCTTGCTCGGACTGGCCAATCAGATAAAAGTATGGTTTACTTCTGCTTTCCAAGGGGAGTACAGCATGAAACGTTCGGTCATCTAACATAGAAGCTGTAAAGCGTATCTATGATACGTATCACATGTAATACACTCAAATCAAGTTGAATATTTTTCAGCTTTTTTTCCGTAAACTTTCAATCTACAGACCGTGAACGTGTTTCAAATCACTGCATTCCCGCACAGTTGGTTCGCTCTTTTTATACCGGAACAGAAATCAGCGAAGCGTAACGAATACCTCTGCTAAAGCGACCAACACCTGTATTGCGTGTGCAGGTGCATTAAAGTTACAATTACCTAATTTTTCATTTCAGTTTAAAGCGTTCCGTTCCGTTTGCTTCTCGTTTCATTGGTCGAAAGATTTCGTTTGCTACTTTGTACTTTTCAGTTCCGGAAAATGTTTACTCTTCCTGTCATCTAGCGAAAGAAATTTAAAACAATATATTCGTTAATTTTTCAAATATTTAAGGGTTTTGAAGCAGTCGCCTTTAACAAATTTTTGCATTTTATGATGTGTGAAAAATGGTACAATAAAATTATATGCAATAATGGCTAGTAGTGGCTTGCTAGGAGTTTGGTAGATTGCTAACTAATTAAAAGAATGAATCGCTATATCTCACATACAAAATGACTTGATCATACAAAATTCAAATTTGGAAACATCTTTGTGATTTGTGATGGTGACTGATTTGAATCAGCTAAAAAATATTAGTGAAGCATCCATTTCATTAGTTAATGTTTAGTACAAATTGTTCCCCGTTCGTTTCAATTGATATTTCGTCAGTGTTAAGTTCACCGTTTATTATATATATATATATATATATATATATATATATATATATATATATATATATATATATATATATATATATATATATATATATATATATATATATATCTGCGTGTGTGCCGGTGTGTGTATTTATGTTTATTTATTAACTTAAAAATGTTGAAGCAACATGGAAAGAATAAAAATTGTCCAACACAGGAACATAATAACATGACAATTGTGTACCAAAATTTACTTTTACACAGATGTCAGAATGTGTTGATCACACGAATGAAATAGGAAACAAGATATCAACACAACATAGATATGATATTACCACCTCGCAACAACACATTAGCACAACATAGACATGATATGAACACCAGCCCCATCACCGGAAGAGCACCTATATTTCGCCTCCTCTCATAATTACACAACGTTCATTTCTTATGCACTCAGCTTCACTTTTAATCCTTCAAAACACTTCCGTTCGCGCGCTCACTCTTGTACGTCTGCCTGCGTGTTGGCGTACGTGGTGTGTGTGTGTGTGTGTCTGTGTGTGTGTGCGTGTGTTTGAGTGTCTGTGTACGGGAGAGTTTGAGGAGTCTCGCACCTGTCTTGGAATTATTAAAGATTTCCAAGATTTCTAGAGTTAAATGTAGGAAATTATGCTTATGAGGAAGCAGACTTTCTCTTTATTTTTTCTTTCTCACTCTCTCTCTCTTTGATTTTCTCTCTCTCTCTCTCTTTCTCTCTCTCTCTCTTTCTCTCTTTTTCTCTTTTTCTCTTTTTCTCTTTTTCTCTTTCTCTCTTATTATTTTTCTTTTTTGCTCTCTCTTTCTTTCTCTTTCTTTCTCTTTCTGTCTTTCTCTCTCTCTATTTATCTTTCTCTTTTTCTCGTTTTCTTCCTGCGATAAAAGAACATAACAGAAAAAAAGATGGTAATAATTGGTCATGTCTCACGTCCACAAAATTGGAGACTCGCAATTAGTTGCCTCTGACTTTCTCACTTCTACATCGCTGCGAGTTCTTTTGTCAAGGAAGCTGCTGGAATGCTACATACAGACGCAATTATCGTGAGGTGCAATTTGCTTTCAATATATCAGTTATATACATAAGAGAGTTTCTTAATAAAAGTATTAATGAATGCTTATAATAGTAATAAAAATAATATCATTATTAATAATAATAATAAAACTATTCCTACACTAGTATTAATGTTATAAATTAAGTAATAATGATTATAATAGTAAAATAATATTAGTAAAACATTAGTAGTAATATTATTAGAATTGAGTGACTGGAACAGGAGGATGCCATCTGATGTATTTATCATCGCCGCTCCACTTTATATAGACGCCCAGAAAAGTCTCATAAATTCTCATAGTTCTCCCCAAAATGGATTACGACAACTCAACTCTGACAGGCCTTCTCTATCATCATCTTGAACGGCTTCAAATACTTATCAACATAGCCGCTGAAACAATGTACAAGTCTTGAAAATATGATCACGTCATCCCACTTTTTCAAGATCTTCACTAGCTATGAATTCAGCAGCGGATCAAGTACAGGATTGCACAATAATACATAAATCCATACATGGCCAAGCTCATCCATACCAGTTTTTTGCCAATGTCACAGAAGTACCGGAAAGGCCGACCCATCGCACAACGCTCGATGGAAGATCCATCGACGTCATCGGGCCTAAAATGTGGCGGGCCTCTATAACGGTGAAGTGGGCTCCCCAAAAATGTGAGCTTCGACTAGGGTCGTCATTTGCGGGAGGCAGGGGGGAAATTGCCCCCTTAGGGATTTAGCGAAAAAAATTATTTTAGAAAACAAATAGCTACAAAGTTTATGGGGAAGATTTTGAAGAAGTTATTTTTAGTTTGTTGCGAATACTCCTTCCCGGTCATCTGCTCTTTTGGGAGAAAAGTGATTAAAGTTTGGAATTTTTTAAGAACCTATCAAGGCCGATGCTGATTTTTGGAACATGTGGCAGCGCCTTGCGTTAGCAAATAGGCATTGTTTAATTTCAGTTTATTGATTTTCATTTAAAAACATTAAAATATTTGTAAAGACAACTATTTTTTTCAGAATATGTTTTTCCATTTCATCAGTGTAACCTAAAAAAATGTACTCACAAAACATTCATCCGAGTTGGTACCAAACTAGAGCCCTTCATGGGACCTGTTCGGTGCGGGACTTCATGTAAGGGTTATCAAACGGATCGGGTCAGACCAAAATTAGCATGGGTCGAGGCTATTTAGCTAGGCCATGGGTTTTTGTAGTAATGAAAATGA
This sequence comes from Erpobdella octoculata, assembly GCA_963978895.1. Classification (NCBI taxonomy): domain Eukaryota; kingdom Metazoa; phylum Annelida; class Clitellata; order Hirudinida; family Erpobdellidae; genus Erpobdella; species Erpobdella octoculata. The sequence goes on from OZ022240.1 coordinate 27,964,317, forward strand.
ACAGGACCGGGCTTGGGATTTTGTAGCTATATAACGGGTCAAGTTTAAAAAAATCTGTTTGTGTCGGGATTTGAAAAATAAATAAACACATTTGGTAAGGTTGCTTACACCAATATTAACACAAGTTTAAAAAATAGGCGAAAATAACCCAGTAACTGCAGTGGCGTTTTTGGCACCCTGGGCAAAGTCTAAGGAATACGCTCCTAGAAAATCATATCTGTAAATATTTCCACCAAACATAGCTGATGATTGGGGGGAGCAATTGTAGTAGGTACTTTTCCAAATTTTTTGTAATAACCTTAAACACTTTTGTCTCCAAAATTAGCTGATGACCGGTGGCACATGATGTGGGTCCTCCCATAAATCCGTCACTGGCTACAACTTATTTTTTCTCCAGTCCCAGTTTTTTTATAACAAATATATATATATATGTATATATATATATATATATGTATATATATATATATATATATATATATATATATATATATATATATATATATATATATATATATATATATATATATATATATATATATATAACTACATTAAATAGTTGTAATGTATATTACGGAGTAAAATCAATTAGCCCGAAAGTATGTATAGAAAAAAGTGTAGATGGAAACACATCAAGTTGAAATCTTCAAATTTCCGCGTCGATTTCACTTCCATTGTTTTCCAACTCGCCATGTTTACTGCGGCGCCATCTTCTTTTTCTCGTCCGTCCGTCTAATGAACAACATGATCTTAAAAGCTTCCTGTTTCATCACCATGCCGCAACCTTCCCCACTTCCGCTCCTTCCGACAGCCGATCTTTGAGGTTCGAAGCGCTTTTGCTGAGTAAAAGTGCAGCCATGAGTTATTAGACGAGAAACAATTTTGCTTTAGAGAAAAATTTTAAATAATTTTGCTTATATATTTTTTTTATCATACACAATGTTTTTGAAAGCAAATTAAAATTTTAAATTGATAATGAGTATCGAGTAAACAATGTTCTGAAAGGTTTCATATTATTATTTTCCTGTTCAAGTTTTATATTGCATCCAATTTAAAAATCACACAAACGTCGATATTTGGCTCTCCTTGAAGTTGGTTTTAATAACTCAGTGTTCATTGAACTGTTTTATTTATAGCATCACAACCTGCTTAACTCAATTTTTTTTTTAAGAAAAAGTTGTGCTAGAATCGTTGAATGATTTTCTTTCAAACTGTGAAATCCGGTGAAATCGCAACTCAAATGGTAGGCAACGCGCATTTCTCCCATATATTTGTCGAATTAAAAATTTTACGAACTTGCACGCCAATGATGGTGGGTGGTGGAACTAGAGAATGAAGTGGTTCCTTTTTATAGTTTCAAATATTCGTGTACAAACTGATGGCTGAAAATGATTTGCTAGTTTGTATGTGAGTGAATGGTGCTGTTAATATTCCACCTGTAGTGGCGCTCAATATGAGTTAGTTGGTGCAATCAGGAAATTTGCTAGCTTCATCCAAGGGCTCTTTAATATAATCATGTGCTTAGTGCTTACATTAAAGAAATTCATGTTTTATCGCAGATTGTATCTCTTTTCACTTCGTAGGTGAACACTAGCGAACAATACACAAAAAACGAACAAAGAATTTTTTTTTATTACAATTGATTACAATATAACCAATTTAAGTTACGCTTTCAAATTTAGTTTTGGTGTCGATTTTGAAATCCCGTATGTTAATTTTGTCTTGCTTGCTTGACGACAAATCTTGAAAATAAAAATTTATCAACTTCCCGTCATCCAATCGAGCTGAACTTTAAAATATAGATTTACTCCTCACGACAAAACATTTTATTCAATTGAAAAAACTGTTTGCTTCTTGTCCCAAAAAAAATCAGTGTTTAGCGCAATTTTAGAAAAATTTTCCGAAAATGGGGTACCTCATTAGCTTTTTGTCATCGACCATTTTTAGAGATAAAGTTATTTACTTTGTATAAAATGCTTATAAAATAATGGTTACTGCAACCAGTGGCGGATCCAGAAACTCCTGGTAGGGGGACGCAGGTACGTTTTTTTTTACAATTTCTCCTCCCATTTGAGAAGTAAGCTAAGTGTAGATTTGCCAATTTGGTTGGGAAGCAAACCTAAAAAGCTTTTTAAAGAAATTATGTAAATTTTCACTACTCAACTATATGTCTCTTTAGATTTTCTTCCCAGCTAAATTGGCACATCTACACTATATATCTATATATCTAATCTATATATATAAAAATGAATGTTTGTATATATGTATATATGTATATATGTATATATGTATATATGTATATATGTATATATGTATATATGTATATATGTATATATGTATATATGTATATATGTATATATGTATATATGTATATATGTATATATGTATATATGTATATATGTATATATGTATATATGTATATATGTATATATGTATATATGTATATATGTATATATGTATATATGTATATATGTATATATGTATATATGTATATATGTATATATGTATATATGTATATATGTATATATGTATATATGTATATATGTATATATGTATATATGTATATATGTATATATGTATATATGTATATATGTATATATGTATATATGTATATATGTATATATGTATATATGTATATATGTATATATGTATATATGTATATATGTATATATGTATATATGTATATATGTATATATGTATATATGTATATATGTATATATGTATATATGTATATATGTATATATGTATATATGTATATATGTATATATGTATATATGTATATATGTATATATGTATATATGTATATATGTATATATGTATATATGTATATATGTATATATGTATATATGTATATATGTATATATGTATATATGTATATATGTATATATGTATATATGTATATATGTATATATGTATATATGTATATATGTATATATGTATATATGTATATATGTATATATGTATATATGTATATATGTATATATGTATATATGTATATATGTATATATGTATATATGTATATATGTATATATGTATATATGTATATATGTATATATGTATATATGTATATATGTATATATGTATATATGTATATATGTATATATGTATATATGTATATATGTATATATGTATATATGTATATATGTATATATGTATATATGTATATATGTATATATGTATATATGTATATATGTATATATGTATATATGTATATATGTATATATGTATATATGTATATATGTATATATGTATATATGTATATATGTATATATGTATATATGTATATATGTATATATGTATATATGTATATATGTATATATGTATATATGTATATATGTATATATGTATATATGTATATATGTATATATGTATATATGTATATATGTATATATGTATATATGTATATATGTATATATGTATATATGTATATATGTATATATGTATATATGTATATATGTATATATGTATATATGTATATATGTATATATGTATATATGTATATATGTATATATGTATATATGTATATATGTATATATGTATATATGTATATATGTATATATGTATATATGTATATATGTATATATGTATATATGTATATATGTATATATGTATATATGTATATATGTATATATGTTAATGTCCTTTATGCATTGCTACACCATTCATCCGATCGTAATGAAATTTTCACACAACCTTGAGAGTCAAGGGGAGTCAAATATAAAAAAAAAATTTGAAATCCGTCACAAAATGAGCGGAGCGGAGCGGGTGAGCGAGCGGGAACTATATATATATATGTATGTGCGTATGTATGTGTGTATGTATGTATGTGTATGTGCATGTATGTGTGTCTGTGTGTGTGTTTATGTATGTACTAGCAGTGCCCGTAGCGGCTTCGCTCGCATGAAATTAGAGAGTTTGAACCGTGCATCCATAGTAGAGATCAATTTTTTAGGTCTCGGCTCGGCCCGTCGACAACTTAGCCCAGCCCGTTTTAAAAACCCAAACTCCTGGCCCGGCACAGCCCGTCTGAATTAGGCCCGGCCCATTCTTACAGGCTTAGAAGTTCTATATTTCAATTATCATATAAACTGGATAAACATGGAAGGAGAAAGACATCAAGATAATAAATTCTTGGATTGTATTAATGGGGAATTTTTACATCAACATGTCATGAACCCAACAAGAAACAAAAATATATTAGATTTGGTAATAACTTCTGATGAGAACATTGTAGAGAACATCTCTGTAGGAGAGCCTTTTCATTCTAGTGACCACCAAATTGTAAGATTTGAAATAATACTGCAGGATTGTAACATGAAAATAAATTCTCATATTAGCTACAATTTTTTTAAAGCAAATTATAACAAAGTAAGAAGCAAAATAAGAGACATGAATATAATGAGAAAAATTGAATCGGTGGATGTAAATGACAGCTGGATGTTATTCAAAAAGAGCATGGAGGAGGTCATTCAAGAAATAATACCCATTAAGAAACAATTTGTCAGGAAACAGCCATGGATAACAAAGGAAGTCTTAAAAAAAAGAAGAGCAAAAATCAAAGCATGGAAAAAGTTCCAAACACTTCGAAATGGAAATGAAATTGCAGCTGCAAGTAATAATGAGACAGGCAAAGAAATAATACTGCAACAATTGCGCGACAAATATGTCAAGAAAAGAAATGAGACAAAAAAAAGCATTAAAAGAGCCATAATTGATTATGAGAAAAAGCTGACGGATAATATAAAAAATGACAGCAAAAGTTTCTATGCGTATGTCCGAAGTAAGCAAAAACGAAAAGACCTAGTGGGGCCGTTAAAAAATGAGTTAGGCGAAGTGGTTGAAAACGATGAAGAGGTAGCTGAAATGTTAAATAATTATTTTTGTACGGTTTTTACTGAAGAAGACATAGAAAACATACCGGAACCTGTGAACATGTTTAAAGGAAAAATAGACGAGAAAATGACTGATGTGGTTATCACAAAAGAGAACGTTGAAAGACACTTGAAGGACCTAAAAACAGATAAAAGTCCGGGTATCGATGCATTACATCCCATGTTTTTAAGAGAAGTAAGACACGAAATAAGCGATGTGTTAGCAGAAATAATAAACAGGTCCTTGAAAACTGGAGAAATTCCTCGTGATTGGAAAGATGCAATCATTGTACCACTCTTTAAAAAAGGTAGCAGATCTGAGGCAAGTAACTATCGTCCAGTAAGTCTCACGTGTATTATTTGCAAAGTCATGGAAAAAATCATTCAGCTCGAATTAATGAATCACATTAGACACCACAGCATTTTGATAAACAGCCAACATGGATTCGTACAAAGGCGATCATGTCTAACAAATTTGCTAGATTGTTTTGAAAATGTTTATACCCACTTAGATAAAGGATCCCCTGTAGACATAGTCTATCTGGATTTTGCCAAAGCCTTCGACAAAGTACCACATACACGGTTGATGAGAAAAATAGAAGCGGCTGGAATAGGAGGTAATATTCGAGGATGGATCAAAGAATGGCTAGCTGACAGAAGACAAAAAGTGGGAATTAAAGGGAAATACTCGGAGTGGAAAAGCATAAAAAGTGGTGTACCGCAAGGATCCGTTTTGGGACCATTACTATTTGTTCTGTTCATTAACGACCTTGATTTAGCGACTTGTTCAAAGGTCTCGAAATTTGCTGATGACACAAAGTTATCCATGAAAGTAGAGTGTGAGCTGGATGCCGACATTTTAAGAAAAGATCTTGCAAAAATATACCAATGGTCCCTAGACTGGCAAATGATGTTCAACGTAGATAAATGCTCAGTGATGCACATGGGTAAGAGAAATCAAGAGTTTCAGTATGAGATGGGAGGAATATTATTGAAGACATCTGAAGAGGAAAGAGATCTGGGAGTTGTAGTACACAATAGCGGCAAACCATCAAGACAGTGTGCGGAAGCAGCAAAGCGAGCCAATAAGATTTTAGGATTGGTCAAGAGAACAATAATAAGTCGAAACCAGGAAATAATTATCAGACTATACAAATGTTTGATAAGACCACATCTAGAATATTGTGTACAAGCTTGGAGCCCTGTTTTAAAAAAGGACATCGTAGTGTTGGAGAAGGTACAAAGGAGGGCTACAAAGTTGATTAAGCATTTAAGCCAGTTACCTTACGAAGAAAGATTAAAACAATGCGGCTTAACAACTCTAGAGAAAAGGAGATGTAGGGGTGACTTGATCGAAGCCTACAAGATAATAACAGGAAAAGAGGATTTAACACCAGCAATGTTTTTCGAACAACCACCGATTCAAAGCACTAGGGGACATAGATTCAAGCTTTTTAAAAAACAAGAAAAGACTTTAAAAAAGGCTTTTTTTAGTTCTAGAGTGGTAAACATATGGAATGACTTGGACGATGACACTGTAGCATCTGAGACTACCACATCTTTTAAAGTAGCGCTATCCAGGCATGGATACTGATTTTTTATGCAATTATTTATTTTTTATTAGTTTATTTATCTATTATTATCATTTATTTTATTTTATTCTATTTATTATTATTTTTAATTCGAAGTGGTTGTCTATAGGCGTAAAGTCTTCTAAACCACTATAATAAACGTTATCTATCTTATCTTATCTTATATACTTGATGAAAAACTTCGGCCCGTCCCACCTTGACTTCAGGTTTGGCCCGGCCCAACTGAAGACCCTAAAATCACTAAAATATCTATATACTTGGTGAAAAACCTCGGCCCGTTCCACTTTGATTTAAGGTTTGGCCTGGCCGTGTGAAGACTCTAAAATAACGGCTTGGCCCGACCGGTGATAAACTGAACTTAGCTACTTTTAACCGGCACAAAACTTCAAAATACTAATTTTTACATTTGTAGCACTTACAGTTTTTGAGTAGCAGTTATTTTGAAATCAAATAACCCTTTTTTCCACCCCACATTTGATGTCCTGGAAACCAAATTTTTAAAAAAATGTTGAAACACTTATATCACAATTTTTTGAGTAAATACTAAATACTAATTTTGACATCTGTAGCATTCACAGTTTTTGAGTAGCAGTTACTTTAAAAACCAAAGAAAACCTTTTTCCACCCCACATTTGAGGTCCTGAAAACCAAAATTTCAAAAAATGGTGAAACACATATATCCTTATTTTTAGAGTAGAAACTAAATACTAATTTTTACTTTTGTAGCATTAACAGTTTTTGAGTAGAAGCTACTTAAAAAACCAAATAACCCAATTTTCCAACCCACATTTGAGGTCCGGGAAACCAAATTTGTAAAAAATGGTGAAACACGTATATCTTTATTTTTAGAAAAGAAACTAAATAATAATTTTTACATCTGTGGTATTTACTGTTTTTGAGTAGCAGTTACTATAAAAGACAATTAGCCCTATTTTCCACCCCACATTTGAAGTCCTGGAAACCAAATTTTCAAAAAATGCTAAAACACGTATTTCATTATTTTTAGAATAGAAACTAAATACTAATTTTTACTCCTGTAGCATTAACAGTTTTTGAGTAGAAGCTACTTTAAAAACCAAATAACCCAATTTTCCAACCCACATTTGAGGTCCGGGAAACCGAATTTTCAAAAAATGGTGAAACACGTATCTTTTTATTTTTCAAAAAGAATCTATATACCAAATTTCAGAACAAAATTTTAGAAAAAATTTTTAGAAAAAAGTTTGTTTTCCAGTTTTTTCCCCTCAGGAGCAAAATTTACAAAAATCCTTTCTTAGCGGATGTTTACGCTATAAAAGTAATATAAGTTCCAAATTTCACGTTCCTAGGATGAGGCGTTTGAGCTCGGCGTTGATTATCAGTCAGTCAGGACATGTTCTTTTATATATATAGACTAGCGGAGATACCCGGCGTTGCCGGGTTTTTTAGAGGTTTTTCTAATGTTTGTCTCTTTCTCTCCCGTTTCCTTTCCCACCTGCTTTCCCACTCCCGTTCGCTTTCCCGTTTTCGGTCGTTTTCCCGCTGCCGGTCGCTTTCCCGCTCCCGGTCGCTTTACCACTCCCGGTCGCTTTCCCGCTCACGTTTGCTCTCCCATTCCCGCTCACGCTTGCTTTTCCGTTCCCGCTCGCTGTCCGTTCCAGGTCGCTTTCCCGTTTCTATAATAGACAAACTAACCCACAAACATTCATATATATATATATATATATATATAGTCTTAGCTAATCTATTTTACGTTTTATAGGCTAACAGAAGTTATGAAAGAATGGAAAAGAAAAAATGAGCGTGAACGGGAGAGCAACCGTGACCGGGAATGGGAGAGCAAGCATGACCGGGAACGGGAGAGCAAGCGTGAGCGGGAACGGGAAAGCGACCGGGAACGGGAAAGCGACCGGGAACGGGAAAGCGACCGGGAACGGGAAAGCGGCCGGGAACGGGAAAGCGACCGGGAACGGGAAAACGACCGTGAACGGGAAAGCGACCGGGAACGGGAAAGCGACCGGGAACGGGAAAGCGACCGGGAACGCGGAAAGCGACTGGAAGCGGGAGAGCAAGCTTGGAAGGAAACGCGAGCAAGAGAGAAAATCGATAACAAAACTTCTGAGCGGGAAAGCGACCGGGAGCTGGAAAACGACCGAGAGCGGAAAAGCGACCGGGAACGCGACGAAAACGGGAAAGTGGAGAAGGAAACGGGAGCAAACATTAGAAAAACCTCTAAAAACCCCGGGCAACGCCGGGTAACCCCGCTAGTATATATACACAAAATAAGATTTTTAAGAATTTTGTATCGAATATTTTACCTTATTATTGTGAATTCTGGAGAGAATTGCTAATTTTGTTGCTAGCTCTGAATTTTTTTTCCAAGTTAAAATCAATCAGGAATCATTTAAGATTCACTATGAATAATTAGACTGTATTTAAAAAAATTAGCCAATCAATCAATCAATCAATCAATCAATCAATCAATCAATCAATCAATCAATCAATCAATCAATCAATCAATCAATCAATCAATCAATCAATCAATCAATCAATCAATCAATCAATCAATCAATCAATCAATCAATCAATCAATCAATCAATCAATCAATCAATCAATCAATCAATCAATCAATCAATCAATCAATCAATCAATCAATCAATCAATCAATCAATCAATCAATCAATCAATCAATCAATCAATCAATCAATCAATCAATCAATCAATCAATCAATCAATCAATCAATCAATCAATCAATCAATCAATCAATCAATCAATCAATCAATCAATCAATCAATCAATCAATCAATCAATCAATCAATCAATCAATCAATCAATCAATCAATCAATCAATCAATCAATCAACCAATCAATCAATCAATCAATCAATCAATCAATCAATCAATCAATCAATCAATCAATCAATCAATCAATCAATCAATCAATCAATCAATCAAAATTAACGAAATCTTGAGACATTGCGAAAGCCTTAGTGACATGTTTGTAAATTTAAGTTGTATATCTACAAAAGCTTTAAAAAAACTTTTTGAAGTTTGTGATACAAGATTATAAGGGGTTATAAACTCCACAGACAAAATCTTTTTTAACATTAAACTTTAATTTTTACTGTTACGTGATTTATGATTGTAACCTTCTGTATGGGGTTTGCACAATCAGCACCTGCCAAAACAGTAGTGATATAAATTTCCGGAAATTTTTTCATCGGAAACTTTCCGGAAAGTTTCCTGAAAGTTTCTGGAAGGTTTCCGGAAGGTTTCCCAGTATGAAAAAGATCGATTGCAAAATAAATTAAGTTTGAATATGCTTTTAAAAGATTCTTATAGCTGCAAAATAATAACTTTTATTATTTTCGATAAACTTTACATAAAAACTAAGTTTATTTATAATACTTTATTGGTTTTGCAAATCAGACAGGCTTTTTCACAGCAGGTTTTTTGACAAGTTCAATTCATATACCTATTGGTTTGGTTGTTTAAATTTTCATTATCATCTTCACTAAATTAATCAAAAGATTCCCAAAATGTCTGCTCTACTTTACTACTAATCAACTTCAGTGCCTCTGGAACAACAGATATTAAAGCTTTTGCAAGCCAGTTCCAAGCCTGGATAAAGGAGGAAGGACATTTTAAAAAATCAAATATGATCTACAACAGGAAGTACTTAGGTGTTTCCAACATACAGCAATTTCTGTCTTAAAACACCTGTTGGAAAGGACTGTGAACTATTAAAAAAAAAAACAGATATTTATTTTAGGTGCCCTTTTGTTTCAGACATCGGAAATAGGTTGAAACAAATAGGTTATAATAACCACATGTAGTTGCAACCCGAAAACATGAATTTAACACTATTTTCAAGTGCACTATCGCTGGCATTTCTTGATATTTGAAGAAAATTAAATTAAAATATTTTTTTAAATTTCCAGCAAGTGGAAATTTTCACTGGTGAAAAATTTCCCGACAAAATTTTTTTTTAAATGTGAAGACAAATGTACATGAAATCTTTGTGTATCCAGTTTGAACTTGTGACCTCTTGTTTTTTTCCAGATAATTTCAAATTAAAAAATTCAGACGTTTTTCTTCATCTTGAATAACAGCATAATCACATCTCCTCGCAGTCTTTTGTATTTGAGACAAGGAAAGACAGAAGGAAATATTTGAGCAGTTTTAACCAGTCCTCATATTTCATTCCCTTGCATGCCTTGACCATTCTTGTTGCTCTATTTTGGACTCTTTCAATAGCTTCTATGTCTTTTTTCTTCCATGGTGAACCAGAAGTGGAGATGGGCTCATTTTTGGTGACCCAATCCACTACTTTCTCAACCCATCCCAGCCGACCCACCTGAAAAGTTAAATTTTCTAACCCAATTAAAATTGTTTTTAAGTTTTTTCAACTCAACCCAACCCACGCATGTGCATAAAATGAGACCCAACCCAATCCAGCCCATGTCTATGCAACAGTTTAGGCGAACGGAAGCTGGAAGCTGGATGAAAAAAACGGTCAGTATGTAATAACTTTATTTCAGTTTTACCCAGTAAAACATAAACAAAACAAAACAAAAACATAAACATAAATGAAAATCGACAACAAAACCATAAACAAAATCGAAAAAGAGTGCGTGAGCCGGGAGTCGAACCCGGATCAATTGCTTGGAAGGCAACTATGCTACCGTTATACCACTCACGCCTGTTGTTACACTCTCTATTTAGTTTTGTAATTTAGTAAAAGCTGAACAGTAGCAGCTATTTTATAGCTTCTGAACAGCTGTGTAACTAAATGTCATTTCCACTTAAGTTTTAGTTGTATCCAGTAATCCTAGGCTAAAGCCACAGACACACAGATTGTAGGCTCCAGGCATGTAATTTGGAAGAAAGCAGAGGGAAACATATTGTCTACAGTAAAGTTTTTTTTACAATCGTTAGAGTGAGGTCCAACTTAGAGAACCATTCACAATTTTCAAAAAGATTGATCTTTTCCTGCAATTTAGCTCCCTATACACAACCACTTCAGGGGTGGACATGGGCTTGGTTGACCCATGAGTTGGGTTGGATTAGGTAAAATATTTTCTAATCATACGTGGATTGTGTTGGGCTAGGTAAAATACAATTAAAAAAAATATTTTAGAAATAACGGTTAACTGTGGACTGGGCTGGTTGGGATTAGAATTATTTAACTTTTTATATGGATTGGGTTGAGTTGGGTCGCCAAAAATGGACCCAGTCCAATCTAATCCACCTCTGCTGCGGATGGTAGAATAATATGTTCCAGCTTCGACCAGAACAATTTACCAGTCTTTAGCAGAATAAAAAATAAAATAAACAGAGAAAATTGCTTCTGGATGTCAGCAAACTTATTTTAGAAAAAAAACTCTGAATGTCTTTGAAGACGCAGTTCTTGCAAGGTGCAGAGTTTTTAAATCAACTTTCTTGGTTTTAAGAAGTAAACAATAAACAATGTGTCTCATCACATGAGTTGTCTCGTAATCTTTGTTTTAGTCTTTTAGTTCTGAAACGATGATGACACCAACAAAATTCAGCTCCAACAAATCCCTGAATGTAGCCAATAAAGTTTCGAATCAGACATCTCATTGGATAATAGGTGCCGAATCACCCCTTGAAGAATGTCACACAGACAAACTCAGTTTTTCTGATGCTTCGGAAATGAATGTGAATTTCGTTGGAAATGATAAAAACCATAAAATTGTTGGATCTAAAGCATTACTTGCTTTTATTATAGACAGGAGGCTCAAAGAAGAATCGTTTGAAGATGGATGTGCTGGTGAGTGGAGCATTACAATAATTATTATTACAATGTAATCATGCAATGAAATGTAAATGTAATAATTACATTTACATTTCATTGCATGATTGCAGATTACAGTTTTCAGTGCATCAGTAGTAGGGTGCAGTGTCTTTGAAGCTTGGTTATATTTTGAATTGGGCCATTTAAAATCTATTTTATTTCATTTATTTCACATGGTGGTTATGTTCACACGTCAGTGGTAATGATAGTGATATCATTCATTATTTTGTGTGATGACTAATATACATTATTTAAACTTGCTCTCAAGTTATTTATATCAAAAACTCACCACGTCGTTATGAGAAATTAGACCAGATGCATCAATGAGTGCTTCAAGAATTGACCGATGGTTTGAGTTTTTACCAATTGGCATGAAGTTCTCTTGTTAATGTTGAGAGCTGATGATAGTGTGTGTGCCTGTTTCATAAGCAGAAACTTCTCGACCAAAATTGGCTCATTTTTACAGGCATAGAATTTCTAGGCTTGACACAGTAACCATATATAATATATAAGCACATGGTGCAGGATTCTAGATGGGTCCAAGGGGTTGAATAATAAGCCCGATTCTTTGTATAATAGACCTGAGGCGTATTGTGTAATGAGCCTGATAATTCTGATGCAACCGATGCACTATTTAGTTATACCCCAAAATTTGTATATGTATATATAAATATATATATATATATATATATATATATATATATATATATATATATATATATATATATATATATATATATATATATTAATATAATAGTAGACCACGTCACTCATTTACTGATTCTGTAACGCTTATGTATATATATATATATATATATATATATATATATATATATATATATATATATATATTTATTTATTTATTTATTTATTTATTTATTTTTTTTTATAATAGTTTATAGTCCTTTACACCAGGTGTTTTAAGACTCTAATGTCTGTATGTAGGAAGCAGTTATGTACTTCCTGTCGTGGATCAGAATTTGATCTTTTTTACTTTTCCCTCCTCCTTTCTCCAGGCTTGGGACTGGCTCGTAATTAGCGAGGCGGAGTTGAAATATATATTTATATATATGCATGTATATATATACATACATACATACATATATATATATATATATATATATATATATATATATATATATATATATATATATATATATATATATATATATATATATATATATATATATATATATATATATATATACATATATGTCTCCTAATGAATTGCAGCTACATCGAGCTGCTAATGCGATCTCTCAACGTTTAGCATGAGATCGTGCGAGTGAGGCAGTTCGTAACGAAGCAATTAACTTCAACGAAACTCAATTCGATCAACATGATTGTGGTGAATTTGATGTTTTATGTACTTCATGTCGATCAAGAAATTTTGCTGCAGAGCAACCATCAGATGGACTATTCACTTCATGTTGTCGAAAAGGCAAAGTAATGTTGCCAAAACCAATTGACATTCACGGTAATACACTTGAATATCCCGATTTTCTTAAAAGCCTCATGTCAGACACGGCCAATCCAGATAGACAAAAAATTTTGATTTGCTTATATATAAATTTTTTTTATGGTTATCAAATGTCATTTTGTTTTTGTTGACTATTTTTATAATAACGGGCGCCGTATTTTAAAACTTCCGTCATTTTTGACAGGCTATCTCCAGTATATATATATATATATATATATATACATTATACATATATATATATATATATATATATATATATATATATATATATATATATATATATATATATATATATATATATATATATATATATATATATATATATATCAGCTTTTTTTCTTACAGAAAATGAGCCAGAGTCGCACAAATTTTGGACCAATTTGTTTCAAAATTATGTTACTAACTGCCACGATGAGAATGTCAAAGATGACATGGTTTTCTATGTCAAATTTTCAGCATTCTACACACTAGGCTCCAATATGGTAACTAACTTTATTATTATTTTTATTTTTTTTTGTTTTGCTCATTGATGTAAGTAGTTAGCTTGGTGGAATAGTTGATTTTTTCATTTACTACTTATTAAATCCCTTATATTAACTTTACTGCGGTCTTGCTTGCTTGCTTGAATGTTTGCAAACCTTGAAATTCAAAATTAACTAACTTCCCTTAATCCAATCGAGCTGAAATTTGAAATATAGGCTCGCTCTTCATGACAATGCATTCTATTATAGTTTGAACATTTAAAAAAAAAATTTTGTAATGAAAAATAAAATTCTAAACAATTTTGCAATAAATTAAAAGCTGGCAAATCCTGAAATATAAGGGATTTGTGAAAAAAAAACGGGATTGTTTTTAGAGATTGGTTGTGCTTCTGTGCCAACTGGGAAGAATCAGGTTGATTCAGTCTTATATTATTTCATGGTTTTATGAAATAATCATCATGCACAAACATTAATTATGGTTATCAGGATAGTAATAAGATAATTTGTTTTAGTTGTTGATTGAAAGTTTTATAAATTGATATTTAGTTTTTTTTTAATATTAAATGGCTACAAATGTTCTTACTCACACTATTGTTATCTTGATTGTCAATTAAAGGCCATTTTATTTCTTCTTAAACTGCATAGCATGACAAATATGCAAAAAGTTTAATCTGTTACGATGCAAATTATTTTCACAGACTGAAGTAGAAGTTTACAGAAGCAATTCTCCATGTTTGCCACCGCTATCTAGTAAGCAAGTTAATTGGGAAGAAACCGTTTACTTGAATCTTATTTTACATAAGGTTAACATCTGAAAGTAATTTTCATTTATTTTCATTTACATAATGATGGTTTTAGTTTTTTTTAATTTTATTAGCATAGCAGGTTTGCTAGTGAATATTTCATTATGATGATTCTTAATGTGACGTGAATCTGTTGACTTCCGGACTGCAAAGTTTATTTTAGATTTCAAAAAGGTTTTATGTTGATGAAAGAAATTACCTACTTGAGACAATCAGTCTGTTATTATTATTATTATTATTATTATTAACCAGCCTGAACTAGCACTCATTTAATGACCAGATGTAGATGAAAGACCGAGTTGACCTGAGTTGTAAAAGAATTCTTAGTTCAAGAAAGTTATGGAATGTAGATTTTGTCTCTGCAGGAATTGAACCCGGTGCTTCAGTGTGAGGTTCGGACACTGTACCATTGCACCATCAGTGGCGGATCCATAGGGGGCGATGGGGGCGATCGCCCCCTACAATAGTATAAACGTTTTTTAACAAATAAAGAATTTTGTTTTTGCAGCTCTTTATTACTGCTTATAAGAAAGCACACATAGTCATAAAAAACTTGTAACTTTTAATTTCATAAAATAATTATTCAAATTATAGACTAGTATTCTAATAAAACAATTTATAGCACAAATCTAGTTTACGATTTTTTGACTTCGCAAAACGTTCAATTAGATTTTCAGGATTTACAAGAATGTCTATATGCACATTAAGTAGTGCTAATCCCGCTAGTCTGTCTTCTGTCATTCGCGTTTTCAGCCAGGTTTTAATTCTTTGCAGAGCTGAGAAACTAACATTCAGCACTGGCAACACTAACATGACATGTTTTAATAATTTGGAACAATTTGTTAGTGATTGAATATTACACCTGGTCACACAAATAAAAAACAACAGAAAGTTCAGTAGGTAATTAATTGACTCATCATTCCTCGTTCATTCTCAAGCATTTGCTATGCCAAAGTTCAACTTCCGATATAAATTCAACTGCTGGTAAGTGTTGAATACTAAGTCCAAGAATGGTGCCATAGACATTACTGATTGCAGAAACAGTTTAACCAACACCTTTATGATTTAGTTTAATAATATTTTCTGGCATCAAAGAATAGATTTGAAGACACTGCAGAATTTTTTTAGTAAAACGATTATTTATGTCCAATATCAGTGCATCAAGAAGAGGGATGTAAATTGATCGCCTGTAAAATTCTTCCAGTGTATCCGACGGTACATTTTCTTGGCCTGTCGGTCGTTGCACTATTCTTTTATACGTAAAACTACATTTTTTCAATTATTGTTTTTTCTGCTGCTTTAAAAATTTCCACAAACATATTTTCGCAGTTTTCACTTTTTTGTTCTAAAACATTCAACAGTTCGTTAATGCAATTTTTTGCATCAAGTAAATCTAAACTTTTTTGCCGCTGAATTTGTAATTTTGTAATGAAAAACATTTTTTGCCACTGAAACCTAAAAATCGCCCCCCCCAACTAGATGACCTGGATCCGCCACTGTGCACCATCGCATCTCTCTAACGTCAAATCAGTTTTTAATGATATCATAGGTTTTGACTAGTCATAATAGTTCTTTAGTAGACATTTTAAAAGTAACTATTACTCAAAGAAACAAACATAATATTGGCTTATTTGTCAATGCTTTTCATTTTATCCACTAGGTTCTTATTATTTAGTTATTCGATGATTATTTCATTATTGAAGAATAATGATATAATCATGATAATGTTCGTTACAGTTTGATTATTATGTGACATGTGCGATATGTACGCGGACAGGAGACAAGGAACTGCAAATTCTCAGCAAAACAACTCAGGTGGGTTGTTTATTCTGTTTTTACATGCTTTTATTAGCTTTCACTTGTCCGGATGTCCATGGGATGTCTGCGGTCGTTTTAAAGTTTGGAAGGTCATTATGAAATTCACCCGCTTCACAAAATTTATAGTTTAATAAACAAAAATAAAATTTAAGAAGCAAAGATTATTAAAAAATAAATTAAAGAAGCATATTGATAATGACGGCGAAAACTTTCATTGTCATAGTAACTAAAAACTATTCACCGGAGTAATATTTTTACAATAAGACGTCGCTATGAAATTTTATCACTGTCTTAAAAGCATGTTTTTAATCTTTTAAATTAACTTTCACTTGTTTATTTTAAGTTTAAGAGTAAAGGAAATAATATGAAATTAAATTTTGTCTCAGCTGTTTCAAATGGTCCATTTAAAGCAAAGTTGTATCATTTTATATGAAAATATTGAATCATTTATACCAGAGATGTAGTACTTGGTACTCGTACTCGAGTACAACTCAAGCACGTTTTTTAAGTATTCCGACTCGTACTCGAAGCCTTGGTACTCGTACTCGTTTTCCACTCAGTGCTGAGTAGCAGAGATATAGTACTTGATACTCGTACTCGCACTTGAGTACGTTTTTCAAGTACTCCTACTCATACTCGATACCATAGAACTTGTACTCGTACTCGTACTTGCACCATAAGTACTCGTAACATCTCTGATTTATACCACACTGTTGAATAGTCAAATAGACAAGTTATAGTGTTAATTAGTAGTTTATGCTTTGATGCTTGGCTACTAAATAACTGATACCACAGTGTTTAAGATAGGCAGTCGCAATAATGAAACACTCAGGCCAAAAGTCCCATGCATACATCTCACCAATAAAGTTTACTATGCAAGGGTGCTCCTTGCAAAAATGGTGTGTGTTACAAGAATTTTTTATTCTCGCATGTTTATTGGATCAAAAATTTAAATTGTACATAAAATTAATTGTAAAAGATGCCTATGTAATGTGGTGGCTATAAAAAAGAGTTCAAATTAGTTTCTATTTCCTTGAATTCTGATTCAAAGTAAGTCATGTAGAACTTTCTTCATAACTCCTGAGTTTGATAATGGGGAAACATTTTTTAAAAATAGGTTTTGCTTTTTTTGTAAAAAAACATGTAAGCTGCATTGCTGTAATCTCGCAACCATTTAGATCCACGTTTGAAATAAGACTGTAATAACGCAAAATGTTGCATCTGAGCGCCCATGCTCCATGTAGATGTGGAAAGAAAGTTGTTTAGTTAATAACTGAAGGTAATTGGCTATAAAAGGTATAAATCCCATCCCATTAGGATGATGCTGAGTATATTTTTTTATATGTGAACTAAACTGATAGCAAGCAGTTCTTTGTTGTAAAAACATTTATCAGATCAAATGCTAATGTTTCTTAAACAAATCTTTAACAAGTTGAGCAAATGATCATTCATTATGTTTTAGCCTTGTTTCGCGTATAGTTTAGGCTGTAACCTCGTTGGCCCCCTTTTTAAGAGCATTGCAGCTCTAGATGTAAGACAACTACTTTCGCTGTTTAAAATGCTATATCTTGATTAATTTAGATCAAACAATAAAACTTTTTGTAAATTCTTCAATCTTGCATTATAAACTTTAATATATTAAATAAAAAAAATTTAAAAAATTGTTATGCGACTGCCTGGTTTAAGGGTACTAAATTTTTGAATCATTTCTACCTAAACGATGCGAATGTTTGTACACCAATCAGAGAGTTTATGCATCACCGAGCAGCAGAAGTATGAACAATAAAGGAACCAATGAAGAAATGACTTATCCTGATATATTCTTTACAAATGATAGCTTTGAGGAGGTGAGTTTAATTTTTTATTGATTTAAAAATCAAATACGTTTTTGTTTCGATTTATTTATGCTCATCGTACTTAATAATTTATGAAGAAATATATTAAGGAGGGGAATTTAATTAAAAATTATTGAAAAATAAATTAAAATGTTCAACAATGCATGTAAAAAATAAACAACTAAATATTTGTTTACTTCAATAACTTTCTTCGTAGACAATGTCAGATCTTATGATACGGGACAGCGAGATTGTCTGCGTGGAATTGATTGCCAAAGATCTGGAAGGAAATTTTCAGGCTGTCATTTTTCTTGGTTCAGTTGCATATGCAGATCTTAAAAATGCTTATGATGCCAAGGTTGGTCCTAGAAGGCATATCACATTTATTTGCCTTTCAATATGTGATATATATAGTTTTCTTAAATTTAATTTGAGCCCTTTTTAACAATATTAAATCTGCAACAAAAATAACATTTTGGTTCTCAGGTGAATTTATCACAAAAGATGTCTTTTGGGTGGTTTTACAAGAACAAGCAGAGAATTGAGTTTCTCAAAATGAGAGGCCCTCGTGGTAAGGGACATGCAGAAATGGCCATCAGCAGAGTCAAAGGATCGGGCCAGGAAACTCCCCATCAGACACCTAGCATTGAAAATCTTTCAGAGAATTTTTCTGTGAGTTTTGAAAACGTTATTTTTTGTGTTTTTAAGTAAATATAAATTTAGCTTTAACTTGCTTTTTTACTCAGGCTGATAGAATAAGACTACTCTGGATCGGGCTATTCACGTTATAATGGAGAATTGAAATGGGGCTTGCTCAAAAACCCATTAAATGAGAGTTTGCTCATAAACCTATTAAAAGAGGATTTGATTAAAAACCCATTAAAAAAGGTTTGCTCCAAAACTCATTAAAAGGGATTGGCTCCAAATCCATTAAAAGGAGTTTGCTTCAAACCCATCAAAAGAGGGTGGTTTGCTCCAGAACCCCATTAAAAGGGATTTGCTTCAAAACTCATTAAAAAAGAGTTTTGAACCAACTCATATGAGTGAGTGCCTAGGCATGATATGATGCTTGATACCAGAAAAGTTTTGAGTAACCATGTATTTTTAGCCCATTTTTGACAACTTATTTCTAAAAAAGGAGCTTAATAATACACTTTGAATGGCAGGCAGGCTGGCTGGTGAGAAAATTAGACTTGAAAACTATGCATCGTGAAGACTTTGGGTTTTTCCATTAGATTTTTGCCAAAATGTTAATTCAGATGAAATTAAATTAATTGCTCTCAGTTGAGATTTTCTGGTTGGATTCAGTGAAGTGTTGGATGAAATTTCCACTTAAAAAAAATAATTAGTTCTAGTGGAGCACCTAGGATTTTTTAGGGGAGTTTTGAAGAAAAATTTTTGACAGTGGTTAGAAATTTTTTTCAGCTTCAATAATTTAATACTTTTTTTTCCATATCAAACATCAAAAGTTTTTAACACAGTACATTAAGTTGAAGTTCAAAAAGTAGAATAATTGTAATATAAATTCAAAAATGTTTTTATTTTCAAAAATGTCAAGAAAAAAATGTGTATTAGTTAGACCTTAGACAAATAAGTCATTTTTTTATAAAAAAAAATATCGATACTCTTGATTTTTCAGCAATTTTATCCAAAATAGAGTCCACTGTTGGTGTGCAATGTGTATACAAATCCAAAAGGGTTAAAATATAGGTTCTGTGATAAACAACTTCTGAAAATGATTTGTTGCCATGTATTTTTATGAAAAACCCAAACATTCTTCATGCAAACAATAGCAGAGATGGACTACAACATGTATAATTAAGGGCTAATTAACTAAAATATTTTTACATTGATCTTTCTGTGTTCTTATTATTAGGAAAACTAGTTTATTAATATATTTTATGTAGTAAAATTTTTTTCTGAATAATTTTTGGGGGTACTAACCCCAGAAAGCTCCCTCATTGGATTGCTTCTCAGCTACTGTTTAATGATAATGAATTTAAATTATCAGTAACATTAGACAATAAAATTATAAGACTGACAGAGTTAAAATAACAAACCGGCGATTACTTAAAATTTTTTTTGAGATTTAGTTTGCGTAAATTAATAATACATTGGTCAAAAATTTATTGAAGTTCCTCCGGTATAATATGATGAATTTTGTATTGTGCAATAAGCCACATTTAATGGTTTATAAAACAAGTAAAATATTTGTAGATACTGTGTTTTTATCTAATAAAGATGGTCTATTAATGTTTGTAATGAAATTTTAAAACTTGTAATAAAAGACAGACATAGGAAGCAGGAGAATGAGCGATCCAAACATGACTAGAAATTACTATTCATATGGTGGAGGGCTGCAGAGACTCAAGTCGAGATCAGAAAACGAAAATGTCGACAAAGCTGGACTTTCCGGCTGCACGGAAGTTGAAGCGAAAAATTTAGAAGATGGTTGGTGTTAGATTTGTTTCAAATTAATTAATTTTATTGGTTTTTTTAGATGAACGATTCTGATGTTTTTGGTTTTAAATGCGTTTTTGTAATTTGTTTTAGCCGATTTTAATTTGTGTGCTTATTTAAAAACTCATTTAATTTATTGTTTGTTTTAATTTTTTGTAAATTATAAAAATCAATGTATCGTTTCAGAGTTGGACGACACTCGAGAGTCTTACTACGGGTTCGTCGGCAAGTCATTCGGCCAAGCGTGGCATTGGTTCAAAGAGCAAACTAGAGCCAACAGTGTGGCTTTGCACTGCTCCCCCACATACATTTCCTTACCATGGCATAGAATAATAGCAGGTTAGTTTGGTCGAAATAATTCAATTTTGATATCTATATATATATATATATATATATATAACTAGCGGGGTTACCCGGCGTTGCCCGGGGTTTTTAGAGGTTTTTCTAATGTTTGTCTCTCTCGCTCCCGTTTCCTTCTCCAATTTCCCGTTTTCGTCGCGTTCCCGGTCGCTTTTCCGCTCTCGGTCGTTTTCCAGCTCCCGGTCGCTTTCCCGCTCAGAAGTTTTGTTATCGATTTTCTCTCTTGCTCGCGTTTCCTTCCAAGCTTGCTCTCCCGATTCCAGTCGCTTTCCGCGTTCCCGGTCGCTTTCCGCGTTCCCGGTCGCTTTCCCGTTCCCGGTCGCTTTCCCGTTCCCGGTCGCTTTCCCGTTCCCGGTCGCTTTCCCGTTCCCGATCGCTTTCCCGTTCCCGCTCACGCTTGCTCTCCCGTTCCCGGTCATGCTTGCTCTCCCATTCCCGGTCAGGGTTGCTCTCCCGTTCCCGTTCCCGTTCACGCTCATTTTCTCTTTTCCATTCTTTCATAACTTCTGTTAGCCTATAAAACGTAAAATAGATTTGCTAAGACTATAAATATATATGAATGTTTGTGGGTTAGTTTGTCTATTATAGAAACGGGAAAGCGACCCGGAACGGACAGCGAGCGGGAACGGAAAAGCAAGCGTGAGCGGGAATGGGAGAGCAAACGTGAGCGGGAACGGGACAGCGACCAAGAACGGGAAAACGACCGGGAGCGGGAAAGCGACCGGGAGCGGGAAAGCGAACGGGAGCGGGAAAGCGACCGGGAGCGGGAAAGCGACCGGGAGCGGGAAAGCGACCGGGAGCGGGAAAGCGACCGGGAGCGGGAAAGCGACCGGGAGCGGGAAAGGGAGCGGGAAAGCGACCGGGAGCGGGAAAGCGAACAGGAGTGGGAAAGCAGGTGGGAAAGGAAACGGGAGAGAAAGAGACAAACATTAGAAAAACCTCTAAAAAACCCGGGCAACGCCGGGTATCTCGCTAGTACATACATAAACACACACACAGACACACATACATGCACATACACATACATACATACACACATACATACGCACATACATATATATATAGTTCCCGCTCGCTCACCCGCTCCGCTCCGCTCATTTTGTGACGGATTTCAAAAAATTTTTCTCTATATTTGATTCCTCTTGACTCTCAAGGTTGTGTGAAAATTTCATTACGATCGGATGAATGGTGTAGCAATGCATAAACGCCATTAACATATATACATACAAACATTCATTTTTATATATATAGATTATTATAACTTTATAATTGCATCATGATACTTAGCCTTAGAAGAAAAGACACCATTTGAACAGATGGGAACGAACTCGTTATATTGTAATAATTACTCCTTCAAATGTGATACACCTCACATACAAGATGATGACGACGATGATGATGATGATACATGGGAATTTATATAATTAGATGCTATTAAGTTTTATATAAATTATAAGATACTTGAAATAGTTTGAGTGAAACAAAATCCCTTAAGAAACAGAATATTGGTACAGTGCTGAATTCTAGTCTGATTATTTTTACATTGTTTTGATTCTTTTTTTACATTATTTTGAATAATTTGTATTCTGTTTTATTAATTTGTATTATGTTTTATTAATTTGTATCACTTTTTTATTAGTTTGTATCATGTTTTATTAATTTGTATCATGTTTTATTAATTTGTATCATGTTTTATCAATTTGTATCACATTTTTTATTAATTTGTATCATGTTTTATTAATTTGTATCATGTTTTATTAATTTGTATCATGTTTTATTAATTTGTATCATGTTTTATTAATTTGTATCATTTTTTATTAATTTGTATCATGTTTTATTAATTTGTATCATGTTTTATTAATTTGTATCATGTTTTAATAATTTGTATTATGTTTTATTAATATGTATCATGTTTTATTAATTTGTATTATGTTTTATTAATTTGTATCATGTTTTATTAATTTGTATTTATTTTTATAAATTATTTTTGACAACTATTTATTGTGACATATTTAAAAAAAAAAACAGTAATATTCATTATACTTATTATTACATGTAGAACTGTAGACGTGTATACAGAAACTGATTATCATTAAAATCAAGTATTGGTCTTTTTCTATTCCTGTTATGTCAATGTTTTCTGTGCAATCAAACTTTTCCAATTGTGTAATTCAGCAAAACTTTGAACAATTGCAAAAACAAAAGAAAATTTGAAAGTTTTGTAATATTAATTAATTATTTATAAAATAGTTTAATTTTTATTGAAACTTTTCACCTCGTGCAAATAAACCTTCAGTAAACAATCTTTTTGTCAGTGTAAATGTAATGTTAAGTTATTGTTCATTTTGTGTTCTTTATTTTCATCATGATTCTTTAAATAATTGAATTACACAAAATGGAATTTCAAGGAGTTGAACTTTGAAAGAAATGATGCTTAAATTGGGCTGTTGCCATAATGGATGACAGTTGTATAGCAATACAACAAGAAAGCCACAGAGCACAACTAGCAGGCATGGGATAGATATGAGTTAAAGAAAAAATTATTTGTATATAAAAAAACTTAGGGTATTAGTTGTTTAAAATAAATCAGATTTTGCCACGATGATATTTAAAATAGGATTATCTGTGCATGCGTACTACTTTGAAATTTAAATTGAAGGTGGTTGCTTACAGGGAAGTCTATTCCTAGTGCAGATAGTTTCATTCCATAATAATAATTCTGAAAGATTGATTATCTTCACTCAAAACAATCATTTAAACACAGGAAGTATTCATTAACTATGGAAGTGATGTAATTTTGTGAGGGCATCCTTTATTGCATTTTTAAAGATGGGATAGCCAGAGTTTGGCACAAATCTATATCAGTTATTATAAAGGAAAGGTTTTAGAACCTGATCAACCGAGAGCAATGACCGGCCCTTATCTACTACATTTAATTGCGCCAAAAACATAGATCACAAAAGTCTTGATGGTCAGCACAACTTATTTACTGTATTATGTTAGTTTGGTTATGCTGGATAGACCAACAACTCGCTCTATCTAGCTCATGGCTGTGTTTGAAACAGTGCATAAATTTCATTCGAAACAAGGGTTTTCAGCAAAGCCTAGAGCTGCAGCAATGAATTATTAACAACAGACATCAACTGTTTCAGACAGAGCGTGTGCTAAATTTGTTTTGTTACAAAAATCGTGGGTTTATCTAAATAAATTAATGAAAGAAAAGTATAAACGTGTTATTTAAAAGATCAGGTGACCAAGAGAAATATTTATTCTTAATATTTAAAATAATTAAAGTGTGGTTATAGTGTCATCATCAGCTGATCACTGCCTTACTAAATTGGTCATTAATATATTTGAATATTGAGTTTTCGTTTTTCAGATCTTCTGGATTCCCGGAAGCAACCTGTCCTGTCACGCAGTTCTTTATAGCTTTTTATATTGTTTAGGAATTTTGTTATTATTGATGCAATAGTAAATTAATGTGGTGATTATTCTAGATGTGTTTTTTTATAAGTTATATTTTTAATGTCATTGCAATTAATTCAAAGTATTTTTTCAGAAAGCCAATTAGTATAAATGTTGTTGCCGTGGGAACACACAAGATGCTTTTTTATTTTTTATTGCAAATAATCATGGCAGTCTTTTGAGCTAGTCAAATATAATACTGTATTTGTAAATAAACTTGTATAAAAAAAAAATAAAAAGTAGTTTATTTTCATGCATTGATATAAATCGGACATGTGGAAATAACATGAAAATCTGGAAACAGTCTATATGATTAAAATATCCTAAAATCTGAGTAATCTTATCTGAGATTCGCATGCACAAACATAACAAGTGAACAGAGAATCATGAACATATTAACAATATTAACATTTAATTATATAAAAAGAAGCTCTGAGAAGAACTTGTTGTCATGAACAGGATGCTAACGATTAACAAATCAATAAAACATTTCATAAAATCAATAATAATACTAATTCATTTAAATAAGAATTAAATTATCCCAACAAAAACCACTACAGAGTTTACATCCAAATAGTTTTTCCATTTTCTCCAAGAGAAACTTTTCCAGATGCCAACAGTCTCAGAGCTTCAGGGAAAGCTTTGTGTTCTGCGGTTTTTACTCTCTCACACAAATCATGTTCTGAATCTCCCGGCATAACTGGGACAGCTTCTTGAATCACAATCGCTCCTCCATCTAATTCATTCTGAAACAAATTTCATCACAAAATTATTATTTTAAATTTTTTTGAGAAAATGTTTCAGAGTAAAAAAAGTTGCCATCTTTGAACTCACCGAAACAAAGTGTACTGTGCAACCAGATATCTTCACTCCTGCTTCAAGAACTGATTTGTGAACATTCAAACCTCTAAATGAAGGAAGCAAAGATGGATGGATGTTCAACATTTTACCTTTCCAGTTGCTCACAAGAACATCTGAATTATGAAATTTCATTATGCATTAAAAAATTAAATAATTTTTAATTAGTAAGCAGAAAGCAGTTTTCATTTCCACCTGATAAAATTCGCATAAACCCAGCGAGACAAACAAAATCGATATCATGATCAACCAAGCACTTGTGAACCTCTGTATCAAATGCTGTTCTGTTCTTGAAATTCTTATGTTCTATAACCTTTTTGAAAATAATTCAATAAAAAATGTAAATATAAAAAAAGTTGAAAATTTAATAATTAACTAATACGTTTATAATAACTAATGGTTATCGAATAGTTATTAAAAAAAATAAAAAGTAAACCTTAGTGGTAATTCCAGCCAATTCAGCCCTTTTTAATCCGTAAGCAGAAGCAACATTTGAAATAACAAGATCAACGTGATAAGGGGTATCAAATTTGTTAGCGGCATCAATAAGTGCTTGAAGATTTGTGCCTAAAATATTAAAGTATAAAATCCATAATCTTTCAAAATGTGAACTATCGATTGTCTGTTTTCTTAAGGTGTGGATGAATATCTATTTAAAATCGCACATGAAACAAAACACTCATTACCAGATCCTGAAATAAGAACAGCAACTTTTTTCTTCTGAACTTTTGGTTGAACATTTAGATCAAAAGTCTTCATAAGAGATGACAAATTCGTGACAGTAACATTTCTTTGAGATTCTAAAATATATTGATTGAATCCAATTGATGAAAAAAAGCAACACCAAAAACTAAACATTTTTTAAACAGACTGATTTTTAGCCCCACCTTTTCTAACAGTTACACAGCCAACTTGATAGGCATCCACATTCTTGGATTTCAATTCATTCAAAACAAATTCAACATTAGATGGACTGACTAAAAGAACCATGCCAAGGCCACAGTTGAAGGTTCTCAACATTTCATCCTCAGAAACATTTCCCTATACAAATATGTTATTAAAATTAATTACAGATATGGATCTATTGCACAAAATAATAAAAATTCTCCATAGACATACTAAGGCTTGCAACCATGAAAATACAGGTGTGATATTCCACCTGAGTGCATCAAGGTGGACAGCTAAATTATCTGGAACGACTCTTTCAACATTACCTGGAAGTCCTCCTCCAGTAATGTGAGCAACTGCTTTGATGAGATTGCCTTGTTTTATCAATGGCAAAAGAGACTTGACATAGATGGAGGTTGGTGTCAGCAAACAGTCACCTAAAAGTTATTTGGATGATTTTTTTTAAATATATAATGCATACAAAATCTTTATTACTATGGATAAATATATGGCAATAAAATTACTAACCAACTGTTTTGTTCTTGTCACATGGATATGTATCATTGTACTTGATACCAGCATAATCCAAAATTGTTTGGACCAGATCAAAACCTGAGCAGTGGAGACCAGACGAAGCAATTCCGATTACCACATCACCTTCACAAACCTTGTCCAATCGAGATGGAAGTTCCTTTGACTTTTCGACGGCTCCCATCACAAATCCAGCCATGTCATAAACTGCTTCATCATACATGCCTGGCATTTCTGCTGTTTCACCACCTAAAAATGTTTAAATCAAATAAATCAAAGCAATATTATAAGTAATCACATGATTTCATTAATTGTTTCACATTTGTTTGATTATTCTTGCATGTGGCAAGACTGCACAAATTAGGTGAGGCACGAGGAGAACAAACAAAGAATTGATCCAGTTTTGTTGTGGCGGGACACCAACGAGGTGGGCCCCGTAGCTGAGTGTTGCTGGACTTTAACAGATACTGTGAGTCATCGAATCCGTCGGAAAAGTTTCAGAGGCATCTGGCGTGTTGAGAGAGCCGGAGTTTAGCATAGGGGTCCGCCGGGATTTTTGTGAGCAGGCCATAGAGGATTTGTATCCATATGATGAGCGTCTCTTAAATTTAAATGGTCATAGAAACTGCGTGGAGTGCCTTTCATATGTAAACTGCAAGGCTTGCTTGGTAGAAGATCGTTTCGAGATTGCTTGATCAAATATACCAAAGATATTCCTGTTGCAGAAAAGGTTTTCGACAGTTTCGTGTTCGGTGGCAGTAGCTTTAATGAGGTGCATGATAATGACACTTGTGATGTGGCATTTGGACAAAATGTTTCACAATTTTTGCATGGCCCATGGCCCGCAGGATTTGTTAAATGGTCATCAGTTCCAAGACATTGAAGATTAGTTGGTCTTGGAGAAAAATTGTTTTAAAAAAGATAGAACAGAACTCCAAGTGATATCTAACAATCGGAGCGCCCATTTAAGTGATACTGCCACGGATGAGTCAGCTGAGGAGGTTGCTACCCTGGATGTTGCGGAGCAGGTAGAAAAGGTTTGTTGGGATGCTGCTGACAAATGTGGGGTTGTAGAACACAAGACTGTTTAATTTGGAAAGTTAGAAAATGCTTCTACAAATGCCAATATATATATATATATATATATATATATATATATATATATATATATATATATATATATATATATATATATATATATATATATATCCAATACAAAGGTGAATTACTTACCAACTAGTGCACACCCAGCCAGCTTGCAGCCCTCCGAAATTCCTCGAATTATCGGCACTGCGACCTCCTTACTGAGCTTTCCACAGGCAAAATAATCAAGGAATAAAAGAGGTTCGCCTCCCAGGCACAAAATGTCATTGACACACATGGCAACAAGATCAGTTCCAATCGACTGGTGCTTGCCTACGACTTGTGCCACCTGTCGGAAATAAGTTGAAATTGAAAACATTTTCAAACCTGATGCAATGATAAATTAAAATTAGTTTTTTATGCAGTTAGGGTTAGAGAGTAAATAAGGAAAAGATCACCATATATTTGCAAATGCATTATCTATTGGAATACACTGACCTCTTTGAATGGTGTCAGCATTACATTATAAGATATTTAATAGTGAACACATTCTTGTTTGCATACCTCTAACTTTGATCCTACTCCTCTGACAACTGGAATGTGCCAGTAATCAAGAAAACCAGCTCTTTCCATATCGAAAACTGCTCCGAAGGATCCGATTCCACCCACCACACCTGGTCTATTTGTTGATGATGCAAGAAGTTTGATGTCATCCACAAACTCATCACCAACAATTATGTCAACTCCTGAATCTTTGTAGGTAAGAGATGGTCTGTAGAACACACTTTATGGTTCATTAACTTTTTGAGTAAAATGGGAAAATCCCATGATTTAACTACAAATACTTGAAAATCTCACCTTAAAGACAGAGATCTCCATCCTATATCATTCCTGAATTGCTTCCCTTGAAACTGAATAGCTTCAGCTGCCCTTCTAGCAGACAGATAAGCAGCTTCAAGTGAGTCAGCTGTTGCCACAGCAGTCATAACTCTACCTCCTGATGTAACTATTTGTCCACTTTCATCACGTGATGTACCCGCTTGGAAAACTTGTACATCTGGAATTTCCAGTGCTACTTCAATGTCTGAAATAAGAAATAAAATCATAAATAAAAAAGACATGTAAATAAAACTAAGAATAAAAACAGAAAAACAAAGATATCAGATATAAAAAAGTCTTACTTTTAATTGGAATATTTTTCTTAATGTTGCCAGGATAACCCTCACTTGCAAGTACTATTCCGAGAACATATTTGTTTACTTCAAATTCAACATTTAAAGAATGGAGATCTCCATGTACACAGGACATCATGATTTCATACAAATCAGACTTTAATAAAGGTAATATGGCCTGGTAATTCATACAAATTATGTTTAACTGGAAATAAATATTGTCTAAAACAACCTTTGCTTAAATATATAAACAAAGTAAATAATGTATTATATAAATAAAATTAAAATTAAATATTATATAATGATAGAAACAATTTAAAAACACCTGTGTCTCGGGATCCCCAAATCTACAATTGAATTCTAAAACCTTCGGACCATGTGGAGTCAACATGATACCAGCATATAAAACTCCTATAATCGAAATATAATTATTTATACTTGATAAATATAAAATGCATTCCATAATTATTCAAATATATTGTTAAATTTAATTATTTATATGTTAAGATCAATGAGATAATGGTTTAAGAAATGGCATATGATGGTAAATCCAAGTGTTGTATCATGAGCATGAGATTGGGAAGAAGTTATTTTACAATGGATTACCAAATTCAAGAGGTATACTTTTGCAAGCTTTTAATAATGACAATACAATAATAATGTTGAATAACCTATGAATGGAGATCCACAATCTGCCAAGGCTTGCAGAGTTGGTGACATAACTTTGTCATTAATTTCGTTTAAAACATCTTGACTAACCTAAAAATAGCAATAAACAAATTTATTTATTTATATTTTCGTCAAAATATAAAAAAATTATAAAAAGTCATACTTTAGAAACAGGACAATATGCTCCCATTCCACCAGTGTTGGGACCTTCATCTTGTTCAAGTAACCTCTTGTGATCTTGACTTGGTGGCATGCAAACAAATGTCTTGCCATCACAAAAAGCCAAACACTGTCATAAAAATGTAATATTTAAAAATACTAGAAATTTTTCAATGATTTCATATCTCAGAAATAGATTTCTAAAATAAAAATGAAAAAAAAACCCATTAAATTTGACTCACAGAAATTTCTTCTCCCTCAAGAAGTTCTTCAACAACTACGGTACCCCCAGCAGATCCAAATACTTTCATCTACAACAGCACAGAACATAATTACTCAACAGGGAAATGTCACACAACATGCAACATTTCAAATTTTCAAACCTCCAGCATTTCCTTTACAGCATTGCATGCTTCTTCTTTATTCTTTGCTACAATTACTCCTTTTCCAGCTGCTAAACCACTTGCTTTAACAACCAGAGCAGGAAAATCAGCACTAAAATCCGAAATATGGACATGATGATATGAAACCATAGCCACTAGTGGAATTAGTTCAATTTACTTGTTAATAAAGTTGCATGCTTCTTGACTGTTTTCAAATGAAGACCACTTTGCAGTTGGAATGTTGCAACGAGTCATCAGATCTTTTGCAAAAGCTTTACTTGATTCAATGCAAGCTGCCATGGAAGATGGTCCAAAGCATGGAATTCCTAAGAATCAAATACATCATTAAGTTATCAAAAAAGTAATTTAATAAATTATGACAGTTAAAATGAATAAAACTAAAACTTCTAACCAGCAGCTTTTAAGGCATCTGACAATCCATTGACCAGATATTCCTCGGGTCCAATAACAACTAACTGAATTTTATTTGATGTGCACCAGTCTACAACATCTTTGTGACACTTGACGTTTATCACTTAAAAGATTTAAGTTAAAAAATATTGAGATATAAAATTATATTTAACATAACACCTGTCCTTAATTTTAAATCTATTTATGTCACTAAACATAACGCAATTTATCTGAAGAAAAACGTGCGCTCACGCGTTTTTATCAAAGTGAACAAGGGCCGTTTCTTACCTGTAGATTTAATTGTTCCACTGACATTATCTGTACCGGCATTACCAGGGCAGACAAACACCTGTCCTACCTTTGAAGACTGTTCAATTTTCCATGCAAGTGCATTCTCACGAGCACCAGATCCCAAAATCAAGACAGAAGACATCTGAAGGTATTAGATGTAAAACTAACTCTTATTTCACTAAAAAAATTGTAAGCAGCACGTGATTTGTCTTTTAGCTTGTCCTGTGTATAGGTATATAAAGGCGCCTAAGCAAAGACCAACGATAGCAAAGAACTAAAAACAATGCTAAACTTACCTTTAGTTTTCTGCTGTAATTGAGAAAGTTTTGAAAAAAGTAAGTTATGAAACACTACAAATATTATAAATATTTATGTTATAAAAGGATATAAGAATTGTGTCAAGTTGCGGATCTAAAATGGGGACCCCATGGAGACCGCTCCTTTAGAAGTTAAAAACAAAGAGAGAAACAAAAAAAAACAAGGCTAGAAAAACCTCTACAAAATCTAGGCAACGCCGGTCGCAGGGTAATTATGCTAAAACCACCCCACACTTTCGATACGCTGTCGGTTAAAAATATTTTGTCGGTCCAACTTAACATTTATCGACCTGTTGAGGATGAATAAATAATGCTTTAGTGTACCTTAGCAAATAAGATAAGATAAGATAAGATAAGATAACGTTTATTATAGTGGTTTAGAAGACTTTACGCCTATAGACAACCACTTCGAATTAAAAATAATAATAAATAGAATAAAATAAAATAAATGATAATAATAGATAAATAAACTAATAAAAAATAAATAATTGCATAAAAAATCAGTATCCATGCCTGGATAGCGCTACTTTAAAAGATGTGGTAGTCTCAGATGCTACAGTGTCATCGTCCAACTCATTCCATATGTTTACCACTCTAGAACTAAAAAAAGCCTTTTTTAAGGTCTTTTCTTGTTTTTTAAATAGCTTGAATCTATGTCCCCTAGTGCTTTGAATCGGTGGTTGTTCGAAAAACATTGCTGGTGTTAAATCCTCTTTTCCTGTTATTATCTTGTAGGCTTCGATCAAGTCACCCCTACTTCTCCTTTTCTCTAGAGTTGTTAAGCCGCATTGTTTTAATCTTTCTTCGTAAGGTAACTGGCTTAAATGCTTAATCAACTTTGTAGCCCTCCTTTGTACCTTCTCCAACACTACGATGTCCTTTTTTAAAACAGGGCTCCAAGCTTGTACACAATATTCTAGATGTGGTCTTACCAAACATTTGTATAGTCTGATAATTATTTCCTGGTTTCGACTTATTATTGTTCTCTTGACCAATCCTAAAATCTTATTGGCTCGCTTTGCTGCTTCCGCACACTGTCTTGATGGTTTGCCGCTATTGTGTACTACAACTCCCAGATCTTTTTCCTCTTCAGATGTCTTCAACAATATTCCTCCCATCTCATACTGAAACTCTTGATTTCTCTTACCCATGTGCATCACTGAGCATTTATCTACGTTGAACATCATTTGCCAGTCTAGGGACCATTGGTATATTTTTGCAAGATCTTTTCTTAAAATGTCGGCATCCAGCTCACACTCTACTTTCATGGATAACTTTGTGTCATCAGCAAATTTCGAGACCATTGAACAAGTCGCTAAATCAAGGTCGTTAATGAACAGAACAAATAGTAATGGTCCCAAAACGGATCCTTGCGGTACACCACTTTTTATGCTTTTCCACTCCGAGTATTTCCCTTTAATTCCCACTTTCTGTCTTCTGTCAGCTAGCCATTCTTTGATCCATCCTCGAATATTACCTCCTATTCCAGCCGCTTCTATTTTTCTCATCAACCGTGTATGTGCTACTTTGTCGAAGGCTTTGGCAAAATCCAGATAGACTATGTCTACAGGGGATCCTTTATCTAAGTGGGTATAAACATTTTCAAAACAATCTAGCAAATTTGTTAGACATGATCGCCTTTGTACGAATCCATGTTGGCTGTTTATCAAAATGCTGTGGTGTCTAATGTGATTCATTAATTCGAGCTGAAGGATTTTTTCCATGACTTTGCAAATAATACACGTGAGACTTACTGGACGATAGTTACTTGCCTCAGATCTGCTACCTTTTTTAAAGAGTGGTACAATGATTGCATCTTTCCAATCACGAGGAATTTCTCCAGTTTTCAAGGACCTGTTCATTATTTCTGCTAACACATCGCTTATTTCGTGTCTTACTTCTCTTAAAAACATGGGATGTAATGCATCGATACCCGGACTTTTATCTGTTTTTAGGTCCTTCAAGTGTCTTTCAACGTTCTCTTTTGTGATAACCACATCAGTCATTTTCTCGTCTATTTTTCCCTTAAACATGTTCACAGGTTCCGGTATGTTTTCTATGTCTTCTTCAGTAAAAACCGTACAAAAATAATTATTTAACATTTCAGCTACCTCTTCATCGTTTTCAACCACTTCGCCTAACTCATTTTTTAACGGCCCCACTAGGTCTTTTCGTTTTTGCTTACTTCGGACATACGCATAGAAACTTTTGCTGTCATTTTTTATATTATCCGTCCGCTTTTTCTCATAATCAATTATGGCTCTTTTAATGCTTTTTTTGTCTCATTTCTTTTCTTGACATATTTGTCGCGCAATTGTTGCAGTATTATTTCTTTGCCTGTCTCATTATTACTTGCAGCTGCAATTTCATTTCCATTTCGAAGTGTTTGGAACTTTTTCCATGCTTTGATTTTTGCTCTTCTTATTTTTAAGACTTCCTTTGTTATCCATGGCTGTTTCCTGACAAATTTTTTCTTAATGGGTATGATTTCTTGAATGACCTCCTCCATGCTCCTTTTGAATAACATCCAGCTGTCATTTACATCCACCGATTCAATTTTTCTCATTATATTCATGTCTCTTATTTTGCTTCTTACTTTGTTATAATTTGCTTTAAAAAAATTGTAGCTAATATGAGAATTTATTTTCATGTTACAATCCTGCAGTATTATTTCAAATCTTACAATTTGGTGGTCACTAGAATGAAAAGGCTCTCCTACAGAGATGTTCTCTACAATGTTCTCATCTGAAGTTATTACCAAATCTAATATATTTTTGTTTCTTGTTGGGTTCATGACATGTTGATGTAAAAATTCCCCATTAATACAATCCAAGAATTTATTATCTTGATGTGTTTCTCCTTCCATGTTTATCCAGTTTATATGATAATTGAAATCTCCCATTATCAATACAGATTCCTGGCTAACCCTACCCAATAATTCACACAAACCATTATCCACACTTTCATCTACATTTGGGGGTCTGTAGCAAACACCTATTAGTAAACTGTTTTTGGCTCCATGCTGTATATCACACCAAAGACTTTCTTTAAACTTATCGCTTGATATATCTGTTCTTTCCACTGCCTTTATTTCATTTTTAACATATAAAATTATACCACCCGCACCATGCCCCTTATTATTTTGATTTTGCCTGTCTTTCCTAAACATAGTGTACCCATTAATTGCTAGTTCAATATCTAATATATCTTCCTTTGCCCATGATTCTGTTATACCAATGATGTCAGGTTTTTCGAATTCCACATAAACTTCCAATGCACATCTTTTTTCTTTGCTTACTATACTTCTTACATTGGCATAGAAACATTTCAATAATGTTCTTTTTAGTTTAGTAACACTATTGAAACTCTGCCTATTTATTGCTTTTATTATGGCACCTTCTTGAGCTTTACTATTCTCATATTCCCTGGCACACCCTTCACCTTGTATATCCATTCCCCCGACTGATCATTGTTCTGTTTTTCTTTTGCTTCTATAACAAGTTTCTTGCATTGTTCTCTCTCTATTCTAGTCATATCGTGGGTCACAGAGACCCTTCTAAATTTTTCCTCTGCATTCTTGAGTTTAAAAAGTGACTCTAATATCAAATTTTTCTTTGTTGCTTCCTTCAGTTTCTTTTTCAGATTCCCTGCCAAGTCTGATCACTTTTTTTATATCTAAACTTTCACAAGATACTTCAAGTACTTTAAATAGTGACAACACAGATTTTCTATCTTCGGTTCTTTTCTGATCTTCTTTATCTGCAGCACTCTCTGCCATCCTATGAATTATAATGTTGTTCCTTCTAAGTTCATGCTGGTCTGTATTTTTTATCTTATTTTCCACTTTATTTACTTTTTCTTTTATAGCCTTTATTTCTTTTTTGGTCCATTCCTCTTCTTGGATTGAAACGTTGGTTTCCCTGGTCCCATTATTATTGGCTGCTGATGATTTGGAAACAAGCAACTCAGCAAACTTTTCTTCAATCTTTTGATATGCTTTCTTTTCACATACCTCCAGCTGTTTTTCAACGAGTTTTTTCCCTTCCTCTGCCTTTTCTGCAGATGTCTTTAATAGCAATTTCTCGACCTCTTTCTCCAACTTGTCAATTCTCAAACAATTGTTGCATACGGAATCTATGAAGTTTTCACCGCTTCCATACATACTACAGTTAATGCACTTAATCATTTCCTTGCTTTTGAGAACCATATTTGTAAGATAAATGCAAAATAAAACTTCCACTACTCAAAATAATGAGCTAGTTAAAAAAATAAATGTGAGCTAGTTAGTTTCTTGCTCAAGGAAACTACGTGCCCGAACCTGAAATCGAACCCGGGTACTCCGGATATTTAAGCCGGTGTTTAAACCACTAGTCTCCAAAAGTAGGTATACCTACTTGTTGTTTATGTTATAACTCTTTTAAAGGATTGGTATTATATATGCAGTTATGGGTAAATTAATTTTCGGTAAAGGAAGATCCGGTGGGAGACAAAATTAGTTAACTTTTCTGAACTTGGTGATCAATACTAAACGCTATTTATCTGCCCATTAACCATCAGCCTTCTATCCATGCAACTGTTCAGAGACGCTACTCTTACATAGAACCACTAAAATTACATCGGGAGTTGAAAAGACAATGTAAATATTATATGTAAAACCAAGGTGCATCAGCAACACCCATATTGTTTATTATTTTTATGACTTCATTTTGGATTTGCTGGAATAGTTTATAAAAATACTAGCGGGGTTACACGGCGTTGCCCGGGGTTTTTCTAATGTTTGTCTCTCTCGCTCCCGTTTCCTTTTCCACTTTCCCGTTTTCGTCGCGTTCCCGGTCACTTTTCCGCTCTCGGTCGTTTTCCAGCTCCCGGTCGCTTTCCCGCTCAGACGTTTTGTCATCGATTTTCTCTCTTGCTCGCGTTTCCTTCCAAGCTTGCTCTCCCGATTACAGTCGCTTTCCGCGTTCCTGGTCGCTTTCCGCGTTCTCGGTCGCTTTCCCGTTCCCGGTCGCTTTCCCGTTCCCGGTCGCTTTCCCGTTCCCGTTCACGCTTGCTCTCCCGTTCCCGTTCCCGTTCACGCTCATTTTCTCTTTTCCATTCTTTCATAACTTCTTTTAGCCAATAAAATGTAAAATAGATTTGCTAAAACTATATATATATATATATATATATATATATATATATATATATATATATATATATATGAATGTTTGTGGGTTAGTTTGTCTATTATAGAAACGGGAAAGCGACCCGGAACGGACAGCGAGCGGGAACGGAAAAGCAAGCGTGAGCGGGAATGGGAGAGCAAATGTGAGTGGGAACGGGACAGCGACCGGGAACGGGAAAACGACCGGCAGCGGGAAAACGACCGAAAACGGGAAAGCGAACAGGAGTGGGAAAGCAGGTGGGAAAGGAAACGGGAGAGAAAGAGACAAACATTAGAAAAACCTCTAAAAAACCCGGGCAACGCCGGGTATCTCCGCTAGTACATACATAAACACACACACAGACACACATACATGCACATACACATACATACATACACACATACATACGCACATACATATATATATATAGTTCCCGCTCGCTCACCCGCTCCGCTCCGCTCATTTTTTTCTCTATATTTGATTCCCCTTGACTCTCAAGGTTGTGTGAAAATTTCATTACGATCGGATGAATGGCAGTGATGGGCACTTTAACTACTGTAGTTGTAACTACTGTAGTTATAACTACATTTATAGTAGTTACATGGTAGTTATAACTACTTTTGTTTTTGAGTAGTTGCCATGTAGTTATAACTACTTTTATGATCTAGTTTGGTAGTTATAACTAGTCTAACTACTTTGACTTAGCGCTGTAACAAAATTATTAAAAAGCCAGATAATTTAAAAATATAATCTAAAGCATACGAATGTTCAATCACTGAAGGATTATCCATTTGTAGAATGAGCTTTCATAAAAGCCAATTCTACTCTTCCAAGCATGGCTGGTATGATTTTAACACCTCGAAGGTGCAAAATGAGTGACACTTTATTTGACCGTATGTTTTTTCTGAAAAGCCGTTCCATTTTTAACAAATTTTGAACTTTGTCATTCAACCTTTATGTATCAATAAACACTTTGTTTTTCTAAAATTTGCTTAAAAATACTTTGTTTTTATTATATTTGCTTAAAAATACTTTGTTTTTATTATACTTGTTTAAAATTACTTTGTTTTTATTATATTTGCTTAAAAATACTTTGTTTTTATTATATTTAGTTAACAATCATTATTATTCTTTAAAAAAAAATTAAATGCAAATTTATTTTTTGTTGTTGTGTTTTTATATCTTACAGTACATGTTTTATAAATATACGAGTAGTTAAAAAGTAGTTGGAAAGTAGTTAACTACTTTAGTAGTAGTTAACAAACTAGTTATAACTACCTCTCTTCTAAAGTAGTTAACATGCAGTTATAACTACTTCTGTCATGAGGTAGTTGGCATGTAGTTGTAACTACAATTGAAGCAGTTGGTGCCCATCACTGATGAATGGTGTAGCAATGCATGAATAACATACCTATATACATACATACATACATACATACATACATACATACATACATACATACATACATACATACATACATACATACATACATACATACATACATACATACATACATACATACATACATACATACATACATACATACATACATACATACATACATACATACATACATACATACATACATACATACATACATACATACATACATACATACATACATACATACATACATACATACATACATACATACATACATACATACATACATACATACATACATACATACATACATACATACATACATACATACATACATACATACATACATACATACATACATACATACATACATACATACATACATACATACATACATACATACATACATACATACATACATACATACATACATACATACATACATACATACATACATACATACATACATACATACATACATACATACATACATACATACATACATACATACATACATACATACATACATACATACATACATACATACATACATACATACATACATACATACATACATACATACATACATACATACATACATACATACATACATACATACATACATACATACATACATACATACATACATACATACATACATACATACATACATACATACATACATACATACATACATACATACATACATACATACATACATACATACATACATACATACATACATACATACATACATACATACATACATACATACATACATACATACATACATACATACATACATACATACATACATACATACATACATACATACATACATACATACATACATACATACATACATACATACATACATACATACATACATACATACATACATACATACATACATACATACATACATACATACATACATACATACATACATACATACATACATACATACATACATACATACATACATACATACATACATACAAACATTCATTTTTATATATATAGAAAATGACAAAAAGTGCAATAAATAAAAATAAATAATATTTATCGTAAATCTTTGCCTTACAGAATTAATTTTCTGTTTTGTTTTTTAATTTAAACACAATCTGTAATTTTATATAGGTACACTTCAAGCTTCTATTCTGATATTTTAGGTTTTTGAGGTTGGATAGGCCAACTAGTGGGCCCCCTGAAGTGGTTTAACATGTATGGATAAACTACTTCCGGATAGCCCCCTCTCCTACTCTCCCTGTCATCAGCTATCAGTTTTTATACAGAAAAAATAAAAAAGTGGCTTTGAAAATTTTTTGAGAAAGCAGCTCCGACTAACCCCCGGTCATCAGTTTTTTTGGAGGAAAAATTAAAGAAAGGCTTTAAAAACTACATATCTTAAAATTTTCCAGGGGGCGAAATATCTTTTAGGAAGGGCTTTTTTTCCTCGCCCCCCCGTAGTTGCGGGCTGCCCCCTTCTATCATTAACACTCTTAAAATCACACGAGGTTCTAATCTAATAAGTCAAGTACAAAAGGGTAAAACTCGGTTAGCTCGTTTTTATTTTTTTGATTATTATAAAGCATAGTTTGTTTACTCACCTATACAGAGTTTTAAATTTTTATTTAAAAATTATAAGTTTTTAGAAGGCAATTTCTCCTGATCTCCTATCCGTAAATAACGACTCAAATCTATATCTTGTTAATGAATATTCACTTTTTGTTTCAATGTGTGTAAACAAATATTTACAACACGATAATAAGCTGACTGAGCTCCGTAATAATTGAAATTAAACCGTCATTTAAAAAGTGGAACGTTCGGCTTTGTATCGTTTTGACGTGTTTAATTTTAATACGGAGCGCTAATTCTAAAACTAATTGTTAAATAAAACAGCCTTTATCAAATTGTTAAAACAAGACATCAATTTCTTTTTTAAAGTTGAAATTGAGAAATTGGGTGGAGGTCTACGTCTACTCTGCAGTCAACTCAATCTTCTTTTTTTTGGAGTTTAATACTGTATAACTATTTTCTCCATATCCCTGACTCTAATTAGTCTAATCTACATTGAATTTGATTTTGCCACTACTACAATTACATATACAATTACTATATACTACATAATAATGTAAGTCTATCTTATCAATATTTATTGACTATTTAAATATTTGGAAGTACATACTCTAGAACTAGTTTAGATTTTTAGATTTTAGTAACATTTTTGAGATGTTAAAGTTTCAGGGAAGAAATTATTTCTCATAAAACTCATGTAATTAAATAAATGCTGCATTAAAATAACAAAAGAAGATCTTGGCAAAACCATTTATAATATGGTTCTGGCAATACAATGTAAACAAGCTGCTGCAAATTCCATCTATTATTAGCCAAAAGTATAATCAGTGGTCTTTAGTCCCTACTCCTCATATGCAATAATTATTAAAAGTAAAATAATGTGAATAAGAAAAGAATTAATTAATTTCAAGCATTCACAACTTAACAGTTTTACTTACTAAATATATATAAATATAGTTTTTTTTATTAACAATAAAATAAAACTTTAATGCATGTAGATAAATAAAATCAAAAACCCGTGTTTTAGAAAGCAAAACTTGTCCAGCATTATACATTCTGTCTCCATAAGCTTCAAACAATTGCATGCTATGTGAGATTAAGGACTGGGCTGATACAATCAGCTGTTGAAGCTGTTTTTCGATCCTTCACATTTGATACTGGAGTAAAAATTCCTGCTTTTTTGTGTGAGTTTGATCATCCAAGTTCCTTTAGCACTTTGTGTAGCTTGCTATGAGTCGATCATCCTGATGAACTTCTCCTGTAATTTTTTTCAACTCGTGAATCAGGATTTATAGATAAGGATTAAACAATTGAACTCATTTTCCTAATTGCTGTTTGATCAAAATTTCAATTGGACAGATATTTAGCCTTTTTCTAATTATTCCTATTACCAAATGAGCATTTTAACTTTAAAATCTACATGATTCTCAAATTGCAGTTTTGAATCTAATAATTTTTTTTTTATTATTTTGTGAATTTAACTTAATAAAATTCAGCCCTTTGTAATAAAAGTTGCCCAAGTAAAGATAATTTTTGAAGGGGATCCAAATGTATACATAAAATGCAAATGTCTATTACATTGTTATTATTGTTTTTTTAAGTAGCAAACATATTTTTCTATAAAGATGGCCCCAACTTCATCTGCAACAACCCGCCTGAAGCAGGATTACATTCGCATCAAACACGATCCAGTACCATATGTTCAAGCAGAACCACTTGGTTCAAATATTTTGCAGTGGTTGGTTTTAATCAACCATTTATATGAGTTTGTGTAATTTCTTTAATTGATCTTTTTTACATTGATTAATTTTAGGCACTATGTTGTTAAAGGTCCTGAGAATTCACCATATGAAGGTTATTGTGTTTTTATATTATTTTATTTAATTTATGAAAAAATTATCTGCAAACTGAGAAAAAAAAGATTTGATGAAAGTCACTTGATATATTGCATTATATATGTATTTGTAGGGGGATACTATCATGGAAAATTAGTGTTTCCTTCTGAGTTTCCGTTCAAACCTCCCAGCATTTACATGTTAACACCAAATGGTCGATTTAGCATTAATAAAAAGTTTGTTTTTTAGTTTATTAATATATATTAAAGAAGCTTGTTTTATAACATCAAATTTAAATTAACAGGCTTTGTTTGTCAATAAGTGATTTTCATCCTGACACGTGGAATCCAGCTTGGAGTGTTTCAACCATTCTCACTGGACTCCTCAGTTTTATGGTTCTTTCATATTATAAAAAAAATAACTTATAATTAGGGCTGTGCCGGTATACCGTCCGGTTTTTGGCATAAAAGACAAAAAAGTTAGAGACCTACAGCAGCAGTATGGGCAGTGCCATTTACCTGTGTGCCCTTTGTTTGTTAAACTTTAATTACGAACAACGGTTCTTAGCAATAGCACAGCACTAACGGTCTAGCACAGTTTTGCTTTGTTAACTGAACCACGACTAATTGTAGTTTAGTTTAGTTCAGTTTTATCGTCCGAGCTGGTGACCGACCATGGACGGTAACACTAACGCACTTTCAAACACTAATTCTAGCCATTTTCAGGCTTTCAACATTATACCGGTACCGGTCGTTCCGGTTTTTGGCCCGGAAATACCGGGTGAAAACCTGCTTCTGGTGAAAACCTAAAAGATTTATATGATGTTACTAATCATGAACTACTTTCCGTTTATAAATGGTTTTGTGCTAATAAACTTTCTTTAAACATAAGTAAAACCAGCTATATTCTATTCCACCATAGAAATAAATTAATTTGTTCTGATTATCAACTTCTTATTGACGATAAACCTATTGCGCGAGTTTCCTCGTGTAAATTTCTTGGAATGTTGCTTGATGAGCACCTCTCACTGATTAACCATATTAGTTACGTCACCTCTAAAGTTGCAAAAATTTGTGGAATTCTATCTCGCGTGAGTCGATTTGTGGATAAAAATATTTCTATGATGTTGTATTACGCTCTCGTTTACCCTTACTTGTCCTATTGTAATATTGTTTGAGCTTCAAATTATCCTACACGTCTAAAGTCTCTCCACATCTTACAGAAAAGAATCATCCGAATATTATTTAACTTGCCCTTTGCATCATCTTGTAAAATGAAAATGCTCGAGAATAACCTACTGAATGTATATCAAATTAATTCTTTTCTTTTTAGTATTTTCATGTACAAATATGTTACCGTCGTCATTTGATAACCTTTTCACTAAATCGTCTCATGTACATTCTCATGATGTACGTTCTTTGCATTGCTTTCGGTCTGATTTTGCTCGATCAACTCTCAAAACATTCTCCATAAAATGTTTTGGTCCGTGGTTGTATTCAAATATTCCGATAACAATTTCCTCATTGAAAAGCATTTTGCTATTTAAAAAATCGTTGAAATCTTACATATTACAGCTAGATTCATAATTTCAATAGCTATATACTTATGTTAACTTCTATACAAATATGTTAACTTATATATACTTATGTTTACTCCTATACACTTATGTTAACTTTTATTTCTCTGTCTCGGTACGCATTTAAATCTGAATTTTCGTTTATAGGTCGTCCAGTTAGCGGGAAGTAATTCCCTTTGGATGAACCTTTTGAGCACTTGATTTTTTTTCCTTATTTATAACTTCATTGTTGTACTTAATTGTTTTGTTTCGTGCTCAATAAATGTTAAAAAAAACCCTACTGGCACAGCCCTACTTATAATATATAATATTTTTCTTAATGATTGACTAAGATGCAAGATTAAGATAATATTGTTGGTTTGTTATCCTACAATCAATCTTTAAATATTTTGTCCATGCACATTATAGTTTACTTTGCGATTTATGTTTTACTGATTTGGCTTGTTGAATTTTTTAGTTATATCTAAATATGTCTATCTTTGCCTTGATTAAAAATCACTGAATTA
This sequence comes from Erpobdella octoculata, assembly GCA_963978895.1. NCBI lineage: Eukaryota > Metazoa > Annelida > Clitellata > Hirudinida > Erpobdellidae > Erpobdella > Erpobdella octoculata. The sequence goes on from OZ022240.1 coordinate 28,008,063, forward strand.
GTTTAAATAATTCCCTCTCAGCCACCAGCATGCTTTAATCCTGACTAAATTTTTTGATAAGTCGTTTAGGTTTACTCCAATTCTATTTTCATATTTTATTAGTTTTAGTTTTTTTAACACAAAAACATGAGTTGTTTCAGATTTTGTATTTCATGCAATTTTAGAGGAAAATATTTTGTAAAATTAGTCATTTGTTATTCATTGCTAAGGATGGACTGAAATTTTCAACCAATCCACAAAAGGACTGAGTGATGTCTGGTTAAATTTCCAATAATTTACTTATATATATGCATACTAGCCGGGTAACCGGCGTTGCCCGGGGTTTTTCTATCTCGCTCCCGTTTCTTTCCCCACTTGCTCTCCCGGTCGCTTTCCCGTTCCCGCTTGCTCTCTCGTTCCTGACTGCTTTTTCGTTCCCGGTCGCTCTCCCACTCCTGCTTGCTCTCCCATGCTCTCCCATTCCCCGTTGCTTTCCCGCTTACTCTTTTGCTCTTGGTCGCTTTTCCGTTCCCGCTTATCCTCCCGTTCCCGGTCTTTCTCCAGTTCCGCTCCTGCTCGCTGTCCCGCTCATTTTTTGACCGATCTCAATTTTAGAGGTTAATTATTCGGTTGTAAAAAAAAAACTGACATGAATAAAAAAGAAGTTTAATCTAATAAATCTATGTTTTTTGCTCAATTCATTTTTGATTGATCAAAGTCAATTTATTTTATTAATATGATCATAATATAAGTTCATTTTGATTGATTGATCATTATCTTTGTTCAATGTTTCTGTTGAAGTTTGATATTAACCCATTAATGGTTACGGTTGCAAAAACTCAACGTAAATTTTAGGATTTTCATATGGTAGTTACCATTAATGGGTTAATATAAAAAAGTCTAAATGATTTGTCGACTGTTATAGTGAGAAAAATTGTGGATAGATTGCCCTTAATGACCATACAACTTAGTTGAATGTTTTATTGTTGTTAATAATAGATAAAATATTCCTCTACAGCTTGAAAATACTTATACCTTTGGTAGCATTGAAACTACAGAGCACACTGTAAGCTGTTTTATTATTCTTTCTAATTTTGATTTTTTTTCTCTTTTCTTATGATAATATCTTAGTCATAAATGTAAAAATATTGTCACATTTCAATTATGGTTTTTTTTTCAGAAAAGACAACTTGCCTTGCAGAGTGGACCATATAATTTAAATGACAAGACATTTTGTGAACTTTTTCCTGATTTAGTAAAAGTAAGAAAAATAATATTTTTTGTAAATATTAAAATATCATTTTATTAAAAAAAATAAATACTTCTCCCAAAATAGGAAATAGAAGTTCAGATGAAGAAAAATGAGGAAGCCATGAACCTGAAGATTTCAAGACGTCATAAGAAATCCCTTAATTCAGTTAACACCCAAAATGACAGATTCTACTCAAAAGCACTAATCAATTTAGCTTTTATGTTTGGATTTGCTCTGTTTGCCTATGCCGTAAAGCATGTGCTTAGTTGTATAATTGAAGACATTTGAGACCAAGTTCAAAAAAACTCTTCAATATTTTACTGAGCTACATTTTAAACTTCTGGAATAATGTATTTTGTTATTTGGACTTTAAATTACAAAATGTGCACGATTAAATGCTTTTGTCAATACAATAATAATTGTTATCCTGCAGTATGTTATGACTTCATTTCAATCATATCAAATATCGTAGAACAGGTGTTACTTTTTTTCAGCCTTAGACAGTTACCGGGAGCGGGAAAGCGAACGAGAGCGAGAAAACGGCCGGGAGCGGGAAAGCAACCAGGATCAGGAAAGCAACCGGAAGCGGGAAAGCGGCCGGGAGCGAGAGAGACAAACATTAGAAAACCCTCTAAAAATCCCGGGCAACGCCAGGTACCCCGCTAGTTTTAACATAAATGACAGTAAAAACATAATAATTGATTAATTTAATTAAACAAAAACAGTCTAAACAAGTAAATTAAAAACGAATTTTTAAAACCAATGCTCTTATATGTAATTAAAACACAAATTTTGCAATCAATTTTTTCTTATATTACTCTTTTATTTTATATTAAAGTCGAAATATCTTAATTATATCGAAATTGATTAAAATTAACTAAATTAATTGACTTATTGTAAAACTAATAATTGAATATTGCATTGTCTTCTATTTTGAGCATGTATGCAAAATTTGAAAAAAATCTATCATCAGGAAGTGACTCAAAAATTGATTGCAAGATTTGAAACAGACAGAGAAACAAACAGACAGACAGAGAAACAAACAGACAGACAGAGAAACAGACGACGAGTTAATAAAAGCATTGGTAAAAAACGAATTACTGGAAGATTGCACCTACGATTACCATAGACTGATAATTAGTAATTAGTCTGAAATCAAAGGGCGTTAGCAATTCTATCTATGGACGTTATTAAAAACAAAATAGCTAAAAAAATGTTTTCACGATGGAGTTGGTGCCGTGGACATACAATAATCCTCGTGTTCATTTGAGATTACACGGTGAATTAAATTTTATCATCAGTGGTCGAGTAGTAAATCTCGAACAAAAATTGGATAGCGAAATATGTCTGCGAAAAAATACAGCCCACAGGCTTTGGGATGGAGCATTCCTGCTCGCAAGATATCTCGAAAATAAAATGCTATTTCAAAAAAATTTCTGGGCGGACAAACGGTGCCTTGAACTAGGTTCAGGTTGTGGTTTGGTCGGAATTGCGGCATGGATTTTGGGAGCTGATGTTACGCTGACCGACATGTCGGCCACCGTAGAACACACAAAACGTAACATGGAGCTAAACATAGATTTGATTCAATCGCGAAGGAGTGCTATCCGAGTGCACGAATACGACTGGGGTGACGCACCTCCATCGAATGGCTACTTTAACGACCTGGATTTTATTTTTGGATCTGACATAGTTTATCAGTCGGATTTATCTATGAAACTAATAAATTCTCTGGTACAACTTGCTTCCACATCCACTCATATATTGATCTCATACAAGAAACGAGGCCTGGGTGAAGAAAACTTCCTTCAACTTGCAGAGCAACACAAGTTCAGCTGTGAGAAAATTGATAGAAAATTTCATGCTCAAGATTTTCAAGATTCTGACTACGATATTTATTTGTTAAAAAAAATTGTTTAATTACCTAAAAACCAGGTCCAACTGAACACCGCAATGGACTATTTGATATTAATATTCATTATTTTTAAATTGCTAAAATTAAAATTTGTTTTATAAAAAATTTAATGGCTCTTACTTTCTGCTTTACTTGCCATTTTCTGTATTTTAGTTTGTGTACATGGAGTAATTGTTTTGACCTATCTTCTGAGTTTTCTTTAATTAAAATCAAGAACAAAAGAGTTTGCTGAACAACTTTAAGTCGCTTGTACAGCAGTCAAACTAAATAACCACAGAACAAATAGCAAATTGAAACAAACATATGTAGTATTTATATTTTTTTTTACAAATCATTAGTTTCAGTTTTGCATCTGTCATTACATTAGACATCATCTGCATAGTTAATTAAAATAACTTTTACATCTGGAATGATAAGAAACCCAAAATACAAAACTTTGGTATAGGTTTAAAACATTAAACAAATGCGTGCAGGCTCAATACAAATGCTTAATTCACAATACCTCAGTTTAATTAAAAGTTTAAAGCTCAAGAAAGTAAGCAAGCAACTAAATATGAATGATGAAAGTTCTAAAACGAATAGATATTTCATTTGAGTCAAACTGCAATCAACAAAACAGCCAACAAAAAATTGACAAGAATTGTGCTGGTCTGATATTTTTTGTACAAAATATCAGCAAGTTGAGATGAGAGAAAGGGACATCTCATCCATGCTGGCCAGGTCTGAATCAATGTAGGAAGCTCTTTGACCATCTGAGGAGAAGGTCATCGGAGTGGTGAAAGTGGTCGGATGTCTCTGGAGGGCATAAGGAAAAGACGATGTGAAACGGTCTGGAGGAACGGGAAAGCTTAAGTGATCATCTGGAGAGTTTTGAAGGAATAAATCAGATGGTGATTGGATAGATGGTTTCAGAGTGTGGTCTCTAGTCTCATCTTGAAAATTTGTGACGAAAAAAGTGGAGTCTTCAGCAGTACTCAACTTATTAGGGGTAGAGGGAGGTTGATATTCATTTTCTTGCTCATTGGAACAGATACTGTCAGTTTTGAGTTGATGTTCCAGTTTAGTGATATTTTTTTGAAGATAGACAATTTCTTGGAAAATATGGATTTGAGCAAAATATTCTGCAAAGCTGCCTCCTTCAGGGAGCTCCAGAGGTGTGACCCAGCGAAGATAGCAGTGATCCCAAAGCTTGAGACACGGTAAGCACGTCTGCGGACACAAGACAGGTTGCTGGTCGGGAATTCGAGAAAGAAATGAATTAATAGATAGATTTCTGAGTGAGCTTTCGATGGACATCTCGGAGCTAGAAGTTATTGAACGGGAAGAAAATTTTGCATTTAAATCACAATCTGCATCGTGGGAATTTATTTCTCCTGGTAATGATTCCTTGTAGAAGACACTGTTGCAAATTTGTCTGTTTGACTCGCCAGTGTACGAAGTCCTATGATGAGCGCAGTTTTTTATCTTGTCTAGAAAGTCTTTTTTGCTGGGCGTCCTTACAGGGCTGTTGCAGTTCTGACTGATGCTGGTTCTGACCGAATCCACGTCGTAGTTTTCATCTGCATAAACAAAGTTTTGATTGAAACCGAAAGAAATTCTTGAAGAGTTTTGAGCAGGATTTCTGGAAGCTGCAGGTGAGAAAACATAGAAAAGAGGATTCCTGAACCAATATGTATCCAAAGAACTGAACTGAACTTCCCAATCCCAGAAAGTCATGAATTGGTGACTGTTTAAAATTGATGAGGACGAAGAAGGAGATGGTGGCGAGAGTTTCAAGACGTCGCTTGTCGTTTGAAGTGCCGGAGAGGATTTGTTCAGCCTGCCTTTTGCAAGAATTGAAGGTTTTTCAACCTGGAATAAATTATATCTGGTTTACCGAGTATCCAGTCCTAATCATTTTTATCAAATATAAATTAAAAAATTCAAGCAATAATGTTTGTAAACTTTTTAATTGAGTAATTTTCACATATTATATGAACATTAGTCTGATTAATGATGGCTGGATTAATAAGAATACACTGTATTTAAACATTTAAAGGCAAATACAATCTAATAATACAATCTGTAAATTGATAAAAACATTCTTAATCTGCTTAACAACTACTATAAAAATCAAACAAACGTTTTAAAAACTAGAAAAGTGATTCATACCATTCTGCGCATTTGTACAACTCTCTGCTTTGGTGTGTTGAACAGAAACGAGTCAAACAGACCTACAAAAGTGCAGTCATACAGAGAGGTCAGGTACACTGTCGTGAACTCAAAATCAGCAGGAAACTGCTGCGTTAGCTGCCACACGCAGTCCAAGTATGCATGAAACACGGGACTCTGCCAAATTAAATTTAAATAAAATTTCACTAGGTCAGAATGTCCTCAGTTAAAACTTTCAAGAACGATAAAATGTTCTGGTTGCCATTTGAAAGTATGATGTTTGTATTTTCAAATGTCTAAAAATAATTTCTGATATTGTGAACCTGCTCTGAAGTTCTACAAACATCTCATTCAACCATTTAAGTTTTATTTATTAACCAACAATTCTTCATTTCTGTTCTACTTAAAAATTTCTATAAACAAACTTATGAGTTGTGTGAGAGTAAAATAAATATCAATCTTTTTCACTTTAGTGCATCTGTTCTTCTTTCCAGGCATTACTTTCATAGTTTTTATATTATTCCACTTATTTACAGAAACCGAACCTAACGTATTTAGCAATATAGAATAAGCACGAGAAGAAATATCAAGGAGAAAATGTCGTCATACCGCAGAGTCAAACTAATAGATTCAATCTAGATAATCATATATAACAAACCTTCTGCTTGTTGGTAATGAATCCTAGCCTTTCACAGAATCTGTGTCCCAATGCAACCCATTCTTTATCAATTAGTTTCTGAAATCCTGTTATAGATCTGTACCTCGGGTTTAATAACAGCTGACACAAACTTGAAATCAATGGAGAGAAGTCATTTCCACGGGGCTCTGTAATCAGTATTTAAAAATTATTATTTTTGTAGCTTGCCACATTTAAATTCTTTTTGTTGGCACCTTAGCTTTAAGATCTTTTATTTCGCAGGGATGAGCGGCACAGAGGCCATGATGTGGCTCTTAGATATAGCCATAAAAAACAAAGAATAAACCCGCCCAGGCACCTACAGCGGTTTTCGGTACCCGTTCGACCCAAAAAAATATGAAAATCTTAATTTTTTTTATTGCTGGTTCTGAAAATAGCTTCGAAGAACATCAGGTAGTTAAAGAATCACCAGAAGACTTAAGTCCAAGAACATGATCAATTTAAAGTTTCAAAGTATCATTTTTATTCATAGTTTTGAGTCTAAAGCATCACCAGATTTCAAGCATTTCAGGCGAAAATGGGAACAAAATTTTGCAGTATTTTGTACCTCACAGACGTTAGTTGGTTTAGCCCAGTTTAAGGCACTAAACAACTACATAGCTTTTCATTGTGCTGTATGTTTTGCCTGTTTTCATTTTAAAACTAAAACTATAAAAATTATTAATAAAAAAATTTACAACCATATAATTAATATGTTGACAGCTTAAGGACTTTGTCCCTAACCTCACTTCAAGGCCCATCCTCGTTTGTGCAATTTTGCCCCTTGGTATATAATTAAAAATCATAACTGCTATTATAAAGTTCATTACTGATGTCAGTCAGCTCTTTTCAAAATCAAAATAGGATTGCTATGATGGCTGAAAAGCGTTAGACTTGAAGTCTAAAAGTTCACTGTTCCACTAGCACATGCTACTTAGCAGCCCATTTATAGGAAAATCAGTAGGTAGAATCGTTTCTTCTTTGTGGGAAATTTAAAAGAAAAGCACCACCAAGCTCTGTAGGAAGTGCTATATAATTATATAAATACCACCAGTAATTGATTTAAAGTTTTTTCTAGATTCCATTTGAAACAAAAAGTTGTACTAGCAAATAGAATGAGCTCTGGTATGGTGAACATGTCAACAAGATATAGATAGTAAAAATAAGGAATAGTCAATGTAGAAATATTATAATACTTAAAAAATTACTAAAAAGTTGTAAAACAGATTTACTAAAAAGGAAAGTAAATTTTTTATAGACTACAGTATGATGAGTAATCACATTTAATGATGCATGCATGTCATTAAAAATACAAGCACAAGTGCTGTCTTTAAAAACACCTGACACGCTCTGTATTACTCAGCTCTATCATTTCTTGGAAACATTAGATGTGAATGCTTGAAATAGAGAATTTAAACTAATTAACAAAATATCAACAGTGCCTCAATCCTGAAATCATAGTGGCCAACACATGTCACAAATACTGAGCTCATTAAAAAAAAAGTTGTTCACTGCTGTTTAAGTGTATTTTTAATTTATAATAGTTTTACTTTATGTTAGCATATTAAAATGGTTTAACTAAATTAAAACCTTTCTAAGAATAAACATTCAAAAACAATTTGATGAAAAAAACTAAATATTTCTCGATACTGCCCATTAACTGGTCTCATTTCAAACATTTTGTCAATAGCAATCTTTTTTTATGAAAAGTTGCAAACCAATTATTAGGTTTTTTATTTAAAAATTTGCCAGAGCTATAATCAAAGTCTTTTAACAAGAACAAAATTTGAACTTAATGTTGGATTGAATCAACAACTTTTCATCCATATAATAAAAACAAATCAATAAATCACAGTGATTTAATAAAAACAAAAGCAGACAAATCAATAAATAACCTTTAATGATCACAGTACGATGAGAGTTTACAACGAGGTCTACAATTTTTGCAGCGACAGACAAAAACATGGACACGTGGTTCAACCAGCGAGTATTTTCAAGTGATGACAACCAGGTCAGGTCATTGCTCCATACGTCTTTCATCGAAGCTGAGTGACACAAATTGAATTAAGTTAGTTGACTACGTCATAAATATTTTAAGCTCAAAACTGAAAACTAAAGAATAATTAACACACAAGGCATGCAGAGTTCTCTTAATGAAGTGTAACTGTCTTGTAATTCTTGTAAATTCGGAAATCCTTCTTCTTTCGTTAAATCAATAACTCGAAACTTTGGCGCCCTCTGAGAGATGGAATTGATCACGTGTCTTACACATCTGTTCGTTTTAAAAAGTATAAAAATCATTCACAACTACAATTGATGTTAACATCATAGATGAAACCGCTAAGCATAAAGTATAAACAGATCAGAACTTACGCTGCTTCAGTTCCAGGAATGTGTTCCGATGCCATGCGAATGAGACAGGAACCGTTTTGATGTGTATAACACCAGATCTTCACAAATTTATTTTTTTATTACTATTTAACTCTAAATTAAGAAAATATTGAATTCATCTAAATTAAAACAATATTTTAATGGTTCCATAAATACATATTAGACTTGTTATTACTTTAGAGAAATGTAAACAAACAAAATTGCAAATAAGAAGTGAGCATACCGGGAAAGATTTGTTGGCTTCAGAGAGTTTGTACTTGTGGATCAAATCATCAGTTAGTGATTCAGGAACACCAAAACACTGAGGCAAACTGGAAGAAATATAATTAGAAATTTTCATCACTGAATATGAAATATCTAAAATGAGATAACTACAGTTGTACACTATATCATCCAATCACCTCTCAGCATATGTGAAGCTGAAGTTGCAACTGGTCACTCTGAAGCCAGTTGCATTGCAGGCCTTCATTTCTGCTATCCAATGAAGAGGGTCATGAAAAGGAAATGTACTTGTTGGATGATGACCTGTAATAAATTACGATTTTCAAATAATAACTTGAAAATAAATAATCTTACAATGGTCTCAATGTACAATGAAACCATGTATAAAACAACAATAATCATCTGTTCATAGAAACTTAAAACAAGCAAAAATGATAGCATAAACATGTAGATTTTATATGGGTTGTAGCCTAATATAACATTCACTGAGACCAGACAACAATTCATGCCAAAATTCCTACTAATTTGTCTTGTTGACACAGATCCTCCAGCAATTAAAAAACAACAGCAAGAAGACAGAACTATTAGACATCTGAGCTGTCATGTTGTTAGATTTGCAAGAACAACACAGTATAAATATCCCATGAACACCTCTTCATAATGACTTCAGATAAATAAATACTTCAGAGTGTTCACAGAAAATCACAAAAGGAAATCAACAAAGTTTATCAAATTTCTTAAAACATTTTTTATTTTATTTATTGTCAAAGTATTTTAAACACTTCAATTTGTTTAATGTAAAATAAATCAAATAAATTATAATTATAATAATTATACGACTCTAGAATTAATAGAACCCACGTGTCTACGGCAACACCACCTTGCCTAAATGCAAGTAATCTTACCACTGGGCCAATAATTATAAACAAAAACAAAATAGTTGTAAAAAAAACAGTCAGAACCAATTAGGTAAATAATTTAATATAAAAAACCTTGAGAAATAAACGATCTCCAGTAAGCATACGCAAATAGAAGTTCGTGCTGGTGTGGAAATACAAACTGGATGATGGTTGAAACCAGCTACATCAAAGTGATATGGAAAAAAAATATCATCAAATCTCCAAAAACTAAACGTAGCACATTTATAACAAAAAACACCAAAAAACAAATAATCACCTTTTTCATTGATGGACCATCTCTGGAAAGAAGAGAGAATGCATGCACGCTAAAATCCTGAGAGAATAAACAAAATCAGTCATCATAATTACAAATAGTAGTAACTCTCTCTCTCTAATTAAAAAACATGCTTAACTACCCTGCAATATATTTCAAGTTTGTTCATGCTGTCAGATAAACTGCTTCCTTTTTCTAGCTTTTTTCTTTTATTTCTATCCACTGTAAAATATCAATTCAGCCTATAAGTTAGCTGTAATAGTTTAATATAAATAATTAGTATATAATATTGTGTTCTTGGTAGAAAAAAAGTACATATTCACAACCATTTAAGAAATGTTTTCTACTGACTTACTAATTTAACTAGTTAGACAAGATAAGCAAGATAAGTTAGACATGTCTTACCTTGATAAATTTCACTTATGTTTGTCAATGGAATATCATCCTGCCTGATAAATTTGTGAGTTCGTGGCCGATACTGAAACATCAAATTTCAAAAAAATACTAATATCCCTAAACAATTAAAAACTATAATCTATACAGAAATTTTATTAAAATGACTCAAGGTCAATTAAAAAATTGATTAATTTAAACCAAAATATTTTAAAAATTGAAAACATTTTGTAAATCTCGTATTTAAATTTAATTTCCTTAAAATCAAATTTGAATTAATCCTATTTAAAAACTAACAAATAATAACAAACAAAAACCCTAAGCAACACAATCATTATAATTCACTTATATATTTAAATAAATCTAAAAACTCAAAATATTATCCATAATACAACCAATAGAATTCAAATATTAACCTTATCAATAAAATCATCAGCGCTGTCAAAACTCAGAGAAATAAAAGCAACTCTGAAATTAGTGACAACAATGCTGCCAAACACCCCACTGCTTCCATCACTGAATGGCAGAAACCTTGTTACACGAGGTACTTGCAAGACAATCAATTCACCTGATGAGATTTTGATGCAAGATAACTTTTATTACACAACAATGCAGTCTATTTGTACCGTGAAAGAAAAATACTTTTCGACATAGAAATTATTTTATACGATAGGATAATACCTGGTAAAAGTTTAAGCTTCATATCGTCTTCATTTTGGTCAAGGTTACTAGGCGAACTAAAAGAAGCTGTTTCTGACTGCTCTCAGTAAAAATAATAAATATATAAGTCAATGTGTTATTATAAATATATATATAGATATATAGAAGAAACAGTCAATGTGTTACAATTATTATATATATTTTGGGTAATCTGTTAGTATGATTTCCTAAAATTTTTGATAAGAAATATCATAACTTCTACGACTGAATTCTCCGAATTCATTCGGTAGTCAAATTATTATCTTTTCCCTACCTCTTTACCCACTCTGGAGAAGATAGAAGAGCATACAGAAACTAATTTTCATTGAAAAGTGGTATAATGTTTATGTTTATACCGTATAAACATAAAATAACTTGTTCTTGTTATACTAACGATAGTACTTATACTTTTTATTTTTGAGTAATTTAATAAAATGACTGATGCATACCTGGTCTGATGCATCGTGCATTGAAGGGGTGCTTAAAATGTCATCTCCACCCTTTTGATCAACAAAAGAAACAAAAGTTGGTCGTAATGGAGCACCTTTTTTCTTAAACATTACTAATTGAGTTATTGAGGCTTGAACTGCTGAACAGGCTTCAATTCAATAATTCAATTGATAAATTGGCATAAACCATAACCGATAACCTTAAACAACGCTTAAGATAATAACACGCAACCAGTGAAGACAAATGTTAAAGTAACAAAACTAGAAAAATTAATATTCCTTTTCCAATAACAAATTCAGACTTTTTCCTACAGCCGAAGAAAGAGCAAAATAGTCAACAAAATTATATTTAAAAGTAAATTCAGCAAATAGTTTTTAAATATCAGAGCCTGTCGAAGAAAAACTGATTGAAATTCCTTTATTTAAAAAATTGTTTGTAATATTATAATTTAAGTAAAATTTGTGCCTGTTTTAAATTATCTAAACTTTATTTTATTTAATTGTATTGCGATGATTTTATTTGCTGCAATCTTTCTCTTAATTTTGTTTTATTTTTAAAAAAGCGAGCAGTCTGAAAGTCTTAATTTGTCGATATCTATTAAGCTTAAAAAGGCTAGCCTATATACTAGGTTTGGAGACTTTGACACACACCTTCCGTATCGATTATTAGGCTTTGAGTTTGAACCAGCACCCTATTACGATTATGGAAAGCAGCTGCTTTACAATAAACGCTACCCTCAACTTTTTGTATGTAGAGCAACCCTTTTTAATCACGCATCAGACAATGACAACCAAACTCTACAATTCCACACATTGACAACCAAACTCTACACTTCCACACATCGGCAACCAAATTATACAATTACACATTGAAAACAGAGTCTCCATTGCCATTAACTGAAGGTTTGCAAAACTAAAATAAAATATAATGCCCATGTTTGTAAGATCTGATTTTCATGCACACTTCTAGCGAGCAGAATGGAAATTTATTTGGCTTTGCTTGACTTTCATCATCCTAAGTCTGCAACTATGAAGAAATACTGTTCACAGTAGTTCACACCTCTACTCTACATCACAACATTCCTTACAAACTAGTAACAACTAAATTTCTGGACTCAGAATGTAGAGTGTAGAATGTAGAAATTGATCAATACGCCAACCACTCTGGTATCACGAGAAACAAAAATGTTTTTTAAATTAATAATAATAGGCATCAAGTTTCCAGTTACACAATATTAAAAAATGATAACTCAGTCGATTCAGATAAGGAAACTTTGGAAGGCGGTAACTAGTCATTATATATATATATATATATATATATATATATATATATATATATATATATATATATATATGTATATATATATATATATATATATATATATATATATATATATATATATATATATATACACCAACCACTCTGGTATCATGAGAAACGGTAACTAGTCATTATATATATATATAGCAGCTTACATATAAGAATAAAAAAAACCATTGATAGAATCACCCATCAAAATAAGCTGTGAACCTAAAACAAGTAAAGCAACCTCTACAACTTATTATCTTAATAGCAGTTAATCGATAAATGTCTTCTTGGATAAACAACTAAAATTACCCGCAATAATTATGGTCTATATCTCCATTTAATTGAACAATCAAGCTTTTTCATGTTTTTTGAAAAATTCTATGAGATCCTGAACATCATCTTTAGATCCAAGAAAGATAGGGGACCTTTCGTGGATTGTCTGAGGCTGGACATCCAGTATTGGTATATGACCAGTGGTGGCCGACCCCCCTGCTTGTTCCATTATGAACGCCATTGGTATGCACTCATACAACAAACGAAGCTGGAAAACATTAACAAGACTTTATTAAGGTTAGAATACTACTGCCAGGCAGGAATATTTCTATTGAAAAAATATTTGTTTACTTTTCCCTTAGGAGAGTCTGTTGTAGCAGGATATCCAAAAATCCCCCCATACTTGAGAGTTCTATGGACATCAGCAACCATTGAACCAATATAACGGGCTCCATAAGGCGGTTTGCCACTCTGGTGTAAAACATTACACAAAGAGTTTATGATAAACAGTTTTATCTAATCGCTTCAAGACCAGAATTTTAAAACAAAATAAAATAACTTAAATAAAAAACATATCTATTAGATGATCTGCCGTAAACTTTCAAATTTAAATAGCATTTCCAAAATGAACAAATGTGCATAATTAAATAAAATGCAATAAATATTTACTTTTGGGTATTTGAGACTGTCAATGTAATCCTTAACAGGTTGTGGCCATAGCGATGAGTAACCTTCATTTATTGAGTAGATCTTTCCTCTTGGTTTGATTTTCATGTTTGGATCTGTCAGCAGGAACTCGCCGATGGACTGAACAAAGAACAATTAAATAAATCATTGAATGAATTTAAACCTTTAAAAGCTCTGCATACAGTAGCATTAGAAATACTTTGATAAGCAATAAATTAAAGAGAATAGTGAAAATTTTGTTTCTAAACAGCTGAAAAATCATCACAGAAATTTGTCTTCATTATTATTGTAAATATTATTACTTCTCACTGTTTCCAGATAAATAGTACCACATCATGACAGATTCATATATATATATATATATATATAAACCAATTATCAGCCGATACCGATTGTGAAACTGTCGACATCGATTATCGGTGCACCTGTTCCAATATATTACTTGAATCTCTTTAATAATTTCACACATAACTAAACCCCAAAGCATCCCCCTAATCTCATAAAAGACTACACAAGGGTATCAATAAACACTGAACAAATAACATTCTTCTAAATATTATTTTCATGTTAACAAAAAGAGCTCACAGGATCAAGTAGAAACCCGTGCACTCCTGTTCCAACACTGAGCACCATCATTGTAGCACTTCCATACAAGGCGTACCCAGCTGCAACAGCTTTCCTGCCTGGAATCAGAATGTCTTCCTTTTTTATACTATTGTCGTCAGGCTGAAATAAATAAAAAGTTAACAAAAATATAAGAAAAATCTACTCTTTAACTTTTAGATTATAATGATGATGGATGAATGACAGATATCAAACAAATGATCAGGATGCATCTCACCCACTGATCTTTATAAATAACTAGGTTGTGCTTAGCCTAGTCTGCAATGCAGCCACTGAACCACCATCTTGCCACTCCCATTGTTGTTTAAAAATGTCCTTAAGGCATAAAAATTCTGAAATGCATAGCTATGAACTGTAAAGATGTGGATGTTGTAGGAGTGAAAGGAAAAGGCAAATGCATGGAGACTTGGTGGGAATGTGTGAAAAAAGATATAGATGAGCTTGACCTAAAGCGACAGTCTGCCCTGAATCATGACTTGTGGAGGGGCCTGATATGGAAAAAACGTCCAACCCTAGCCTAATGTGGAATAGGAACGTTTTAAAAATAAATGATGATGATGATTACTAATAAGTGCTTGAGTGATCTAGTTTTTATTAAACTTAAATAAGTATATGCAGTCATGGAACGATTGGACCACCAACGATTCACACCCCACTCCGGTGGAAAATACAATGACAATGTTGTGAAGAAGTTGGCTCCAGATTTATTAAATAATTAATCAAACTTTTCTTGAGAATTCTTTAATTTTAATTAAAACCGCAATAAACGACGTAAATACAACAGCTGCAGCTTTCACTGGGAGTGTAAATGGCAGCCGAGTGGCTACAAAATTCCTAGAGGATATAATAGTCTAAACACAATCTTTTTATTTAAAGAGATCAGTGATCTCACCACATAAATCTGCAGCTAAAATCACAAAAGTCTCAACTTTATTGAAACCAATTATTGTGAAACATATTATAGCCAGCTTTGTGATACACAGCAAATAAAAGCATCAAGATGCATCTTAACACATATATGTACAGCTAACATCACCAGACGTACAAAACCAATTATTGTGAAACAATAATATTATAACCAACCCTGCGATACACAGCAAATATGGTGCCAATTGAACCCAGACAATCAATATTTGATGATCCATCCAGTGGATCAAATGATACCATGTATTTCCCCTGTAAATAATAAATTATTTTAATAATAAATTAAAAAATTTCGCTAAATTGACTTACTTTAATAAATGATTTTTCAACAGTAGTAATTTACTTCAAAAATGAAAACCATAAAAATAAACCTGTTTTTCAATTTCAACTTCAATAACAGTTTCATTCTCTTCGGAAACAAGAAGACATGAAGTGAACGAAGATTTGAGCATATTGATGAAAAGTTCATTTGAGAGGACATCTAGTTTTTTCACTTCCTCTCCTTGAATGTTGGACTTTCCAGTTATGCCATATCTAACGTAATTAAAAACCAGTAGTTACCTTATGGAGTAACAGCTTATCGATCTGCGACCGATTTCTAAACATATTACCTCAACACAACTTTTATGCAGGCTTAACAGAAAATAGTGATGTGGCTTAGAATTAATTATGGTATTATCATTATCTGAGCATCTGTTTAAATGTCTTTGAAGATAATGTAGAAAAGGAACAAACAGATAGCAGGAGTCTGGTAGAACAGATGTGACACAAAAGACTAAGTTATTTATAATACTTGAACAATGTAATTAAGATAAAAAAAAATCTTGGAAGTTGTGACATCAGCTATTTTCTGTTGAAATAGAAAAACAATCGAATAACAAAGCAGTGGATCACATTTAACAGACAAGGGTTCCTAAAGGGTTAAAAAAAACCTTTGAGTCATTATTATAGGACAATTGTTATGTTTTTAAACTGGAAGGCAAACATCATTTACACCATTAGACAAATCACTACTTCACACAGCAAATGCTCTTTTGAACCCCGATAAATAAAGCAGTGTTGCGAAAATTTCAAACATATCTTAGCATTTCTACATAAAAAATGAAGCCTTTTATTACATATAAACTTGTAAACGAATAAATACAACCAAAATACTTTCTGAAATATTTTTATCACTCTTAAAAAAGCTTGAAAATTAAGGCTTCACCAACACTTTTGTAAAAACTCAGTTCAATCCACCTGCTAATCTACTCTAGGACTTCCTGAGTTATTTCTTTGTTATTACAATTTTCGTTTCAATTTTTTACCCCAAATAATTCATTGCATATTCACACATGTATCTCCCCAAAGGGCGGGGGGTTAGGGAGAGACTTGTAACGTGATAGTATGTATTTGGGAAATATTCAGCTGCTGAAGCCATGTTATTTCCTACAGAAATCGACCTCTTTGGACGCTACTATATTAACTATATTAGGTCACTAGGACAAGGAGATTACTAGACCTACAACTCACAATTGGGCAATTCCAGCTTTACGTACGGCACTGGATATCGCTTTTACCGCTGTGATAATGGCATTCATCAACTGTGTCATGTCACCAGTTGCACTTGGATGTTTCCGCTGTTCGGCTAACAAAAATCTCGTCAACGTCATGCAGTCAGTGTCAATTCCATCACCGGTAGACGCCATTTTGCCACTTGAAAACCTAAAAGTTCCAAATATCTCATGAAAGAACTCTCAAACTTAGTTTGAATGCAACAGTGGCCGACGATTGTTCAACAAAACAAACTTGACCTGTAAAGCCACGTACTGGGATTCACAACAATCGCAACCTTTAGAGTTCCTCTAAGACAATTTTTATATACAGGGCTTTAGCCTTCACATTCAAATTGGTACACATCTCTGCTACGAATAAAAGAGGAACTTCTTGTAAACTTTTCGAGCACTCATACGAATATAAATTTCATTTTATTTTGACTTTCGTGCCTTATGAGATACTTTTTAAAACATTCAGCTGTAACTTCGGTTATTGTGACCTTATCCTACTGTCTTATAGTTTCTGAGAGCAAATCCAAAGCTCTGGACCGGATAGATATCTACTATGCTCCTGGACCAGCAAGCCAGCAACCTCAAATCTTTTGTTTACATGTTCTTAAGACGAAGATGGAGACCTCAATCATTTCTCAGCTTCTTCCACGTAGGCACTGCCGGAATCTCTGCGAAATGTGTAGGTATAAAATGCTCGCTCAGGGTCATCAATCCCTATTACCTAAACCTGGGGGGAAGGGGGTAAAAAAAAAAGAAAAACTCAACTTATACATTTTAATGCATTTCGATTAAAGTTGAAACAAGTAAATTAAAAACGAATTTTTAAAACCAATGCTCTTATATGTAATTAAAACACAAATTTTGCAATCAATTTTTTCTTATATTACTCTTTTATTTTATATTAAAGTCGAAATATCTTAATTATATCGAAATATCGAAATTAATTAAAATTAACTAAATTAATTGACTTATTGTAAAACTAATAATTGAATATTGCATTGTCTTCTATTTTGAGCATGTATGCAAAATTTGAAAAAAATCTATCATCAGGAAGTGACTCAAAAATTGATTGCAAAATTTGAAACAGACAGAGAAACAAACAGACAGACAGAGAAACAGAGACGACGAGTTAATAAAAGCATTGGTAAAAAGAACAAAACGACGACGACGGACAATTCTAAGATTAACCCGAGATTTTTCAATTAACATTTAATGACCATATTATCTCACATAGGTTTTTTTTTTCATTATAGTTTATAGTCTTTTACACCATTCACATAGGTTTGCGGAAATGTAAAAGAAGTCATCTACGGCACGACGGCACACAATTCACAATTCCCGTTCAGAGAAGCAAGAGTTGGAAAAAAAAGTTTCTCGTAGAAAGCAAGCCCCAGTTAACAAAGAGCCAACAACAAACCAGGGGCGCAGCCAGGGGGCCCGGGCCCCCGAAAACATGCCAATGTTGATGTCGAAGTGACGCGCGTGCCCGTGTTTTTGAGACATATCTGAGTTAACAATTATTTTGCAAATTAAATATTTAATAAGTTATCATAAATGTTAGGGTGAGAGTTGTTCATGGGTCTATTTTTGAAAAAAACCCGACCCACCAGAAAATCTCACCCGACCCGACTTATTACCAATGCTTTTATTAACTCGTCGTCTCTGTTTCTCTGTCTGTTTCAAATCTTGCAATCAATTTTTGAGTCACTTCCTGATGATAGATTTTTTTCAAATTTTGCATACATGCTCAAGATAGAAGACAATGCAGTATTCAATTATTAGTTTTACAATAAGTCAATTAATTTAGTTAATTTTCTTGAGGATTTTATCGAGGGGTTTCTTGAGGGTTTTCTTGAGGGTTTTCTTGAGGGTTTTCTTGAGGGTTTTCTTGACCACAAAACGCTAACCGACTGGCAGACTATTTTACCAAGTTAACACGAACCACACTCACTGACCGCGATTCTCAAGCGTGTACGAAATTTTCATGAAAATAGTTGAGATATTTAAATTCGATCCTTTTTGATGATATTTTTATTATTATTACCAATGCTTTTATTAACTCGTCGTCTCTGTTTCTCTGTCTGTCTGTTTGTTTCTCTGTCTGTCTGTTTGTTTCTCTGTCTGTTTCAAATCTTGCAATCAATTTTTGAGTCACTTCCTGATGATAGATTTTTTTCAAATTTTGCATACATGCTCAAAATAGAAGACAATGCAATATTCAATTATTAGTTTTACAATAAGTCAATTAATTTAGATAATTTTAATTAATTTCGATATTTCGATATAATTAAGATATTTCGACTTTAATATAAAATAAAAGAGTAATATAAGAAAAAATTGATTGCAAAATTTGTGTTTTAATTACATATAAGAGCATTGGTTTTAAAAATTCGTTTTTAATTTACTTGTTTTTGTTTTTTTGTGTGTGTGACCCGACCCACCTGTTTTCGATCCGACCCACTTTGGCTATAACCCAATTGGCAGAGCAGCCACATACCGCAGTTGATTCTCTGCAACATTATCAATATTCCATCTACCCACAGATAAATACGCTGCTGAAACTCTTCACCACTTGCCCCTTTCTTCCGCGACAGCCGAGAGATCCTTTTCAACTATGAGCAGACTCAAATCTGATCTACGCACCACAACGGGTCAGACAAGGCTGAATGGATTTGCCCAGATGACTAGCAATCGCGACCTTAACATTAATGAAGAAACCCTCATCGACATTTTTTTGGAGAAAAAACGTTGGCTGAATTTCATATTGTTTAGAATTAAATGTCTTATGGTTTGTTATTACTAATTATTGCTAAAACTGTCGTTAAGCTTTGACTTTTGTGGGTTGTAAATTTCTCAATAAAACTCCTTACTAATCAGTTTTTTCCCCCCGGCCCCCCGAAAATATTTCTGGCTGCGCCCCTGCAACAGACGCCCAATAAGTTCAAACTGCCTAAGGCTGCCATCAAGTATTTACGTAATATTTCAGTATAGATAAGGTTATTCGGAAAATGGACTCACGATTTAGTGGTAATGACCAAGACATGCTTTGCACACTTAAGACCTATTATTCTCAACTCTGATACTTCATATGAGCGCTATGAAAACATTGCATCACGATATGGTATTTATCACGATTTGTTTAAGACAGAAAAAATTAATCTACTCAAAGTTTCTCACAGAACACACTCCTACAGCAGGTTCACAAGCATCCGCCGATGATGTTGTCTCAACTCTTTACAACAATGACCTTCATATTATTCTGTCAGTCTTCAACCAATTTGCTAATATTTTGGCAGCAATTCCGGGAACATTTTGTTCTGCAAAACTTTTCCGCTCATTCTCCAGTTCCCGTTTCCGCTTGCTCTCCCGCCTCTGCTCTGCTCATTTTGTGACCGATTAAAATTTTTCTTTTACAAATTTCTTCCTCTATTGACTCTCAAGGGTGTGTGAAAATTTCGTTACGATCGGATGAATGGTGTAGCAATACATAAAGGACACACAGACAGACAGACATCTCTTTTATATATATAGACAAGCAAAAATAGATTTGATCAAAATGTGATTTGTTATAACCATTCTGTTCATTTAGTTCCCATTTGTTTAAAAACCTAAACATTGAATTTTATGTGAAAAAAATTGTCTTTCTAATAGTCATGGAAATGATTTTTCTTCTGGATTTCAAATGCTCTCTCAATTAGTTTCAATACCCCTTGATGGTGTGGAAGAAAGACTAACCCTAACCCTCCATGATACCTGTGACGATTCCGCCTTTGCGAAGTCGTCGATATTGCTGGAGAAAATTTGAGTCTAAATAAAGTTTAAGACACTCTTTAACAGTATTAGATGTTTTATTAACGAGTACAGTTCGAAAACTTTATCAAACGACGCGACAGATACAAAAAACAGTTTCAACTTCGATCAAGCAATGGCGAACAATGGCGAACAAGAAGCAGGAACAAGAAGAAGGGGCCGAAGTAGTTCGCGACAGCCTTATAAATACAAGCCCTCCAGGCTACAGGCTACAGGCTTAAACGTTCAAATATTCGCGCAACAATCCAAACACGCAACGTTGTGCAATACCCGATGCACCGCCTGCGCCGGAAATCCCAAAGTTAGATCCAGGCACGCACCTGCGTTTACGCGGGCGTGACATACCTCCCCCCCTAAAGTCGGTAACGATCCTTCTCGTTATCGGCCATATCTTCATTCTTTGATCTGGGTCGATCCGGTTGGCTGAGTGTGGATCCGGTTGACTGAATGGTTTCCTTCGTCGTCGGGTTTCCTGGTGCTCGTCTGGGAACCTGCAAATCCAGAACAGTCGTGACGATGAGCCACACGCGGAAGAAAGACGTGGTCGAAGAACCTTCCGAGCAAGGACAAAGGAGACGTCCTGCAGCTCTTTGTTCAGTGACGCACTCTTCTTCCTGGAGACCTGCAAATAAAAACTTGCGACCGATCCACTTTATCGTTAACCAAGATCGCCCAGAGAAAGAAATTAACCAAAGAACATTACAAAGCTACCCATATAACTAACACCAATTTCTGATAACAATGAAATATTTAACCAAAGATTATACACCCTAGGATAAATAAACCTAATTGTAGCCACAGCTACTCCAAACCTAACTTAATCGAGACAGGACGTCAGCTACTATATTCTGTTTACCTGACCTATATTTGAAAGTCAGATTGAATTCCTGGATGGCAAGTGCCCATCGAGTCAATTTAGCGCTTTTGGAAACTGACTCGGTAAGGTACGTGAGAGGATTATGATCCGAAAAAATCACGATCTCAGATAACAATATCCAGGATGTGAATTTACTTAGAGCCCACACGACAGCATAAGCCTCTCTCTCTATGGTGGACCACCTCGTCTGAGTAGGGGTTAACTTCAGACTGGCAAAAGCAATAGGGACTTCTGCCCCTTCTCCACTCCCCTGGAACAAACAACACCCAACAGCCACTCCACTAGCATCCGTTGCTAAACCAAACCCTTTACTATAATCAATTGTGCTTAGGGTTGTAGCATTGGTAAGGTCGTCTATGAGTTTTTGTAAGGCGACCTGGTGTTTGCCTTCCCAAAGAATTTTGTTGGGAACACCCTTTTTAGTCAACTCAGTGATAGGATGGGCAGTCTGGGCTAGATTGGGTATGAAGTTGCGGAAATAACTGAACAACCCCATTATCCGCTTGACTTCCTTTTTATTTGTGGGAGGTTTGATCTCTTGTACAATGGCTATTTTATCGGGATCAGGTGCGACAATCCCCGAGCCTACGACATGTCCTAAAAATACCACCTTAGGTTGTACAAACCGACATTTTTCCAGGTTTAGGGTCAACCCTACATTTTTAATGATGGTGAAAAATTGCAAAAGATGTAGTTTGTGTTCTTCCCAACTAGACGAAATAACGGCAAAATCATCAATAAACGGCTCCGTAAAGGATCTTATTGGTTGAAGGATCATCGATATCGCCCTCATGAAAGTATTTCCCGCCGATTTTAGACCAAAGGGCATTCTGCGAAACTCAAACAACCCTTCTTCACAAGAAAATGCCGTTAACCATGCTGATTCCGGATCTATAGGAATTTGCCAGTACCCTTTGCGTGCATCAAAACAGCTTATGAATTTTGCTCTGCCGACCTTCTGAAGTACGTTGGGGATATCGGGAATGGGAAAGCAGTCTCCCTTCGTATAACGATTAACATGACGATAGTCGATGGCTATACGGACCCCCTTTTCTCCCTTAGGTCCCTTCAAAACGCAAACCATCGGGCTTACCATAGGACTCTGCGATGGTACAATGACGCCCTGGCGAAGCATATCTTGTATCTGATTTGCAACTTCTACCTTCAATAATTCGGGGGTTCTATAGGCTCTTAGGTGTTTGGGGGTAAAATCAGGAGAGATCGCGATTTTGTGAGATACTACAGAACAAACCCCTAATGATTCTGAGAATATCTCGGGAAAATCATCAATTATCTCACATAATTGCGTGCGATAATCCTGTGAAAGATGGTCCAAACAGCCCTTTGCTACCCTACAACTCGGAGGTTTATCTTGATAAGGATCAAACTTACTTGGAAAATCAATCAAACCAAATTCGTGGTCCTTCTCGTATACTACAGAACAATTATTATTAATGGCGGTTTCTATTCGGTCATGGTATTTCCGAATTTTATTTGCATGTAGATGGTGTTTACAGCCCTCAATTTCCACTAAATAAGAGTATGGTGCTTTCACCTTCACTATTACCCCGGGACCCTGCCATCTCTTCATAAATTTAGACCCCCCTTTTACAGGTGCTAAAATTATTACTCTGTCACCTACACAAAAAGACCTATCACTGCTCCGAACGTTATATTTTCGTGCGTAATTGCTCTGCTCTTGGTCTCCTGCAATTTCAGCAAATTCCTTAGCTAACTGTAGGTTTTGTCTGAGATCGGCTAAGTATTTGTACGGATTCTTACCTAAATGAAAAGGTAACTCCTTTTCGTTACTCCAAGAGTCTCTGAGGATAGCAAGTGGTCCTCGTGGCAAAGTACCATACACTAATGTATAAGGAGCAATATGAGTTGTCGATGACGGTTTCTCACGTAAACTCCATAATACAAAAGGAAGAACCTTAAACCACTCCTTAGGATGTGCCTCAACCAATTTAAAAATCATGTTCTTAAGACTCTGGTTACACCTCTCCACTAACCCGGATGCTTCAGGATGCCCTGGGGTGTTAAACCTAGGACTGCACCCCAAACATTTAAGAAAAGTCGTCGTTAACTGATTTTTGAAATTCGTACCACAATCGGAACTAATTATTCGTGGTATGGAAAACGTCATAAAAATCTGAATAAGGATCTCACATACAGATTTAGCATCTAATGACCTTAATGGATAAGCCATCGGCCATCTGGAGAACAAATCGACAACAACCAGGGCATAATTGTACTTGGGTCGGACAGTCACACTATCACCCGCTGGAATTATGGGCCCTATGCAATCCATAACTAAATGATTAAATGGTAGTTCATCTCCCCTTGGAATGGGAGTTATGGGGACTCGGTCTCTTTTTCTAACAGGTGCCCTTAACTGGCACACGGGGCACGACTCACAATAGGTTTGGACTTGTTTCTCCATATCGGGAAACCAAAAGCTGAGTCGAATACGCTGCCGTGTACTCTTGGCAGCCATGTGCCCCGAATAGGGAGCATCATGCCCCATCTGTAACACTGCAAGTATACGACTCCTGGGCAAACACAACTGTTTTATGGAATGACCCCACTGATTCTCCTTGTGAAACAAAAGTCCCCGGTCGATATAAAAGTTTTTACGCTTATCTATACCTAGCAACCAGAAGGACTTCAGTGAAGGACAATCATGTTGCTCTTTAGCAAACGCATCGGGATCATTACTATCGTCTACCCCCTGACAATCATCGTTAATGGTTGTAAATCGAGCGTCGGTTCGTGAATCACTTCCGCCTGCATCAGCACCTGGACAAATATCATCACCCGCAACTACAGAAACACCTATGTCCTGACAAGTATCGGTCTGTGAATCAACTTTCCTAGCATCAGCACCTGGACAAATATCATCACCCGAAACTACAGAAGCACCTATGCCCTGACAAGTATCGGTCTGTGAATCAACTTTCCTAGCATCAGCACCTGGACCAATATCATCACCCGAAACCACAGAAGCACCTATGTCCTGACAAGTATCGGCCTGAGAATCAACTTTCCTAGCATCAGCACCTGGACAAATATCATCACCCGAACTTACAGAAACACCTATGTTCTGACCAGCATCGGTCTGTGAATCAACTTTCCTAGCGTCAGCAGCGCGAGAAACACCTTCACCTAGAATTAATGCAACATCTGGACTATGCTCATCATTACGAGGTTCATCTAAAACAAAATATTGTGAATTAGTTATTTCAAGACTGGGAACATTCACATCAGAGTCATGTGCATTTTGTTTGTTCTTAATAGGGTATGCAACGGTATCATACAATGATATCGTTTTCAATAAATTACTTACGGAGGGAGTGATAATAATTTGCTCATTAAGATTTGGGACGACAGCAAACCATGCACGAACCTTGGGTGCTAGGTTCACAATGTCATCACCCACAAGATCTGGTCGAACAACTAATCTAACACAACCTACAATTTCTGGTTGACCTTTAAGGCCGGATAATTTTATAAATTTATGTGGTACCCTATGAAGAGATTTAATTAAATCTTCTCTAATGCAACACACTTCTGCACCACCATCAATCAAAGCTGGAATAGATGGTAATTGATCGATAAATACATTCTCATAAGACCTAATGTGATAATCATCAACATCTATAATGGGACATGCTTCGGGACAGGGAAAAGATTTTTGACCATCAAACAATATTTTCCTATCAACGAGACCTCTAAAGGAATTTTCTGAATGAGAAGACAAATTTTTACCATCAACCAATGTTTTCCTATCATCGAGACAATTAAAGGAATTTTTTGACTGAGAGGACAAATTTTTATCATCAACAAATGTTTTCCTATCACCGAGACAATTAAAGGAATTTTCTGTTTGACAACAATTAATTCTGGGATTAGGTAAGTTTGAGGAAGGGAATTTATGTAGAGGACATTCCTTGAACGAATGACCCTTCTTATGGCATTTGAAGCATAAACCATACTTTTTATCCTTATCCATATTAGGATCAATGGATATTTTAGTCATTCTATTAGGAATGGGAGACCCTGACCCTTTATCTGTTGGTTTTGGGTTGTTGAATCGGGGCGGTCTAGTCTCCTGCTCGTGTGTGGCCATGTAGCTATCTGCAACGCGTGAAAGCTCTAGGTGAGTTAACCAATCATCCCTTTCCTGAGTTAAAATAAAATCTGCACAACTGGGAGACATTAGTTGTTTCAACCTATCGGCACACATCAAACTAACTAATTGATGGAAATTCTCATCAATATTCCTACTTTTAATATAATACGATAACGCTGTGTGTAATTCAGAAGCTACCTGTGAATAAGTCTCACCAGGTCTCCTTTTTACAGCATAAAACCTCTCCCTTAAAAGACTGGGAGTGACCCGAAATTCCTGCAATAAAATTTGCTTTAATTCCTCATAGTCACCTAACTGAGCAACGGTCAATCGACTCAAGATTGATCGAGCTCTATTATTCAAATGGGCCTGTAATATTTTGGGTTTCACATCATCATCAACTTGGTATGATGCAAACTGATTCTCTAGATACTGAAAATACCCCGGTATTGCAGCAGGATCTGAAGGAAACTCCGCCATTATACCCTTCATGGCATTTAGAAAGCGACTAGTGCGAACGGATAAGGAAACCTCAAGACTATTGTGGTCCTGAATCCTTTCACGTTCCAGCTCTAGTTTAGCTTCAGCGAGTCTGCGGGTTGCCCTATCCTCATCTAACCTAGCTTCAGCGAGTCTACGGTTCGCCCTAGCCTCTTCTAACTTAGCGTCAGCGAGTCTACGCTCCTGTTCTAACTTAGCTTCAGCGAGTCTGCTCTCCTGTTCTAACTTAGCTTCAGCAAGTCTACGGTTCGCCCTATCCTCTTCTAATTTAGCTTCTTTAGCCGCCAATTCTGCTTCGCGCAATGCTAACTTACGCTCAGCTAATTCTGATTTGAAATTTTTGCTAACGTTAGTATCTTCACTAACTCTACGTGGACGCCGACTATCATCAACAAATTGATAGTGCTCCTCGCTAAGGATCCCTGTTGGACTATCCTGCGCAACTGACTCTTCAACCGTAGGGGTTCTAATCATATTTATGAAACCTTACTACACAGAAGAAAAGCAAGAGAAACCTAACTGGGCAATCCGGCAACGATAAAATCTCTAACCTGAGATGTGGATCGGCCCTCCTTGCGAAATGGATGTCGCCACGTGGTCGAACTGAACGGTCTGAACTCCGCCTGGACTCTTTCTCCAACCTGAATCGTCAATCGTCGATCTTCAAACTCGGTAGAACTTCGTCAACTGGATGAACTCCACCACCCCAGGACGACTCTGATCGATGTATCGACTGACTATCCCACCGCTGCCACCAAAAATGCAATGTGACGATTCCGCCTTTGCGAAGTCGTCGATATTGCTGGAGAAAATTTGAGTCTAAATAAAGTTTAAGACACTCTTTAACAGTATTAGATGTTTTATTAACGAGTACAGTTCGAAAACTTTATCAAACGACGCGACAGATACAAAAAACAGTTTCAACTTCGATCAAGCAATGGCGAACAATGGCGAACAAGAAGCAGGAACAAGAAGAAGGGGCCGAAGTAGTTCGCGACAGCCTTATAAATACAAGCCCTCCAGGCTACAGGCTACAGGCTTAAACGTTCAAATATTCGCGCAACAATCCAAACACGCAACGTTGTGCAATACCCGATGCACCGCCTGCGCCGGAAATCCCAAAGTTAGATCCAGGCACGCACCTGCGTTTACGCGGGCGTGACAATACCAATCCACCAGCCATTCAAGCAAAAATTATTTCAGCCCCACTTTGATTAGCTAGAGCCATACGCTTATGGTTATACTACCATTTTTCAGGCCACCATAATCTCAAAATTATTTTACACCTCACCTGCCTGGTATGGCTTTGCAAATGCTGCAAATCGTTCTCGTCTGGAGGCGTTCCTTCGACGTGCATTCAGACTCATCGGCTACCAATCCGACTCCAAGGCCGATGACAAGCTTTTTCGTGTCGTCGACACCAGTTCCCACCATCTTCTGCTGCCACCGCATCCTCCCAACCTTCCCAAACGTGATGACCACCATAACCTCCGGATGCGTGATCACGATCGTCAACTCTCGATCAGGACATCCACTCTCAGTAACATGAATGCTTTTAAAAAAACTCAGACTGCACTTTATGAACCATCTTAATTTACTTATTTCCTTTTTATTCATCTCCTCTTTATTATGTTTTGTATTTTAATACTAGGGGGTAACACGGCGTTGCTCGGGGTTTTAGAGGGTTTTCTCCCGCTCCCGTTTGCTTTATCGCTTCCGGTCTCCTTCCCGTTCGCTCTTTCGCTTTTCCGTTCCAGCTACCATTCATTCATTTTGTGACCGATTTTCTTTTTTTCTCACAAAAACCAAATTTAACTAGATTTGGCATGGAGGTAGATCTCAAAGAGGAGAAAATGCCTATTTATGAACATCAAAGGTCAATTTAAATTTTGCGTCACAAAATTCAAATTTAGTTTACGTAACACAGCTTGAAGGTTTCAAGCAACTTTTAGAAAATCTATTTTACGTTTTTATGGCCAAAAGAACTTGGGATGTCGAGGAAGAAAGAAAAACAAGTGGGAGCGGGAACGGAAGAGCGAGCGGGAAACGGAAGAGCGAAAAGGAGCCGGAGCGAGAGAGCCAGGAGAAATAGAAACGAGAGCGAGCTGGAGTGGGGAAGGAAACTGAAGCGAGAGAACACGATAAAAAACCTCTAAAAAACCCGGGTGGCGCCAAATAGCCCGTCTAGTTATATAAATGTTATTATATATCCTTACTATTGCTTGCATGGAAAACATTTAACTGTTTTTCAAAAAAAATTAGGAAAAAAACATTTTTTAGAAGTGGTTTATCACAGAACAGAGTAAATGGTTCAACTCTTCTGGATTTGTATAAATATTTCCCACCAACAGTGGACTCTACTTTGGATAAAATCGCTGAAAAACCAAGAATGCCAAAATTTTTATTGAAAAAATGACTTATTTGTCTAATTATAATTACTGCACATTGTTTCTTGGCATTTTAAAAGTAAATACAATTTTGAATTTAAATTACAATTATTCCACTTTTTAAACTTCAATAAAAACTTTTGTTGTTTTATATGGTAAAAAAGTATTAAATTATTGAAGCTGAATTTTTTTCAGTCCCCCCACTCCGGACAAAATGGCGGGCTTAGAAAAAAAGAACAGAGGTACCAGAAAATAATGGAACCAACTTTGACATCATTAACTACTTTTAAGAGAAATTCTGACCAGAAAGATATAGTTTATTAGCATCAACGCGACATATGGAACACTTAATCAATATGCCATGGTCATACAATCATTTACGACCACCAAATAAGAGGTTACATAATCGAGTACCAGAGTGAAAGAAAAAATAAATTACTTCATTGGCATAAACTGTCCTTAGTGCGAGAAAACAAGATCTGATATATTACCAGCATAACAGAATGATGAAATATTGTATGAACTGAAATAATAAATTTAAAGTTTATATCTAAAAAAATAATAAACAAAGTTTTAAATGAAATGACCGGACATTTCCAATAATAAAAATTTCTTTTTTTAAGGACCGTACAAAGAAATATTCATTCATAAAAATGATCAACCAAATTTTGTAACTCACAAGGAAGATGTTACAATTCATGCAGACAAATGTTTAAAAATGAAATTGTTTGAAACAATTTCAAGGTGGTCATTTTTTCAGTCCGACAAAAAATTATTTAATATTAATAATAATATTTTTTTATTATTAATAAACAAAATCATTAAAAAAAAATTTGTAGAATATTTTAAATAAAATAAATTTGTAGAATTTGAAATTTTTTTCACGATAAAAATAAAATGGGTTGTGGTGCAAACAAAATACAAAGTGCAGGATGCATTGATAAAAAAACGACAAAATTAAAAAAAAACAAATAACTTAATAAAAACCTGTGAAAAACTCATTTCAATCATCTCTTCATGAACAATTCATATGACAAAAAAACACCTGCAACTCAAAAGGATAAAATAGACAGCTCGTCACATTAACAACAACAACCGAAGTCTACGTACATGTATATTATATATATATATGTGTATATATATATATTCATCATTTAAGAAAATAATAAACAAATTGGAAGCAAAATGAAATTTAATAAAACAACTCACCTTCAACTTGCGCCAATTAAATTTTCATTCAATTATATAATGAACGGTAACGGAAAGTTCCTAACAAAAGACATTCAAGATTTGGAATAAATTTAGATGATTTGCAAAAAACCCGATTAAGTTCATTTTAATAATACTTACACATGCATGTAATGTATGTGTACAATCGTGTGAAAATATACAAATACATCCATACAAAGCATACACATGACTAGTTACAACATGATAGAAATTTACACTTAAAACTGTATCGTTGTAATTGACAACGCAAACTGGATGATCCGATTTGAGTCCTAGTTTTCCCACTCGCCAGATATATTGACGAACGACGGAACTTTTTATTGAATCATCATTGTATGATACAGAAATAGAGAAATGTATTCAAAATGAAAATGACATGATTATAATCACATGGAAATGAGTTCTACGTGAAACAAGAAGAATTTTCAAATAGGCCAAGTTGCACAGTCAAAAGAATAACTAAATACCAGAAATATAGCAGCACATAATACCTGGATGGATATTAAGATATCGTGCAACTGCATTTACACAACATCGATTAAACGATTATAGTTGTTTTAAGTAAGAGACCATCAGAAATTCATTCTTGATAAACAAATTATTGTTAGAAATGAACGGAATTAAAGTCTATGGTCCATTTTCTTAAATTTTAAAACATTACAATTGCTTGGTATTAAGCAGCATCAGACAACTAATATGAAAAAATGTTTTGACAACACATGATACCAGAAAAACAGCAATTTGATTTTATTTATTTTTAAAAATTAAACAATAATGAAAAATCTAAAAAAAATAAAATGAGTTACAGCTTCATTACAATGCAATGGAGCCATATATATTATATATATATATATATATATATATATATATATATATATATATATATTATATATATATATATATATATATATATATATATATATATATATATATATATATATATATATATATATATATATATATATATATATATATATATATATATATATATATATATATATATATATATATACATATACATATATATCTACCAGAAAATATACCTAATGACTTTTATAAAAAAAAGTAAATGTCAGTTACGGTGAACAAATGAACATCTAAAACTCCAATGCCTTTTTAATAAGATCATGTCAGATTCATTAACATTCAGTTTGGTACTTGTACCTCAAGCCCTGATTTCGGCTGGACACTTTCGACGTAGGGGGCGTTGCCGGGGTCTTGGGAGGTAGGCTGGGCTTTGTCGAAGGTCTCTCGTGGGCGGGTT
The DNA here is from genome assembly GCA_963978895.1 of Erpobdella octoculata. NCBI lineage: Eukaryota > Metazoa > Annelida > Clitellata > Hirudinida > Erpobdellidae > Erpobdella > Erpobdella octoculata. The sequence goes on from OZ022240.1 coordinate 28,038,931, forward strand.
TGGAGACGGGAGATTTGTTGAAACGGGATCGAGCAGACGACGAGGAATGAGATTCGGAAGAGGTAGCATTGGACGAGGAAGCGGACGAAGGAGACGGAACGAGCGACGAACCGATTCCGATTCCACTGCTGCAGCTGCTACTGTTGCTGCTCATTCCACTGCTCGTGTAGTTATTGTTGCCAGCTTGCTGTTTCAAAGCAGTCAGTGCCGTAGGAGAGAGCGAGCTCTCCGGCATGCATTCCTGGGGATGCTGGTCGCTGCGAGCATTTGCAGTAGCAGCTGCTGCTGCATTTCTTCTTTTCTTAGCTGCTTCAATTAAAGAAAGTTCGCTACCTGGCTCTTTTTTTCCAGGAGATTCTTTGACTTTTCCAAAGTATTTTTCTTTAATGGGAACAACTTTCTGAACATCTGAACCGTTTTTTGAAGATAAACCAGTCTGTTGTTGATTCTGCAATATTTGATGGGTGGCTATGTTTCTTTTATCACTGAAGTTAGAGCTGATTGGTTCTTTCTTCCATGATTTCACATCAACATTTTCATTATATGGCAGTTTTGCTGGGACACCTGCACTGTTTTGGACTTTAGCACTTGCTTCGTTGCCAAACTTTTTGAAAACTTCCGGAGGGGGAGGGGGTGGCAGTTTCGGACCGACCCTGGGCAGGTCGATCTCCTCATAAATATCTTCTTCTTTTACTTTCAAGAGTTCACTTGCAACAGTGTTGTTGTATATATTACAACTCTTGCTTCCAGTTGGATGAACTGTAGTGGTAGTAGTAGTAGCAGAAATATGCTTGTTGTGGATTTGTTCAAGTCTTCTCGATCCGAAAGATTTACTCGGTTGTCCGGCCGTCACGATAGCAGTCGTAGTGGTTGTCGTAGGAACGACCAGTGACGCTCCCAAAGAGGGTGGTTTTGACATGGCTAGTGAGCTGCTCGCGGGCTGAGATGAAACAGTGCTTATGCTTGGCTGAGTTTCACAAGCCTGTGAACAAATGTTTATGGAATACTTATAAAAAATAGAAATCTTTTTAAAAGCTAAATAATGGCCACGTTATATATTAGTGAGGCAATTTAGAGCGAGCTACCCCAGTAAAGTTAGAAACACCTTTTCACACATTTTTGCCAAGTGGGTACTGAACCTCATTGCCCCTAGTCACAAAACTGGCACTCCTTTCACTGATTCAAAAAAACTTGGAAAGCCGAATCACCACCTTTAATTAACAAATTAGGAAAGGCACACTATATTGTTACTCTTGAAAGTAATTTTTAATTGATCCTTATGATGCAAAAAAGGTTAGTAAAAGATATCAATACAACTTACATAATAAAAAATAAGAATCCTAACAAATTTTTCTTACATCATATAATGTCATTTATACGTTATATAAGCAAACATGCAAAAAACATGAATTTTCCACCTTAACTTCTTTGACACCAGAAAACATCTGCATAGATTCTTCGGCACCAACTTCGAAACCTTTCCACAGATCCTTGCCCGGAATGGCAGCTAATCTCTCTGAGACGGTTCTGTTCTTGTAGATCACTTCAGGAGAATGCTTGCAGACTTTCGAAGAAGATGAAGAAGAATGGAGTCCCCTGCACGAGGGAAGTAGGTATTCATGGTGCTCAGCAACATCAATACCACTTTTTTTGCACTCCATCTGTTGATGATGCTGTTGTTGTTCGTTACCCAAGCAGTCACCGTAATAATAAGTCAATGTGGGACAGTGGAAGTTGAGACACGACTCGTTCATGCATTGGTCAGGTTGGAGCTGGTGGTAGTAGTGGTAAGGATCGTCATCATCATCGTGGGAAGTTCCGCCATCGTCGTTCGGAATGGATTTGATTGGGTCGATCGTGTGCAGCGACGGATTGGTCGTGCTGACCAGAAGAGGGTGGGAGATATCTTTCGGAGTGAAACTGAAACGTTTACTCGGCTGTGCGATTGTCGTCTCGCACTGGATGAACTCGGAAACAGGTCGTGGTGCTGTCGGATGTTAAAAAAAACAGAGGTTATTATACTTATTTATTATTATTATTATTATCAAAATTTATATAAGTAAAATAAAAAAGTATTTCATTAAAACAATATAAATTGCATAAATTATAATAAGATAAATACTAATTTTATAAAAACTTGTGGTATTATAACAGAACTTTATTTAGAAGTTATTAAATGAACTCTAAGTATAAAAGCTGACTATTTTTAAAGATCACTAGATTATAAAACAGTGCAAAATAACACTAAATCCAATTCAAAGATTTTTAAATACTCTGAAACTACAGTAACAGACAAAATAGCTGACCACTAGACCACAAGTAAACAATTTTAAAAAAGATGAAAATCCAACCTGAATTAGCCTCGTGTTTCTTCTCAGTGTTGTTGTGAGACGTACGAGGAGCCTTAAAGGTTCTGGGGACGGTTCCAAACGGGGTAACCGATGATTTCTGATTAGCAGTGGAAATGTTCTGTAATTTCTGATGGCTGGAAACATCTTTGCATGTAGAAGATGATGATGGTGGTGCTGTTAAAATCAGAGGGGGAGGTCTGTTTCTTCGTTTCTGTTTCGGAAGGGTTGAACATGCCCCATCTGAGACAAGGCCTTCTGCAGAAGAATTTCATGTACGGTATCAAGAAAAATAAGTCGAAAAACAAATAAAATACTAATTAAACATTTAAAAGAACTTCAAGAGAGCTGGAATAAAACTGACCAGGAATGGCAAATTCAGCAACTGGCTCCAATCTATTAATACTTGTAACTGGATGAATATTTGGAGGCACAAAGATTTTGCAGGGTGGAATGTGTTGCTGCTGTTGCTGGCGATACCGAGGTTCCAGTGTCACCACGGTGCTTGGTGGATCCTTGGTAATAGTTGGGTTGCTCTGACACACTGACCTACAGTTGAAAATTTGATTTTTATAAAAAATAATGAAAAAAATATAAATAAATATCAAAACAAATGGATAGTGAACGTAACATATTTTTACATACAAACAAAAACAATAAATACTCCCACGACACATGAAATTAATAAAAACTGCCACAACATTTATGTACTAAATAAACAATAACAACTTTCCTGGCACACAAACCAAACAAAGAACAACAACTCAAACGACTAACTTGTACTTTTCTCCGAAATGAATGAGCCAGGCTTGCTTGATTGCTTTCTTGTTGCGAAACACGCAAACGGCCATGAAAACCAAGATGGGAATGATGAAAAAGAAGAAGAGGCACAGTCCTGTTACTAAACTGTTACTCTCTAAAAAAAAAAGCAGAAACAAAATTGTCACATTAATAATTGAAATACAATGCAGTTTCTTATCATTGCGACTGAAAACACCATCAACTCACGATTCTGAATAAAAATAGGATTGCTGTGGATGCTTCCTCCGTGGCCAGTTCTATCGCAAAATTGCGGGGCATACCCAGGTTTGCAGTGGCACTGAAAGAGACTGTTGCAGATCTGAAAATTTTTTAAAAATAAATATAAGTTGACACAAAACCAGTTATGTTCAAGGGACTCCAAAAAGCTCTCCACTTACACAAACACATTTCTTAAACTATAAAATTGGTTATTTAAGCAGTTCTATTCATTAAAAGAAAAACTAATAATTCTCTTCATTGCTTTTCTAAGTCGTATAGCAAACATAAATTCCACAAAACATTCATCACAGAGAAAATTGAATTAACATAGAACATTAAAAAAAAGCTGATACTTTCTTACTAGCACATCGGGACAGGACCCAGCAAATTAAAAAAAAGTCTCTACAGAATCCATCCATTCATATGAACATCAACTTTTTTATTCTAATAAGAAACACTCCAATCTTATTTTCTTGTGCAATATCAACTAGATACAATAAATTAGGTGAAAAAATTAAATAATTTTTTTGAATAAACAACATTTAAAATAAGCAGCATGTATGTGTTACATGTAAGTATATGTAACAAATACATAAGCATCATGCCCTGTAACACATAAGCCTAAGCAATATATTCATAAACATTATGTCCTGTAGTATATAAGCCTATACAATATATACATAAGCAACATGTCCTCTAACATATAAGCCTATATAACATATTTGAAAGCATCATGTTTTCTAACAAAACTGATGAAGGTAACAAGCTTTTCTTTCAAACAAAGCAGTGACCTTGTCATTATTGATTTGAATTCATTAAATTTTACTTGCAGACACATTTTTTCTTAAATAAGAATTTTTCCAGAATTTCAATTCAAAGTAAGAACTGGATACTACGAGAAATAAACAGCCCATGAAAAGAGTTACAAGGGTTGTAAAACGAAAGTTTAACTACAATGACAGATCTTAAAATATTGTGTCAATTAAATAACACTCATCTACTTTAAAACAGGTTATTTCAAATCTTATATACACTTTTTCTTTACTGATATCAAATTTCTTAACACAAGCACACGTTCCAAGTTCATCTTCAAAAGAGAGACACAGATTGCTTTAATAGCCATATTTTGTGAAAATAAAACACAGGTTTTAAGACGCATCCCGAGTGTGAAATATGTAAAACTTTATACAACATGCATTTTATATTTGCAAAATTACAGTACATAATTTTTCCCCACAAACACGATTAAAATTGATTGGATGGTTTTTGTATGATGAGTTGATGACAATATGTGACAAGAAACATTGTGTGTTGAGATGACATTATGTGATTAAAATACATTATCAAATGAAAAGACAACACTGATTAAATGACATAACGTAATGAGATACAATACAAACATACCCCATTTCCATTACAATCAGGACATCTTTTTGGAGAAATATCATGGATGGGTTGACACTTTTGATTGACACACATCTGCATAAATTAATTAAAATTATATTTTCTGGAGCTGTCAACTAAAGTTCGTTCCAAATTGAATATTCTAAAATATAATTGTAAAAAATAAAAAAGCTCTGACCACTGATAACAGTAATAACTGAATATTTATAGCGAGATGCCTCAATACAAATATAATATTAGTCAACCAACTACTACCAAACACTTGAACCACCATATCTACTCTATCATATGGTACAAAACCCTTGAACCACCATATCTACCCTATCATATGGTTCAAAACCCTTGAACCACCATATCTACCCTATCATATGGTACTAAACCCTTGAACCACAATATCTACCCTATCATATGGTACTAAACACTTGAACCCCCATATCTACCCTATAATATGGTACTAAACACTTGAACCACCATATCTATCCTATCATATGGTACTAAAACTTGAACCCCCATATCTACCCTATCATATGGTACTACATTTTTAGCCACAGATGGTCTGAACAGTTGAAGCAAATCGTTGGTCAATGTAGTTACTCATGTAAACTTTAACAGTGGCAGTCAAATAATCCAATACTTCAGCACGACAAGCAGTATTACACTACAGCATCATTATCAAGATCGCAAAAATCATGTATATATATATATATATATATATTAAGCATCTGCATCCCATAATCGTTATCCCGATATCAATCGAGATTTCAAAACGATACGGGAGATCCCTTATCGCTATTAAAACGATACAGCCCGCAGGGGGAATCTCGTATCGAAATAAAATAGCGAGACTTAAATTTTGTTCTCGTATAAAGTGTCGAAAAAAATCCCGAGATTTAAAAAAAATATTTTTCAATAAATAACGAAAGTCATACATATTTAATTAACGATTGTCACAACTGTGAATATTTGTTGATTCATCAACATTGATGAATGGACTTTGTCGATAAGATTAAATGATTCTTTGATTTGATTGATTAATTAATCTATCTATTGACAGAAGTTTATAACTATTTAACTGTTATTATCCCCACTTTTAATTCGGTTTTCCTAACAGCCTATAGCCCATTATTTACTATTTCTAGTCTGGGAACCAGCAACATATTTCAATATATATATATTTAAATATCTCAAAATTTCTGTTTTTGTTTTTGATTTCATTTATTGTAATAATAAATATAGCATATAAAAATAAATTAATCATTTCATTTAAATTAATAATAATTTGTCTTAATAAGTTGTTGTTGTTGTTGCGATAGAGCAAGTGCTTTTTCTTTTGCTAATCCTATTACAATTCTTAGTTGATAAGGCGTGTAAGCGATATTTAGTCTCATTTTAACCAAGGTATTTCAAGTGCCCACTGAACATTTTAATATGACAGTCGTAGAAGCTGATACTAAAAGAATAAAAAGATTTTAACCTTAGCGGATGATGAAGCTAATACGAAAACTGCATCTATTAATGATATACCTCAGGGGAGTGAACAAAGTTCAGTAGCAACACTTGACGATCTCTTGAAAGAGGTAGACGTTGTAGAGAAAATGGGTTCAAAAAGGTCTATATTGTCATTATTTAAATTAGTTAATATGGCGGTTGAAATTATATCAAACCAAGACGAAAAAATTCGTGTTTTACAAACAAAACTAGCCCTACAAGAAAACCAAATTGCTGTCGTACAAGAAAAGCTGGATGGTCCTAATATTTCTCACAAAACCAAAAATGAGACACCATCTTACGCAGCAGTTGCTGCTAAAGGTTTATTGGTTACTGGAAGGGTGGTGCTTGAAATGTCAAAGTTAGAAAATAAAAAGAACAACATAATTATCAGAGGTGTAAAGGAATCCAAAAAACGTGACCAAAAAGAAAAAAAAAGAAGAAGATATGGCTGCTATTTTAAAAATCTTAGAAATTAGCGACACCGGAATAAATATTGACGAAATCAAACCAATGATTGAATGCTCTACAAGACTTGGGAAAAGTAATCCCGAATTTGATCACAGACCAATTCTGGTCAAACTCAAAGACAAATCCCTAAGGGAAAAACTGCTGGAAGCAAAAGGTAACACCAAGCAAAGAGAGTTTAATATTATGAATGGAACAAAGTATAGGTAGAACCAGACTTAACGAGTGAGCAGAGACAATTTTACAAACAAATGTGGGTTGAGGCCGGCTTAAAAACATCTCAGGGAAACGGGAAATGGGTTGTCTATGGCCCCATGGACAACCCACATCTAAAAAAATGGAATGAAGTAGAAACTATAACGTCTCAAATCAACTAACAAATTCAAATAACAAAGACATTTTTAATTGTGTTGATGCTGATATAATCTGCTTACAGAAAACAAACATTTTAAATTATGACATTAAAAAACCTTTTCATATATTGCCACCTCACTCGAATCCACTACAACAACCAGCGCCAACAGAAGTGGAACTGGGTCTTCCAAGTAAAAGATCCCGTCCTGCCAAGCCAAAACGTCCCACACAGCGCCAACAAAACATCGGTAGTCTTTCCCAAGACAAAATTGACTTATTAAAATCCACAACAACTCTTTGTTTCTGGGCAAATAACCCTTGTTCACTGAATAGTCAGAAAAAAGACGAACTCACGGCCAGACTAACAGCACTATCAAAGAAAAACCAACCAGACGTTATGTTCTTCACTGAGACATGGTTTAATGAAAGGCCGGACACAATCGTGAATGGATACCAATTGCATAGAACGGACAGAAATAGCAAAGGTGGTGGAGTCGCTATCTATGTCAAGAACGAAATAGTTTCATTTAACGTTTCTTTACCAGAGCATAATTCGAAAAATATTGAACAATTGTGGATAACAATTCGTTACGGTAAGGGATCGATCTTACCTGGCTGCATCTACCGCCCACATGATTATGACGATGAATATTTAACCAATACCATTGAGGCTATAAAAATTGCAAAAAATCACTAATTGGACTCAATTATGCAACGATGTTGCTTTATGGTGATTTTAACTTCAGTCATACATGGTACAAAGAGGTTGATGTGGGTGGCAGAGTAACCACAGCTGGTCATGTGATAGACAAACGCCCAGGGGATATCAGATTTCAGTCATGTCTCGAAGAAAACGATCTAACACAAGTAGTGACATTTTGTACTTACCGACATTCACGAGATGTTGCACCAAAAACCACACTTGATCTTATTATCACCAACAAACCAGATCAATTCATGGAGCTTACAAAAGGCGATTCACTAGGCTATACGCCAATGGGTCAATCACATTGTTTAATAATGGGAACAATAAGTGTAGCTGGCTGCCTGACAATCGAAAGGCACAACAAACCCCGATGTATATGGAGTAGAGCTAACTTTACTGCTTTCTCACACTTTATCAGCTCACAAGACTGGATAACCCTCTTCTTACATCTCTCAGTTAACGAGTGCTACACCACCTAGGTTAAAATTTACGATGATGCAGTAAAAAGATTTATCCCAACAACAACAGTGCCCTTTAAGAAAAAGTCAGAGGCATGGGTCACTCCAGAAGTGTTAGCGGCGGTTCAACTGAAGAGACAACTTTGGTCAAAATACCTAGCAGCCGGGCGTCACATACATGACCAGCTTAAGCTAGCTCATAAAAAAGCTTGTAAAAACGTGGCAAAAATAGTTAGACTTGCTATGCTTCACTACGAAGAAAGTCTCGCTTATTCATCAAAGTTTAATCCAAATCTACTTCATACTCAAATTCGAAATAAACATGAAACATGAAACTCAAGAGAAGATAAAGGCAATTGAAACGGCTGACGGTGACACATCGGTCGACCAAGAAGTAATATGCAAGACACTAAACGCATACTTCCAATCTGTCTTTGTTACCGAATCAGGCAATCGCAATCAACTGCCTTTTTTTGAACAGAGAACAGATTCCGAATGCAATATTGATGAGAGCGTTTTCACATTTGAAAAGGTTGAAAAAAGACTATCAGAACTCTTGGCGAACAAGGCTATAGGAGTTGATGGATTTCATCCTCATCCTCGTATATTAAAAAACAGCACAGCTGCTCTTGCAATTCCTATCACTCTCATCTTTAGAATCTCTATCACCACAGGCATGGTACCAGACCTATGGAAACTAGCTAATGTTATGCCCATTTTTAAAAAAGGTAGCAAAATAAAGGCAGGAAACTATAGGCCAGTATCATTAACTTCCGTACTTTGCAAAGTATGCGAAAAGTTTATTCACGAGCTCATCATGTCTTTCTGCACTATGAATAACCTAATAACTAAAAGTCAACACGGATTTGTAAGAAAAAAAGGATGCATAAGCAACTTACTGGAAGCCCGCGACATTCTGACAGAAAGTGTTCGTCTTGGTGTTTCTGTGGATGTTGTCTACACAGATTTTGCGAAAGCTTTTGACAAAGTCCCACATCGGTGTTTATTGCACAAGCTGAGAGCGTACGGTATACAGGGCTCACTTTACAAATGGATTGAATCTTGGTTAACCAATCGTCAGCAGAGAGTTCAGATCGATAGTTGTACTTCAGGATGGAAAAAGGTTACGAGTGGGGTACCGTAAGGCTCAGTACTTGGGCCTCTATTGTTTTTGCTCTATATAAATGACCTCCCTGACAAATTATCTCAACACATCAAGCTTTTTGCAGATGATAGTAAAATCATTGGGATTATCAAATCTGTGGAAGACTGTATCAGACTCCAAAACGATATAGATGAGGCAGTCCAGTGGTCCCACAAATGGTTGATGCCATTCAACATTGACAAATGCAAAGTTATGCATGTTGGACGAACCAATCATAAATCAAAATGTATTTATTCTATGTTAGACCCAGATAGAAATAGAAAAAATTTAGAAGTAACGACAGTCGAACGAGATCTTGGTGTTCTAGTATCGGATGATCTCAAAGCAAGGTCTCAAGTGAATGCAGCGGCTGCCTTGGCTAATAGAACTCTTGGTAGACTTAAAATATATTCCGAAGTCGTAGTCTCCATCTTTGGAAAACATTATACCAGGCCTACATTCGACCACACCTCGAATATGCAGTTCAAGTTTGGTCTCCTCATCTAAGCCGGGACATTGATACTCTCGAAAAGGTCCAGCACAGAGTTACAAAAATAATTACAACAATCAAACATTTACCATACTTAGAAAGACTACAGAAGCTTGGAATTACCACGCTTGAAGAACGTAGGGTTAGAGGCGATTTGATCCAACAATACAAAATACTGGCTCATATTGATGAAGTGGATTTTTTTGTATTGCAAAAACATCCCACATGGCAAACTAACAGATCCTATTGTTTGATTATTTTAGTGTTTCGATATCCGTAATTGACTGTAATAGCAGTGATGGGCAGTAGTTAACTACTTTTAACTACTTTAGTAGTTAACTACTAGTTTAACTACATGGGAGTAGTTGAGGCAAAAAGTTTAACTACCCGAAAGTAACCGGTAGTTAAAGAATAGTTTAACTACATTTTAGAGTAGTAACTACAATTAGTTTAACTACCTAAAAGTAGTTAAAGCCTAAAAAAATTAAATCAGCCTGTATAATATTTTACGCAAAAATCTGGCTTCAAATGACTCAACAACAAACTCACTGCTCATGTATCCTCATCTAACAAGAGTTTTTCTCAAGTTTAATACAAGTAAGTCTACCATGCAGTGCTGCTGTTGAGAGACAGTTCAGTTGTGCAGGTCAAATATTAGTGCCAAGGCGGTGCAAAGTGTCTGACAGTATGTTTGAAAAGCTTGTTTTCCTGCGTCATGTACTCAAAAGATAATCATCTACAGGTAATAAGACGATGTTTGACACCGTCTGGATTGACTGGATATTTAACTTATAAAATATGTGTCTTTTTATTAATAAATAAAAACAAGTAAATTAAAAACGAATTTTTAAAACCCAATGCTTTTATATGTAATTAAAAATTAAAAATCCAAGCACCTAATGTTGAGTTGAATAAACAAAACGCTTTACTTGACTAGCTTCACAATTCCCTTGGCAAACTTCCAGACTACCACATCATGTTAAATAAACAACTCAGCTAGCTTCCCATGAGAGAAATTTTATTCAATTTGCGGTTACTTGTTTATTTTAAAACTAATAATTGAATATTGCATTGTCTTCTATTTTGAGCATGTATGCAAAATTTGAAAAAAATCTATCATCAGGAAGTGACTCAAAAATTGATTGCAAGATTTGAAACAGAGAAACAAACAGAGACGACGAGTTAATAAAAGCATTGTAGAAAAACAATTTGTCATGGCTTTATTTAATAAATTAGATGGTGAACATAATTAATGGTGATCATGTGAGGCCTAATACAGCAAAGTAAAGTATTTAACTACTTTAGTTAAACTACCTCTGACAAAAAGTAGTTAACTACATAGTTTAACTACTTAAAAGTAAATGTAACTACAGAAAAGTTTAACTACTTGAAAGTAGTTTATTGCCCATCACTGTGTAATAGTAGCCCATCTAAGATATATCTTTATAATCTCGATTATATTCTTGGTTGTATGTGAGTATGTGTGTGTCACCTGTAGTGTGCACGTCGTCTGCAGCTGGAATTCGAAACTTTCTCAGCTTCTTTCTTGCCAACCGGATTCGCCATAGTCTATAAATAAACCCACTGGTCTAATTTGTTTAAAGAGAAGGTTGAAGGTTTGGTTTCAGGTGGATCGGCACAGAAATCTGTGATGGAGTCATGGGCAGGAGTTGTTGGGGAAGTGGTTAAGAAAAACGTGCAGGAGGTAAACAAAGAGGTGCATCTTGTTTGTAAAGCTATCGAGAAAACTAATAATAAAATTAAAATTAGCAACGATTTAGAAGATAGGGCAAATAACATTTTATTATACAGGGTAGCTGAATTAAAAGATCAAGATGTTACGATATGCGTGTCTTATGATAAGACGCAAGTTCTTAAGCTATGTTCCCAATTATCAGGGGGGCATATTGGCGAATTTGCTATAAAAGCTATATTTAGACTAGGGGCTAAGAGTGATAAAATACGACCAATATTGGTAAAATTCAATGATAAAATTGCTAAAAATATTATAATGGAAAATTTAGTTAAGATTAGACAGTTAGATGAAAATCTAAAAAACGTTGGTATTAGTCACGATCTAAATGTCGAACAAAGATCCGAAAGAAATAGATTGGTGGAAGAAGCTAAAAAACTGCAAAGTGAAAATACGGGGGAATTCATGTTTCGGGTAAGGGGTCCACCAGAAAATATGAAGGTAATAAAAATAAAAAAGAATGCAATCAGGTAAACGTTTTGAACATTATGTATTCAAATGTAGATTGCATTACTAATAAAATGAGTGAGATAAGATTATTAGTAGATACAGATGACGTAACAAAAGATATCTTAATTTTTACTGAGGTAAATGCAAAATATTATGTAAATGAATTTATTGAATCCGAATTCTGGATAAACAATTTTAATTTGCATTCATATAATTTTATGAAAAAAGGATTTAGAGGTATATTTTGTTATGTTAGATATGATATTAAGTGCCAAATTATAAATTTAGGAATAGATTTCAATGAATATATGTGTATTAAAATAGATGAAAATCCTGATATTTTTATTCTTATTATCTATAGGAGTCCGAATTCAGGTAGAGAAAATAATAATAATTTATTTTTACTGTTAGAAGCTTTCCAATCTAAAATAGGAGTAAAATTAATAATTGGAGATTTTAACTTTCCAAACGTTGACTGGAAAAATAATACTTACAAATCAAATTTTAAGTCATCTGAAGATAAACTGATCAACTTTTTAAATGATAATTTTTTAACTCAACTAATTAAGGAATCTACAAGGTGTCGCGGATCTCAAAAGCAGTCCATTCTAGACTTGCTTCTAGTCGAGGACGTCGATTTAATCAAAAATTTAGTATATAACTCCCCACTAGGTAAAAGTGATCATTGTGTGTTAAATTTCTCCTTTATTAGAAACTTTTATAAATCAAAAACCATTAACAATATATCCAAATTTGATTTTAACAGTGGAAAATATAATTTGATGAACGATTATTTGATTGAGAATCTGTACTGTGATGAGTCGGAAATAAATAACAATGTTGCAAGTAAAGACTCGGTTAACAATATGTGGCATTACTTTTGTCAAGTAATGAATGAAGCTATTAGGAATTATATTCCTGTCATTGATGCTGATAGAATTTTAAGATTTAAGTGCCATAAAAGAAAATTACCTAAAAATGTGGTTGAGCAATGCAGGACAAAAAATAAACTATGGAAAAAGTATATCCGAACTAGAGATAATAATATTTTTGCAGAATTTAAAAATATCAGAAACAAATTAAGGAAATCAATTAATAAAATTAAAGAAGCTGAGACACTGAAATTGGCCAAAAAAATTAAGACCAATCCTAAGGTTTTTTGGCAACATATAAATAAAAACAGAAACTGTCAAACTAAGTTAGAATATATGATAAAAACTGATATAAACGGGTCTGCAACAACTATAACTTGTGACGTTGATATGGCAAATTGTTTAGCTGAATTTTTTAAAAGCGTTTATATAAGCAATGATAGTCTAGAAATAAGTCCCACAATTGACAATAATATTATTGTCCACATAATGGAGGAAGTAATAATAAACAAATACGCGGTCGAAAATAAAATTAATAAATTAAATAAATACAAATCAGCAGGACCAGATAATATTTTTTCAAGGGTTCTGATAGAATGTAAAAATTCTATTTCTAGCTATTTAAGCAATTTATACAACAAATCACTGCAAGCTCAAATGGTCCCTGATGATTGGAAGTATACCATCATTACCCCAGTTTATAAGAAAGGTGATAAAAATACTGCAAGTAATTATAGGCCAGTCTCTTTAAGTTGTATCTGCTGTAAACTGTTAGAATCATTGATTAAGGATGAATTAATAATACATTTTGATAGAAATAAGCTTCTAGATTATAGGCAATACGGCTTTACGAGAGGAAAGTCAACTACAATTCAGTTGTTAAAATTGATGGATATGTGGAGCAGTGCATTAGATAAAGGAGAAACAATAGACGTGGTATATACGGATTTTGAAAAAGCGTTTGATCGTGTATCTCATGCAAAGTTAATTGATAAACTAGAAAATTATGGCGTCAATGGAGGCTTAATTAATTGGATTAAAGATTATTTAACAAACAGAACAAGTAGTGTTAGGGTTAATAATAGCACATCTAATAGATTTAAAGTTACAAGTGGGGTACCTCAAGGTAGTGTTTTAGGGCCACTACTTTACATAATTTATGTCAATGATATGTCTGAAATAGTTAAGAATAACTCGGCGGAGCTGTTTATGTACGCAGACGACGCCAAAATATTTAAAACTATAAAAAGCAGTGATGATCGATTGATATTGCAGAGCTGTTTAAATTCATTAGGAGATTGGAGTAAAAAATGGGAAATTAAGCTAAATGCTGGTAAATGTGTTGCGGTGAGATATGGACGCCAATTAGATGATCGTCGGCTATATTTATTTATTTATTTATTTATTTATTTATTTAACCAAAAAGAGGGTCACAAATGACCACTAACACAAATTGGTGAACGAAAACATTAAACATTAGTTAACATCAGCATTAGTTAGGAATGGCAAAATGATTTAACTACCATGCTAACAAAACACAACAGACATCTGTTCCTATACAGCTTAATGATGAACCTGAGTGGAAAGTTAGGCAAAATCGTGATTACCTGCGAATTACTATCGAAATTACTTTTTCGAAAGCGCCTCAGTTAATCTGGCGCTATATAAAAACACTTATTATTATTATTATTATTGAAAGTTTAGTATTCACTACTCCGCAAAACATTGTTCAATGGGGTTAGAAATGAATTGGGGTAGACACAATGTCAATACTTTCATTGCACTGAGCTGGTTGAAATCTCTCACCAGATCTGTTCTCAAAAGCGGTGGATGGGCGGCAGCGATCAGTTCGTCCCTGTTGTCCAAGTTATGGCGCGTAGCGATGGCAGCGTCAACTCCGGTCGGCAGCAGAACGGCTACGGCAAGGAGAGCGAGCATGACCACAGTTGTGAAGGTGGCGCATCGGTGGTGGCTGTGGCACCCTTGAAGTTTACTAGCCATTGTATTCATTAGGTGTTAGAAATTTTGAGAGGTCGGTTTCATTTATCAGACATCTGAAACGGCTGTAGGATGTTGAGTTGACCACATCGTGAGGCAGGGCATTCCAGGATTTTATTATTCGATTGGAAAAGAAGAACTTGGTAGCATCGATCTTGTGCAGGCCAGACCTCAGTTTATAACAATGGCCTCTTGTGGCCTGGTAACCAGACGATTCAAAACTGGTGACCAAAGTTGAGTCAATAAGACCATTTAGAATTTTGTAGCATAGACATAGGTCAGCAATGAGTCTGCGATGTTCCAAAGATTTGAGACCGAGGATGTTGAGGCGAGTTAAATAAGGGAGACGACTGACAGAAGGAATTGTTCTTGTGAATCGTCTTTGGACTCTCTCGAGCCTGTCGATCAAATGCCTGTGGTGTGGATTCCACACTGAAGAACAATATTCAAGTAGTGGTCGTACATACACGGAAAATGCTCTCGTCAAGAGATCTGGATCTTTAGTAGTGAAACATAAATTGATCAGGCGTAATCTAACAGATGCCGCATGTACAATACTGTCGATGTGTTTTTTAAATTTGAGGTCATTTTCCATTACAACGCCAAGGTCCCTTGCGTGACCAACAATCTCCAGTTGATGAGAGTCAATATGGTAGTTGGGTACATCAAGCTCTTTACTTGCTAGACCATAGATGGAGCATACGAAGCACTTTGTTAGGGCCAAATTTAACTGCCATATCCCACTCCAGGACACCAATTCGTCAACCGCATCCTGCATAGCCAAATTTCCAGGTTGGAATGTTTTGTAAATTTTGATGTCATCCGCAAAGAGCTTGACTGAAACTTGTTCGAAGGCTGGGTTGTCTGTAACATCGTTAATGTATATCAAAAAAAGTATTGGTCCCAGGACGCTACCCTGTGGAACACCGCTAGTAACTTCTCTTGGGGCAGAGTGATGACCATTAACGCGAACAAACTGTGTGCGGGCACTCAGAAAATCGAAAATCCACGCCAACAAATCGCCAGATATTCCATATCCTTTCAGTTTTGTCATCAGCTTTGTGTGTGAAACAGAATCAAATGCTTTCTGAAAATCAAAATAAATGATGTCAGTACGTTCACAATTCTCTAGAGACGATGACCAATCATACACGCATTCAAGCAGGTTTGTACAGGTAGATTTGTGCCTTAAAAATCCATGTTGGTGATGGGAGATGAGGTTGTGCGTGGACAAGTAAGTCAAAACGTTCTTGGTGATTACCTTCTCCATGACACGACAACAGGTACTTGTAAGTGAGATTGGCCTATAGTTAGAAGGGCAGCTTGTCGGACCCTTTTTATGAATTGGAGAAATGCAAGCAATCTTCCAATTTGTTGGCAACCTGCGCATCTTGAGAGACATATCGAAAATATGACAGAGTGGGGCTACTAAACCGTGGGCGCAACGTTTTAGGATGATGTTTGGTATTCCATCAGGACCAGAGGAGAATGAACTTTTGAGACCTTTTAGGACTGAAAGGACAACATCAGGAGTAAAAGAGATCTTTTCCAGTAGTTCAGAGGTTCGGTCTTTAAAATTAGGATCTTTACCATCATCTACTGTAAACACACTAGCAAAGTAATCGTTGAAAATGTTGGCTATTTCTGATGGATTCGACGTAAGATTATTTTTGCTGGTTGCAATGCTATTTATGGACGAGTGTGAAGATAGTTTTTTGTTTACGTATCTGTAGAAATTTCCAAGATTTTTTGTAGAGATCAAATTTTGTTCTGTGTAAGACTGGGTCCTTTTTACAGCGGTCGCACATAATTTTGTGAATTTTTTGTATCTGTCTTTGTCTGTCTGTTCTTGGGTAAATCGGTATTTCTTCCAAAAATGTAGTTTAGCCTTATACAGTTGGCGAAGCACCTTTGATGTTCTGCCTAGTAATTTCGGAGAGTTGTGTGCCGCATAGTGGACTGGGACAAAAGTTTGTATAGCAATATTTAGATAATGAATGAAAACATTCCAGCAGCTTTCCACGTCAAAGCAGTACTGAAAGAGATTATCCCATTTAATATTGAGTAGAAAAACGTTTATTTCCTCAAAATTTGCTCTCTTGAAACAGTAGAAACTATGTTGTTTTTTCTCATCAAAAGTTAGGGTTGAGTCATTTATTTCAAACGTAATTAGATTGTGGTCACTAGTAGCAATTGGGCATGAGATATCTATCTTTGCAAGAAGCCCTGGGTCATTTGAGAAAATCAAATCCAGAATATTACCGCCACGGGTAGGTTGCTGCACAAATTGATGAAGCCCAAGATCGTTAAAAAAGTTCATGAATAATGTGTAGATTTCTCCATTGGGATGAGAGTGTTGTAGCCAATTTATGTCGGGCAGATTAAAATCGCCCATCAAACACAATGTGTGTTTGGTTGAACAGATATTTTTTAAGCACTCTATACTGTCAATAGCATACTTGAGAGCCTCTGTGCCAAACCCCCCGCTACGATAATAGGCTATAAATCTGCAGTGTGTGGTATGTAGACGTATGTCTACACATACAACCTCAATATGCCGAAAATGAACTGGAATTTCCACAAACTTAAAGGTTACATCATTTCTAATTATGAAAGCTAAGCCGCCACCTCTTGTTTCTCTATCATAGCGACATGCTGAAAAACCTCTAGGAATAAATAAGCTGTTGGGATCTTCTTTTGTAAGCCACGTTTCGGTAACACAAAATAGTTCAGGCTTGTAATCTTCTAAAAACAAAGTAACTTCTTCAATTTTATTTCTGAGACTTCTTAAATTGGTCAAAGCTATGCGGCATCCCGGTTTAGTTTCGAAAGGGCTGACTCATCCGATCATCAGTTGGTGACGAAATCTGGCTCTGACCGGTATTTTTCATACGTTCACGTCTTTCGCATCTTCTGAGGTAGTTTTGATGAGCCTGTTGTTTCGTGAGATCGCGATTAATGAAAACGCGTTTTGTCCTTTCATCTTTAGACGACCGAAGAAGCATCGAAGACTGTAACAAGTCCTCCACAGCCTCTGCGCTCGAAAGAGTAACGCAGATTAGTGGATGTGGTCTGCTTGGGTCTTTACTCAATCGCCGGGTTTTCAAGATCCTTGGTTTCACTGTCAAATTTTTTTCAAAAAAATCGGCAACAAAAGTGGTGTCCGGAACTGCGGCATCAACTTCTAATCCTGAAATAATTACATTGCTGGCTCTTTTCTGTCTTTCTTCTTTTTCTTGCTCCTGCAACCAAAACGTTCGAGAAACCGTTTCCAGTAGAGTCGAGTTGTTCATCTGTGGGCCTGTCCCCCCTTGGAGCTGACTTGTTAGCTTTTCCAGTCTTGTTTCAATTATATCTACTCTAGAGGTGAGTAGTTCGACTCTAGAAGAAGTCTCCTTTGAGGATTCTTTTAGCACCTGGACAACGTTGTTTAGGAGCAATTCAAAGTTCTTATTCATATTATCCATTACTCTTGTCATATGCTCGTTGAATCTATCCGTAATTTTTGTTAGTATTGATTCCAAGTTTTCGAGAGAAATAGATTTAGCCATTGTAAAACCGAAAAATCCAGCAAAAACGCCACTTCAACAAACAAAAGTCTCTCAAACAAACCAAAATATAAGTCTGATAAATATACTCTAGAAATCAGCAAATAAAATCCGGTTATTAACAGAAAATTAGCAGCGAAACCGCTACGAGAAAACAGCCTGTTCACCCTACAATATCGCTCAATCATCTATATATATAATCATCCTTCTATATAATATAGAAGGAGTGGAACTTAATTTTCTTGACAAAATAAAAGATTTAGGTGTTACATTCCAGAGTTCACTAACATTTGTAGATCACATTTATGAAATAATTAAAAAATGTTTTTCACTGTTAGGTATAATTTCACGAAATTTTAAAGATTTGACAAAAGATTCTTTTATATTGATTTATAAAGCTTTGGTTAGATCCAGATTTGAGTATGCAGTCAGTGTGTGGTCACCATGGAAGAAAAAAGACATAGAAGCCATTGAAAGAGTCCAGAAGAGAGCAACAAAAATGGTCAAGGCATGCAAGGGATTGAAATATGAAGACAGGTTGAGAAATTTGAAGCTTCCTTGTTTAAAGTACAGAAGACTGAGAGGGGACCTGATCATGCTCTACAATTTTATTCAAGACAAAGAAGGACGTTTGTGTTTTCCTAATATAAAGATATCAGAAGAAAGAAGAACAAGAGGTCACAAGTTCAAACTGGAAACACAAAGATTCAACGGCAACTGCAGAAAATATTTCTTCCTGACCAGATCGACTGCAATTTGGAACAACCTCCCTTCGAAAATCATAGAAGCCGAACACGTTAACGAATTTAAAAGATTAATCGACTGTCATTTCGAAATAAGCGACATTATGTACAACTATAAAAAGGATTTTTAATAATATATACATACATTTATTTATAGAACATATATATGAACAATATTTTATATAATTCTAGATATGGGCATAGAGACATGTAGTTTGCGCCCATCATTTCCTTTATGTTTATGTTTGTTTTTCTTCACTTTCTTAATTCTTGCATACAGGGACTTTCTCGCGTTTGTCATCATTTAGAGTCTAAATTTAGACAAATAGATGTACCGAAACTAAACAAATGAAACTTATTTCAAGTTTAAAAAATTTTTTTTTGTAAATTTTTAAAAATTTTTTAATTTTTTAATTTTTAAATATTTTTTTTCAATGAATTCCTTTAATGTAGTTATTAATATTGTCTGTCACGTATAGTTCATCATTCTATGTTATCTAGTTTTATTCTAGTATAGTTCATAATTCTATGTTATCTAGTTTTATTCGAGACAAAATTTCCACAGTTGACATTTCAGTCGAGATCCCGATATCGTATCGTATCGGATTTGTCTCGTTATTGGTCGAGGCGTCTCGTATCGTTTTATTCGAGACAAATTTCAGAAGTCG
Organism: Erpobdella octoculata; assembly: GCA_963978895.1. Classification (NCBI taxonomy): domain Eukaryota; kingdom Metazoa; phylum Annelida; class Clitellata; order Hirudinida; family Erpobdellidae; genus Erpobdella; species Erpobdella octoculata. Next base: position 28,058,843 of record OZ022240.1, read on the forward strand.
TATCGTATCGTTTCAAAAAAAAATAACGGGACGCAGAATCCTAATATATATATAAATATATATATATATATATATTTTGAACGTATTTCAGCGTAATGTTTTCTTTTAGGCATGCTCTGTTAAAAATGATAGACCACTTTGCGTTGATACGTTTTTTCGCCAAACTTTCAAAATCTCTTGAATTCATGATAACTCCGCTTTTTAAATAGATTTATTAAAAACGAGGGCTGACCGATCGGTTTCGCAGAAAAGCATCTTCGGAGCCCTTTAAATTACGAAGTTAAAATGTATTTACTATAATGCGAAAGTAGAATGAAACTATAAAACGACGAGAATAAACGTTAATGAAAACTGAAATAGAAAAACAACGTATGGAAAGTGGAAAGCAAGATATAAAAGGTAGGTAACTAACGTACAAGATTAGTAAAAACCGAAGCGGAAAATAATTGTAAACAAAACGAAAACATAGCGATAGTGGCCGCAGCGCAGGTATTTACACAACTATGCGCTAGGTAATTGTTGTCAGGTGCGCGCAATCAGGCTAGGTACGTCTACCGCGTCGTATTGTTATATTAACATTGTTGACGAGTCGAGCAAATAGCTGGAAAGAAGACACGGACTCCACGGGAAGACGGTCATCCGACAAGTCACCAACGCCGCGGCTACGCACACTTTCCAGACTGGAGTTATCACGTGATGGGGATCCATGGACGGGACACAGGCCCTGGCCATCATTGCCGACGACGTCAGCGATCGGAAGGTGAGCAGGAGTAAGAGGGCCGACTCCTTGGTTGCCACGAGAAATAAAGTTGTCCTCACCGCTCGCCGATGAAACCAGATGAACATTGTTAAGAACATCGGTTGTCGGAGTCAGAGGACAAATGGCGATTAGAGTGTCTTCTTCTGGGTCGCCAAAAGAAACGGAATTGTTTACGCCGGTGGCCATCTGAACTTCTTTAACTTCATTAAGAACATCTGTAGTCTGATGGCTAACGGTAATTGGAGTGTCCACTTCTTGGTCACTACAAGAAGCGAAATTGTCTTCGCTGCATACGGCCAGATCTTGGTCGATGCTGCCAAGAACGTCGGCAGACGGAAGGCAAGTGGTGATTACAGGGTCGACTGGTCTGTCGCCACGGGAAGTAGAAACCACCTCACCACCGACTTTTGAAACATGAGAGTGAGCGCACACATTCGAAGTATGGCGTGGCTCATCCGCACGCGAAGTCGTTTCACTTGCGGAGTTATGAGTGACGGGATAGACGTTAGCACAGCCGCCGTCTGCACCACAATGTAGCAGCAAGGTACGTCCGAACTTGTCGTCGTGGATATTTATGCTAGGTCGTTGCTGAGAGATCATCAACGCCTCTTTAATTTTGAGACGATTAGGATCAGGGTCGTAAGAGACAACCTCGGTGTTGTCGCGAAGCATTTTTTGGTTTGGTTTAGAGCCGTGGAATTTGATAAAATGCGCGTGTAGACTCCCACCCTGTGTGTGCATCGTCAGACGGCGAGAGAGTGTTGTCCGAGTGTGGCCGATGTAGGTTTCAAGATTATTGTGAGCATATGGGCAAGTAAACTTGTAGACGACGTTTTTTCTCTGCAAAACGCCGCCGTTAATAGGGCTATTTCTCAGAACCAGGTTATGGGTTTTCAAGTTTTTGTAGTAGATGTGCAGTTTTAACTCCTCAGATGAAGGATTGGAAACTTTAACGTTGTCATAGATTATATTTCTTATTACTTTTTCATCCTGTTTGTAGTTGTCGTGCATTTGAGCACGATAGAAGATGGGAAGGAATGACCTCTTAGATTGCTCTGTGGTTGCTGAGTTATTAACTTTTCCAGCGACGAACTTTTTTATAGTTTCGTCGACCATTGTATTTGAGAAATTGTTGTTAATAAGGAGAGCTTTTATTCTTTTGAGTTCAACATCAAAGTCGTTCCAATTGTCGGAGTAGTTGTAAGCACGATTTAGATAACCGGTAATTACACTGGTTTTGTACCTTTCAGGGCAGTAACTATCGCCACTTAGACAATCGCCACCGCTTGTTGGTTTTGTGTATACAGTTGATCTAAAACCGTGTTCGGTTTGCGTGAGCAGAAGATCAAGGTACGCCAACTGCTTGTTAAAATTGCTGACCTCCGTTGTGAACTTTAGAACGGAGTTTAGTTGTAGTTGTTGTTGTAGTTTCTCGAGATATGATACGTCCTGACATAGAACAATAATATCATCGACGAAACGAGCGTATAACAAAGGTTTTGTAAACGTACTGAAAACCTTGTTTTCGAGGTGACTCATGTAAAATTCAGCGAACGTGGGTCCGAGGGGTGAGCCCATTGCGACGCCGTCTAATTGAACATAAAGCTCACCGTTAGGATGACGAAAAGGAGTATCCAGGGTGCATAAGGACAAAATCTTCTTCAACGTTTGTTTATTGATAGAAGGTGCCTCGTTTTTAATAAATCTATTTAAAAAGCGGAGTTATCATGAATTCAAGAGATTTTGAAAGTTTGGCGAAAAAACGTAAACAAGATGAATTTTTTTATAAACTCTTTTATCTGTCATTATTAAATCGCTCAACCAATCACAAAACACATGCTACACATTGCGCAACGCTCGCTAGACTGCGTTAAGAAGTAAAAAACTGACAGTGTTGCCATTACAAATAATAAAAATATTGCCAAAGCAAGAAATGCAAAAAAATTTTTTGTCTCAATTAATCTGTTCGATACTGTATATATATATATATTAAAACTTTTAGGCAAATCAGCACAAATACAATCACCACCCACCATTTGTTCACTACATTTGGCACCATTGGGCACCATTCCCGGGTCGAGGATATCCAAGCCCACATCGAGGATGACTCCTTTGCAATCCTCCCTTGCTCCATTCACAATCACATGAGAATCAGGAAGTGTGTAAGCAAGAGCTTCTTTCCAAAACATCAGCTTTTCATTGTTGTGTTGGCAATGGAGCATACCACACATGATGTCTCTGAAACATAAGATATAATTTTCATTAAAAAAACCACTTTTGCCAAACTATTCGGATATATAATTGGGTCTGGTTTAAATTTACAAAGTAAATTTATAAACAGAATTTTATAATTCATAATTACAGAGATGGACTAATCTGTGAGAAAGGCAGTTATGAAAGCTTCAATGATCAATCATGTGCCTACGATCATTATGATGCATAATTTTTATAATTTATACAGAAAAATCCAGGACTAACTTGGATTCACATTTGGCAAATGACTTTCCATCAATCCAATTGAAACCGCAGTTTCCATTTGACGATCCAGCAATGTTTTGTTCATAGCAGGCCCGATGAGACGACCTGCCCGTTTTGCCCCACAGAAGTTGGCACTGACCATCATGACTGGAACACGATCCATTGTAGCAGTAAGAACTTTTCTGCAATGAATAACCATCAATCAAATAGGCGTAACTAAGTTCACAATATCGGATACACAATGTTATTGGTGAAACAACTTGATAATATTATTACAACCATTTCAAATATTCTTTTATTTATACTAATCAGACCACTTAATTTATTATGTCTGTATGTATATATGTGTACAATTTAGAGAAAAAGAGAATAAAACCTGTTGTTAGACAAGTTGATAAAAGTTAGCTGAAAGAATTAAAAGATTTCTACAACATGTGATATTTAGATTGAGTCAATTGATAATATTCTAAAAGAGTGTTAAACCAAAAAACTTTTCAAGAAATGCTGTCCTTGAATGAAATTTAATGATACGAATTGGTAGCGAGCTAATTCAACATCGTTTACTATATATATGTATGTATGTTAGCAATTCTGCATAACGCAGTGGTCGGAAGGGTCAGCTGTTGATAAAATGAGTGCATGAACGGCGTGTAATGAAAGTAAATTATGCAATTGTACACTGTCGGTCCTAAAGATGAAAAACGGTTTTACCCATGAGGATTTATCAGCCGATTAAATCAAATATTATGCTGGATTTATTGCTGAAAAGAAAAATTGCAAAATATTTCAGCTGTTATTTGAATGCACGGCATGAAATTTAGCGATTTTAATTTGTCTGTACCAGGTTCAATCCGAAGCACTGAACATTTTTTTGATATTGCTGAGGAGGTAAAACAACCACATTGCCTAATTACTACATTCAATCATTTACAGCGATTGAGATCCTGACTTGATTGAACTTCTTTTAATAATGGTAGAGAAGGAAAAAGTTCTTAATTTAATATATGACAGTTCAATGAAAACATAAAATAAATTTTTAACACTAACAATTATCTTTTGTTGAAAAATAAACATTTCTTTAATGATTGCATTTCTGTATGGGTTGATTACCAAACAATTAATTACCAGTTTAAAAAAAACTGGAGATGTCCAAGTGTTAAATCTTTGTTTTAATCTTCCAGAGTTCAATAGCTTTTCTAAAAACTCTCTATGCAGTTTTAACCCCTTAAGACCGATAGTGGTGTAATATTAAACATATAAAAAAAAATTATGGTTCGTGGTGTGTTGCGGTATCTAAGAATAGGAAAAACATCAAATTTTTTTTTACATTTTTTAGCATAGTCACCGGTGATCCAATCAGCCTTAAAGGTAACATAAGTTGCTGGTGACCCATACTGAAACAACGCATGCGTGGCTGTTCATCGTGCCAAATTTAAACACAGTTTATTAAAAAACACTAGATCAATTATACTTTCAACAGTTATGTTATTCAACCATGAAATTAATTAAAACAAGTCTGTTTTGGTTAGACAGAAGTGATCAGAGCCATAATGAAAAAATCTTAGTGGTTCTGAAGATGTTGAATTTGAATGAAGCAGTAATATCTAGAACTGGAAAAAAGTTTTTACTAACACAGACAGAGGATGATGTCATCAAAGTTGATAGTAAAACTTCAAAGTATTAAATGAGCAAAAGTTGTTCATCACAACTGCATCAAAGGAAACCATCAAACAGAATTCATACCGTTGGATCTTTTGGATGCAAATTATGTTAATAATAATTTTTCCATAAACTGATTTTTAATTTGCTTTTGGTCGATGAAGCCATGAAATTCATAACAGAAATGTCGATTTTCTCTACAATTCAAGAGTTCAATCAACTAAATACAGCTTGCAACTTTTATTTATTTGTATCCTATCATTGTCATGAGAAAATGTCTTTTTTGCAACTCAAGGAATGCATATGTGACGAAATATAATTTTGGTTTAAATTAATTCAAAAGTTGTCATTTTGGTTTTCTGTTTACTTTGCTTCACTGCACAACACCTAACATTTCTTAGGCATCCACATGATGGCATATCTGTTCTTGTTCACCTTGTGTTGTGTGAGGGGTGAGCCAAAAAAGATACAAATGGTTATATGTCAAGGAAAAAGCATTAAAAGAAAAACACAATAATTTCTCAAACTGGTGCAATCATAAAAAATTAATTAGTCTATGGGTCGCTGGTGACCCAATCAGTCTTAATGGGTTAAGATCAAAGTTACATCAAATGCTCTGCTTGTGGCCCATAATGGTGAGCTGAAAATGTGCTTCTTGAGTTCGAATTATCGTCTACTCATTGGAATTCAACCTTTCTGGTCATCATCATTTCAAGTCGTCACTTGATAGGATACCTCAACGTCTGTGCATCTCCATGGTCTTCATGCTCATTCTCATCCTAACTAAACCTCTTATAGTTAACCCGTTTTAGACCATCGTACGTTTTACGAACACACTTATTTTTGGCGTTGCATAAAATTAAGCTGAAATTTTTTTTCTGTTAAAAGTTTTTTTTTATGTTAAGAAAGCTTCAATACACTGTATAAAATTTTTTAAATAATTTTTTTATTCGTATTAAGTAGTTTAATCTGGGTTAGAATATGAGCATTTTCAAGGTTTTCGACCGATATTACTTTAAAAATTTATTATGCTAATTTCATGAGAGTTATCATAACAAAAGTTTGAAATATCGAAAGAGGATGTACTCAAAAGTAAACAGCAACGTTAATTAAATTTTATTGAGTTTACACTAACCCACAATCTGAACATGTATGAGTCATGCTCGTTCTACGATCGTTGGGCGTATAGAGTACTTTATGCGAACAAGTCGAAACTAGTTCATTCAGCTTATAGTTGTGCAGTGGTTGAATTGGTGATAGTGTTTTTTGGAAATTTCATTCTTCGAATGAACAGTTTGTAAAGTTTAAAAAAGAAAGGCGTCAAAAAGAATGTTTTTTCACGTTGAAAGAAGCTATGGAACTAATTCTTGATGATGATGATAGCATTGAGGTTGACATACTTGTCATTCTTCCGCCCGGCGCATCATAACACGTGACTGATGAATAAGCAAATGAAGAAGAAATGTTATTCTTTGTAATATATCCGGGAAGGTAAAAGTTGATTATACTAATGATGGGATGAGATTAGACTGTGTCGGTTCTTTGGGTGAAGAAATGTAGGTCGCAAATACGGTCAGTTCAATGACGCGGCAACCAAAACGCTAAAAACGATTGAAATGCACTTGGACCAAAAAGAGTAATTTGAATAGCCACTTTTAAAACAGTCTATATATAACGAGTTTGAAACACCGCAATGGTGCTTTGCTTGATAAACCCCATATAGGCTGTTTAGGTTGTTTTATACCGATGAAATGAATTCATGCACGGTTGAAGAAACAAAACGATAGGGAAGATTCAGCAACTGGCCATGGTCACGATCTGGAAAAGGTGAAAACAGTAGGTCGCTACAAGCTGGAAAATTGTGGCAAAACACTGTACATGTGGGCCAAGTGCGGCAAACGACTTCATCGGAATTGTTTTGGTGCTTTCCGCACACTCCGGTTCTGAAACGACTATCATGAACTGCTTGACTGATTTATTGAATGTTAAATTTTTGGATTTTATTGAACTGTGTTACTGATAAAGTCAGAAATGTGTTTTTAGCTTTTCTGTTTATAGCCTAAAATTTATATTATAATTGTTTGCGTTGAAAAAAAAAGAAATTGACTTTTAAACATTTTGTCGTTTTCAGTAGTCTATACGACCACCGTTCGAAAAACGAGCATAGTGAATTTTCAAAGTTTTCTTTCAAATAAAAAATAATTAAAAATAAATCTGTTAAAACATAAGCAAGTAACTTAGAAATAACAAAAAAAAAATAATAGAAATCTAATTAATAAAGTTTTGGACCTAAACGGGTTAACTTCTTGTTCCTTCCTTCAAAACTAAAATATTTAAATCGAGGGCCTTTGTGGTTTATTACTCAACTGTTTTGAACAAGCAACCTTTCTAACTTTTGTGACTATTCCAAGGCTTTGAGTCTTCCTTTTTAAAAATAGCCTTAAAACATGCTTATTTTCACAAATCTTCTCTTTTTTTAAATTTTTTATTATTCATCTGAAACTTTATTCTTTCGACTGCTTTTAATGATACTGACATGGGCTTAAAAAATATTTGCTAGAGAGACCGTAAATACCTCAATAAGAGAGAGAAAAATGATAGAAACACCTCTTGAAACCTCGGGCAACACCGGGTACCTCGCTATTACCTTAATAATAACAACTACTAAAGAATATTCATAAAACCAACCTGAAGAGCGGATATACACGGGTGACCATTGTATACGAAAACATCATCCGGACAGTGTTCGTTCACTCCACTGCAATATTCTGCCAGGTCGCACTCTCCGGCACTTGGTCGGCACTCCGTTGCGATGGGTTTCAACTAAAACATTATAAAACACAACAACAATGAAAACAACAGCCAATGTCAACTGAAACAACATTATATATACAATTTGCATTAAAAACAGCAATTAAATCTGCTCAAAAATCTGCCAGTTTTTCAGATTGTGGAACTGTTGTTATAAAATTATGCATGATCATTGAAGGAAAAAGAATTCATTTCAGGAAAATTTGAACTGTTTAGCATCTTGGGCAGCTGAAAACAATTTTATACTATATTTGGTCAAAAATAACAAATGCAAATGATGAAGTGAATTCACAAACTCATGACCATGAAAGAGGTTGAGCTACCTTAAAAGAAATTGGAGTTACACTGCAAAGAATTAAATCAATGAAAGAACATATTGGAACCAAGATGGCATCATACATAAATTGCTTTTTACTTTGAACATATCTGCATTTCTTACAAAGAAATAATAATTATCAGTGCAGGAATTAGTAATAAGCATTCTGGGAGTTTATTGTATTTTTCCCAATAACAATGTGACTTGTTTTACAATACTTAAAAACGAAAAATATTTCCATTTTAGAGGAACTTTAAAAAAATGAATAACAAACAAACAAAATACCCTGCATGTGTTCAGATCACAGCATTTCCCCATCGAGCAGGTTGCATTTTCCATAAGAGTACATTTCTCAGCATCGCAACATCTGTTATCGCAATCCTATAGCAGAAAAGTTCAAATTTAAACTACTAAACCGTCAACATTTGCAGCCATGTCTTCATAAGCACCAAAATGAAACCGCTGAAAATATGAACTAGCGAAACACAGCCTATATTCAAGACAAATAATAAAGTTGATAATAAACCAGATAGCACAAAGTGGGCCTGTTGAATACATTTAAAGATGGTGAATAGTCGGTAAACTTTCACATAAACGGCAAGCTGATTAATACATTCTCGGCTTTAATTAGCTATAAAAATGATGAAAAGTGATAATTAGGGTTAGGGTTAGGGTCGGGATTATGGTTAGGGTTAAGGTTGTAACAAAATAGGACTATTTTATTGGAAGATTCGGCCCGGACCGTTTATGTGAAAGATAATCAAATAGTCTATTATTGAATAGTATATAGTTGTGTAGTAGTTTCATTGAAAGAACACATTGAACACCACCATAACATAAGCAGATCAAACCTGAGGCAGTCCACAATCACACTGCTCTCCTTCTTCAACAAATCCGTTTCCACAGACCGGTCCTTCAAAAAGTTTCTGAGGTGTGTTGTGCAAGCAGTAGTCCATGCCTTGGTGGAGAGCATCAGCAAACTGTTGTTTTGAACACACTGACCATTTCGTTGGATTCTTCTGACCACTGGTTGAAAAGCATTCAATTATTAATAAGTTGTTACTCTCAGTTGTTCAAATTAACAAAACCACTACCGAGTTTACGAATGTTTTCAATTTAAAACTTTTACTAAAGTTTAACTAAATTAAACAAAATCTATTCACAAAAACTTTATTAAAATAAAAAACTTAAATTTATTTTGTATTATTATTTGTACGCAATGGAGGTCAGGCCACACGTTCAGATTCATTTCACGTTCAAAACATTTGATGGATGAAATTTTTTAATTAAAAATCTCGATTTAATTACACTTTAAAGCTTCAACTACGAAATTTTACTCATGTTCATCATCACCATTTATTTTTCAAACATTGTTTTTCTATGCTAAAATATCATTTTCCTCCCCAAATCAAGAATCAGACCCAGCTGTCGCTTCACACCAAGCTAATCCATATCCCGTTAAACATATTCCAAACAAGTTTTATTACTTCTCCTCCTTCTTTTTTAGCCATATGACCTCCACATCTCTTAATGTCAAACCCAATTATTCATTATGTTACAATTCCTGATGCCCACAATTAATTATATTGAAAGACTATTAACTGAATTATTCTTCAAGAAAGATAAATAATTTAAAATCATTATATAATTATATGAATCACTAGTGGGCAACTCTGTTATCATTGACAATTTGTGCCACTTAGATAACAAAAATTTGTTTTTAAAATGACACCAATTGCCAATGATGCCAGATATGCACGCTAGCGATTAAAACGGTCGCCTTTTTGAAAAGATACCATGAAAAACTAGATGCTGTGCAAAATTTCATTTCCGTAGGTCATCAGGAAGCTATATTTTTGAAGCATCAATAGATTTAAACCATGAAAATCTCATTAAATTAAAAAAAAGTAAAAAAAAACAAGTAAAGGAAAAAACGAGTTTTTCAACACAAACTTTAATTTCAAATACACTCGATTTAGAAATACGAAAGATGTTCAAATTAGGTTGTTATTTTTTAATTGAACCATGTATTGTCATCCAATATGAAGCTATGCTGAAAATTTCAGCTTCCTAGCTAGTCAAAAAGCTGGTTAAATTTCACTTGCAAGATTTGCGTACAGAGAAAGCCACACACAAACAGAGATTGTAACCTAAATAAAAGTTTGTAAAAAGAGTAATTTGAGTGAACTGACCCGCTGCTTGGTGCCATGATACATCTACTGTCTGGACAGCCACAAGTCTCAGTGTCGTGGGTCAAACCGAAATTGTGTCCCATCTCATGAGCTACTGTGGTGGCTACTGGTCCTACAAGTGGACTATGATCCTGCACATAATTCAAAAGCAATTTGTAAGCTTATATTCATTATTTATGAAGGTTTTTAAACACAATTCATGAAAATTTCTTTTATAACTCTGCTAATAAATAATAATAAAAATTTTATTATTAAATATCATTATTTTTAATTTAATTTGGTAGATAATAACAATATTACCATGCACTTAAAACTTATTTTTTTTACAATTTTTATAACGTCTACCAAGAACAAATTATTTTGTGAGCATATGAGTTATTTAATGAAACAAATACATGTCATACAAGAGCTGGTGTAAAAAAATTTAAAGTCGTAAAGTTATTTAATAGCAAATGGGACTGATGAAACATAATGATAATTTGTATAAATAAAATGGTATGATGGAAATAAAATGGTATGATATGTTAAAAAAAATCATTCTATTTTATTATCAAGCATCTGTGAAACTAATGTTTGTTAAAGATTGGAGAAATTACAATGACAAGATAACACATGGGGTTTCATTGTGTGCATGAATGAATGCATCATTGTCTGCTTCCTAAACAAAGGCGATCACCATTGGGCTCAACAAAGAAAAACTGCAGACTACCTATTAAACTGCAACTGTTACATAACACATGTATGTTTTTTAAGTCTTCAAAAGTGGACTGTGAAATTGAAAAAAAGTTGTTATGTTTGTCACCCATGTATTAATAAACACATTAAATATGCTTAAATATTGCAGCTAAAAAAAGAAGATTTTAGTAGCTTCGTTATCTTGGAGAAACCTTGACATCATCTTAAAACATAATATAACTAGAGAATTGCTTTATTATCAAACAAACAGTTACTGAGCAGCTTTCCAGATGGATTGGCACATTTAAAAGAAGTGGAAATTATGTAAATACTAGAGATAGCCTGTCAAGAACAATACATACATGATATAGTCTGTAATGATATTGGCGCCTCTGAGGTTTCACAACACAAGAGTGCGGCCTATAAATGTTATACTACAACTACTACTACTACATGGTATAATCTACAGCAACATAGAGCAATACATACATGGTATAATCTGCAGCAACATAGAGCAATACATACATGGTATAATCTCCAGCCACAAAGAGCAATTAACACATGATGAAATAAATCTGTGCCAACAAAATACTAACAAGATTGACTCCACCAGAATATTGCCAGGAACAAATAGTCATAATGGGAGCTTTGCCTACAACTCCTTCTCCCAGTTTGTGACCTCTGGAATGAGTTTTACAAAATTTAAAAATTACATAGGAGAAACTCAAATGAAAGAAGGAAAAAGGAATAATAAATGAAATATGAAAATTAATTTATTTAATTTTTTTAAAAATTATTTCATTTTAATTAATGATAAGGGTCGGCAAAAAAATAATTATTCACTCATTCAAGAAAAGCTATACAATGACTAACAATATGAGCTGTGCATTATCATTGTGATGCTTCGGACTGATGTGGTGCCTTCGATATTCCAAGAAATTGTTCATCGTTTTGTCAGCGTTTTCGACAATGTCGATCCTGTCTTTGTCCGTCCAGACTTCCACCCCGACGAGGGATACGTAAATATTCATCGGTCGGTACAACTGAGGTATTGAAAACAATACAAATCAATTTATTAAAATACAACTGGGGTATTGAAAACAATACAAATCAATTTATTAAAATACAACTGGGGTGTTGAAAACACTACAAATCAATGTATTAAGTTACACTTAAATAAAATAGAATATCATGTAATCACAACTATATTGAATGTAAACAAATTTACATATAAATATAATAAAAATGAAATAAAATTTTAAAACTTTTCTAATGATCACATATGAAAATATTATAAAGATCTAATATTTCAAAGCATGAAAACTCAATAATGACTAACAGAGCTGACGATATTCACAATATCTTTGGTCCTCATGATAACCTTTGTAACATCTTGCTCCATTGAACGATACTAGGTAGTTAAATAAATATACAAGATTCACATTACTTTTCAAACCATCTTAAGGCAATTAGAAACATGTAAACACTACAGTATGGAAGTTTTATAAGCGAATAACAAATAATTTATTAATTAAAAGTGATATTTCACCTGAGTATTATCATTGGCAACATAGAGTTCAACAAGCAATGTTTTACCGTCTGCATCGTATGGCCACCTGATAGATCTTTTGTTTCTCTTTAAATCATAAACAAGTATAGTGTAAAATAACTCTACATTTTCCACTTTACCGCCACTTTATTTGATTTTGAAATAAATTTGCCCATGATAAATTAAAGTTTAAAATTTCTTCCTAATTATTTTAAATTTTTTTATACGACAATTTTATATAGCGCCGTATGCAGCAGAAGCCGCTTTAAGGGCGCTTTACAATGTTGGCAACTTGCAGATAAGACTAACGGCGTATGCGGTGTTTTACGGCGCCGCTGGCAGCCCCGCATACTACTCGATAGCTCCACAAGTGCACGAAGGACTTTAACCCCCAACCGCCGTTGGTATTCATTTATTGACCACTTAAGGATGAAACGCTGAGTTGACATGAGCACATGCAAATTAGTGAGTTAGTTTCTTGCTCAAGGAAATTTCGTGCCCCCGGATTAATAAGCTTTTTCATAGTTCTCGTTCAGAGTTAGTTGCCTGCCAACAAATTCAGACTAAAGCGTTCCATTTCTCCCACATCATTAAAACCATTCCTATGAATAAGAATTCAAGGCAACCTGCATTCTCAGGTTTCTCCAATAACGATATGATGCCATATTAGCAGACAAATATAAAATAAACGTTACCTCAATTTATAATTTTAATAAAAAAATTTAATTTATTAAATAAAAAAAAACTCTAAAAATGACTCACTCTTTTGTTATGTGTTAGATTCCTGAATAGTGAATTGAAGGCCTTTACATCTATGTGATCATTTCCTTCAAAACATGACACAATCACATTTATAATTTACAACAAAAACCACAAACTTACTAGAAAATGATACTTATTATTATGATTATTTGTCAAAAACAACTTATATTATTTGTATTAATTAGAAAAAGCATCAACTAAATTTTATTATTTAAATAATAATAACCTTGAAAAGGAAAACAAATTTAATAAATTTTAGAATATTATAAATCAAGAAAAGGTAGAGTGATTTCCACTTGAGACAAACACATAAACATCTGCTGATATAATTAATTAATTAATTAACTAATTAATTAATTAAAATATAAAATAAATAAAACAATCTGTAATACACTCACCACAAGACACATTTTTAGGCAAAGCATCAGAATCTCTAAATATATGATGAAGACCCAGAGACAGAGATGATGGTGATGATGATGAGGATGATGAGAATGATGATGACGATGATGGTGAAGATGATGAAGAGGAGGGGGTAAAATATGATGACACAGATGCTGGTGATTTGGTTGCATTCCTAAATGATGAACTTAATAGGGATGGCACTTGAGGAAATATCAAATTAAATGAGTGTTGTTGGTCGTTGTTGTTGTTGGTCGAGCTTTGAGCAGGTTCAATGTGATACCCTTCGTAGCTTGTCATGAAAAAGCCACTGAAAAATATAAGAATATTAAAATAAAACAATATAATTAGGTTAATAATAAATTAATTAATTAACAATAACACTAATAATAATAACAACATATTATTTACATCAATGCTATTAGTACAGCAGTAGTTACATCAGAATGCTTGCTGGAGTAAATAACTAATTAACTTAAACTGAACATAGAAATAAGTAGATGTAATTTAACGTGCTATTATTTATTAGGCTAAAATATTTTATCGTAACAAACACAGCATAAAAGTAGAATTTTAGAAACATCACTCACACACATGCATTCAATGATTGGCATTCAAACAACTCTGACAACCATATAAAGATTAATATCGGTTATGTAACAATAAAATAAAAGAAAATAGTATTATAAATTAGAAATGGTTAAAAATTAAAAAGGTAGTTTGAAATAACAAAAAAAAAACATTACAAACTGGTAAATACATAAATAAAGCAATTCAATTACGTTAATGTATATGAGCAAAGCAATTAAATTATTGGTGTACTAAAGATAGTCCCTCCAAAATGACAGATTTTCTAAAATATCATTATATATCATTTTATGATTGCAGCGCCACTTAACAGCGTTACACAATGTTATAACATACATGCATACACACATCCAGACATTTGAAATTATGTATCTTGATTGATGAATAAAACAGTCATACCTTATTATTATATGTGAACAAAGCCATTACATAATGTACTTAAGCAATAACATAAAGTTATGTATGCAAAAAAATAAATACATTAGATTATTTAAGCAATCATATAACATTAACGTGTATGAAAAAAATCCGACTAAATTAAGTACATGTTTGAAGCAATCACATTATACTAAGTATCTGAATAAAGCAATCACACTACACTAGTACATTGTGAACATTATCATAATTAATAATTAAATCATTTAAATTGTATCATGTAAGATGTACATTAGGTCAGGTAATTCATCTAAAAATAAAACAGTATCATTTTATGACATCAACATTTCATTAGGAATCCATATGATACAAAAAGATGCAGAAAATGCTTGCTAAGATGATTACTATTAACAAATAGTATCACAACACTTATGATGATGATAGATTAAATCAGAACAACAAAACACATCCAGCATATAAAAGTAAGTTATATTTAAAAGATCACTATCATCACCACCAGTATCATTTGTCTCGGAGGAAATAGATTACGGAGAATGAAATATTTAATAATGACCATCATTAGGTCTTCATTAACATTTTTTCCGATTTTTAACAACTAGCATTACAGATTTATGTACAAAATTGCATAAGATAATTTTTACAAGATTTATGTACAATCAAATGAAAAGAAACCTTCTTGCATTTAAATACAATTCCTGCAAAATTTCAATCCTTAATCAAATAATCAGGAGTAAACAACAAAAACAAAAAATTAATTAAAAAAATAATAAAAAATGTCATCACAAAGAACATAAACAACAGTAATCAAAAAATCACTGCAAAGAACATACAGAATAATCAAATCGTCATCACAAACAAACAACATACCGAATGACCCCTTGGCAGAGACTCAATGCCACAGAGGATTCCAAATCTCCAGTGATTACTCCCTTGTAGTAACAGTGCTTGCTTTCCTGTTAATTTTAATATTTAAAAAAAAATTTAATACAACTATCCTAACAGTCCCTTTAAACATGTCTATACAGCCATCATGAAAAATATCAATACAAAACACAAACAGATGGATTGATAATAATATATTTTGTCAAGGTACGTATTTAGTTCTACCTCAAAACTCGTGCATAAGTTAAGCTTTATATTTGAGTCACTCAACAATGTTTGTAAACAAAATTTCATGGAGCAGATTAATAATAATAATAATATGCTTTATTAATTTTTAAGACAGTAGTTTTACTGTAGAAATTATATAAAATAAATCTAAACAAAATTATTTGCTGGATACTTAAATTAAACATTCTGGATCTAAAACCAATACAATCGTTTACATATATATGAAATAAAATGAACATGAACAAAAACTTTTTTACTAATAATGAATGAATAAGAAAATCACTGATTGAAACCATACAACTTGTAATTATTAAACGAAATCAACCAAGGAAGCTGCATTAATATCTTTTTGAATTAAAACCTGTTGCACTTTAATTGGAAAAATATGAAATAATAAAATTGCATAAGATGAAAATATATGATTAAAGAAGCTTTTGATGAAAACAAATTGAATTAGACTAAAAAAATATTAGTAAAAAACTGTTAATTCAAATGTGAATATCAAGTTTCCTTCCAAAGTGTTGACATCAGTAAATAGACTAACATTGGTATCATGGTATAACTCCTCTCCAGCCTCATCAATAGATTTCTCAACGTATGTTGCTCCAAACAATTCACTGCCAAAAGATATTTGTTATCACATTAAGTAATTCAAAGTATTATTATTATTATATTGTAACCATCAAATGAATCACATAAATAAAAACATGGAAAAAATTATTCCAAAACATTTGCCCAATTTAAGATAAACTCTTCACTTAAAGACGATTCAACATACCTCAACCTTTTATGGACACAAGTAAATATTCCTTAAACTAAAGAAAATTTATTGATTGGTTCTGATACCGAAAAAATAATTAGAATGTCTTGGTTATATAAACCCTCCCAAACACTGAACATTACAATTAAACTCAATTATTTTCAACGTACCGATTTAAGCTCAAATTGAGAGTGAACGTCTTTTTGAAGGCAGAAAACTTGACAGTAATAGCATCAGGGTATGAGTGATTCTGAAATAAGAAATCACACATAAACAATTCACCACATAAAACTAATTCGCAGCTTAATGCAAACACATAAACACACTTAAAAACAATGACGTTTCAGCTTGAATTCACAAATATTAGCTTTTTAATTTTTGAAAATTTTCTAAAAATGAAAAACTATCTCTAAAGGAAAAATCGGTAGCATTCTAGCATGCAATAAGCATTAAAATTGATATTGCCATGGCAGTCTTTCTGTTATAATAATAATCTTTTTTTAAATATTCTCCAGGCTCTTCAAATGGAGAACAAGATGGTAAAAAACTAGAAGAATAGATGATCACATGGAAAGAGAGAGATAGAAGCTTAAGTGAACTTGGTTCGACACTCTACTACACAATTGTATATAAGTTTTATTGCTAGCATTAACTATTCATTGAGTGTGTCAAAATTGTGAAAAATCATCATTAATTGATCATTCGAATGTTTGACAATATTCAACTGTGACAAAAATGATTTAAAGAGCCTATTTTGCTAGTCTTTTGAGTTTTCCTATCCTGCTGGTCCTGGAAAATATTTCTTACAAAATAATTAACAAAAATTGCCACTTATTACCCCAACGCTTCCCTGTGGCAACAGCAATTTTACTGCTTATTATAGAATAGAACTGACTCAAAATTAACCTCAAAATATAAAATTTAAAAATAAAAAGTGAACAAATTTGTTATGTGCAGAAATTTTCAAAAATTAAGCAGCCTTTACAGCTAAAAGTTTAGTAAGGCTTCATTAAAAAACAACCTTTAAGAGACGTAATAGCTGAGGCTCTGCTTGATATTCTGGATAGATATTTTCATGGTAAGAAAATTCATTTACTAAATCTTTACTGGTGGAAGCAAACACAAACAGCTCTGCAATGAAAACAAAACAACAAAAGCTATTTTTTGCCCATTAAAATATAAAGAAACCCCGTCCTTTATTAATTTAGCAAAAATACCAAGCAGACGCACCAATAGCTAGCAACACGACATCCAGTATCATTTTCGTCGTCTGATTAATTTTTCGACCATCCTTTAACATTTAACCAAGTCCCACTGCCACTACACTGCCGCCTAATAAATCTATGACAATTTATGGATAATATAAACAAAAATATTTGCCATTACCAAAAACTAAAAACATTACATAACAGGTTCTTAAACAGATATATAATTTTAATTAGTTGATCAGACGACATTTGAAACTCAACGATGAAAAATACAAATTCTAGATTTCACTCTAAAATGTTTAAATTTATTTCTAATAATCATGTACTTCTATACTTAAATAATTTAGTAAATAGCTAATTTTTTGGCTAACGATACATTTTTTTTCAATAAAAGCCTGGGTTAAGTCAAGTCTTTGTGTGGCAACATCAGCGCAGAAGTTTTGTCCTCATTCCCAAAAGTTTATAACTCTCGATATATTTAATTATTATTTTTCGGAAAACGTGTAACTAATGGTTTTTTCTCAATTTGTTATTTTTTCCATGTGTCAGTAACAATTTGTCTACTGGAATAAATGCAAGCTGAAGGCAATGTGGTGGAAATTACTTCTTTTGGGAATATATTTGTTGATTTTGTTTATTTTGTCTCGAATTATTGAAGCTTTTTCGTACTGTCAGAATGGTTATTTGGCAAGTCATTTAATTGATCCTTTTGCATTAAGTGTCCAGAAACTTAAAGCAATTTTAGACACCAGAGGTGTGAGTTATGTAAATGTTGTCGAAAAAAGGGATTTATCACAACTTGTAGAGAGCTCAGGTATAATGAATACAATTTGTATTCAGATTCTCATTTTTGTTTGGTCATATTAAAAATATTCATTTGTAGGAGAACTCACTCAAGGAGAATCAGCCTCACTTGATCTTGATTCAGGAAGTATATTAGAAAATAATAATTGCATTGATGTGGCAACAATAAACTTTTCATGTGAAGCTCATTTTCTAGAAAAGGTTGAAGATACAAAGGATAGCGTCTGGCTTATTCAAGTTTTGAATAACGATAATGGTGTGAAAAGTAGCAAAAAAAGAATGACCAGTCTGGAGTGGAAACAGTTGGTTGAGCATTTATCTAATTTTGGTGTGCAAGCTGGGATTTTCAATTGTTCGTTGGACCCATTGTATGTATTGGTTTCATTGAGATATAACTTCTTTTTATAATTTTTTTAGTAATATGTATGTCTTTTTCTATTATAGATTTTGTAACAAAAAAAGTTGGCTGAAAGATGAAATAATACTGGCTATGCCTGAAGGATATTGTTCTAAAGATCGAGTGATCACGAAAAAGTACCACGGCACTTCCCTGGATCCTAGAGTTGTTTTTAACTGGGTGAATCTGATCCTTTCCTCTCGTGTTCAGAAGATCACCAGTGTAAGTAAATTAGAAAAATCTTGGTTTCAGTATAATGCTACTCATCTAGATGGAACAGCTAGAAGTTTTGATAATTGCTGGGAGAAAGTTCGTCTTCTCCTTCTTTCATCATTGAAAGTTCCGCCCATGTTTTTCTCCGTTATGTCTGCCAAGTTTTCTGGTCGAGTGAAGTTTGGAATTGTCGACAAAAGGAGCGATGAGTGGCTCAAAATGTTAGATTTAATATCAGAAAAAATCAAATTTGATAAGAAAAATAAACACCTGAAGTCTAGGAATGATAATAACCAACAGTTTGAAACTTCTTATTTAATCATCACACCAGAAAAGATACGAAAGTTTGGTGTAAAGCCTGGTGAATATTACAATTACAAGTCTTTGTTCAGTTTTTTACAATCTATGCATCCCGAGACCAATGATATTTTTATTATCAGCCTCATCACGATAAGTGCAGCTTGCTGTTTCGACTTAATATTTCTGTCCAGATTAGGTTTTTCAAAGATGATAATTGGAGTTCTCTGGAGTCTCATCAAGTGGAATCTGACATTGATTTTTTGTTGGATGGGTCTGCTTGGATTCTTTTGCTCTTTCAACCAAGCCAATTTTATCATCGACGTGTTGTTGTCTTGTGTCCGAATCATAGCCTCGTCTGACTTTTTTAACTCATTAAGAAGTGATTGGATGTATTATCTGCACTCAAAGCATGGATGGGTCATCCCAATTTCAACTTTGTTTTCATTCTATGGCATCTTATTAGTTGCTGAAAGAAAAAGTCTGCTACCGTTTCGATCGGAGTTGTCGCAAAATTCAAGTGGAGCATTATCAATTTTGAATATTAATTTCTGGGAGAACCACTTGAACAGCTTACTGCAGCCTTTATTTTCAACAGCCCAGGAAGATATCAGTGCAGACATACATCTCCGCGATGATGATCAATCTTCAGATTACAGTATGATGGAAATGTTCATTGAAAGGCTGGCCATGCCAGACCTGTGGCTGAGACCTATAATATCTTCTCAGTACCTCCATGACCTGCCAGTTTGGAGGCACATGGGACGTCGCCTCAACAGCGGACTCAGCAACGACTCCGAGTGCTCAGAATCAGAGGATGTTGTTTTAAATGATGAAGAATGCAAATCTGCTAGTGATGATCAGAATGCATTTACCCAGCCTTACCTTTTCATATGTGAAAAATGCAGAGCTGCACTTCATCCTGGTAAAAGAAGTCCATCTTCACAGACTAAGTCTAAAGAAGCTAGAGATCGACAGTCTAGCTTGAGGATAAATTCCCTGCAAGCTGCAAAATATTTAATGGATGGAAATTACAAATGTATGTGCAGACACATAGATCAAGGAAGTGAAACAGGAGAAAGTATGGAAGATGATGTAGCTGATAATAATCAGATGACAGGACACGAATATCATCACAATGGTCCACTAAAACATGATAACAAGTGGACTGAACCAGAAAAATTGCCTGATCACAGAAATGTGCCGAAAGGTATCATAATGTCATCCGAGTGTTCAATATGTTTGGAGAGTTACAGAAGGAAGGATGTACTTTGTGGCTTGCCTTGCGGTCATGCCTATCATCAAAACTGTATTATGAGCTGGCTTACCAGAGACAATCATTGCTGCCCAGTCTGCAGGTGGCCAGCTTACAAAGCCAAGCCCTGTCACAAACACATTTTTTCTGAATAATTAAATTCATTTTGCTATTTTAGACCAGCTTGTTTATATATATACATATATTATATAGTTGTCTTCTCTATAGACGATTTTTAATATCATGGATCAGAAAACTTGAAAATTTTAGAAAAGATGTGTTTTGATTGTACTTAAAAAATGAATATATGATTGGTAGTTGCTGTGATTTGTTCTTGCTAATTCTTTAATGAAATAAAACCTGTCATTTTAATAAACTCAATCTTACTTGACGATGGACTTCTAGAAAACTTATGCCTATCAAGTTATTTAAGTAAAGAAAAGCACTACAAAACCTCTTATATACGATGTATTTAATGCCATATTAAGTCACTGTATTGAGACGAATTTGTGCCTGGACAACTTTATTCCAGAACATTTTATCATCTTTATGTCATTTTTGAAACAAATGGACATACATAATGTTAAAAGGTGTTGTAATAAAGTTGTTTAACGTCTTTGTTATTTTGCATTTAATTGACATTTCTATATTTTCAGTTAAGAAGTGCGTGAATTTGGATCAAAGGTTTCCAATACTGTGGTTACCGAACCCCCGTTCGGGTTTTCCTGTCCCCACTATCGACGGTACCCGCACCGCTTCGGGTCTTCCTAATTCTACAATATCAAAGCGACGTCGTTCGTTCGGCTGGCTAGGTATCGCCATCGGTGGGATCCTAGATGCGACGTCTGATCCTGTCAGGGGGCGACCGCAACCAAAACATGGCACCAAATCAAAACTTAAATTTGGATTACTAAATGCTTAGTCGGTCGGGAATAAATATGCTACAATCTGTGGTGAAATAATCGACAATGTTATCGGGGGTTGTTTGTTAACGGAGACGTGGCATTCCACGGAGGTCGGACGAGTCACAGCAGAACCACGGTGGCATTGTAGCGACCGTTTCGTCTCGCTTTAAGTACCGTCTACCGTTCAATCACGCAATCATAACTGCGACTACATTTGAATCAATGGCTTTTACTCTTTTACTATTTCTGCCGGTGGTTCCTCGGCTGTCGCTATGTTTCTGATTTACAGACCATAGTCTCACCCAGGGTAACAAAGGCATTCTTTGACAAACTTACCATTTACCTTGAAGCCATGGTACTTTACAAATGTCAACTTGTGGTGACTGGAGATTTAAACAACCATGTTGAGGAAGAAGAAAGTAAAAATGCTAAGCAATTGCTTGATCTTTTGCAAAGTTTTGACTGCACTCAGAGGGTCGTGGGTCAAACAAAGGTGCAAGGTGGAATTTTGGATCATGTTTTTACTCGTTCGAATTAGGTGATTGAACGTCCGACCGCCTGCAGTCGTTTCCGATCCCAGTCTCATAACATGGACAGAAATGGACACTACCACTGGCTCATCAACCACCGACTGCAAAGCGAAGGACTGTCCAATCGTGCTGAGTTTGATAACAAATGACGTCTCTGCCAAGGTGATGTTCCAAATATACGACCGGGGTCTTCGGGATATTTCCAACAAACTCGCTCCGCCAAGGGAGATTACTGTTCGAGTGCAGCCAATCGCGGTTTGGTACGACAACGAGCCCCGTCTTCTCCGTCGGCGATCGCGTGCACTGGAAAGGAAATATCGTAAAACCGGCCTGGCCTCCAATCGATCTTTTTGGGTTCAGCAGGAGAAGGCAAGGCACAACGCCAATCTTGTGAAAGAAAATGACTTCTGGCTTGGACAGATCTCGGAGCATTCTGGTCGACCGCGTAAGTTATGGAAGACCTTCTCGTCCATCATGAGTTTGGATCGTGTGACGTCGGTGTCAGTTAAGGGTCCGTCGGCTCAGGATCTGCTGGAGTATTTTGTTCGGAAGATCGAAGCAATACGCAAAGCGATTGGTGGCACTCCAGCCGCTACTAAACTTTCACCATCTGTCAACATCTTTAGTCATTTCGAATTTGGTAGCACTGAAGATGTACAAAAACTGATCACATCTACCAAGTCCAAGTCATGCTCCATCAACCCGATTCCGACTGGAATTCTCAAGGAAATGCTTCCAGAGCTGCTAACTTTTATTACAGCTATGTGCAACAAGTCAATGCAGGAGGAATGTCTACTAGCCTATCAGAAACCTGCCATAATATCACCAATCATCAAAAAAGCTGGAATGGACGCTCGTTGAGCGGATGGTCTACCGACAGATTACGACTTATTTGGAGGTAAATCATCTTCCAAAATACCAGTCCGGCTTTCATGGCAGATTACGACTTATTTGGAGGTAAATCAAATTCCAAAATACCAGTCCGCTTTCATGCCAGTCACTCTACGGAGACGGTCGTACTGAAAGCATTGTCCGACATTTTCATCGCAACGAATTAGGGCAGCATTGGCCTGCTAGGCCTCCTCGATATGTCGGCCACATTTGAAACGGTCGACCATGAAATTCGTCTCCTGCGGTCGGAGTCATCATATGGAATCTTTGGTGCAGCGTTGGAATGGATATGCTCGTTTCTATCTGAACGCACTCAGCGGGTCGTTTTCAGTGGCGACCAATCACTACTCAACATTGTCACCACGGGCGTGCCTCAGGGTAGTGTACTCGGATCATTTCTGATTTTCCCATACTCTGCGGATATTTCTCTAAGGTGATACATTTTGACAGGATTGTATCCAAGATCACGGCCTTCATCAACGAGATTGACAAATGGATGTCCTCGAACCGACTCAAATTAAACTACGACAAGACTCAGTTCATATGGCTTGGCACACGTCAGCAGCTTCAGAAAATCGGGATCGATTCCATTCACTTCGGAAGTAACAATGTTAAAGTCCTAACTTCCGTTGGTAACTTGGGAGTGACGCTAGCCATTCAACTGTCCAAGAAAGCCCACGTTCAACGAACATGCAGGGCGTGTTTTTACCAGTTGCGTCAGTTCCGTTCCGTTCGTCGATCACTTGGATTCACTGCATGCATATTGCCAGTGCACGCATTCATCACCAGCAGGCTTCACTATTGCAATAGTCTGCTGGCTGGAATCTCTGTCGGTTTGATGAGCCAACTTCAATCTGTCATCCGAGCTGCTGCTCGCTTGGTAATGCAGAAACGAAAGTTTGATCCGATTTCAAGCGGCATTCGAGATCGCCTGCTCTGGCTCCCTGTCAAACAGAGGATAGAATATAAACTTGGTCTGTTAGCCTACAAATGCCTGCATTGAGCGGCACCAGCATATCTAGCTGAGAGGCTGGAGCACAGATCAGACAATCCTGCACTCCACCGACTGCGAAACACAAAGAATCGTGGACCGAGCAAACTCGTCAATCCTCGCTCGAGGCTGAGAACCTTTGGACCACGAAGCTTTGCCACGACCGGGCCATGCCTGATATCTACAGAAGCCTTCCCGATGCTCCTTGCATGTGTTATGTGGCTAAAACCTTGAATTTAAATCGTCATTTTGCGTCTCCTCTGTTATTTCTTTCTTATTTCATTTCTGATTTCATTTCTGATTTCTCTTTTTGTTAATATTGCTGCGCATTAGAGTCCGACCGAAATTCGGTTTTGTTTTCGTTTTTGGCACCGAAAATGACCAAAAATGGACACCTTCTTCACCTCATTCTCTCCTCTCTTTCCTCTCCAAACATTCCTTTAGCGCTCATTTATTGTTTTCTTCCACAGGTAGGAGAAAAGAAAGGCCCCCAGTGCGTGTCGGGAAATTCGAGGGAACGGAGATTTTTTTGACGTAAAACATTACCTACAGGGCAAGGACGTCATTGCAGCAAAACCCTGGGGCTAACATGTTGAAAAGGCGACCACTTTCTTAATTTTTTTCTCATAATGCCTTAGGTGGAGAACTTTAGGCGGTAGAGGAGCAAGCCTTGTCTGCCCGAGAAAATAATAGAAATCTAATTTTTGAAAACCCTCTTTTCATATTTCCTCCCGAAAAAACTGATGACCGGGCTAGTCGCAGTACTTCACCCCAAAATTTCCGAAACCATTTTTAATTTTTCTTCCCAAAACTGATAAACGGGATATTCCAAAGAACTTTTCTCAAACATTTTTCAAAACCTATCTTTATTTTCCTCCGCTTCCCCAAAAATTAGTAACCCACTCAAATGGGGGAGCATATGCCCCCTGTTTCCTACGCCTATGCATAATGCTAAAACTTTGCTGTCAAGATCAGAAGAGCCTCAGGGACGTCAATTAGGAGGACAGGGGGGCGATTGCCCCCCCCCCCCCTGATTTTTCAGTGCGCCCCCGGCACTAAAGTGGGCCCCAAGTCACTAAAGTAGGCCCCAGTCACTAAATTGGGCCCCCGCCCTTAAGTGGCCCCCGCACTTAAGTAGGCCCCCGGTACCTAAATAAGGTTTTCCTGGTTTTTAAGTGGCGCTTTTTGGACTTTTCAGTGGGCCCCCGGCACTAAAGTGAGCCCCGCGCACTTAAGGGGGCCCCGGCACTAAATTAGGTCACACGCACTTAAGGAAGCCCCCGGCACCTAAATGGGGTTTTCCTGGTTTTTAAGTGGCCTTTTCCGGACTTTTCAGTGGGAGCCCGGCACTAAAGTGGGCCCCATGCAATTAAGGGGGCCCCCGGCACTAAAATGGGTCCTACGAACTTAAGGGAGCCCCCGGCACTGAAGTGAGCCCCACGCATTTAAGGGAGCCCCGGCACTAAACTGGGCCCCACGCACTCAAGTGGGCCCTGCTCATACGTGAGCCTCTGCACTAAAGTGGGCCCCCCATCTTAAGTGAGCCCCAGCACTTAAGTGGGACCCCATTTTGAGTGAGCCCCGGCACTTAAGTGGGCCCCCATCTTAAGTGAGCCCCGGCACTTAAGTGGGCCCCCATCTTAAGTGAGCCCCGGCACTTAAGTGGGCCCTTCCTGATCTTTAAGTGGCCCTTCCCGGACTTTCCAGTGGGTTTCCTGGCAATAAAATGGCCTCCCGCTTTTGTGTGGTTCACCGCACTTAAGTGGGTTCCCCGCACTTAAGTAGCTCCCACCCCCGTTTTCACGTGAGCCACCACACTTTATTGGGTATCCCGCTTTTTAGTAGGCCCCTCGCGCTTAAATGGGCCCCGGCACTCAAATGGGTTCCTCTTGACTTGTAACTGGTCTTTTTCCTGATTTTTTACCGGTTCTTCCTTGACAGTTAATAGCCCTTCCTGACTTTTAAGTAGGCCCTTGGTTAATATATGGGCATCTTTCCAACCGTTATCTTCAAAACTCAGGGACATTATTTAAGGGAGACGGGGCTCCCTGTTGGATGTTTTTTTTCTTTTTGGGTTTTTTAGTGAGATTTGAGAAAAGAAAAGCAGAAGCTTTTGTAATTATAGGATGAGGCCATATGTAGAAAAAATGCCGTCCCAGTTATAAGTATGGTTAGCGTTATTCATAGCCTGGCCGAGTAAGCTGTCCGTAAAGAATAAAAGAGAGAAGAGAAGAGATGGAGATGCTAAAGAAACTAGGGAGCTAGATCGTCCACATCGAGATATAAAGGTGTTAAAAAGGTTATGAACAGTCCAAAGTGGAACGAGATAGGTCACAAATTTAATATGCATGCATCGATCGTATTTTGTCGTAATTTTGAAGACTTGCGTTTTCACTTAGCAAAAATGCCAAATGCATTTTGCAATATGATTCGCCTTGCAGATCTTGTTTTGACTTTACCTATCACTTCGGTAGAAATAAACGAACGAACGTTTAGCTGCATGAAAAGAGTTAAAACGTTTGAGCAATTTGCTCGAATTGTCTATTCTACAAGAAGTTGACGTCAAAAATGTAATCGACATTTTTTCTAATATGCGTCAAAGACGTTATCCGTTGTTTTAACAGTTAAACACTAAATTTTACATTTGGTATTAGTTAGACTCATTCTATTTCTAGATTCAAAACTTCCGTTTTTTTTCAGTGGCTGGTAATCAGATTATTTTCGTAATAAGAATTTTTGATTTTTTTTTTGAAAAGTGGCTACACCAACCCCCCCTGTCATCAGGTTTTTTGGGAACAAAAAGCAAAAGATGTTATGCAGGGGCGCAGATTTTGTGTTTTGTCCTTGGGCGCAAAAGACCCTAGCTACGTACCTGAGTGGGCCCCTAAAACATCTTGCCCCCCCTAAGGTTTTGCTGAAATGACGTCCCTGAAGAGCCTGCTGCAACCTTAGTAAATTTGGGGGCGTGTTTCGTCTCTCAAGCTAACAGACAGCCTGTTCCAGAAGGCTGATCCAGCTATTGAAGAGTCTCTTGGCCCAAATCTTTTAGTGCTCGTTCTAGGAATAATGAAATTGCCTCGGGTTGTTGAGCAATAACGGTGGAGAGCAGGAACATCGGAATTCAGTTGCACCATTTCTTTGAAATAGGGTAGGGGTGCTGCCACTTGTAAACAAGTTGTAAATTTATATAAAAGAGCTTGAAATAATTCGGTCGCAGAAGTTGATGTTACAGCCGATCGTTTAGGCTTTTTTAAATAATAATTAAAATATATGATAAATTTACGCTCATTATTTAAAAGAAACTTTAATTCATTAATATTTTTAATTTGTTTAAATCTACCACTAGCACAAGAGTTTATACTTTTGTCACATGATGTGCCTGATTTATGCGGACCATGAATATAAATTTTCAAGGCTAATTGTTAAGCCAAAGTCACCTGTGACGTTTTCGTAGCAGGCTCTTGTAACAATAACAAACGGTAGCTATGATGCGTATGTCTGAATAATTGATTAGGAGGAGGCATCGGAAGCACGATTTTTATATTTTTAATTTAAGGGGCAATGTTCGTCATGTAACTTTAATAAGCTTGGAAATTACCATTTACGATATTTTTAAAATAGGTTAGTGTTTAGACTTTATTTAGACAGACTTTTATTAAATTTTTTATAACTTTATTTTATAGTGTATCTATAAACTATAAACTATAATTTTATATTTTATAGTGTTAGTAGTGGGTTTTACTACATATTTAACTTATTTTTTTACTTTTCACTACACACTATACCGTGGTAAACCTACTAAACTACTAAGTGTACAATTTACAGTTTTGCAAACTGTTTGTTACAGCATGTTAGTTAAATAACTTTATTTTTACTTAGTTTTCTTTTTAGTTTATTAGTACTGTTTGTTTTTTGATTTGATGGTGTTGTGTTGAGTGCTGTGTTGAATGAATGTGTTTTTGTTATTTTATTTAGATTTAGATGAGCAGTAGAGTGGAACATACATTCTTATAATACAACTTTTGCGTTTCTGTGACTATATTATCAGTATATTACTTAACCAAAACAATAAGAATTAGTTGTACAAAATTTAACCTCGTGATTGTCATTTTTAAATATATATTATAATTCAGACTGAAATTTTTAATTTTATTTTTCAGATAAATAAATAGTTGATTAGTGTTTAAATTTTTATACTTTTGGTTTCAATTAAATTTCATTGCTTCTAAACAGAAATAAGGTTTTTACACGATGTCAGACACAGCTTCAACTGATAGTAATAAGTTTTGTTAGTCTGCTATTTTTTCAATATAAATTAGTTTTAATATATTAATTTTTAATGTTGCAGATGAACAGCACAAAGTCAACAAAAGTATTGAACTGGAACTGACTCGAAATAATACGAAAGCGAATCAGGATGTGATTTGTGACAATTTAATTTCATTGTTCTGTGATAGCAACAAATCAAAATTTTATGAAAAATCAAAATTTGAAAATGATGCTGCACCTAACCTCAGCGAACTGAAAATGGAGAATGAAAATAATATTGGCTCGTTGCCAAACGATAAAGTTCTGAGTGACTGTTTTATGGATAAGAGCTTAACTGCTGTTGATGCTGGCATCTTGAAAGCAGAAGATGTGGAACTTCTCGCAAAATTGGAAGCAGCCAACAGGTTAAAAAGTGTTATTTTGAAATATTTAACTGTTTTTAGGAATTTCAACATCAGTTATATTTGGATTTAAAAAAAAACATTTTTAAATGTTTTTAAGGTTTACTTTTATTTATAGACTCTTTGAAGCTGATTCCAAATCTCTTGTTTTTTCGAACGACTCAACATCGAAATCATCATCATCAACCGGCTGCAAGAAGGTTTCAACATCTTCTGCTCCGAGTTCAGCCCATTCGAGACAAGGATCGACATCTAGTCAACAATCGACTTGCTCGCACGACATCGGGGTTCCCTGTTCTTGTTCTCCATCTTTTACGGATTTCAATGGCTGCAAAGGTTCATTTGTTGCTTTATTTTTAATGTTTTATTTCTTATGCTGATTTGTAAAAATAAAGACTGGGACTTGTTTAGAGAATTGTTTAGTTAATGAATTATGCAAATTCATTTTGATGGTATTAAGTGCTGTCTTAAGTGACACTATTATTCAATGTTTATTCCATTAGCATTAAAGATAATGTGTTCTCATATTTTTATTTCTTGAATAAGTTTTAAAAAGTAATTTCTATTTTTAAATCAGAACCATTGGATGACAACTGGTCAACATGGAGGAATATTGTTGATGACTGGGAACAATATAAACAGAAAACGGCACTCCTCAAGGTTCGTTTATTTATTGCAAGTTTTTTTTAAAATTATATTTAAAAGTGGTTCTGCAGAAAGATGATTTGGATTATATTTCTGTTTTAAATTCAAAATGAAGTTCTGGGATTTTATAATAATTGCATTGTTTTTCATAAGAGGTTTGATTAGCTTAAGAGAGTGCTTTCATAATTTGTATTATACAGACTGAGGACTTCATATTTCATGGATAAGTAAATCTTTCTAAAATACATTTCTCACAATAATATTCTTCAATTGCATCAGTATAATATTGCAGTCAGATTTACTAAAAGGTTATATATATATATATATATATATATATATATATATATATATATATATATATATATATATTAAATATCTAATTAATTCACTGACTAACTTCTTAATGCTTGATGTATTGCAAAAGCAAGTAGCAAACCCGTCCAACTCACGACCTGCTGTGATTTCATCATAAAAATAAAATTAATATAAAAAATATAAGAGGTGCACAAATAATCGGCTTGCTATCGGTATCGGCCCTTTTGCCGATAATCGGTACTGGTTGGTTATCTACCGATTAATGCTATTTTTATCGTTGCAAAATGCAGAGATGGGCATTCAGTTAATACATGTTCATAAATAAATTGTTTTACACATTTTTTGAAAATAAAACCAAACAAACCAATGAATGAAAAATTCAATGCAATTCAGTTGAATGACTTTTAGTTTAACAATTAATCATTTGTGATCATTAAAGTTAAAATACTGCCATGTTAAAGCATAGAAACATGCGATTCTCAGGTTTTTGCAGCAAAATGAATGGCGATAAGGATGTAAGATTGTTTAAGCCCTGCTACACTGAAGAGTATGTCTGCATATACTAATTTGATTCTAATAAAAGCTAGACCACCCAGGCACTTATTAGTAATATTGAGGTTTACTTTATGGGACAACCACACAAGAAGCAACTAAGAGCAAGTCAATATGGTCCGAGTGACATTTGATTGACATATTATTTGTGTGATTAGTTTGGGTGGGGATGGAATTTAATCGAAACTTTTCTGTAAAAAAATGTGCCTATGAAGCAGTCTCTGGAGATGGGACAAATATGGGGAACCTGCTATAATGTTATTGAATACAATTTTTTTACTCAATGTTACTTTCTAGTTTTTGGTTATTGATGATGCCTTTTTATGTTAGTTCCAGTAAGTTTAATTTAATTGCAGTTTAACTTGTAAGTGCCAGGCAGTACAAATTATAGCAGAAACGACATGATAATTCTTGTTATTTGATAGTATGCTAAACATATTAATGAACAAGCAAGCTTTAAAAGTCAAATATTGGTAATCGGCTATTGTGTTATCAATACACTTTTAAAAATATTATTTCAATTTTATTTTAAGACTATACAGTTAATTAGATATAATCTAATGCTTTAATTTATTCTTGATACGTTGTTTTGGCATCATTTATGATGGGCTAACCCTGTAGTAACTTATAAGATAATGATTGAAAAATATTCTTGTTGTTTGCTTAAAGTTTCATTTGTATACAGGAGCTGGTGCGCAAAGGGATTCCATCACATTTCAGAGGACTCGTATGGCCGCTGATCAGCGGAGCTCACAACTCGAACGAGAAATCGAAATACAAAGATTATTTGAGGATGTCTTCAAAATTTGAAAAGTTCATCAGAAGAGATGTATCGCGGACTTATCCCGACCACGAAATGTTCAAAGAATTAGATGGGCCCGGTCAGGAAAGTCTTTTCAATGTTATCAAAGTAAGATTTCTGTTGATTTAGAAAAATAAAATTGCATTTACATTTTTTTTATTTTTTTTATAATCAGGGTCTAATTATGGCAATTATTAAGATAAAAAATAATCATCTTTGATAATTAGGATTAGTTTGTATCAATCAGAAGTAAGTGGTGGAAAGTTCTAGGAAGGGCTTCTATTGTAATTGAAGCAAAATTAACTCTATCGATTCAGTTGATTGTTGCAAATGATCAGTTAGCATGTTTTACTTTCAGGCGTACTCGCTTCTTGATCCAGAAGTCGGATACTGCCAGGGAAGTGCATTTGTGGTTGGCCTTCTGTTAATGCAGGTCACATTTTTTTATTTGTTTCATTAATTTTGTATATAAGTTTTTATTATAAATAATGTGGTTTTTAATAATTAATAATGATAATAATATTTGTTTGTTTAATATTTATTTTAAAACAAATTATTTTTTATAGTTTCGGCCAACTAATGAAATAAAGATAATGTTTTTCAATTATAGATGCCGGAAGAAGATGCATTTGCAGTTTTTGTTGAAGTGATGTACAGATACGGGTTGAGGGAGCTGTACAAGCCTTCCATGGCTAAAATTGAACTCTGCATCTACCAGCTGGAGTGCATGATTCAGGTGTGATACTCAGTTGATCATTTTTTATCATCACTGCCACCATCTTTACTATCATCACCACCATCTTTATAATCTTCTTTACTATCACTATCACCATCTTCATAATCATCTTCACTCACCACCACTATCATCATAGTCATCTTCACTACCACTACCACCATCTTCATAATCATCTTCACTATCACTTCCACCATCTCTTCTATCATAATCATCTTCACTATCACCACCACCACCATCATCATCATCATAATCATTTTCACTATCATTATCACCACCACCACCATCATCATAATCATCTTCACTATCACCACCACCACCACCACCATCACCATCATAATCATTTTCACTATCACCACCACCATCATCATAATCATCTTCACTATCACCACCACCATCATTGTAATCATTTTCACTATCACAGCCACTATTTAGATATTGAAGAAATTATTTCTGTTCTGTATACTGATTTGAAATCACTGATATATCTGGCCCGAATTGATTGAATAATTACACATCTTTCCTTTGCAAGTTAATTGTGGAATGGTAAAACCTCTGAAATAGTTAATTTTCCTGGTAATTTAATTTTATGTTATCTATTTTTAATTTTTTTTATTGAATCGTGTCATTAGGAAAGAAATTAAATGAAATGTAGTTAAAGAAAAATCTGTTTTTTTTTACTAATGTGAGTCAGTCTTGATGAAGGAGGAGGAAAAACTGACAATTAGATCAAAGAAAAACAGGAAATGCCTTCTTATTTTCTAGTTACAGCTGTTTCAGTCATGAAACAGCTAGTGTAAAAGACTTTAAACTGTTTTTAAAGAATGACTTGATGATCAAATGGATGACTTTTTAGGCTTGTTCTTATTACAATATTTTTATTATTATAATTATTAATTTATTTATTGGAAATAATTTAAATAAACAAATATTTTTCAGGACTTAAATCCATCCTTGTACAATCACTTTCAAATGCATGGCATGTTTGCATCAACATTTGCTACTCCTTGGTTCCTCAGTATATTTGCCACCTCTTTTCCTTTGCCTCTCTCCTGTAGAGTGTTTGACATCTTCTTGTCAGAGGTAGGTGTGTGTGTGTGTGTGTGTGCGTGCGTTTGTGTGTTTGTGATCGTGTATGTGTGTGTGCGTGTGATTGTTTCCATGTGTTTGAGTGTGTGCGTTCTTCAGGTATACTATGTGTTCCTTTTATTCAGTAAGTATTAAGAATTCTGTCAAGTTGTGGTTTAATGTGTAAGCTTCCCATTATTGTTATTATTAATAAACAAACAAAAGGAAAAAATGAGTTCTTCAACACATACTTTTGCAATAATCAAAATAACATAACATAAATAACATAACATAGCATAAAATAACATAAATAAATAAATCGTGAGGTCAGGAATATTACGTTGTCATGAATATTACGCATCTTCAGATGAATCACATGCTCACTTTGCTGTTTCTGTAAATTGAGTTTATTTGTGAATTCAATTGAATCATGTATTGTCATCCAATATAAAGATATGCTGAAAGTTTCAGCTTCCTAGATAGTCAAAAAGCTGGTTAAATTTTTCTTGCAAGATTTGCGGACAGAGAAACACAAACAAACAGCGATTGTAAGATGAGTAAAAGTATGTAAAAAGCTTTTTAGCTTGAAAAAAGTCACAAAAGCAAAATAGTTTTATATTGGTTTTTTATTTTTTTTTATTGCTCGAAAAATTTTATTTGATCTTATTTAAATTCCAACACGATTGACAATTGAAAGGGCATGAACAGCATCATGATGTTGAGTTATGCCATGATCGAAGTAGGCAGTCAGGAGTTGTTGAAGAGGAATATGGAAGAAATGATCAAGGTTGTTCATTACAAATTTCTATTTTATTTCAGGTGTTTCAAGTTTTTTTCATTTGAAATAATTACTTCAACCATTCAAGTGTTTGTACTTTATTATATATATATCTATATATATATATATAAATGAATGTCTGTATGTATGTATGTATGTATGTATGTATGTATGTATGTATGTATGTATGTATGTATGTATGTATATAGGTATGTTATTCATGCATTGCTACACCATTCATCCGATCGTAATGAAATTTTCACACAACCTTGAGAGTCAAGGGGAATCAAATATAGAGAAAATTTTTTTGAAATCCGTCACAAAATGAGCGGAGCGGAGCGGGTGAGCGAGCGGGAACTATATATATATATATGTATGTGCGTATGTATGTGTGTATGTGCATGTATGTGTGTCTGTGTCTGTGTTTATGTATGTACTAGCGGAGTTACCCGGCGTTGCCCGGGTTTTTTAGAGGTTTTTCTAATGTTTGTCTCTTTCTCTCCCGTTTCCTTTCCCACCTGCTTTCCCACTCCTGTTCGCTTTCCCGTTTTCGGTCGTTTTCCCGCTACCGGTCGCTTTCCCGCTCCCGGTCGCTTTCCCGCTCTCGGTCGCTTTCCCGGTCCCGGATCTAGGGGGGGACTGAGAGCGAAAAAATGAGCGGGAGAGTGACAGGGAACGGATAACGACCGGGAGCGGGAGCGCAAGCGGGAAGGAAATGGGAGCGAAAAAGAAACGCATTAGGTAAACCTCTAAAAACCTCGGGCAACGCCGGGTACCCCCGCTAGTATATATATATATATGGTTATTTGATGTTTTATTACTCTTTAATGGTTGTAAATGTAATAAATAAATGTGGAATTTTGGTTCATTGTTAGCTTCTGAGTAAAGAACTACCGAAGCAGTTGGAGGAATGCCCGAGCAAGCTCTTCAACACGGCTTTCAATGTGAAGTTTTGTCCGAAGAAAATGAAAAAGTGAGTTGATGTTTTGAATTTTTGTTTATAATTTAATCTATATATATATACTAGCATGCCCGTAGCGGCTTCGCTCGCATGAAATTAGAGAATTTAAACCGTGCATACATAGTAGAGTGCTGCACGGATTCATTTTTTAGGTCTCGGTTCGGACCGTCGACAACTTGGCCCAGCCCGTTTCAAAAACCGAATATCCTGGCCCGGCACGGCCCGTCTAATATGGGCTCGGCCCGTTTTTACAGGCCTAAAAGTTCTATATACTTGATGAAAAACTTCGGCCCATCCCACCTTGACTTCAGGTTTAGCCCGGCCCGTCTGACCACCCTAAAATCACTAAAATGTTTATATACTTGGTTAAAAATCTCGGCCCGTCCCACCTTAATTTAAGGTATAGGCAGGGCCTTATGAAGACCCTAAAATAACGGCTTGGCCCGTCCGTCCGGTGATAAACTGAACTCATCTACTTTTGACCGGCACAAAACCTCAAAATACAAATTTTCACATCTGTAGCACTTACAGTTTTTGAATAGCAGTTATTTTAAAATCAAATAACCCTTTTTCCACTTCACATTTGAGGTCCTGGAAACCAAATTTTCAAAAAATGGTGAAACACGTATATCATTATTTTTAGAGTAGAAACTAAATACTAATTTTACTTTTGTAGCATTTACAGTTTTTGAGTAATAGTTACTTTAAAACCAAGTAATCCTATTTTCCACCCCATATTTGAAGTCCTGGAAACCAAATTTTCAAAAAATGGTAAAACACGTATATCATTAATTCTGGAGTAGAAACCAATTACTAATTTTTACTCCTGCAGCATCTACAGTTTTCGAGTAGCAGTTACATTAAAAACCAAATAACATTATTTTCCATCCCACATTTGAGGTCCTGGAAACCAAATTTAAAAAAAATGGTAAAACACGTATATCTTTATTTTTAGAATAGAAACCAAATACTAATTTTTACATCTGTGTTATTTACAGTTTTTGAGTAGCAGTTAGTTTGAAAAACAAATAACCCTATTTTCCACCCCACATTTGAAGTCCTGGAAACCAAATTTTCAAAAAATGCTAAAACACGTATTTCATTATTTTGGGAGTAGAAACAAAATACTAATTTTTACTCCTGTAGCATTCACAGTTTTTGAGTAGCAGCTACTTTAAAAACCAAATAACCCAATTTTCCAACCAAAATTTGAGGTCCGGGAAACCGAATTTTCAAAAAATGGTGAAACATGTATCTTTTTATTTTTTAAGAAAAATCCATATACCAAATTTCAAAATTTCCTCATTTTTGGTTTTCGAGATATACATTGTTTTAGAAAAAAGTTTGTTTTCCAGTTTTTTCCCCTCAGGAGCAAACTTTTCAAAAATCCTTTCTTAGCGGATGTTTACGCTATAAAAGTAATATAAGTTCCAAATTTCACGTTCCTAGGATGAGGCGTGTGAGCTCGGCGTTGATTATCAGTCAGTCAGTCAGTCAGTCAGTCAGTCAGGACATGTTCTTTTATATATATAGATATATATATATATATATATATATATATACAAGCACACATTCATTTATATATATATATATATATATATATATATATATATATATATATATATATATATATATATATATATATATATAAATGAATGTGTGCTTGTTTGTTTGTCCTTTATGTATTGTTATACCATTCATCCGATCGTAATGAAATTTTCACACAACATTGAAAGTCAATAGAGGAAAGTTTTTGTGAGATAAAAATTGAGATCGGTCAATAAATGAGCAGGAGCGAGAAAGCGAGAGGAAGCAGGAACGGGAACTGGAGAATGTGTGGGAACGGGAAAGCAAGTAGGAACGGAAAAGCGACCGAGAGCGAAAGAGCGAGCTGGAAAGGGAAAGCAACCAGGGAAGGAAATGGGAGCAAGAGAGAAAAACGATAGAAAAACCTCTGAAAACCAATGGCAACGCCAGGTACCCGCCTAGTTATTTAATAGAATATACTTTTGTATAGTCAGATTTATTTTTTTATCGTTTATATTTTTGGTTTAATTTTTGTTTAGTTACATTAAGTTAATAAAATGATGGAGGACTGACTGATTATCATGACATGATATTGCATGATATTTATGATATTGCGTGTTCTGTCACATGTTATGTTATGTGTTATATGATATCTTCAGTGTTAATGTAAAGATGTTGCTGTTGTTGTTGATAATGATGACAACAACAAGACACCAAAGAATGAAAGTAGGAAGTATGACCACACCCAGTTAACACGTGTTCATTCTATTTACACCCGTTTGCTGAACCAGGATCATTTTATAATAATGCAGTTTGAAAAATATGTTTCATGGAAAGTTTATGTTTTTAAATTGAATTAAAATAAGCCCTTCTTTTAAGTTCATTTTAATATATGCTAATGTTTCTCTCTTTTTTTCTTTTACTTCTTATTCTTTTTCTGTTTTTGTATATATTTTATTTAAACTTGTTCTATGAGAGGATAGATTTATCAGAATTCACCCAGGTGTGTACAATTGAGTGAGCAATATTGATGAGGCGCGTATCAGAATCTATATATATATATGATATGAAGATCTATGAGTCTATGTATGAGATGAAAATCTATGAATCTATCTATGAGATGGAAATCTATGTAAGAGATATGAATCTATGGATTTTATTAATAACACAAATGCTCAACATGGCTGCAAAATTATTTTTCTTATTATTATTATTTGGCTTTATGAATATTAATCAATCTCTATTTTATTTGCATCTTGTTATGCAAATGATAATACATTTATAGCCAGCTTCTCTGGTTGGTCATTAATTAATAATTTATTAGCAGATATTCAAAAGTCATGTTAGTGGTTAGCCCTGTGAGATTTCTATGCCATTGATTTTTTTTCTGACTCTCATTTGAAAGGCAGATTATAGCATTTATTAAAAAAAATTATTTATGGCATTGATGATGATAATAATGATGGTGATGATGATGATGGTGATGATGATGATGGTGATGATGATGATGGTGATGATGATGATGGTAAACACCTGTAATTTTATCAATTTATTTTCTTTACTATTTTCTCTTGTAAGAAAGCTGTGGTTGGATATATGGATGGATATAGTTTGTAGATATAGGGGTGGATAAAATTTGTACAGAGGTGCTCCGATTATTAGCTTGTTATCGGTATCGGCCGATTATAGGCGTTTTTGCCGATACCGATTCGGTATCGGCTGTTTCACAATCGGTATCGGCTGTTTCACAATCGGTATCGGCTGTTTCACAATCGGTATCGGCTGATAATCGGTACCAATAAATAAGTGCATAGAAACATAAGATTCTCAGCTTTTTTGAGACCAGGACCACTAAAAAGATGCTGCTTGGTACTTTGGTAGAGAGACACAGAAGAGACTATAACAAACATGGAGTAGATGTAAGTGTAAATCAATGGTGTTGCAATGTTCCATGTCTGCATATACTAATTTGAATCTAATAGAAACTAGGCACTTATTAGTAATATTGAGGTTTACTTCATGGGAAAATCTCATAAGGAGTAATTAGGAATAAGGCAATATAAACTGTGTGACGTTTGATTGACACATTATAGATGTGTTTAGTTTGCGTTGGGATGGAGTTTAATCAAAACTTTTGTAAAAAATGTGTTTGAGAAGTGGTCTGTGGAGATGGGACAAATATGAAGATAACATGTGATAATGAGATTGGATAAAAAAATTCAGTCTCAATGTCACTTTCTAGTTTTCTGTAAATAATGCTGCATTTTTATGTTCATTTCAATTAGTTCAATTTAATTGCAGTTTAACTATTAGGTGCCAGCCAGATTAGAATGATATCATCAGTTTCTACCGATATTGTTATTTATATGAAACCTCAACAACCTACACACATCCTGATTAATCATACATCTAGGATCGGTAATACAGGTGCTCAAAATCACCTGTACAAACTTTGGGCTTTAAATAGCTATGAACAGATGAGAACAATATTCAAACTAGACATGCTCTGCTCTGGTCATAAGCCGTTATGATAGTAGTAGTAGTAATAAGTGCACGGCGATGATGACGATGTCAATTGATCGCATTTGCTACAGGTGATTCATAGCTGCATCATGGACTGTAAGCAGTCAGATTTTATTTGCTGCTCTAACATTTGCATAGTTTTGCTGGCATGGCGTTGTTACCGAGTTTTTATTTGAGAATACTTCGTTCAGCCTTGTGTGTGCACTCATGTCAATAGATAGGCAGAAGAAGGTGGATATTTGTATTTGAGTCTTTTGCTGCCTAATTAGTTTTGAGTTTTTTAAGTGGCTGTATTGGTTGTTGTACTGCAGGTTGACTGATCAGATGTAGTAGTAGAAGTATTCATATGAATGGGCATTTACTGTGGAAGCTTATAATCTGAGTGCAGCTTGAAAATTTTGTTTACACTGTTGATGTTGACTGTTGTTGAGTTTTTTTATTGGTGTCACCGTCATGTTATCTGAAGATCATTACTTGAAAGGATTCGAATTTGGGTTTGAATCAATTTTTTCTATCCAGTTTGTTTGATTAACTTTACTGTTTGGCTATTTATAGTTTATTTGCAATATTTTTTATTGAGTTTTTAATGTAGGTTACAAACAAAACAACAAAAACTTCATTGAATTATTTTTTAAATGTATTTCAACAGGTTAGAAAAAGATTACAATTGTATTAAAACAAAAGAAACTGAAGACAATATAGAAAGAAAGGTAAGTCAAGAGTTTATTTGTATCTATTTATATATTCATATATTTTTATTCATATTAATATATTCATACTCCTATATCTATATTCATAAATTTATATATTCGCATATTTATATTCATATAGTTATGTCTATTTGTTTAAATTCATTTATTTATATTCATATATTTAAAAAAAACAAATTTTAATTCTGCATTATTTTAAAGAGACTCAAAACTGAGAACAGGTTATTGAGACAGAGAATAGAAAAACTAGAAGAGGTTTGTCATAAATTATTTTACAGATAAATAAGCTCTTGCTGTCATTATGCTATTTTAGTAAAATTAAATAAATTAATTTCTGATTAATATTATATAAATATAAAAGATATCATCAATATGTTCTACTGCAAACAATGAATATATTGAGCAGATCAAACAGTACTCGACTACAATGTATTCATTCACTGGTGATTTTTTTTATTTTCCCAGGAGACATCAACACTTGCAGATAGATTGATCCAGGACCAGGTGAAATATGCCAACCAAGCAGAAGAATTGTATGTTCTCAGAAGGAAATCATTGCTGTCCTCCGATTCTGTTAAAGATGGAGCTGCGATCGTCGTTTCACCGGATCTTGTTGTTGTAAGTAACACTGAGCTGTTGTCGTGTTGTTGCTATTGTTATTTTCATTAGAATTGATTTTTTTCTCATATTTTTATCTTAACAATTGTGCTGTTGTTTGAAAGTTATAATTTATTCAAACTTTTTGTTTAAAAGAAGATTAAAATACTTTTTGTTTATATCTGAGTAGAAATTACCTCTACTTGACTAAGCTGCTCATAGCTTATTTGTTTGTCGGATATATTTCCGAGTGGTTTCTTTTCAGATTTGATTGAATTAAGTTTTTTATATATACTTTTATTAATTTTCACTTGTCCGGACGTCTGTGGGATTCTATGGGATGTCTGCGGGCGTTTTGAGGTTTCAAAAAAATTTAATGAAAAAAATAAAATTTAAGAAATAAAAATTATTAAAAAATAAATTAAAGAAGATAATGACAACAAAAATTTTCATTGTCATAGTAACTACAAGCATCTTTTGTTTACTATTCACTGGTGTAATATTTGTACGATAAGATGTCACTATGAAATATTTTAGCTATCTGAAAAGCTTGTTTTTAATTTTTTAAGTTAACTTTTGTTAGTTTGTATAAAAAAGGAAAACTTGATATTAGTACTGTATTTTATATATCTTTTTGCAAAAGTATTCTGATTTTCATGTTTTTCATGGTTTTTCTTTATAATAAATATATAAATATAATCAAACATACTGTTTATTAATAATAATACATTAATAAAAACAACACTTGCTATTTATTTTTATAATAATAAATAAATATAGTAAAACTTGCCATTTATTATAACAATAATATAATAAATTATATTCGATCGTTTATTATCAAATTTTCAGTTCTAAAATGAGATCGACTTAGTGCAGATCACAATTAGAATACTAGGTTAGCTCACAAGGGTTTTTAAGGAGTTCTACTTCGGCAACAGAGTTGTGTAAGACTGGAATAGGTTCTACAGTTTGTGGCAACAGTTTGCTCCATATTATTATTTAAGTTGTTATTAGATGAATTTTATGAAGTACAACATTTTCTTTCTTTAATTGTCTTGTCTTCGGCTGGGCGAAATGACTGGTAACAACCAGTGATGTTTCAGTTACTAACTTGTAATTATTGTAGCTGTTCTATTTTAGTTTTGTTGAGATAGTCACACAACAATATCATTCTTTGTAAAGGTTTTATTAACTCACTTATCATTGTTCTGGTTCAGGGATAATTTTGATTGAATTTCGTACATGTTTTGCTGGTTATCATATTCTCTATCTTTTGGTTCTGGGTTTGCCAGTGACCCCAATCATTTACACACATTGTTCTAAAAATAATAAATTAAACTAATACATTTTAATTGTAGAATATAAAATTAGTTTTTAAATCATTACTGAAGTTTTTTGTATTTGTTAATCACCAAACAAAAGTATATCACAGCCTTAAGAGCCAATCAGTGTAAGATGCTATTTCTAGTTCACATATAGTTTTTATAAATTAGTAGGATATTTTTTCAATTAGTTTGCATATTTGTATTGCAGTCACCTGGCAAAAATACTGTAAGCTTGCAAGCACAACTTGAAGAAATGGTTGCCAAAGAGGTGTCCTTGTTGTCTGAAAAGCAGGAACTGGAGATGAAGGTCTATGATCTTGAGAAAGTTAGTTCTGTTATTGTTTTCTGTTTTATATAATAGTTGATATTTCTTAGTTTTGTACTCAGTTTATATAATGCCATATTTGTGTGAACGAAATATTTGTAAAACTTGATTATTACTGCATAGCAAATAGTTATTTTTAACTCTTATATTGTATTAGTACAATATAATTAACTGGGCTTTAAACCACAATAATATATTGTTTGATAGTTTATCAGTTAAAAGCTTGCTAATAAAAAAAAATCTCAATACATATAATTTGAATATCATATTATATTATATCATTAACAATATGCTAATTGAAAAAAACATTATTATAAGTTGGTGTAGTAAAATGTTTTTCATCAAATATTGATACATTTCTTTGATACATGTTACTGAAATTGTCACTTTTGTGTTAAAAATAGAATTTTTTTTTGCTATTAAATTTTCAATTAATTTGCTCAACCTTGATTTATTTGATTTTCTATGCAGCACTTACACAGGAAGACTTACGAGAGCAGAAGTTTTGATTTGAATGACCTTCAGGAACAGCTGATGTTGAGCAAACTGAGAGAGGCAGAAACAAGTACAACTGCCAAAGAACTTGAACAGAAAGTACTAGAATTGGACAAGTACTGGCAGGTTCATATTATTATTATTATTATTATTATTATTATTATTATTATTATTATTATTATTATTATTATTATTATTATTATTATTATTATTATTATAATCCTACTCGGATTACAGATTGCCATTAGACGACGTAGTAGTTCTGAGTGCGGAGAGTTTAATTAAAATGCGGTTTTCACTTTAATATGTTCAGATAGACAAACATAAAAGAATTGATCGAAAAAAAAAATTTTTGAAAGTCAAAATTTTGAATTTTCAGCTTTTGAAAAATTTGCGCGATTTTAAATTTTTCGAATAATAAGCCGAATTAAAAGCGTTAAAGAGCTGAAATTTTCAGTAACCACTTAAAAAAACGTATTATTTACTATTATTCTAAGTAAATTTAATTATTTTAATTATATTTTGAGTTTCGTAAAAAAAGGCACTTAGACCACTATACTGAAGCATCTGACACAAAGCTCGAATATGAGTTCTCGATACACTCAAGTTTTTTAATTTACTTTTCTCGAATATCTTTTCAACCGCTTGATAGTTTCTTACCAAATTTCATACAATAAACATATTGCTACTATTTAAAATAAATGTGAATTTACAACTTTGTAGCTCAACGATTAATGCCAAAATAAAGATATTTCATAAAAGGTTAGGTCTATATTAGCTTCGTTTCGTCGGTTTTTCACGAATAACGCCCAAACCGCTTGAAATATTTCATCCAAACTTTACATGTTAAAACCTTAACTAATTCGTAAAAAAAGCCAAAAATTTGAGTTTTGAAGGTCAACGTTTACAGCCATGGTAAAGATATTTAAGTAATGGTTAGCACTCGTGCAATTTTTTGGCTCGATTTTTCGCCAATAAAATTTTAACCAATTAATATTTCTCAACCAAATTTGAGGCAGTAATAGAAAGGGTAATTTAAGACAGTTATCTGTAACTGTAGTTTTATAGGTCATCCATTAACTGTTTAATTGATAAAAATACTTTTATTCCGTACAGTGAATATCTTTTTTACCAATTGAAGATTTTTAACCATACTTGATATTCGAAAAATGATAGTAATTTTTAATACGTTTCTTTAGATTATTAAATTTTAACGTTGTAGCTAAACGTTTAATGTTAAATTTAAGCTACAGTATATTTTGTAAAGTGTACGGTTTCAATGAAGCTTTCGGTCCTTTGTTTTAAGTAAATAAGTTTTAAACAAAAGCGAATTTTTTAACCAAACTTCATAGGATGAAACTTTAGATAATTTTGGACAATTATCTGAATTTATTGTTTTGTAGCTCAACATTTAACAATATAGGGAATTAAAATGTTAACAAAGGTGATTTCATTGCTTTGCTTCAATAATTTTTAAACTAATTAAAAGTTAGTGACCAAATTTTATATTTTTTCAACCTA
This sequence comes from Erpobdella octoculata, assembly GCA_963978895.1. NCBI lineage: Eukaryota > Metazoa > Annelida > Clitellata > Hirudinida > Erpobdellidae > Erpobdella > Erpobdella octoculata. The sequence goes on from OZ022240.1 coordinate 28,102,339, forward strand.
GCTTTTTCTGAATGAGTATTTAAAGTTTTAACTTTATAGTTGCACGACTAGTGCTAAATAAAAACCTTTTCATTTAAGGTATAATTAATAAATTTTGACAAAAAAAATTTTTTTTTAGAGAGTTAAGCTATCCATCAAATTAAATTGTTTGTACTTAAAATGATAGATCAATTTTATCTATTTAAAGAGATATTAGAAGAAACTCCTGTAAACAATTTTTTTGAAAATTTAAAAATTGTAGCGCGCAAATATCTCACATTTTAAGAATTATGATGGTTTCCAATAAAATTATGAAAATTAAAAATTAATTAAGATTTCAGAGATACACCCTTCTGTCTATTTATAAACTTTATGTTAATAATGTCGATTTTTGGCTTCTGATTCGTTATAAAATATCACGTGCTTATATACGTATGATAAGTCAATAGTTGCTTGCAATATAATATATTTTATCGGAAAAATTGTTCCGTTAAACTTTAAACCCCACTTAAAAGAGTTTTTTAACAAGTTTTAAAGTAAAATTTAAAGAGCAAGTTGTTTTATTGAATTCAATAACTTTTTGGTGTAACAACCCTCCCGGTACCTGGAAAGATGAGACATGGACTACTAGTCACTACTAGTCAACTAGACTAGTCAGTACTAGTGACTACTTTGAAAAACTTGAAAAAGACATACATAAGGACCTAGTGACATAATCTATAGTAGTCTAGTCTAGTCTAGTGTAAGTGTAGTAGTGTAGTCCTAAGGACATAAAAATTTTATTTAAAAGCATTTGTGTTTTGTTCACCATTGGTCCAAAATGAGATCTTAATAAAGAAAGTTGATGAAAAGGTGAGAGATTATAAGACAAGAACACATGATTGTTTGTATCGAGGATGTCACGGTATATTATGGTGATAAATAATTTATAACTTAATTTAATGATGGTTACTGGTGATTGAAAATGATGAAACTACTTAGACTTAGTAACTGATATGATGAATGAGTGATAGAAGACAAACTAAGATTAACATGATAAGGGAAATAAAATACTATGATTTAAAATAATTTAGATTTATTGTAAATTAAAATAATTAGATGATAATGTGTCTTAGACAATTGAATCACAGCAATTTGTGATTGATAACATTTTTGATGAGAATTTAAAGTTATCTTTAGTGGTTCTGGAATTGAGAAAGAGCAGGTATTATAAGAATTAGTTCAAAAACTTTGTGACAGTTTTATAGTATATTTGCTGAAGTGAAAAAAATGATATTTTACATTACCATCTTTTGATTTTTTTTCTTATACTTTTCCCATAATTTTGACAGCATCTTATTCTCACCCAAGTTTCTAGCTTTGAATTTAACCTATGTGCCACAATTTTCAACTTTTCACAATCTTGCACATACCAGGGAAATAAGTCAAACAATATTGAAATTAAATTATTTCAAAAATGTAAAAACTAACAGTATGTTGAAACAAAATGTACAAAAGCAACACATGACCAAAAAAAAAGGTTTACATGCAAAACAACAAGATGAAAGAAAAAGTAATTTATATGCAATAAAAAATTAAACAACATAAAAAATGTACAAAAAGCTTACACGGGAAACTGAAAGAAAATGAAATGTACAAAAACAATTAAACAGGAAGTTGAAAGAAAATAAAATGTACAAAATCGCTTACACGGGAAGCTGAAAGAAATTAAATGTACAAAAGCGCTTACACTGGAAGCTGAAAGAAAATGAAATGTACAAAAACGATTACACGGAAAGTTGAAAGAAGATAAAATGTACAAAATCGCTTACACGGGAAGCTGAAAGAAAATGAAATGTACAAAATCGCTTACACGGGAAACTGAAAGAAAATGAAATGTGCAAAATCGAATAGACAGAAAGCTGAAAGAAGATAAAATGTACAAAAACGATTACACGGGAAACTGAAAGAAAATGAAATGTACAAAAGCGCTTACACGGAAAGCTGAAAGAAATTGAAATGTACAAAATCGCTTACACTGGAGGCTGAAAGAAAATGAAATGTACAAAAATGATTACACAGAAAGTTGAAAGAAGATAAAATGTACAAAATCGCTTACACGGGAAGCTGAAAGAAAATGAAATGTACAAAATCGCTTACACGGGAAACTGAAAGAAAATGAAATGTACAAAATCGATTAGACGGAAAGCTGAAAGAAGATAAAATGTACAAAAACGATTACGCGGGAAACTGAAAGAAAATGAAATGTACAAAAGCGCTTACACGGAAAGCTGAAAGAAATTGAAATGTACAAAATCGCTTACACTGGAGGCTGAAAGAAAATGAAATGTACAAAAATGATTACACAGAAAGTTGAAAGAAGATAAAATGTACAAAATCGCTTACACGGGAAGCTGAAAGAAATTGAAATGTACAAAAGCGCTTACACTGGAAGCTGAATGAAAATGAAATGTACAAAAACGATTACACGGAAAGCTGAAAGAAGATAAAATGTACAAAATCGCTTACACGGGAAATTGAAAGAAAATGAAATGTACAAAATCGCTTACACGGGAAACTGAAAGAAAATGAAATGTACAAAAACGATTAGACGGAAAGCTGAAAGAAGATAAAATGTACAAAATCGCTTACATGGGAAACTGAAAGAAAATGAAATGTGCAAAATCTCTTACATGGAAAGCTGAAAGAAATTGAAATGTACAAAAGCGCTTACACGGGAAGCTGAAAGAGAATAAAATGTACAAAAACGATTACACGGAAAGCTGAAAGAAGATAAAATGTACAAAATCGCTTACACGGGAATCTGAAAGAAAATGAAATGTACAAAATCGCTTACACGGAAAGCTGAAAGAAAATAAAATGTACAAAATCGCTTACACGAGAAGCTGAAAGAAAAAACTGTATAAAACTGTAGATCGTCTTAAGATAAATTAAATATTGAAAATGTAGAAGAGAAGTATTTTAATCCTTTGTTTCTTAAATGTAAATTAGTTATAGTAAATGGTCGAGGAGTCCGACAAGTTAAACCTTCATCGATAGCACCTACCTGTATTCCTTTCGACAATTTTATCCTGCATACACCAAAAGTCATGATATCTTACAACTTTTTTTATCAATAGTTAATTTTTAATTAAAATGTACAAAAACGATTACACGGAAAGCTGAAAGAAGATAAAATGTACAAAATCGCTTACACGGGAATCTGAAAGAAAATGAAATGTACAAAATCGCTTACACGGAAAGCTGAAAGAAAATAAAATGTACAAAATCGCTTACACGGGAAGCTGAAAGAAAAAACTGTACAAAACTGTAGATCGTCTTAAGATAAATTAAATATTGAAAATGTAGAAGAGAAGTATTTTAATCCTTTGTTTCTTAAATGTAAATTAGTTATAGTAAATGGTCGAGGAGTCCGACAAGTTAAACCTTCATCGATAGCACCTACCTGTATTCCTTTCGACAATTTTATCCTGCATACACCAAAAGTCATGATATCTTACAACTTTTTTTTATCAATAGTTAATTTTTTGCTAGGGCCAGTTATTTTTAAAAAATTGTCATTATTAGGGTGCAGAGTTAGAGGGTTACATGCATTAATTTCAGTTACATTAGAATCTATGTTATTAGTTATTAACATTCAGATCATTATAAATATTTTCGGAATGACAAAGTTTAACATGCATATCCATTCTGATTACATTCACATTGCAAAATTTGCACGTTTTCCTATCTTTTGTATTCCCAGTCTTCCGTCTTTTGTAGTCGGCTGGGGAAGTTACCGGAGCAATGGGATTTTCGACCTTGTGTTTTTTGCTGCGCAAGTGAGGAAGCAACTTAGAAAAAAATTTGTGGCACAGCGGACACTCAAATTTTTTTCCGTTGTTTTACCTGTAAAAATAATTCTGATTGATGAGAGTCTATATATTATGTTTGTCACAGGTATTTATTCAGTTTTGGCTTAATGTTGTAATATTGGTGGTTTTGCCATATATAATAAATTTTGATGCAGTTGACAACTTCTTTATAACAATTTTTATTAATGGCAGTCTAGCCATAAAACATACAAAAATAAATTAGCTCACCAATGGCAAAGATGCCGACTCTGAATTTGGAACGAGAGAGCTCTAAAAGTTTTAAGTAAATGCTTTATTTAAGATTTTTAGGGTAAACACTTTTAAAAGGTGAACTGTAATTACTTGACAACAGAAGCCAAATGAGTGGAAGTAGCTTGCTGGCCAAAACGAGCAGGCAAAACCTGCCACATTAGAAAGAAAGAGCTGAAAGTGTTAAGTGAATGCTTCAATTAGGATTTTAAATTAAATAACGATTAAGCTCAACACTTTTAAAAGGTGAACTGTAATTACTTGTCAACAGAAGCCAAATGATCCGAAGGAGCTTGCTATAGATTTTGTTACCAAGGAAACCATGGTGGTATTTCTTAGAGAAAAATGTTAGAAGTTAAAGATGTAATTCCCAGCGGTAGAGACAAATTTTTTACTAAAAATTTATGTTTAAATCATAAATAAATTGAATTTTAGATTTCATTTATAAATTTTTAACAGGCGCCATCGGCGTCCAAGAACAACCAAACATTAAGTTAAAAATACTTACCTCTATCACTTCACTTTCCAAAATTTCACTCAAGAACGTACGAGACATTATATCTATCTAACTAACAAACTGAAAACCTAACAGCAAATTTGTCAAGCTAAAATGACTAAAGGCGGGCTTTGAGAATGCGGGAATATGGTAAGTTAAGTTAAATATGCGAGATGTGCATGATCTCACCACGCAAAACTAATTATTATAAATTTAATAATTTGGGCGTCTTGATGTGTCATTCTTCTAAGTGTTTTATAGGTAAACGTTCATTTTAACCCAAGAAACCGGAAAGTGGTGAAAAAGGCCAGTATTAATTATTTCAATCCCGGCGAAAGATATAAGATGACATGTATGCTACATTCTTCATCTGCAAGTTAAGCAAGGCCAAGATGAGGGCTTCACCAAAGTTCTGAGGGATACAAATATGCTCACAAGAGCCTTGTCAGTAAATCTTACGTTTGAAGATTTCAGTATTTCCCTTTGAAAAATTGAAGCAATTTATTGTAAAAAAACCTAGTTCAGAATGTCTGAAAATGAATTTTTAAACCTTTATCGGAAAGATTATGGCTACGTATATAGATAATTAAATCCAAAAACATAGGAGAAACTACACGGAAATTATTTTCTTTATAAATATCTTTTTTCAATAGATTTATTTTTTTTGTTTTATTTAAAAACTAATTTGGACAAGCGAACTCGTTTAATTAAGCGCGCATCAAAACCAGGAAATGCCAATAGTTCGTCTCAAAGCAAAAACGGCGTCTCAAAGCAAAAACGACGTCTCAAGGCAGAAAAACGGCGTCTCACGGCAACTATTCGGCGTCTCAAGGCACGTTGCCTTTAAACGAGGAAACTAACAGCTAAAAACGGCGTCTCAATGCAGGGTAGAATCATTATTATTATTATTATTATTATTATTATTATTATTATTATTATTATTATTATTATTATTATTATTATTATTATTATTGTTGTTGTTGTTGTTGTTGTTGTTGTTGTTGTTTATTTATTTTTATTGACATTATTCTAATTAATGCAGAATTGTTTTAATATTTTTTTTAGAAACACCAGGAATTAATGAATTGCGGAGATGACAAACCGAAAGTTCAGAAAGCTAAAATACAAGTTCTAACTGAAGAGCTCATGTCTTCAAAACTTAAAGAAGCAAATTTGGTGAAAGATCTAATGGAGTTGAAGTTAAAAGTTGTCGATCTTGAAACAAAAGTGAGACATGTTTCTTTATTTTTAGATTTTTATTATGAGGGGGACTATTTTATTGAAAACTGTAATTGTTTATTTATATCTGTTGTAATATAAAATGAATTTAATTTCTTGTCTTTCAGTTCCACGTTGAGCACAGATTGGTGAAAAAGTTAGAGGAGGAAAATGAAGAATTGAAGCAGAAGTTATCTGATTTTGAATCGAGCAAGTTGACCTTCGAGACCGAAATACGAGGACTTGAGAGGCAAGTCTCCAAAGCTGAAGCGAAGGTTTTTTTGCTTTTTTTTATTTACTTTTAATAATTTATTTAAGATGTAGTTAAGTTATTGTGATAAAAATCCTGGCATGGCTCATTAAATTGTATGATGAGGTGATGACTTCAATTATACTAATTTTTTATTTATTTAGAAAAACATTAAATACAGTAAAAAAAGCAATTGTCTTATGGTTTACAAGCTGATGGTGTCATCTTTTTTGTGAATTCATTCTTAAATAGAAAATATATCTTTGTTTAAATAAATTACAGAACTTAAAAAAACTATGTTATTTTCTCAGATCTCTTATATTTAGGAATTTGGCAGTTTTTTTTTATATTTAGGAATTTGGTAGTTTTTCTTACATTTAAGAATTAATTGACTTTTTTTATGCATATTTAAAAAGTTTTTTTAATACACAAAGTGGACAATTTTTAAAATTTTAATTTATTTTGGAAAGTTCACAGATTTTAATATACAAGAGTGGTACTGTATAAAATTTTGTTGATTGTGTTTTATGTTGAGATTTAATTCTGATTGTTTCAGCAACAAAATGACGACCTGATGACAAAGATCAAAGATGCCGAAGTCTCTCAAATGATTGCCGAGTTAAAACAGAAAATTGCTCAGCTGGAAATTCAGGTTGGTTGACTTGTTGAATGGTTAGTTGGTTTGTTGGTTGGTAAGTTTGTATTGCTGGTTGGATGGTTAGCTGGTTGGTTGAATGGTTAGTTGGTTGGTAAGTTTGTTGGTTGGCTAGATGGTTGGTTGGATGTTTGGATTGTTGGTTAGTTGGTTGGAAGTGGGTATGCTTTAATTTGATTTTCATATTTGTTCTTGATATTAACAACTTTTTTTATTGTTATTTGTGACAGAATCAAGAGTTATTAACAGCTGAGAAGTTGTACAAAGGTGCAGGACAGAACGATGACAACCTAGTTGATATTGATAGTAAAATTGAAGAACTCCATCAACAGGTTTGATGGAGTTTTATGTATTTTTAAATATATTTAAATATATCTATATATTTAAATATATTTAAATATATCTATATATTTAAATATATTTAAAGATATCTATATATTTAAATATATTTAAATATATCTGATGTTACCGTGAGAAACCTGGCGGTTATTTGTGAGTTTGAATAAATAAATTAAAATAAGTCAAAACTGTTGTTATATTTATTAAGGCTAGGAACAGTATACAATATGTGATGAGGTGGTTTAAAGTATAATTTGTACTTGCAATCAGTAAAATTATTTAAATAAATACATTTATATGTCAACATTTTTATGGGTACTAACTTTTTTTGTAATTTATGTTAATTATATCCATTAAAAAAAGAATTGTTATTTTGCTGCAAATAAAAATGTTGTGATTATACTCCATCGAAAACCTCATCTTGAAATGCTGTGTTCAGGCATGTTTAAAATGTTATGCTTATATCAATTGCATCAATCCACTTTCCTGTTGTTCATCTCACAGATGGTTCATCTGCTAAAACTCAAGAAAGATAAGATGAACGGTAGAACGAATCACAGTAAAGTATCTTTAAATTCATTGAAGAAATTCTACAGTGTCGAATCCGACAGCGACATGGACGACTTTGATTCCATCAATTACAAACTGGGAGACGACGCATTCCGCTCTTTTGACGTTCCGAATGGACGAAACTATTTTGGCGATAATCTTGGATTGAATGGCTTAGGTAAGGAATCTAATGGTGAGGAAGATTTAAATGGGAATGACCCTTTAGGATTGCTGATACCTAGCAGTAGAAGATCAAGAATCAGAAGTTCTGTTGCATCAAACTGTAGCAGTCTTAGCATCAACGTACAAGACTCGGTCGCTCGAGATTCTCCCGAATCTGATTTTTCAAAAGACGATATTTTGACAGGAAGCGCCAAGTCTCACAATCCGGATATCATTTTGGATTTTGTTCTGACCGATGATTTTTCAAATGACTTCCAGCCCATCAACCAATCTAGTCCGATGAAGATTTCTCAATCCTGTAATGGTGATAAAAAATCTGGTGGTGAGTTTGATTCGGGCTTAGATGAGACACCCGAGTCAAATAGCTCTGGAGTGGACAGTCACATGAACGTTCTTTCCATCGACGATCCTGGAAAAACTCCAACCAACGACTTGTCTGTCGATTCCGATTCTTCCAGCCATTTTGATTTCAATTCAAGCAATAACAATACAACTTTTTTAGAAGTTAAAAATGAAAAAATAGCAGATTTACAACCGAAAGTGATGAACATTTCTTCTACATATTTTCCTGATTTACTCTCCGTTTCCAATACTTTGAATGAAATTGCTCGCAACGACATTTCTTCATTGATAGCTGGTCTTGATTTACCAGACAAGAGATGTGACAAATCCATGTTTATTGATACGGAGGAGAAGTGTAAAGTCATATCGGACAGAAATCTGAGTTCCAGCCTGGACATATTGTCACAAGTGTAATTTATATCGGTTCCATGTAATATTTTGTTTGATATTTTCTTAACCGTAACTTGAATGAATTGTTTGCATTACCGCTACAAGCAAATTATTTATTTTTTTTGAGTTTTCCGACATTCTAAAAATCCATTCCAGACATGTGTTTTCATTATTTACAAACTTTATCCGATGCATTCCTGGCTTGAAGCTCTTTTAATTTTATCATCAATAATTATTTGTGTTTAAAGTTTTATTTTATTACATATGAGATTGCTTATTTTCTTTTCATCTTCGTAGCAATCGATTAATAAATGGTTTAGTTAGTTATTGATTTATTTGAAGATTTTAAACAGAATCGTGCCTTGATAATAAATAACTGTACAGAAGTTTGTTGCGCTGATCTATTTTTTTGTTTCGATTGGTTTGTTTTTAATCGTAGCAATTGTTTTGGAACAGTTTTTTTATTTCTTAAAATTTTCCTAATTTTTTCTAGTCCCTCGTTTTACTATAGCGTAATTTTTATAAAAGTACATATCGAGTATCGAGTTATTATATTATTAAAATACAACTTTCAATCATTCATTCAATCGTGCAAAACAAATCTATTTTTTATCATCTTTATACATTTCTATCCCCTCGATTGTCGGATTGAGTTATTCAATAACTTTTACATTCCTTATTGAAAATATGCGAATATAAAAACTTAAAACGATGTTGTAGTAATGTATTCATCGAGTTATTTAATGAATTATTTTACATTTCCATTGATGTGTATTCGAATGCCATTCGTGATGTTCCGGTTACATGCCAGCAACTGAATCGGGTATTTCTCTACCACATGAACTTTCAAATTGGACAAAATAATTAGTCACATTTCTTGCTGCCACGTGTTTTTATTTTACTGAATAAAATTTTTAACAAGTGTAGATTTCTCTTTTTCCGGGGGGGGGTACGTTTTCTCGAAGGGAAGGGGAAAGATTTTGTTCGGGGGGCAACTTACTCTGTTGGCCACCTGAATTCTACTCATATGATTTTCAAAAAAAACTTCAAGTGCCATCATCATCCAGCAAACAAAATTAACACGACTTCACATTCCTGATTCGACGGATGCGGATGCGATGACCGGATGTTCACGAATCCGTTCCATGAAAGGCAAACATTAAAAGCTGATTGCATTTGCATTGACGCCTAAAAAACGACGGGTCTTTTTTTTACTTTAAAATTACGTTTATATTCATTCTCTAAGTAATCTTTGTTTGCTGGAGTTAGATGTGTTGGCCATTATACAGTCTCACGGGAGTCACAATTTGACTGGCCGTTCTTGATTTCTTAATGGAAAACATTTTTTCTCGGCTGAACGTCTTAGGTGGTTTCAAAACTCTGCTATCTGTTTAAGATTTCTTTAAAAAACAACAAAAATAAGTGAACTTTTGTCACGTCAGCTATGATGGTCTTGGCAGAATTATTCTCGTTTTAATGTTCATGTGAACTTCTTTCGTCGTGATCAAATTTCACCGCTGAGACTGGTAAGGTCACAGTTTTCAAATTTTTAGTAAGTTTGTATGTTAAAAATAGTGATAAATATGTAAAAAAACTTTATTTCTGTTTCATGGATAAAATCGTTGCAATGTTATGATTCACAAGTTGATACTTCATCAGGGAATTGAGCAATTGAAATCAATTCAAACAAGAAAAAAACTTCATTCTCTGTATTACATGCAATCACTACTTTTAATTTTATTTTGTAAGAACATCCTTATTGTTGCACATTGAAATCTTCGATTTTGTCAATGTGTGGTTGTATATAGCAGACGCGGTCCCACCATTGCGAATGCTGGAAATGCATCCCCCACAGCAAAAGTTTACAATTATTTAGTGATAAATAAGGTTAAACAACCCGCCGCAAAAGAGTATTTAAACAGTTATAAAATAATAATAAATCTGTCAGCTAAAAAAAATGCATCCGTAACTTTTAATTGTAGAACTCAGCTGCATATTGAAATTTGGGTAACTTTCGATTTTGTCAAGGTGTGGTTGGAAACAGTGGCGTATTTAAAAAATGGGGTGACAAATGTCTGAAATGTTCTGCAACTGCCTCTAATGGGACACATAATAAGAGCAAAGCGACGATCCAATTACAGAATTTGAAAGACATGTTTTTGAGAAACTGCATTTTTTTCATTTATCTTATTTTTTATTAAATTTTATCAAAATGTTACTTTGTATAAATATTTTATGACTTGAATTAACAAATAAATAATATTACTTAATAAACTTTCTTTAAAAACCATTTTTGAAAACCACGTTTCTCTTCTTTACAAAAAACAAAACAAAATAATTCTCTGGCTTTATAAAATTGGTTAACATACATACTAAGAGCAAACAGTAAACTTCTATAACTCCTAACGAGGGTCGCATTCCAGAATATAAAACAATTCGACCCTATAATTGCAAAAGCTTCTGTTTTTCTCTTCTCAAATCTCACTAAAAACACAAAAAATCCTACAGGAGCCCATATATAATAACTATTGGTTCACATAAAAGTCCGAAGCCCAATCCCCTTAAATGATGTCCATGAGTTTCGAAAGTAACGGTCTGAAAGGTGCCCATATATTAACCATGGCCCACTTAAGAGTCAGGAGCCTACATAAAAGTCAGGGAGGGCTACATAACAGTCAGAGAAGGGCCAGTCAAAAATCAGGAAAAGGCCAGTTAAAAGTTAAGAGGGACCCACTTGAGTGCCGGGGTCCACTTAAGTGCGGGGGACCAATTTAGTGTGGTGGCTCACGTGAAAACGGGGGTGGGAGCCACTTAAGTGCGGTGGACCACTCAAGGGCGGGGAGCTCACTTAAGTGCGGGGAACCACTTTAATGCCGGGAAACCCACTGAAAAGTCCGGGAAGGGCCACTTAAGTAAGTAGGGGCCCACTTAGGTGCCGGGAGCCCACTTAAGTGCAGAGGCTCACGTAAGACCAAAGCCCACTTAAGTGCGTGGAGCCCACATAAGTGCCGGGGGCCCCTTGAGTGCGTAGGGCTCACTTCAGTGCTGGGCCCTTTTAAGTGCGTGGGACCCACTTCAGTGCCGAGTGCGCCCTTAAGTACGTGGGGCCAACTTTAGTGCCGGGGCCTACTGAAAAGTCCGGGAATGACTATTTATAAATCAGGAGGGACCCAATAACTTATGTGCCGGGGGCCCACTTAAGCGCTGGAGACCACTTAAAGGCGGGGGCCCACTTAAGTACGTTGGGCCCACTTTAGTGATGGGGCTCACTTTACTGCGTGGGGCCCACCTTTAGTACCGGGGCCCCTTAAGTATGTGGGGCCTACTTTAGTGCCGGGGGCCCACTGAAAATTTTGGGAAAGGCCACTTAAAAATCCGGAGGGCCCACTAACTTAAGTGCGTGGGGCCCATTTTAGTGATGGGGTCCACTTAACTGCGTGGGGCCCACTTAACTGCGTGGAGCCCACTTAACTGCGTGGGGCCCACTTAACTGCGTGTGGCCCACTTAACTGCGTGGAGCCCACTTAACTGCGTGGAGCCCACTTAACTGCGTGGGGCCCACTTAACTGCGTGTGGCCCACTTAACTGCGTGGAGCCCACTTAACTGCGTGGAGCCCACTTAACTGCGTGGGGCCCACTGAAAACTCAAGGGGGGCGATTGCCCCCTCCCTGTCCCCCTAATTGACGTCCCTGCCATACACGATATATAACTGATTATTCCATGCCATTGCAAAAACATTACAAGCAGCCGTTGTAGTTCTGAACTTAAAAAAAACAAACTATAACATGATTCAAAGTTATTAGGAAATTATTTATTTTAACTTGTAAAATAATTCAAGCGAGCGGAAAATAAAAAAAATTCAGAATAAAATGAATAACCCTAGTGGTCTGTCTCATCAGGTTAACAGTCGCTTGTCGCTTCCATTAATATATGTATATATATATATATATATATATATATATATATATATATATATATATATATATATAGGTTTATATATTTATTTCTTTAGAAATATAATGAGCTTTTAGCACCAACAAACTTTCCTATCAAAATATCTTTGTTATAATTTATTCGTTATTGCAAACATGTGTAAAGCTGTACATCACAGTGCACGTGCTGATATTAACGACGTCGTGCCAGCAGCCATGGCAACGGTTGCTATAGTTTTCAAAATAACGCGAGTGTGACGCATGTCGCAGTCTAAGGCCGACAGAAAACCGTTGACCAATGGTTTCCTCTTCTTTACGAAGGAACGCGTGTCTTTCCCCCGCCATTCGGTCTCATCGTTCATCACGTGACCCGAGAGTAGGGACACGTGACCAGAAGTTGGGAACATTTCGTTGTCTTTGAGTCTGTTGCCGGTGACGTGGAATGGTTTGTTATTATTACTGGCCGATGATGTGTTTTGCAGCGAGTTGAAATTCGGATGAGATTTGGACCAGCTGGCAAGTTCATCTTCGGCAGAACAAGGTTCTTGAAGAATCAAGAATTTTATTGGCTAATGAATTTAAAGACGCTTTGCTATATAAATTATTTTTTTAAATAGATAAACATCAGCCAAAATATATGAATAAGTAAATAAACAAAGAAATAATTAAATAAATAAACAAAGAAATAATTAAATAAATAAACAATTAATTAATTAGAAGAATAATTAAACAGTAAATAAATAACTAAATAAATAAATACTTGCTTATATTGAGCACAAATGAAAATAGATCAATTTAACAGGACGTTGTCGTCGAGCGTACGACATGAAAATTACCACTTTATGAACAAATAATTCTTTCTCGCCTTTTTCGACGATAAGATAGAACGCGGCTATTATTCAAGATTAGAAATTTGTCTGCACCGAAATTATCTTTTGCTTTCGATGTTTCGTGCCTGTTGATGGTAACCTTTTGATGGGAAGGAAAATGCGGGAGGAAAACGAATTCAGGGAGGTGACAATTAAATAATTAACTTGGAAAGAAGTTTTTTTTTTAATAAATATTGTCGTTTAGTTTTTGTGCGACGCGAAATTATTTAAATAAACACTGTAGATTAAACTCACCGAGTTCATATTTGAAGGTGAATGTGAGATTCGGTTCCTGGTCACTTCCCTGGAACATCTTGTAAAACTGACAGTACTTTTCATGCCGAAACAGCATCTGACCTCCGTGGGGTTCAAAACTCTTAAAATATATATTATAATATTATATATTAACATACTTATATTTAGATAATATATTATTTTAATTGCTAGCATGAGAAAAAAGTAAACGATATATATATATATATATATATATATATATAATAATAATAATAATAATAAGTGTTTTTATATAGCGCCAGATTAACTGAGGCGCTTTCGAAAAGTCCCCGAGAATATTTTAAAATAATAAGTTTTTAGTTTCTTTTTGAAGAGTTCCGTAGACACAGTGGCCCTTATGTCTGGAGGTAGCGAATTCCACACACACGGCGCTGCATGACGGAAGGCACGCGTTGAAATATTGTTGGAGGTGTGATGTTGCTGGAGGAGAGGAGCTGCAGAAGAGCGGAGACATCTGCCAGTTATCCGGATTTTGAGTAGGGTGCGAAGATATGGGGGTGATGAAGTAGTGAGTGTTTTGTGAGTGAGGAGAGCGATCTTGAACGAAATGCGGTGAGTTATGGGCAACCAGTGAAGACGGATGAGATTATTGACGGAGGATTGATGACGTGTGCCTTTTGAAGTATCGACGTTCAGGACGATTCTGGCTGCCCTATTCAAGGTCCGCTGAAGTCGCGCGCACTGTTGTTGTGTTATGTTGTAGAGGAGAGAATTGCAATAGTCAATTCTAGACAGGAGAAGGCAACGTACAAGCGTAGAAGCCAGCTCCATAGTGAGAAATGGCCTGATGTGGCGTATGGCCCTCAGGTGATGGTTGCAAGACTTGATGACGCTAGTGATGTAATTAGAAAATGTTAGTTTATTATCCATAGTGACGCCAAGTATTTTCAGGGATGGTGAAAGATGAACGAGATCATGGTCAAGATTGATTGATTTGATATGAGAGAGCGAATTGATAAGATGATGTGAGCCTAAGATGGATACTTCGGTTTTTGATGTGTTGAACTGGAGATTGTTATGTAGGAACCATGTTTCTACAGCCTGTATGCATGAAGTGAGTCTATTGATTCTGGAAGAAAGGTCAGTGGGATCTTTGGGGCTGATGGGTATGAAGAGCTGTGTGTCATCGGCGTACTGGTGGTAAGCAACATTGTGGGAGGATAATAAATCGGCTATAGGAGATATATAGGAGGGAAAAAGGAGTGGCCCTAGGACGGAGCCCTGAGGAACACCATGGGTGAGCTGAACAGTAGGAGATGAGTGATCTCCGAGTTTAACAAATTGTGAGCGACCAGTGAGATAAGATGCTAACCAGGAGAGGGCTAAGCCGTCGATGCCGAAGTCATCTTTTAGTCGTTGAAGTAGGATGGGATGATCAATGGTGTCGAAGGCAGCAGACAGGTCAAGTCCAGCAATCATAGTGGCTTCTTTTGAGCCGCAAGAGTGGAAGACATGATCAAAGATGTGTAGTAAAGCAGTTTCAGTGGAAAAGGTGCAACGGTACGCTGATTGGAAAGGAGAGTAATTAGGGTTGGAAGTAATATGCGGTTGGAGTTGCTTTAGAGCGGCACGTTCAATGATTTTGGAGATGGTAGAAAGGTTGGAAATGGGGCGAAAGTTACCAGGGTCAGAGGTATCGAGATGGGGTTTTTTTAAGAGTGGCAAGACTTGTGCTGTTTTGAATGACTTTGGAAAGTCACCTTCTTCAAAAGAAAGGTTGATTAAGTTAGATATGATGATGGAGAGTGTATCCGAGCAATTAATTAAAACTTGATGTGGGAAAGGGTCAAGAGGAGAAGTTTTGTTGCATGAGCTTTTAATGATTTTCTTTACGTCAGATGCGGTTATTGGTTGGAGAGAATGCATGTTGTGACAGGGCGTGACTCTGGTTGCATATGACGGAAGTGAGTATATATATATATATATATATATATATATAAATTCAACAATTTTGCATTAAATTAACACGTACACATGCACTCATGTTCAAAATTTTATAAATAAGTTAATGAACTAAAACTTTTTGTTTTTGGCAATTTCGAGTTTTGTATATATTGGATGATGTAAGCAGATACTTAGGATTAGAACGACACCTGCTTCAATCCAAATTAAACACTAAAAAGATATTTATAAAAAAAAATATGAAAGTTTTAAAAGTAGCTGGAAAGCTCCGTTAGTTTTCAGTCATTATAAAGGAGCAGAGACAGGCGCAGGCAGGGTGTTGTCATGGAATATGTAAAATATTAAATGGTTGACTGGACCGAGAAAGATGCTGTGGTGATCCAATCTTATAAATCTTTAGAAAATCTTTTAATGACTCTTTTTAGGCCATCAGAATTTTTAGGCTTTCGAATAAATGTAATAGAAAACAAGTAAGGATTACAATCTCGAGATCCCGGAATCTAGCTGTTTTTGGCGGGATCACAATATCTGGATTAGACGTTAGAATCCCGGAATTGAGTCTATTGTATTAGATATACTATAAATATTACAAATATTTTTTTAAAGTTTTCTTTAATGAATATAAAAACTTATATCATCTGTTGTAAAAATGATTCTTGTATAATTTAGTAAATTTATGGCATGTGAACTCATCATTGGCCATTCTCTATAGTAGCAACCTTGTTGCACAAGTGAATCCGCTTCAGTCATAATAAAATGTGATGAATTAATGTCATTTCAACGCCAGTTTTGAGCTAGTTTGTGATGTTTTCTAGAGCAAAAGCTAACCGTTAGTTCTATAGCGAGAATTGAAAGAAAACTATTCAAACAATGACAACTCTGATTCCGACGATGGGGAAAAATTGATTATGGTTAATTTCTGAATTGATCTGACAAAGTTGATGTTGAAAAAACTGCTTCAAAATTTCTAAAAGAGATGTGCTATGTTTTGTCCTGAACGTTGAAACTAGATAAATTGTTTTGTTACAATGGCTAAAATATGTTTTGAGTTGAGAGTTTCATTTAAAAAATAATTTACTGCTCTGCTTGGATCTAGAATTTTTTTTTATTTGAAAGAAAACTTAGGAAAACTAAACTGGTAGAATTTCTTTCAAACAGTTACTCCACTTTTGTAACTGCTAAAGCAACTTTGAATATTGCACTGAAAGAGCAATAAGACTGTAAAGTTAGTAAATTTTTACTTACAGGGTTTGCAAACATTCAGGCAAGCAAGCAAGACTAGTGGTGAAATTAATATAAAGAATTTAAAAAGCAATCCTACAGAACTCAAGAAGAGTTACCACAACAGATAAGTTAACTTGCCCCAACGTTTACTTTTGTTTAATGTTTTTAGGACGATATCATGTAATTTATAAAAAAAACGTAAGTTTAAAAAAAAATGAAAAACCACTCGACCTTAAAAACCTACGAAAAACCTCTAATTTCTGACAGCTCAAACCCTAATTTTAGTTTAAGTTATAGTTATATTTATTATATAAAACATTTATCTGTGGCTCATATTGATATGTAGGTACTGATATAATTATAATATAAAATAATTATAGTTAAACTTCCTCTATCGCTAAAATAAGCTCGCAATAAAAATATTTTTTATATTTTTTCTGAAAAAAGAAATTAAATAAATAAAAAAAAACTACTACATGGTTTGGCGTTATTGTGTCCGCCATGGAATGATGCCAATTAAATATTAAGTTTCAAAAAGTATTTCATTCTTCATACCGATGCCGCTTTTGTTAGGATGTTTTTCGAATTCAACTCCCGTACAAAGTTCCTACGTAATAAAAGTAATATAGATTAGAGCATGCTGTTATTTTCTGTTTAGTGGGCGGTGTATGGCCAGTCTTGTCAGAGTAAGTTCAGCACAGTCACCCACCTACTCATTCGCTCAGTCACTCAGTCACACACTCACTCAGTCACTGCTCACTTTTCTTTCTCTTTTCTAAATTAGTAACGAGATCTCCGACAAGAGATTTGGACAATAATATATCTAACATAATGTATTCTTTGCAGTGTCTGTATCTACTTGTTTATGCAGAATTTTTCATTAAAGAGTGCTTCATGTTGGCGTATCTCAGCGTTTTATGGGTTGAACACTTATTTTATGAGTTGAATTTTTATTTTATGGGTTGAACACTTATTTTATGAGTTGAATTTTTATTTTATGGGTTGAACACTTATTTTATGGGTTGAATTTTTATTTTATGGGTTGAACACTTATTTTATGAGTTGAATTTTTATTTTATGGGTTGAACACTTATTTTATGGGTTGAACATTTATTTTATGAGTTGAACACTTATTTTATGGATGGACACTTATTTTATGGGTGGAACACTAATTTTATGGGTTGAACACTCATTTTAGGAGTTGAATTTTTATTTTATGAGTTGAATTTTTATTTTATGGGTTAAACATTTATTTTATGGGTTGAACACTTATTTTATGGATTGAAAAAATTAATTTCTTTTCTTAAATGTTAGGCTTAAATGCATTCATTGACGCGTAGGTGTTTGTGTGTTGTAACAGTGTTTAAATTGTAAAACATAATTTTTTTAACTTTCATTTCACTTCGGGAATAGTATAAAAATTAGTTTAGTTTACGCACGTTCCATCGAACCCTTACAAAAAATGGTTGACAGTTCACCAAGCATGAAGTATAAAATGTCGTACGAAATAACATTCGTGACAGTAGTGATTAATAGCAAGAAGGTAATCTGCGCGATTACTTTATTAACAATAAACATTAATATCTTCCAGTCTTTTCCACCCACAAGCCTCCAGGCACGAATTCAGTGACTGATTGGCTCCAGCGTACAAATTCGTCAGACACGCACTGGATGGCAGTTAACTGCGGAACAACTCATGTGTCATAGCGAAATTAGGTTACAAAAAAATTGAAAAAATAAAATAAAATTTCGATTTCATTAAGTCTTTGATTTTCGTTATTCGACTATCAGACGAACGGGTGTTTTAAACTTGTTTGAATTTCTATCTATCTCGAATTCTTTTTATTTATATGACGAAATGAAAATAAATTGACTAGATTTTAAACGATTTTTTAGCCCTAAATTTCAACATTAAAATATTTAAAGTCAACTCCAATTATATCAAATTGATGACAATTTTGTAACAGAAAAATCGGTCAGAAAAACCATCTCGAATTTCGTCTTTTGATCGAAAAAGCACTTAAATATTCCTCTTCCGGTCATAAATATAGTTATTTTATGAATCATAATTATAATTATTTTATGAGTCATAGTTATAATTATTCTATGAGTCATAATTATAATTATTTTATTAGTTATAATTATAATTATTCTATGAGTCATAATTATATTATTCTATGCGTCATAATTATAATTATAATTATTTTATGAGTCATAATTATTATTTTTTTATGAGTCATAATTGTAATTATTTTATGAATCATAATTATAAATATTTTATGAGTCATAATTATGATTATTTTATAAATCATAATTATAATTATTTTTACGGCTGAACCGATGATCGGTTCGGCAAATCGGTTCGGCCGAGTATCTTAAAATCGGCATTACTTGGCGATCAGCTCTAAAACACAGCCGAACCGAGTATTTAAAAAATTTCTAAAACCAATTCACGCACCTCCGGAAATTTTAGCGAGTTTAATAATTAGGAATTCTACTAGAATGGAATATCAACGACGATCGGAAAGCAATACTTGTGCGTGACAATGGTTCAAGTATGAAAGTCGCCGCACATCAAGCCGGTTTTCAAGATCTTGGATGCTACATTCACACTATACAACTTGTCGTGAATGAAGGACTAAAGCCGTCGACTCAGAAAGCTGTAGGAGACACGATAGCGTAGCACGATATATCGTAGGACACTTCCGGCATTTTACGAAAGCTACAGAGACATTGCAGAAAATCAAAGTAAGTTTACAAAATGCTGACATTGATGCCTGACCATATCCACAACACCGATTTATCCAGGATGTCCAGACACGATGGAACAGTACATTCTTTATGTTGGAACGTCTACAGGAACAAAAAAAAAGCTATAGGGTTTTACTCGCTTGAAAATGGCATCGCGACGTTAACTCCAAACCAGTGGAATTTGATAGAAAAAATAATCATCACTCTTCGACCCTTTGAAGAAAAAACGAAAAAAGCAAGTTTAGGAACTTCTTCTGCTGGAATGATTATACCAAGCATCCGGATGTAATTTCTGTTTTTACAGAAACCAACCAATCCTGGTAATGATTTTGGAATCAACAAAATGCGGACGCAAATGTTGAAAGACCTGATATTGAACAGAACAAAGTCTGTGTCTTAGCAACATGTCTTAATCTCACGACAAAGCTTTGTTTTTTTAGCAGTGATAAAATTCGTGAAAATGCCAGAAGATGGCTCATGAAAGAAACATTAAACGAATTTATTAAAAAAACAATCACAGATCAGTGACATTGAAAACGGTTCCACAAATCTCAATCACAGTCCAAATCCGGCAGTTGATTCTCCTACACAAGGTAAACCAGCATTATTTGATTATTATGCATTGCTGGTTGATACCAAGCAAGCATCGGCATCTGCGGAAGTAGACGGCAGGCACCTGTGTCAACAGGAAATCACCAACTATTTGGCAGCTCCTGAAGATCCTATAATTTATTGAAAAGCGTGTGAACACTTGTATCCAAATCTTGCTGTTGTTGTTGCCCGTCGTTTTTTGGGAACACCACCTTCAAGCGTTGACAGTGAGCGCGAATTTAGCACTGCAGGAAACATTTACAATGACAAAAGATCATGTCTATCTGCGCAGAAAACTGAAATGTTGCTTTTTCTAAAGAAAAACCTGCCTATATTGAATTTTGAGTATTAATTAATTTATTTGCAAAATTTAAAACAAAAACTGTTTGGTTTTTACTAAATCGTCTTTTCGGGATCATCGCAACTGATCCCAGGACAACTGATCCCAGGACTACTGATCCCAGGATTACTGATCCCAGGACAACTGATCCCAGGACAACTGATCCCGGGACAACTGATCCCACGGACAACTGATCCCACGGACAACTGATCCCACGGACAACTGATCCCACGGACAACTGATCCCACGGACAACTGATCCCATAGACAACTGATCCCACATCTGCATCATTTTATATTTCACTGTTTCTGCAATCAATAAACTGATATTAACATACATAATTTCCAATTTCTGTTTGTATGTACGAATGTATGTGTATGTATGTATGTATGTAAGTATGTATGTATGTATGTATGTATGTATGTATGTATGTATGTATGTATGTATGTATGTATGTATGTATGTATGTATGTATGTATGTATGTATGTATGTATGTATGTATGTATGTATGTATGTATGTATGTATGTATGTATGTATGTATGTATGTATGTATGTATGTATGTATGTATGTATGTATGTATGTATGTATGTATGTATGTATGTATGTATGTATGTATGTATGTATGTATGTATGTATGTATGTATGTATGTATGTATGTATGTATGTATGTATGTATGTATGTATGTATGTATGTATGTATGTATGTATGTATGTATGTATGTATGTATGTATGTATGTATGTATGTATGTATGTATGTATGTATGTATGTATGTATGTATGTATGTATGTATGTATGTATGTATGTATGTATGTATGTATGTATGTATGTATGTATGTATGTATGTATGTATGTATGTATGTATGTATGTATGTATGTATGTATGTATGTATGTATGTATGTATGTATGTATGTATGTATGTATGTATGTATGTATGTATGTATGTATGTATGTATGTATGTATGTATGTATGTATGTATGTATGTATGTATGTATGTATGTATGTATGTATGTATGTATGTATGTATGTATGTATGTATGTATGTATGTATGTATGTATGTATGTATGTATGTATGTATGTATGTATGTATGTATGTATGTATGTATGTATGTATGTATGTATGTATGTATGTATGTATGTATGTATGTATGTATGTATGTATGTATGTATGTATGTATGTATGTATGTATGTATGTATGTATGTATGTATGTATGTATGTATGTATGTATGTATGTATGTATGTATGTATGTATGTATGTATGTATGTATGTATGTATGTATGTATGTATGTATGTATGTATGTATGTATGTATGTATGTATGTATGTATGTATGTATGTATGTATGTATGTATGTATGTATGTATGTATGTATGTATGTATGTATGTATGTATGTATGTATGTATGTATGTATGTATGTATGGAAAGGAGTGAAACGATGAAAAGTAATACGAACTTGTCAATTTCATTTCGACTGTGTATCGTGCCCTCGTGCGCTTATACTAAATATTATTTCTCCGTTTACTAATTGAAGTAGCCAGTATCATTATCACCACCACCGTTGTCGTATGCAGCCAGCCATAGTAAGCTGGCTACGTAAGCATCATCACCACCATTGTCGTCAAAAAATGAGTTAAAAAATGAGTTGCTTATGTCTATGGGATCAGTTGTCCATGGGATCAGTTGTCCATGGGATCAGTTGTCCGTGGGATCAGTTGTCAGTGGGATCAGTTGTACTGGGATCAGTTGTCCTGGGATCAGTTGTCATGGGATCAGTTGTACTGGGATCAGTTGTCCTGGGATCAGTTGTCCTGGGATCAGTAGGCACTAACCCCGTCTTTTCGTTCTTTTAGATTAAACAGACGGTCTATATATATTTTTTTTACGTGCCATCAGACAGATCTAGTCAACAAAACACAATGTAATTATTATTCGGTAATTAGGCATAAAATTGATACAATTCACAAAAAATTGCGCTATGTTTAATACTCGGAATCGGTACTCGGTATCGGCAAAAAAGGTCCTTAATACTCGGTACTCGGTACCGAATAAAATTTCAAACTCGGTTCAGCCCTAATTATTTTATGAGTAATAATTATAATTATTTTATAATCATAAATATAGTTATTTTATTAGTCATAATCCAAAGTTTTGCAGTAACTAAGACTTTTCCTCTTCAAGCTAAATTTTGAAAATTATATTTCATAGCATGCTTTACGAGTTTTTTGTTTAGATAAAACCGAATGCAAATCATAACTTTTATTGTTGTGAACACAATTTTCTGATCAAATAAAATTTTCATATTTTATTTTCGGAACCGCATTTAAAAAATTTGAAAATATTCAATTCACTAAATTTTGTAGCATTTAAAAAAGTTTTTTGATTTTAATTTTTTTATAACTGAAATTTTTATCGTTTTTAAGAAAAATTTAGTAGACTTATTATATTCGTTAAAAATATTTCCTGTGTAAAATTTTGTTTTTAATTTATTATTTTCAAACCTTGAAACAAAATTTTTTTATTAAATTTATTATATGTTTTATTAGATTTATTAATTGTTTTATTAAATTTATTAAATGTTTTCTTAAATTTATTAAATGTTTTTTTAAATTTATTAATTGTTTTCTAAATTTATTAAATGTCTTATTACATTTATTAAATGTTTTATTAAATTTATTAAATGTTGTTTTATTAAATTTATTATTTTTTAAATAAAATATCACTTCTTATAATCATTAAACAACCAAGTAATTATGAAAAAAATTTGTATGTAAATGGAACATAACAATAATAAGAATTTCAACCACTCAACAGATTTTTATGGGGTTTTTGGCATCAGTTAGCAATTTTTCAGAGGTTTCTGGACAAATCTAAACTTGCCGAAAACATGAAAATTCGTTTGAATGAAGGGAATTCAAATGCAGCCCGTCTTGCTAATCATTTTTTGATGAAAAGCATAATTGGCGATAGCATAACTTTAGTAGATTATTGTAGTTTTTATCAAACACTTGTAACGTGCTACCTTCCGACAATGATTAAAAAACAAAAGTTTTCACGAGATTTAGAAAACATTACAAATACCCTCAACGACTCTGCGAACATACAATTTCACTGCGAACAAACAACACTACCTATCCAAATTCAACCTTGAAATTTGAAAACCTTATTCATTTAAAAACCAACAAGTCATTTGATACGATATTTGATTGAATTAGTGTTAGGAGTCAACAATAGCCCAGTAACCAAATAAAATCTGCATACATTTGTTGGATTTTTAAATTACAAAACTTTTTTTTCTCTCGTTTCCGTTTCCTTTCAAGCTTGCTCTCCCGTTCCCGGTCAATTTCCCGCTCCCTCTTGCTCTCCCGTTCCCGGTCGCTGAATTTCCTTCGATACACAAAGAGGACTTTTGTAAACTTTTCGTCAACCTAAAAAGCCAAAGCAGATTTTTTGGCGTAAAATTTGAGTGTCTTATAACTACAATTTATTACATGATTTTTAATAACTTTTAAGCAATTACATCTATATATATAAAAATAAGATTATGTGTGTGTGTGTAACTTATGCATTGCGAAACCATTCATCCAATCGTAATGAAATTTTTACACAAGCTTGAGAGTCAATGGAGGAAGGTTTTAGTGACAATAAAATTAAAATCGGTCACAAAATGAGTGGAGCGGGAGAGTGAGAGGGAACTATATATATATATATTATATATACATAAATGAGCGGAAACGGGAACGGAAAAGCAACTGAGAGCGAAAGAGCGAGCGGGAAAGGAAAAGCGACCGGGAACGGGAAAGCAAGCAAAAGCGGGAAAACGACCGAAATCAAAAGAGGTCGCGGGAAAGAGAAAGTGACCGGGAGCGGGAAAGCTACCGGGAGCGAGAAACCGACCGGGAGCGAGAAAGCGATCGGGAACGGGAGAGCAAGCGGGGAAAGAAACGGGAGCGAGAGACAAGCAATAGAAAAACTTTTAAAAACCCCGGGCAACGCCGGGTACCCCGCTAGTTTTTTTATAAAATATACTTGAAAATATAATTTGTATTAAATGTTCAATGTTAATATGCTGTAAAAGTGTATAGGACAAAAGACAAAATCAAAGCGAAAACATCAATGAACAACTTGCAGCCTGACAAGAAGCTTTTTAACTTTTCGCACAGATATTTCTATTTTTATTTCTTTGTCTTCCTTTTCCTCATCTTATAAGCAACTTAATTAGTTATATTTTACTATCATTTTAGTACAACCAAATTATTTGGAAAAATATTTTTTGATGCAATTTGTTTTTCTGTATGTACAATATATATATATATATATATATATATATATATATATATATATATATATATATATATATATATATATATATATATATATATATATATATATATATATATATATATATATATATATATATATATATATATATATATATATATATATATATATATATATATATATATATATATATATTAAAATCGCAATAATTTTACAAACGTTTTGGCCGTCATTTGTTAAAAAGAATTATTGCAGACTGCAATTTATATGACAGCATTAATGTCACACTCTGAGCGCATTATAAAGGTTCAACCTCACAAGATTTAGAACACAATGGACATAAACGTAGTGGAAGTTTATGCGGTGAGGGGCAAGGCTGGCGTCTGCCCAAAAAATTGAAATTCAATAATATAATTAAAAATACCCCTTTTTCATTTTTACTCCCAAAAAACATTATAACCGAGAAGATGGACAGTCGTAGATACTTTCTAAAAATTTGAATTTTTGAAATACTCTTTTGATTCTTCCTCCGCGTGCCCGAAAAACTACTTAACTATTCAAACTGGGGAGGTGTATACCCCCTGCCCCCGTCTCCTACGTCCATGGCATTTGAGTAATATTTTAAAACGTATATTGAAAAAAACATTAATAACATTGCCGATTCTTTTTTAAAATACCATAAATAAATATTATACGACGCAAATGAATAATCCAGTCAATATGTCTCAGTTATAAATAGTTAAAATCATTTTAAAATTTAAGTCTGATTGTCAAGTCACGCCAAATAAATTCTTCTCCAAGAGGCGTCGGTTTTTTTGCAGGAAACATAAAAGTTTCTATGGTCGTTTTCAGTTCATTTTATGCTAACTTTTATAGCTTCAATCTGAGATCATTTTTTGTCCAAAAGAGCCATTTTATAATAGTTTTTTTAATAAGCACAGTAAAAAATACATTGGAAGATATTTATGTGACAGAAATACTCAAATAACATTGGAGGATATTTATGTGAAAGAAATACATAACATTGGAAGATATTTATGTGAAAGAAATACTCACATAACATTGGAAGACATTCAATGAAAGTTTATTCCTGACCAGCAGAAACAGCTTGGCTTCATCGCTCCACCATCCCATGCATTCAAGTGATAGATCTGACAAACATTTTGCATCATTTTTATACCACGGCTTTAATAAATTGTTTTACAATCATTTTTAAAACGTGCAAACATGATTTTTTGTATTCTCATTATTACATAACGCCAATTCAAGCCTCAAGTGCTCTAATAATTTATATAATTAATTTTAAGTTTAAGCTTTCAAATAAATAAAAACAGGAGTTATTGTTAATAAAATATTTCAATGCAAACTTTCCTTATTGATTTCAAGTTTTGTAAACTTAAGAAAATTTTAAGACTAAAAAAAAGACAAGTCCAATTATTAGTTGTAAATCATTGATGAACAATACACGTGTATATATTAGGTAATACAAATGATTATAGTTAATCAACCAGTAATTTATGATGAATAATATTATAATAATTATATTATTATTTTCAATATGAGTTAAATAATAATAAATAACGTCTTGCACGCTTCGAACACACGACACACACCTTATTTACCATTTCAAAAAAAAATAAAGAAAGAAAGAAGAGCATTAAGACCAGTAAAAGCCTCAACAAGATCGAAGTATAAAACTCACTTAGAACACCAAAACAGCAACTGCAATAACAAAAACAACTACAACACAAAGAACAACAAAGAACAAGAATAATAACAAAAACAACCGACTTGTTTGTTTGCAAGATGAGGTGATGGAGAGAAGAGAAGGATCTAAACATCCACTCTTGAGGGAAATCTCACAACTCGACGACGTCATATCTTGTCGTTTGATGACATCATTGCCCAAATATTGACCGGTGAATGGACAGTGACCAGAAGGAATGTCCGTGTCTGATTGGCCAATTCAAAACATATAAATTGACACGTGACCTCGATGCGTTTGTTTAATTGGAGCTTTATGAAAAATTATTTTGGCAGTTTTTCAATTCGCACGGTCTTATATACAATCTAATCATTTTTTTTCTTTTTTATTCTCTTTTTTCTTATTTTTTCCCCAAGAGTGGTCAGCTGGCCAGCGTGCAATGATTGATAACAATGGAAAAATGAAAGCATCATGGTTGGAATATTGAGAAGACTCATGTGATGTATTATAGCTCAAGTGTGCCACAGCAGGCCAACTGCCAAGAGGTCGTAAGTTTAACTCCTGCCCGGTGTCACGTGACGACATAAGCGGGTGGAAAATTTTCAAAATAAAATGGCGGTAGTTGTAAATAAAACTTAATGAATTTTTCTTTTAATGAAACAAGTTTTAAATGAAAGAATGAAGAAAAACGGAAAAAGCAAGAAAGAAAGAGAGAGAAAGAGAGATAGAAAGAAAGAAAAAGAGATAGAGAGAGAAAGAGAGAGAAACAGCACTATGTTGAAGATAAAAAGAGGTGACTTACTAACGAGAAGCATCGATGCAATGATTGGCTCCCCACCCACGCAATCAACACCGGTTACGTGGGTACCTTTTTCACCTGTCCAAAAATAAAAATTTAATCAAAACTTTGTTTAATTGAAACAATTCACTAATTTAATATTTTATAAAAATTATTTTTCAGTTTTCAACATACCAATTAATGGTGTTTTCTTAGTTCGAATTAGGAAAATAGAGTTGACTGCGCTAAACCAGAAGAAATTAGACTCTTATATTTTAATATAGATTTGATATCTAATGTGTTTATTGATTAAAACGTTTACAAATCAAATTCTTGCTTAGAAAAGAAATTGACTTTTGAGTTGACTTTTGATATTGCCCTGTCAGTGACGTCATTACTCAAGACGTCTTCGCCAAATTTATTGAAAGAAGCAAAATGAATTATTTTTCTGTTCAGTTTAAGCTGACGTGAGCGTCTGCTGGTCATGTCGGAGAGAAAGAAAGAAAGAAAAAAAAGAAAAAGAATAAAAGAAGAAGAAGGTTCGTAAAGAAAGAAAGCTGTGATTGATGGTTGACTTGAAATGATTGATAAGAACAAGAAATGCAAGTGAGGGAGAAACATAGAAGGAATGGTAAAAAAGAGCCAAAAAGAGAAAAAGAGAAACAGAAGAGAGAAAAAAAAGATAAAAAGAGAGAGAAAGAGAGAGGGAGAGAGAGAGAGAGAGAGAAAAAGAAAGAAGTAGAGTTCGATTAAAACAATCAATCCATCAACGTTTACGACTTCTGCTTCACATCCCTACTGTTTCACATCCCTACTTCTTCACATCCCTACTTTTTCACATCCCAACTGCTTCACATCCCTACTTCTTCACATCCCTACTTCTTCACATCCCTACTTCTTCACATCCCTACTTCTTCACATCCCTACTTCTTCACATCCCTACTTCTTCACATCCCTACTTCTTCACATCCCTACTTCTTCACATCCCTACTGTTGATCGATCGTGACGTCACACTGACATGTTACTGCCGGATTGCAAGTTTGATTTAATTTTCCCTTCAACCGTCAGTCAGGTTCTGATGATTCATCTTATGCCCTGATTTCTGTTCTAGATCAAGATAAACTTAAAAAGTTTCTCGATGTTCAAGCACGATGCTCTCTCAGTGTAATACTTTATTAGAGCAAACTTAACATGACATGACATGTCTAGTCTAAACTAAATTATGTATCACAGAGGTTCAATTAATTTGGAGTTTTTATAAATGCTTTTATTAACTTCTTATCTTTGTTTCTCTGTTTTTATGTTTTCCAATCAATTTTTGAGTCACTTCTTGATGATAGATTTTTTTCAAATTTTATATATACATGCTCTTGTTTAATGACAATGCAATATTCAATAATTAGTTTTGCAATAAGCCAATTACATTAGATAATCCTAATTTTGCATAATGTGACTTATTTAAAAAAAATAAAAATGTAAAAATTTGATTTAAAATTTAAGTTTTAATAACAGAAAAGAATTTGGTTTAAAAACTATGTTTTTGTATTGGCTTGTTGTACATGTAGATCAATGACTGAACGCTTCTGTGATTGCTGAGGAAGCAGAAAATAATTTCAGACCTTCCTCGGCACAGCCCAGAAAACGTCTTTCATTTTTAAGTAATTTTTTTATAAAACATCAAGTATATATCGTAAAAACAAGTTAATGTTGCAAAGAGACGTGAATGAAACTGCATAATAATTAATTTCTTGTGAATATATTGTTTATCAATACACTGGGTCCATTTTTATTTTAACTTTTTCAGTTTTAGTTTCTGGCCCCTTACCTTCTAGCCTTCAGCCCCCCTACCGTACCATCCTTACTAGATCGACCAATTTCAATCTATAAGATTATATCTGACTAAGACTTTTCAGTTTCATTAGTTCGGACCAAATCAAATTTTTCTCCGTCTGTCACACAATGGAAAGATATTTTATTATATTAATTTCTTAATCCATTCTAAAGTATATGGGTTGTGGTGCATTATTATAATACGTCTTGTATTACGCCGCTATAATAACTTGTCCTCTAACGATCAGTTCGCATGATGAAGTTTAAAAACATGCTAACGCATGGATATTATATATATATATATATATATATATATATATATATATATATATATATATATATATATATATATATATATATATATATATATATATATATATGTATAATCGTAGTAAATAATATGAAATTAAGTTACCGCAGTCAATTTTATATCGGTGAAAAAATATACATAATGGCACAAGTCTGATAAAGTGCGTCCACACGTACGTGTTTACACACGCTTATAAACATTTTCACGCACACATATATAAACACATTTAAGAAGGTATACATGGTCAGCAGTTAACTTAAAAAATGACATTGTAATAGTAGTACTGAGTTTTTTACATCATCCCGTTCTGAAGTAATATGGAAAACATAGCATTAACACACTTAAAGCTGCAGTAACGATAAAAATTACAATCAAACGCTTGTTTAAAATTTGTATTTTATTAATTTTAAATTATCCAAAACTAATATTATCTATTCATAGTTTTTAGTCTTTCCCTACCAGTGGCGGATCTAGGAATTTGCTAAGGGGGATGGGGACCCAACATTTTTTCAGTTTTTTTACAATTTGATTTTTTTATTCAGTAAAACTTGAAAAAAAGAAGTTAAAAATTTTATTTACCAAGCAGCAAGGTTACTTTTTTGTTAATCTCTTTTTCCTTTTCTTCGTCTTTTTTCTCTCACCATCCTTCGGTGTTTTTTATTATTCTTTGTAGCAATGTCAACACAAGACATCTTTTTACCATCGTGCTACGGAGTCAGGTCACCAGACACTTCAAAGCTGAGAATGACTTTTTAGCTGCAGTCTTAAATACTAAATTTGTCTCACACTTATCATAAATGACAAAATAAACTATATTTTCTTGAGAGAATGGCTTTTTTATGTCCCTTGGTAGACGTATTTTTGTGGGCGTGACTAAACGAGATTCTTCCATATGCTAACTTCCATGTTGGAACGGTTCAAGTTTAACTCAAAAAACTTTCCTACTTTTATAACTTTTAGCATTTGCGTTTGATTCACGAAATCATCCGCCTTTCTAAACACCATACCTTTAGCTAGTTGATGAAAGGTCTGAGAATAAAATAGAAATGTTTTTATTCTGTAATATTCTTCTGGACCACTCCTAAGAACATTTGCATTGAGTCTGTTTTTTTAAACCTTGCATCTCTTGCCTTCAAAGAATTTTCGTAATGAGAAGAAAAACAACACCGATGTTTTTCGTGAATCCATACAGACCTACAGGAGGACCGGCTGAGAAATGCCGTTTTGGCCAGGCAGTTTCCAATTATTTGCAAAGACTTAGGAACCAGTAAAACAAAACTACTGTCAAAAACAACAGTGTCTCTTGTGATTCCTCAAACTTGTGCATGTCAAAAATTATTGCTTCGTCAAGGAAACGACTGAAAGCGAGTCAATTCATAACAAATAAACAGTATAAAAACACAATTTTTAAACCAAATACTATTATGCTATTAAAACTAAAATTTTAAAATCAATTTTATTACATTTAAAAAAAACTTATTCTTTTTCTTTTTTTTTGCAAAACTAATGATTGAATATTGCATTGTCATCGAGCTAAAGCATGTATACATAATATGAAAAAAATCTATCTTCAAGATGTGACTCAAAAATGGACTTAAAACATAAAAAAAGATTAGAAGTTAATAAAAGCATTTATAAAAACACATCTAATGGCAAAGTCATTTGGAGACGTTTTTAGCGTCCATCGTCTTCTGCCTCGTGGCTGCGTCAGTGAACTGTTCAATCTTTTTGACACGCTTAAAGAAGAACGAATAAAATTACAAATTTCGTTCCTAATTTTTAAGATATTCTTGATTGTCGGATCACCACAGCTCGTGGAGCCAGGCAAGTTTTAGTGGTAGTTTAAGCAGGTTATTGAATAAAACAGTTAGTACCTGATGATTGCTTTACACTCATTGAACCTGTCCATCTAATTATTGCACTGTTATACATCGGTTATTACCAATATTGTACGGATAGATCCACGCGTAAAAAACCAGCCGCGACATGAAGAAATCTTATTTTTGTTCCAGCTTTCAATTATATTAAAAGTCATTAATGTCTATTTAGAAAAAGAAAATGGTTATTTTTAACTATTTTATTGGACCTGCTGGTGAAAGTCTAAATGCTTGTTGAGATAATACATAAAATATACTTTGTATTTAATTGGTTTAAAAAAAACTTGAAGTTTTTAATTATCTGACAAATATCAGAACAATTGCAAGCTAAGTAAAAAATTAACTTCAATTTTTTTGTCAAAACTTCTAAGGGGGGCCGGATCTTCTCATATGGGTTTTTCCATAGATATATTTAAGGGTCTGACATTCTAGTGTTGATGCAGTTGGCTCTGTCGAAATATTTTAGTTAGCTACTTTATCATTCATATATTATTCAGTTAAAGTAAATAAGTGCGATGTAGAAATCATGGTTTCGATTAAACACACTAAATTAATTATGTTTTATTCATTTTTGTGTCTGACATTCTAGTTTTGATGAAGTTAGCTCTGTCGAAAAATTTTAGTTGGCTACTTTATCATTCATATATTATTCAGTTGAAGTAAAAAAGTGCGATGTAGACATCATCGTTTTGATTAAATACACTAAATTAATTATGTTTTATTCAGTGTGGTCTTCAAACAACGCTTGGTTGAGTTTTTTGAAAGTTTTAAGCAGTGGCGTAGCTGAGTCATTTGGGGCGGGCCGGCCAAACTCACCGCCCCATATTTAGATATCAACTTTTTTTTTCTAAATATTGATGAACTAGATAGGAGGTAAAACTTAATCCAGTTTTCCTCTAAAAATTCGATAACCAAATCTTATTTTATTTTAATTTCTCAAATCTCACCACCCCCAAAACAATTTCTTCCACGCTCTCGAAAGGATTGCCTTAACACGTAAATAACACAACACAAGCATATCCACACATATATGTTCACATAGATCCACACATATATGTTCACATAGATCCACACATATATGTTCACATAGATCCACACATATATGTTCACATAGATCCACACATATATGTTCACATAGATCCACACATATATGTTCACATAGATCCACACATATATGTTCACATAGATCCACACATACATGTTCACATAGATCCACACATACATGTTCACATAGATCCACACATAGATAAATCCACAACATACAACCATAAACGCACGGGGACAAGGTTTAAAAAATGCCCCTTCGATCGTTTTTCCAAAAATTCTTTTGAACTATAGTTGAAAAAATAGCTGATGACTGGGAGGGGGGTTTCGTAGTAATTTTTCCAAAATTTCTCCACGTTTATCTCCACAAATTGTTGATGACCGAGGAGGGTAGTCGTTGTTATTTTTCCCTAAATATTTCCGTCAGGTACTTGCTTATACACTTTTTAGCGCCCCCTTTCTAAACAGCGCCAGGAGACACATGTTCTTCTTTGCCCCCCTAGCTACGCCTCTGCATAAACGATAACACGCACACACAGACACAGACGGGACTTACCCAACTGGAACAAGGCAACGAAATCTACGCGATGTCGATGCACCAAGAGACACCGATATGCACTTGAGCTATAAGAAATCAGGAGAGATTAGGTTTTAAGATTCCATAAGTTGAACTTGATCAAATCAAACTTTTATATCTCCAAATTTAAATTAAAAGAAAATGGGGATTTTTATTTAATTTCGTTCTGCGTGGGTTGTCATTTTTATGATTTTTTTTCGAACTTTAAAAACATCTATTTTTCAAATCAGCCAACCAATGAGTGAGCACTTGCGTCATCATGAAAGTGGATGACGTCTGCTGTGACGTCATGCCGGTGTTGTTCGGTGATTGGCTGCCGTTTGAAATTTTAAGGCATTTGAAAAGGGAGTTGTTGAACGTCGACCAAGCGTCGAAGAAATCGAAGTGGAATTGAAAGTTGTTCTTTGAAGTTGTCCGGTCGGATTTCATTTTCAATCTGAAAGAACCGTGGTCGTAGGAGGCTTTAACGTTCTGTTGTGAAGTTGCTCTTGATGTGAGTGAGGATGGTGATGATGATGATGATGATGATGATAACGAGGGGGGTGAGTGAAAGTCCAAAAATAGGTCATTGTCGAAGTTGGACCAGCGGGACAATGCTAGCCAATCGTGGAAGAGACAGGTAGAAGGTGTCCATACGTATGAATCTATGGAACAAAAAAATTGTCATCAGCTACATTTTATACAATTAATTGCATA
Organism: Erpobdella octoculata; assembly: GCA_963978895.1. Lineage (NCBI taxonomy): Eukaryota > Metazoa > Annelida > Clitellata > Hirudinida > Erpobdellidae > Erpobdella > Erpobdella octoculata. The sequence continues at coordinate 28,135,851 of OZ022240.1, forward strand.
GAAATAATTACTATAATGTGTTTTCCATAAGTTATTATTTATGACATTTACTGATAATTGTCAATGCATTTTGAAAAGACCTGCCAATTTACTTTCGTGTAGAGCTAATCAACGATTTAAAAAAATTCAATCTTAAAATAATGTGTTTACTTTAAGCGATGGTTTTATTTTAGGTTTTGTTAGATGCTGTTAGTCTGCTTACTGTGGATAAAAAATCGTAGATTATAATTTTTCACAAAATTTTTAGAATTTTAATAAAAAAATACAATCGAAATAGATTAAAACAAAAACTCAAAGTTTGAAATAAAACTTGAATGACCTTCAGTGAGTTCCATTGTGATAGCATTGTTGTCGTTCTGGAATATTTCGTAGGAGTTGTTGCTTAGAGTTTTCGTTAAAGTTGCATAAACGACTGAGCCTACTCGTCTTGTGGTCTGAGGAATGAAATCAATTTGATGGATCGTGATGAATCACATCAGAGGGTTTAAGAAGGAGGGCGTGCCCTCTTACATGATGGCATGTGTCAACAATTTTGTTTTTAGAAAATTCGTTTTATTTCCATGCATTTTATGAAATTAAAAGTTATTTCATGCATTAAATTTGTCAGTATAAGCGAGGATTGAAAACGTTGATATAGTAAACAATGTTGTTCTTTAAATACATTTAAGTACATTCAAGTACATTTAAGTACATTTAAGTACCTGCACTTTTCTCTCCATATTTCAGAGTCAGGCCGCTATTTGTTTTGAATTGACAGTTTAAAAAGCTAAATTATTATTTTACAATGATACAAAAACTAAAATTACAACACAATTTGAGTAATTATAACATTATCAAAATCCATTTCTGACTTGATTTTTCCGCGATTCAACTATCAACCAGGCTCCAAATGTGTTATTGCCTCACTTGCACACAACAAGATTGTATCACTTCATGTTATTTTGTTTTATTACAAATTTTGTATCTTTTTTTAATTGATGGCTAGTACATTTTTTAAAAAGTTATAACAAAGCGTTTTTCTTTCGCTTTGATATTTTTTAATTTCGGAAATATATGTCTGTTTATTAATGTTGCATTTTGAGCGGATGCTCAGCTTATCGTTGGTTAGTAGGTCTCCGCAGGTACAGGGTGGCGTAGAGTAGAGGGGGGAGCGTTTGAGGGGTAGGTAAAACGTTTTAGAATTGAAACATTTAAAGAAAAAAAGTTTATTAGATTTTAACGGACCATCGACATTTTTGGGAGGTTCGCGCCCCGGTCGGCTGAAACAAACAGCACTCCACACCACTCCTCTCACGTGGACTGGTTGAACTGAAGAAACGATGTTGAAAGGCTGTTATCTTAGTAAACAAAATGTCTCAAGCAAAAACAGTAGTTTTCGTTGAAAACCCCACAAAAATGGGTTTTTTATGTTTAGGAAAATTTAAAAAAAAGCTAGAAGTTAAATTTTGGTAGAGGATGTTATAGATATTTTAAAAAAAGGAACCTTTAAGAACTATTCATTGGTCGAGATGATAAAATACCCCGTGCTCTGTTGGGTGGTCAAGAACATTATGTGAGTCCAATGAGGGTTTAGTTCAGTTATAAAGGGTTTTTCTTCTGATGGGCTATCTTATGCGGACGATCGAAGATT
>OZ022240.1:28137680-28222680 GCA_963978895.1 Erpobdella octoculata
CCTCCGATAAAAACTTTTTTGTTTATATATATACAATACTTTGATAACTTGATATAATTTTATACATCGTTTTTATTGCCATATAAAATTGTTCGTATAAGCGGGAAGGTCGTATAATACAATTTCTTCAGAAAAAACATAAAATTTAGCAAAGCAAATCAGAGATTTTTTCAATATTGGTGGTTCATACCTTTTGTGCTAAGGTTTTTGGCATTTGCTTTGCTGACAAAGCCTAACAAATGCACTACTTAAAATTTCAATCTGTAAACGGTTCTCCTAAAACAAAATAGTTGATGACCGGGGGTAGAGTAGCAAGTACTTTATCCAAAAAAATTCCAAAACATTATGCACTTTTGTCTTCAATAATAGCTGTTAACTGGGGGGGGGGGGGGGGGGTAGTCGTAGGTTCTTTTGCCAAACATTTTAGCACTCCTTCCAAAGGGCTTTTTGTGCTCTTTTCAAATGGCGCCCTGGACACGTGCTCCCCCTGCCCCCTAGCGGTGCCTTTGAACAAATGTTGGTAAATTAAAGATTCACAATGCATATACTTCCGTTGTGCAAATGCATGGCTCCCCATGTTCTCAAACCTCTATATCCGCTCTTGAATTCGTCTACTCTGACGACATTCACTGCTTTCAGTTCTTCCCAAAGTAATTCTTCAGTTGCTGTTTATGAGTTCAGCAGAACTTTGTCAGTCGACTTCAGAGGTTAACTCGTTCATTTCAAACAGATTTAATTTTGGCACTCAATTATGTTAACGTGATATGAGGTGTATCGATTTGTTGCTGTGATGACCTAGATTAAATTATTTTTTAAGCAGCCTAACCTGTTTTTGTATAACAATTTTGTGCTATAATTGAAACAACTTAAAATCGAAGATCTGTGATTAATTAAATACAGTAAAAGTCCTGAATAGCGGACACTCTCGGAAAAGAGCAAAAGTGTCCGCTTCTCGTGTTTCTCCTTTCCTCGGGGACAAGCTACTATAGACCAGATACAGATTTAAGAAATTCCGCTCCGCAAAAAGTGTCCGTTGCTTTCAACATCCGCTCTTGAGGATGTCGCTTTAGAAGACGTTTACTGTTATTTTTACAGTTAAAATGTTTTTAAATGTTATTTTTCTGCCGTTTTTGTTACAAAATGTTCAATGATTTTAATTTCTTTCAAAACGATATAAAATCAAAAGTATGACGACGACGATGACGATGATAATAATGATGATGATGATGATGATAATGATGATGATGGTAATGATGATGATGATGATTACATACAAGATAGTGGTATGAGAATCTGTGGCTTCCTTCGACGTAGCCCACTGTCACGTGACCAGACACGTCATTCCATCCAGCCATGCAGACGAATTCAAGTTCTGAAAGATTTAAAAAAGGCTTAAAACTGAAAGTGTAAAACAATTAAATGTAGAAAAATATAAAAATTTTTAAATAATTTATAAATTTTTTTTTTATTTATTACAAACGAATATTCACGATTTCTTACAAAAACTTTTTAATGTCGCAAAACTATTACGAACTATCTATCATAATTATTTGAATCTTTCACAAAAATCGTTTCTCATTAATACGGTCTAAGCAACTACCATGGCAACCATTATCATCATCATCATCACCACCATGATTAACGCCATCATCGTCATCAGCACCACCACCGCGAATATCACCGTTGCTTCCCACTCAAGTTCTCTTTTCAGGATCTCCAAAGAAGCATTAGAATAACACAAGACGATCTTCAAAAATTCGAAAAGAAACATTTTCAGTCTTAGCGAGTAGAGCTGGCGGAAAATTCTGGATGGTTGAAGAAACACGCATCCATATCCGGCCTGGTCACGTGGCCACTTCATCATCAACATGCATATCTTAATTTATCTTTTATAAATGACTCGAGAAACTCGGTTTTATCCCGAATTATTGCATGTACTATTTTACTGCATAATGCTTGTTTGTAACGTATTTTATGAGAATTTTGTGCGTACGTAATAACGACTTATACAAGGGTTTAAATGATTTTCATTTGTTTACGATCACGTTATATGCATTTGCAGGGTTTATTGTCGTTGCGACAAGACACGTTTCGTCGCGGCCACAAAACAATAATTGGACAGTTCGACACAGAATAACACGTCAAAACAAATTTATTTGTTTTATTATAAAGAATTTATTGAAATGTTTTGAAGTTTGAAATTTTTTTTCAATCTCAGAAAAGCAGATTTTTTTCTTACAAACTGTAAATCGAAGATAATTTTCGCAGCAGCACAGTAATAATATAAGATAAAAAAGAAGCATTTACAAGTTGAGAGATAATCAAGAGAAGAAAGGAAAAGAAAGACAAGAAATGAGATAGAGAAAAAAAGAGAAAGAGAACGAGATAAAAAGAGATAAAAAAAGAGAAAGAGAGAGAAAGAGAGCGAGAGAAAAAAAGAAAAGAGAGAAAGAAAAAGAAATAGAGAGAAAGAGAAAAAAGAAAAAGAAAGAGAGAGAGAGAGAGAGAGAGAGAGAGAGAGAGAGAGAGAGAGAGAGAGAAAGAGCGTGAGAGAAGGAGAGAGAGAGAAAGAAAGCGAGAGAACGTGAGAGACAACAAGATTCAACATTTTATGAGTCCATTTCCATGATATCTTTTTACACTTCAAAAGATTTAAAAGTGAACTTTAGCAAAGGATGCGAAAGAAAGAGAAGGAGAAAATTAGAGAGAAGTTGAATATTTTGTGATCCACAAGAGACATAATGTCATTGCAAGATTAGATATTTTTTCCAATCTCCTAGAAACTTTATAGAGCATGCTTTCTATGCTTCAAGCTTTATATATATAATGAAGGAAAACATAGATATAACAGAGAATAGGTTATTCCGATGACTTACAATCTACCACGAAAGAACGCTAAAATATTTTAAACTCTGAAAGTGTAAAACAGTGTTTGATAGTTAACGTGAGCACATATTGATCGCGTTAAGGTCTTTTATATAAAATGAAAATATGCATAAAAAAGTTACAGCTTAAAGTTAAAACTTAAGAAGTTTTTCACACGATAAATTTGTTAAGGTTTTAAGATTTTGATTTTGGGTAAGTATCAAACAAAAACAAGAACCGGGTAGTACCGATTTTTGAGTTACGACTGGGTACTATCTTCAGTATTTTTTACAAACTTTTATTTAGGTTACAATCTCTGTGTGTGTGTTTGTTTGTGTATGTATGTGTGTGTGTGGCTTTCTCTGTACGCAAATCTTGCAAGTACAATTTAAGCAGCTTTTTGACTAGCTAGGAAGCTGAAACTTTCAGCATAGCTTTATATTGGAAAACAAAGCATAATTTGATTAAAAAAAACTTAATTTGAACATCTTTTGTATTTCTTAATCGAGTGTATTTAGAATTAAAGTTTGTGTTAAAAAAACTCGTTTTTTCCTGTACTTGTTTATACTAAGATTTAGCACAGCCTTTATAAAGACAAGTCTCAAACTGCCAACCTAACGATCGACAGGTAAACGCTCTACCGCTCTGCTTCCAGCGCCTCTATTACAAGACTAAGTTTCGGTCTACCAAAAAAGCCATTTTTAATTTTTTAGCAACAAAGAGATTTTTCCACTTGCTATAAACGTTTTCATGGACAACTGAGTTGTTCCATTATAGTTGGCATTAACTTGTAAGTAGCCTTGCAATGTTCATGCACGTTTTTAGTGAAGTAAGTTTCTTTAGGCATCAAAATTGTACGATTAATCAGAAAATGAAATAATCTAGCTTGTTTAAAGCATCAAACAACTTTTCTTTTGTTTTACATTTTGTTCACTTCTTTTTCGTGAACTGTACTACATGTTACTGTTTAGCAAGAAATAATTTTAAGAAGATTGAATCCGGTTGATTGCGGAACGCCAAAGTTGAGAGCGGCTTCTTATTGAAACGGTTTGTGGGATTTAATGTATTGCAGTTTTCTAAAAGAGCTAAGCTGTTCCTTAAATTTAAATTAAATATTTTCATTTTTGTTACTATGGTTTCATCTAAAAAAATCATAAACTCAAAAGTACAATTAAATATTAGTTTTAGTTCACAAATAAAAACAAGAAAAAAATTGAAAATACGTTTTTCTAAATTTGTTCCTAGTTAATAAATAATGGGTTTCCGCTTAAACTGACTACAGACAACATACAAAAGTTAAAAAAGTTAAAGTTAAAGTGGCACATTTTGGAGTGCCACTTATATAACAGACCGACCAGCAACCACTTTACAATGTTGGCAGATCAGCGGCGTATGCGGTGTTTGCGGCAGCGCTGGCAGCCCCGCATATTACTCGCTAGCTCCACAAGCGCACAACGGACTTTAACCCCCAACCGAAGTTAGTACTCATTTATTGACCACAAAGGATGAAATGCTGAGTTGATGTGAGCACATGTGAGTTGGTTTCTTGCTCAAGGAAATTACGTGCATGGAACTGGAATCGAACAGGGTTCTCGGGATATCCATGCCGGTGTCTAAACCACTAGATCAACACTTCTCAATGCAAGAAAATATATATTGTAGTGATGTTTTAAATATTTTAAAAAAGTGTAAAGAGACTACTAAAAAGTTAGTTTCGGTCAAATGGCGTACGTATTTCAATAGAGCATGTTTATCTGAAAATATCGAGCCAATTTACGGTATATATATATATATATATATATATATATAGATATATATATATATATATATATATATATATATATATATATATATATATATATTCTCATTAATATAAATATACACATATATATATATATATATATTCTCATTAATATATATATATATATATATTGCGAATAAATTGTGGAATTAATTTATCTTTGGGACATGCTCTAAGAAACACAACTTGCCATTTAACAGAAACAACTTTTCGAGCCACATTCTAAATCTTTCGATATAGCAGTCGCTGTTCCGGACTAAAATTAGTCAAAAACATCTTCGGTAAACTGTTATTATTAGACCTAGGGACCGTTTCAACTTCAAACTTGGGGATGAAAGATAAAAGTTTAACCAGACCTTATATATATATATATATATATATATATATATATATATATATATATATATATATATATATATATATATATATATATATATATATATATATATATATATATATATATATATATATTAATATCAATGGTGTACTTGTCTAATTTCCATATGTATCACTCTAAACGTTATGAAATCATGCAATGTAACAAATAGCGCGCATCAACAAAAGTAAGAAAAATATGGTATTTCGTTGTTTTAAGAGTTTATCTTTTAGAAATACTTGCATTGATTTTATTACAAGTAATATTATGTATATTCTTCTTGAAAACGTACCAGGTCGACTTGACTTTCCTTACAAAATTAGAGACAACGTGAACTTATCAGCCTCAATGTACAGAGATATACTTTTGCGATGCCAAGAAACGAAACACAAACATTATTATAATTGTCTACTTTTTTGTTTAAGGGAGGCCGACCATTACAACTATGGAGATTTCATTATTAATATTTGCAATGTAAGACCATTTATTAAATTATTTGAAAAAATTCTGAAGAAAGATTCTTTAAAGATAATATCAGTCGGGTTTAACTGGCAGTTGGAATGCAGTAGTGGTTTCACTGATTATTTATCCTTTTCTAAATTTTTTTGTGAACTGTCATTTACATTTAACACTCTGGAAGAATTAGAAATCCATTGCTCCTGTAAGTTGATTGTTCAAGATCATACATATATGAGCAGTTCTTTCATGTTTTCGTCATGTCCGAATTTAAAAAAGTTTACAATGAATTGCCTCATCGACTTTTATACCTACAATTTTACATCTGTTGCAAGAAAGCTTAAGGCTCTTCCCAGCGTAGGGCTTCACCCCAACATAGAGATTTTATATCTGAAAGACGTACTTTCTAGTGACCGTTTACTAGAGCTAGTGCTGTTTAATTGTGAATTGAACGAGAAAATATTAGAAAAACTACAAAATTTCAAAAACCTTGACAAATTAGCTCTCATTGATATGAAGAGTGATTGTTCATTTGAAAATCTTGTTCATGCTATATCTGGTTTTTCAAAACTTAAGTGGCTGGATGTTAGCGAAACGAAATGTTGCATTTTAAATGACACAATGGATTTACAGCAGATAGATACTTTGATTAACTCACTGCCCATGTTGGTTCATCTGGATATCAGTCAATCCTCTAGACTGGTGGCAACAAATAAAAAAATTCTTGCATGGCCTCATCCCAGAAGGTTTAATTATTTAGGGCTGTGCTTTAAATCGTATGCGGCAACTTTTTCAAACTTGAATTCCAATGTGGTTGGCTCGTTTGAAAATATTGACAACTTTATAGCATCGATGGATTATGTTTTAGGAAAAAGAAAGTTGTTTGCTTGTGGGCTCAAACGTCTGTTGAAATTGATAAAATCTCCGAATATGCGTTCAAAAATAAAAGAAAAAAGTTCAATTTTAATAGATTTTGTTTACAATGGATTTCTATGCTACAACAGATGGGGTAAAGTTTGTAGCCTAACAATATCAGTTTTACAGGCTTTTGTCAAAACTGCAGGAGTCACAAAACAAGTTTGCCAAAGATTTGTGGAAGAGTTGAAAGGTCAACCAGAAAATAGAGATCACTTCTTTATTAAAAAGTTTGACGTTTAATATTTTGAAGAAATATAAAGCTCTTTTTGTGCGGTAAATTATAGTAAAGAACGGTTAAACATTGTCCAAATTATTATTATTATTATTATTATTATTATTATTATTATTATTATTATTATTATTATTATTATTATTATTATTATTATTATTATTATTATTATTATTATTATTATTATTATTATTATTATTATTATTATTATTATTATTATTATTATTATTATTATTATTATTATTATTATTATTATTATTATTATTATTATTATTATTATTATTATTATTATTATTAAAAGTTGTTCAGTTTGTTCTCAAGAGATAGTAAACTGTGAAACTATTCAAAGCAAGCCACTATGATCTCTAGCTCTTCACAGGCAGGATTTCATGAAATTTTTCTGAAGAGAAGATGCTCTCTAGTTTCTGGAACACAGGAAATTTGAACGAACCATAAATCCGGTCAACGCTGATAATAGGATAATACTTATACGTTGATATTTAATTTTTCAATCATTCAAAGTTTTACCTCTTGTTTTTCAGTTGCTCTTCATCGTAATTTCTTTGTTGTGGTATAAATAATTCTACATGCTTCTAGTCAAATGATTATTAGATAGCAAGACATACATTTAGAATGTTTGCTGTCGTACAAAATCATTAAAAATTTTGTTTTTAAAATTAAAAAAATCTTTAAAACTCGAAATAAACTTTTTTTTTATAAGTTGTCTTCTACGACATCATAGGTTTAATACTTATTGGTAATAAATATTCTTTGACCCAAAGCCAAAATGTTTTTAAGCTTTTAATTTACGGGGTTTTCCTAAAGTTGGATTGACAATACTCTTTAATTTTTGAAATATACAAAACTTTTTTAGCTGTTTATGTACGTAGTGTCTTAAAATTGCAGATGCTCTGTATGTGTATGTGTGTGTGTATGTCTGATTGTATGTGTATGTGTGATTGCATGTGTCTCACAACAGCAAAACCACAATGAGACAATAAAAGGTCAAAATAATTTTATAGTTATGCGTCCAACCAGACATTATTCGGTCACGTGGGAGTTTTTTAACAATGAGATTAAAATTTTTATTTGTATGGTTACTTTCTAGTGGGCGGAGTCTGCATAATTAATGACGGAGCGACCCAAAAGGTGAACCTCTCCAGCAGGCCATAAATAAAACGCTTTCTTGCCGTTTCCATGACGACGCGAGCCATCTAGCGATCGAAGAAGAGAACTAAAAACACGGAAAATCCGAAATAAATGCGCTTCGAAGGAGGGGGGATAGGAAACAGATTTATGAAGAGATGAAGAAACAGATATATACATGGTAGAGAGAAAGAGAGAGAGAGAGAGTGAGAGAGAGAGAAAGAGAGAGTTGAAAAACATTGATGTAAACAAGTAAAGATAAAAAATAAATTTAAAAAAAAATTCTTTTATTAACGAACTAAAATTTTGGAATCTGAAACAACGTTACGCTTAATCTTGAACATTGTTTACTTCTTTCATATGAAATCAAAAATTCATAAATTCAACTCGATGTATGGATTAGTTGTTATCTAATCCTAACCCTAACGGACAACTTTGATTATCTTTAATTGATTTAAAGCCTAATTCATGTCGGAAACATTCATCTCATGTATTGTCATCCAAAATAAAGCTTTCCTAAAAGTTTTAGAGTTCTAGCTGGTCGAAAAGTGGGTGAATTTTTTTCTTCTAAGATTTGATCACCACAGACAAACAAACAAACAAACAGAGATACTAGTGAAGTCAAATAAAAGCATTTAAATAATACAGAGAAAATAATAATAATAATAATAATAATAATAATAATAATAATAATAATTAATATACAGAGAAAACATGCAGACAAAGAACAATCAACAAACACACTTATATGAATAATAATTTGTTTTCCATATCATTCAGGAATCGGATCTTCGAATTTGAAAAGATGCAAAATAAGCATCATCAATTTAAAGAAAGAAATCTCAGACTGGTCTCCTTCACTTGGCTAATTGCAAAGTAAATTTCATTCGATTCACAGACACAACATAAACTTTAAAGTCTCGCGGCGCTTCTAAATATATGAACTAGAAGTTTTCCTTTTAAAACAACAACAATACATTTGCTACGACACCGCAACGTCCACAATACTTTGCAACAACATAGCGCATCTCAACAACACAATACTTCTGAACAACACAATACTTCTCAACAACACAATACTTCTCAACAACACAATACTTCGCAACAACACAATACTTTTCAACAACACAATACTTTACAACAACACAATATTTTACAACAACACAATGCTTCTCAACAACACAGTACTTTGCAACAACACAATACCTCGCAACAACACAATACTGCTCAACAACACATTACTTCTTAGCAACACAATACTTCGCAACAACGCAACACTTCACAACAACGCAATACTTCTCATCAACACCACACTTCGCAACAACGCAATACTTCTCAACAACACATTTGCAACAAAATATCGAACCTTCTTCAATCGAATCTGGACAATTCTTGCATTGGCGCAATCGGAAATGCAGTCTGCTGATGTCGTTGCAGTGATGCAGGAAGGAGAGAGGACTTCTGCAGTAACACTTTTTAGAGAGGAAGCTGTAAACAAGATGGTGGGGGGATGCCAGAGGGCAGGAGGAGCTTGTGATGTCACCTGTGAATAAAAGTGGACGAAGTTTATGGCGCAGTCTCCAGTTATGAAATCCTATTAACAACAATAACAGAGCGTAACGTTTATTGTTGGCATTATTTTACGAGATTATTATTATTAATCGTGTTTTCTCATCTATAAGTCGACGTTCGTAATTGATTGATGAGTTGATTAATTAATTAAGTGATTGTTTGCTTTCTTGATTGATATTAATTTAAAGTCACAATCGCAAAATTTACGTTACAACTCAGGCGTGAAAGAATTGATGTTGTTTTGTATGAATTAATGCAATAAAACACGATCGCCGTAGCATTTGATGACTCGCCACACAATTGATGACATGTCATAAACGTCAGTCCGCCTGTTCGCAAAACGTCATCATTATTATTTATCTCTTTCATAACACGGCCGTCATCGTTGTCATGGATACAAACGCGCAAAAAGCAGCCGACACGTGTTCTCGTTCCACGTCGCGAATTCGCTCGGTTACGACGAGGATGTCACACATTATCCATGCTTGCTTGCTTGCCTGCCTGCCACTGCGCCGTCTTTGTACACGTAAACTTTTTGTCTGGAAGGGATATGAGCAAGTTTGTCATTATGTTGTTGGATGGAGAAGTTGAAGAGATTTAAGGGGCTGGGTGTGGGTGAGGGCTGCAGGCGGGTAGGGCATGGTGGTGGTTGTGGTATAAATTTGATCAAACGCAAATACTTTTAAATATAGCTCATGGATGAAGTTTTGTTAAAAAGATTAATCCTTATTGTTCAGTATTAAAATAATGAGCAAATGAATATTTACATATTATTTAACAGTATGAAAATAATAAATAAATAAATATTTAAAATATAAACAAAAGAATAAAAAACAGCTAAATGAATATCTGCAACAAGCTGGTAAACAAAATAAGTAGTATATTTTTCTGGGTTGTACAACTTTATCACACTTGGAGGATTTGCTAAGCAGTAGGAGTTAAACAAGCCCCCTGCTCTCTAAATCATGCCCCTGGGATACGTGAATTGCATTTATTTCAAAAAAATTCAAAATTTTTTCCATATTTATTTAAAAGAAAAACAAATTTGAGAAAAATCTTTGGTGGGGGCCTGCCTAACCCAAATGACGCCCATGGATTCGTCAATTGTCTTCAAAAATTTGTTTATGTGCAAATTTAAAGTCAAAAGATCAATTGGAAGTGGTCGCAAAATCGATTAAAAGATTTTTGATGTACAAACAAACAAACAAGCAGACAAACAAAAAAACAAGCAAACAAACAAACAAACAAGCAGACAAACAAACAAACAAGCAGAAAAACAAACAAACATCAGATAAAGCTAATTAAAGCGTGGTATTATGGTGATCTTTATTTTATGTATAATTTATATTAGAAAGTTGTGATGGTCATTGTCACGCCCGCGTAAACGCAGGTGCGTGCCTGGATCTAACTTTGGGATTTCCGGCGCAGGCGGTGCATCGGGTATTGCACAACGTTGCGTGTTTGGATTGTTGCGCGAATATTTGAACGTTTAAGCCTGTAGCCTGTAGCCTGGGGGGCTTGTATTTATAAGGCTGTCGCGAACTACTTCGGTCCCTTCTTCTTGTTCCTGCTTCTTGTTCGCCATTGTTCGCCATTGCTTGATCGAAGTTGAAACTGTTTTTTGTATCTGTCGCGTCGTTTGATAAAGTTTTCGAACTGTACTCGTTAATAAAACATCTAATACTGTTAAAGAGTGTCTTAAACTTTATTTAGACTCAAATTTTCTCCAGCAATATCGACGACTTCGCAAAGGCGGAATCGTCACATTGCATTTTTGGTGGCAGCGGTGGGATAGTCAGTCGATACATCGATCAGAGTCGTCCTGGGGTGGTGGAGTTCATCCAGTTGACGAAGTTCTACCGAGTTTGAAGATCGACGATTGACGATTCAGGTTGGAGAAAGAGTCCAGGCGGAGTTCAGACCGTTCAGTTCGACCACGTGGCGACATCCATTTCGCAAGGAGGGCCGATCCACATCTCAGGTTAGAGATTTTATCGTTGCCGGATTGCCCAGTTAGGTTTTTCTTGCTTTTCTTCTGTGTAGTAAGGTTTCATAAATATGATTAGAACCCCTACGGTTGAAGAGTCAGTTGCGCAGGATAGTCCAACAGGGATCCTTAGCGAGGAGCACTATCAATTTGTTGATGATAGTCGGCGTCCACGTAGAGTTAGTGAAGATACTAACGTTAGCAAAAATTTCAAATCAGAATTAGCTGAGCGTAAGTTAGCATTGCGCGAAGCAGAATTGGCGGCTAAAGAAGCTAAGTTAGAAGAGGATAGGGCGAACCGTAGACTTGCTGAAGCTAAGTTAGAACAGGAGCGTAGACTCGCTGACGCTAAGTTAGAAGAGGATAGGGCGAACCGTAGACTCGCCGAAGCTAAGTTAGAACAGGAGAGCAGACTCGCTGAAGCTAGGTTAGATGAGGATAGGGCAACCCGTAGACTCGCTGAAGCTAAACTAGAGCTGGAACGTGAAAGGATTCAGGACCACAATAGTCTTGAGGTTTCCTTATCCGTTCGCACTAGTCGCTTTCTAAATGCCATGAAGGGTATAATGGCGGAGTTTCCTTCAGATCCTGCTGCAATACCGGGGTATTTTCAATATCTCGAGAATCAGTTTACATCATACCAAGTTGATGATGATGTGAAACCCAAAATATTACAGGCCCATTTGAATAATAGAGCTCGATCAATCTTGAGTCGATTGACCGTTGTTCAGTTAGGTGACTATGAGGAATTAAAGCAAATTTTATTGCAGGAATTTCGGGTCACTCCCAGTCTTTTAAGGGAGAGGTTTTATGCTGTAAAAAGGAGACCTGGTGAGACTTATTCACAGGTAGCTTCTGAATTACACACAGCGTTATCGTATTATATTAAAAGTAGGAATATTGATGAGAATTTCCATCAATTAGTTAGTTTGATGTGTGCCGATAGGTTGAAACAACTAATGTCTCCCAGTTGTGCAGATTTTATTTTAACTCAGGAAAAGGATGATTGGTTAAATCATCTAGAGCTTTCACGCGTTGCGGATAGCTACATGGCCACACACGAGCATGAGACTAGACCGCCCCGATTCAACAACCCAAAACCAACAGATAAAGGGTCAGGGTCTCCCATTCCTAATAGAATGACTAAAATATACATTGATCCTAATATGGATAAGGATAAAAAGTATGGTTTATGCTTTAAATGCCATAAGAAGGGTCATTCGTTCAAGGAATGTCCTCTACATAAATTCCCTTCCTCAAACTTACCTAATCCCAGAATTAATTGTTGTCAAACAGAAAATTCCTTTAATTGTCTCGGTGATAGGAAAACATTTGTTGATGATAAAAATTTGTCCTCTCAGTCAAAAAATTCCTTTAATTGTCTCGATGATAGGAAAACATTGGTTGATGGTAAAAATTTGTCTTCTCATTCAGAAAATTCCTTTAGAGGTCTCGTTGATAGGAAAATATTGTTTGATGGTCAAAAATCTTTTCCCTGTCCCGAAGCATGTCCCATTATAGATGTTGATGATTATCACATTAGGTCTTATGAGAATGTATTTATCGATCAATTACCATCTATTCCAGCTTTGATTGATGGTGGTGCAGAAGTGTGTTGCATTAGAGAAGATTTAATTAAATCTCTTCATAGGGTACCACATAAATTTATAAAATTATCCGGCCTTAAAGGTCAACCAGAAATTGTAGGTTGTGTTAGATTAGTTGTTCGACCAGATCTTGTGGGTGATGACATTGTGAACCTAGCACCCAAGGTTCGTGCATGGTTTGCTGTCGTCCCAAATCTTAATGAGCAAATTATTATCACTCCCTCCGTAAGTAATTTATTGAAAACGATATCATTGTATGATACCGTTGCATACCCTATTAAGAACAAACAAAATGCACATGACTCTGATGTGAATGTTCCCAGTCTTGAAATAACTAATTCACAATATTTCGTTTTAGATGAACCTCGTAATGATGAGCATAGTCCAGATGTTGCATTAATTCTAGGTGAAGGTGTTTCTCGCGCTGCTGACGCTAGGAAAGTTGATTCACAGACCGATGCTGGTCAGAACATAGGTGTTTCTGTAAGTTCGGGTGATGATATTTGTCCAGGTGCTGATGCTAGGAAAGTTGATTCTCAGGCCGATACTTGTCAGGACATAGGTGCTTCTGTGGTTTCGGGTGATGATATTGGTCCAGGTGCTGATGCAGGCGGAAGTGATTCACGAACCGACGCTCGATTTACAACCATTAACGATGATTGTCAGGGGGTAGACGATAGTAATGATCCCGATGCGTTTGCTAAAGAGCAACATGATTGTCCTTCACTGAAGTCCTTCTGGTTGCTAGGTATAGATAAGCGTAAAAACTTTTATATCGACCGGGGACTTTTGTTTCACAAGGAGAATCAGTGGGGTCATTCCATAAAACAGTTGTGTTTGCCCAGGAGTCGTATACTTGCAGTGTTACAGATGGGGCATGATGCTCCCTATTCGGGGCACATGGCTGCCAAGAGTACACGGCAGCGTATTCGACTCAGTTTTTGGTTTCCCGATATGGAGAAACAAGTCCAAACCTATTGTGAGTCGTGCCCCGTGTGCCAGTTAAGGGCACCTGTTAGAAAAAGAGACCGAGTCCCCATAACTCCCATTCCAAGGGGAGATGAACTACCATTTAATCATTTAGTTATGGATTGCATAGGGCCCATAATTCCAGCGGGTGATAGTGTGACTGTCCGACCCAAGTACAATTATGCCCTGGTTGTTGTCGATTTGTTCTCCAGATGGCCGATGGCTTATCCATTAAGGTCATTAGATGCTAAATCTGTATGTGAGATCCTTATTCAGATCTTTATGACGTTTTCCATACCGCGAATAATTAGTTCCGATTGTGGTACGAATTTCAAAAATCAGTTAACGACGACTTTTCTTAAATGTTTGGGGTGCAGTCCTAGGTTTAACACCCCAGGGCATCCTGAAGCATCCGGGTTAGTGGAGAGGTGTAACCAGAGTCTTAAGAACATGATTTTTAAATTGGTTGAGGCACATCCTAAGGAGTGGTTTAAGGTTCTTCCTTTTGTATTATGGAGTTTACGTGAGAAACCGTCATCGACAACTCATATTGCTCCTTATACATTAGTGTATGGTACTTTGCCACGAGGACCACTTGCTATCCTCAGAGACTCTTGGAGTAACGAAAAGGAGTTACCTTTTCATTTAGGTAAGAATCCGTACAAATACTTAGCCGATCTCAGACAAAACCTACAGTTAGCTAAGGAATTTGCTGAAATTGCAGGAGACCAAGAGCAGAGCAATTACGCACGAAAATATAACGTTCGGAGCAGTGATAGGTCTTTTTGTGTAGGTGACAGAGTAATAATTTTAGCACCTGTAAAAGGGGGGTCTAAATTTATGAAGAGATGGCAGGGTCCCGGGGTAATAGTGAAGGTGAAAGCACCATACTCTTATTTAGTGGAAATTGAGGGCTGTAAACACCATCTACATGCAAATAAAATTCGGAAATACCATGACCGAATAGAAACCGCCATTAATAATAATTGTTCTGTAGTATACGAGAAGGACCACGAATTTGGTTTGATTGATTTTCCAAGTAAGTTTGATCCTTGTCAGGATAAACCTCCGAGTTGTAGGGTAGCAAAGGGCTGTTTGGACCATCTTTCACAGGATTATCGCACACAATTATGTGACATAATTGATGATTTTCCCGAGATATTCTCAGAATCATTAGGAGTTTGTTCTGTAGTATCTCACAAAATCGCGATTTCTCCTGACTTTACCCCCAAACACCTGAGAGCCTATAGAACCCCTGAATTGTTGAAGGTAGAAGTTGCTAATCAGATACAAGATATGCTTCGCCAGGGCGTCATTGTACCATCGCAGAGTCCCATGGTAAGCCCGATGGTTTGTGTTTTGAAGGGACCTAAGGGAGAAAAGGGAGTCCGTATAGCCATCGACTATCGTCATGTTAATCGTTATACGAAGGGAGACTGCTTTCCCATCCCCGATATCCCCAACGTACTTCAGAAGGTCGGCAGAGCAAAATTCATAAGCTGTTTCGATGCACGCAAAGGGTACTGGCAAATTCCTATAGATCCGGAATCAGCATGGTTAACGGCATTTTCTTGTGAAGAAGGGTTGTTTGAGTTTCGCAGAATGCCCTTTGGTCTAAAATCGGCGGGAAATACTTTCATGAGGGCGATATCGATGATCCTTCAACCAATAAGATCCTTTACGGAGCCGTTTATTGATGATTTTGCCGTTATTTCGTCTAGTTGGGAAGAACACAAACTACATCTTTTGCAATTCTTCACCATCATTAAAAATGTAGGGTTGACCCTAAACCTGGAAAAATGTCGGTTTGTACAACCTAAGGTGGTATTTTTAGGACATGTCGTAGGTTCAGGGATTGTCGCACCTGATCCCGATAAAATCGCCATCGTACAAGAGATCAAACCTCCCACAAATAAAAAGGAAGTCAAGCGGATAATGGGGTTGTTCAGTTATTTCCGCAACTTCATACCCAATCTAGCCCAGACTGCCCATCCTATCACTGAGTTAACTAAAAAGGGTGTTCCCAATAAAATTCTTTGGGAAAGCAAACATCAGGTCGCCTTACAAAAACTCATAGACGATCTTACCAATGCTACAACCCTAAGCACAATTGATTATAGTAAAGGGTTTGGTTTAGCAACGGATGCTAGTGGAGTGGCTGTTGGGTGTTGTTTGTTCCAGGGGAGTGGAGAAGGGGCAGAAGTCCCTATTGCTTTTGCCAGTCTGAAGTTAACCCCTACTCAGACGAGGTGGTCCACCATAGAGAGAGAGGCTTATGCTGTCGTGTGGGCTCTAAGTAAATTCAAATCCTGGATATTGTTATCTGAGATCGTGATTTTTTCGGATCATAATCCTCTCACGTACCTTACCGAGTCAGTTTCCAAAAGCGCTAAATTGACTCGATGGGCACTTGCCATCCAGGAATTTAATCTGACTTTCAAATATAGGTCAGGTAAACAGAATATAGTAGCTGACGTCCTGTCTCGATTAAGTTAGGTTTGGAATAGCTGTGGCTACAATTAGGTTTATTTATCCTAGGGTGTATAATCTTTGGTTAAATATTTCATTGTTATCAGAAATTGGTGTTAGTTATATGGGTAGCTTTGTAATGTTCTTTGGTTAATTTCTTTCTCTGGGCGATCTTGGTTAACGATAAAGTGGATCGGTCGCAAGTTTTTATTTGCAGGTCTCCAGGAAGAAGAGCGCGTCACTGAACAAAGAGCTGCAGGACGTCTCCTTTGTCCTTGCTCGGAAGGTTCTTCGACCACGTCCTTCTTTCGCGTGTGGCTCATCGTCGCGACTGTTCTGGATTTGCAGGTTCCCAGACGAGCACCAGGAAACCCGACGACGAAGGAAACCATTCAGTCAACCGGATCCACACTCAGCCAACCGGATCGACCCAGATCAAAGAATGAAGATATGGCCGATAACGAGAAGGATCGTTACCGACTTTAGGGGGGGAGGTATGTCACGCCCGCGTAAACGCAGGTGCGTGCCTGGATCTAACTTTGGGATTTCCGGCGCAGGCGGTGCATCGGGTATTGCACAACGTTGCGTGTTTGGATTGTTGCGCGAATATTTGAACGTTTAAGCCTGTAGCCTGTAGCCTGGGGGGCTTGTATTTATAAGGCTGTCGCGAACTACTTCGGTCCCTTCTTCTTGTTCCTGCTTCTTGTTCGCCATTGTTCGCCATTGCTTGATCGAAGTTGAAACTGTTTTTTGTATCTGTCGCGTCGTTTGATAAAGTTTTCGAACTGTACTCGTTAATAAAACATCTAATACTGTTAAAGAGTGTCTTAAACTTTATTTAGACTCAAATTTTCTCCAGCAATATCGACGACTTCGCAAAGGCGGAATCGTCACAGTCATGGTCAGTCAGAACTTTTTCAAATATAAGAAAAATAATTAATATTACAAATAAAACGTATCAAGCTTATCAATATGAAAAATAAAATGTCTTAAAAATTTATTTGTAGCTCAATTATTTAAAGAGCAGCGCATGTAAATTTAAGTATACATATTGCTAGAACTCATCTCTCACAAACAAATCAAAAGGATACAAGCTCAGTTAAATCATAGGTGAACATACAAACAAAGTAAACGTAAAAGTAAGAAATTAAAAGTGATTAAAACACAAGCAGAACACATGTGTAAACAAAAACAAAATAAACGTGTAAACAAACACATAATAAACATTTAAACAAAAACTAAATACACGTGTAAAAAACATAATAAACATGTAAACAAATATGTAATACACATGTAAACAAAAACATAATACGAACGTAAACAAAAACATAATACGAATGTAAACAAAAACATAATACGAATGTAAACAAAAACATAGTACGAGAGTAAACAAAAACATAACACACATGTAAGCAAAAAATACACATGTGAACAAATACATAACACACGTGTTAACAAAAAGGAAATATATATTTAAGCATAAATCAAAAGCAGGCGCAATACATAAACACAACCGGAACTTGACGCCGACAGAAACGTGTCTCATGTATGAACAGCTAAAATGCAGATAACAAATTGGATAACAACTTGGAAGAGACGTGGAAGCACATGGAGTTGAAAATCTTTCTCGCAGATATTTATGCCTTAAGATTAACCACTCCACTGCCAGACCGCCCGCCTGCAAGCCCTAATCCAAAGACATGAAATATTATACACCACAGCCTACACTTCAAATGGCTTTCGGGTGCGAGATGCCAAGAGGGAAAAATGACTTTCCGTATATTTTATACAGACTGTGATGCATTAACTTAGGAATTGTAATGCACACACTGTGATTGCCAATATTGCTTTGTAGTCGTTCATTTTGCGGGAGTAAATAGAAACACTTTTTTGGAGATTTGTTATAAAAGGCTACTCTCTCGCTCGCTCGCTCACTCACTCACTCACTCACTCACTCACTCACTCACTCACTCACTCACTCACTCACTCACTCACTCACTCACTCACTCACTCACTCACTCACTCACTCACTCACTCACTCACTCACTCACTCACTCACTCACTCACTCACTCACTCACTCACTCACTCACTCACTCACTCACTCACTCACTCACTCACTCACTCACTCACTCACTCACTCACTCACTCACTCACTCACTCACTCACTCACTCACTCACTCACTCACTCACTCACTCACTCACTCACTCACTCACTCACTCACTCACTCACTCACTCACTCACTCACTCACTCACTCACTCACTCACTCACTCACTCACTCACTCACTCACTCACTCACTCACTCACTCACTCACTCACTCACTCACTCACTCACTCACTCACTCACTCACTCACTCACTCACTCACTCACTCACTCACTCACTCACTCAC
Organism: Erpobdella octoculata; assembly: GCA_963978895.1. Taxonomy (NCBI): domain Eukaryota; kingdom Metazoa; phylum Annelida; class Clitellata; order Hirudinida; family Erpobdellidae; genus Erpobdella; species Erpobdella octoculata. The sequence goes on from OZ022240.1 coordinate 28,156,467, forward strand.
TCACTCACTCACTCACTCACTCACTCACTCACTCACTCACTCACTCACTCACTCACTCACTCACTCACTCACTCACTCACTCACTCACTCACTCACTCACTCACTCACTCACTCACTCACTCACTCACTCACTCACTCACTCACTCACTCACTCACTCACTCACTCACTCACTCACTCACTCACTCACTCACTCACTCACTCACTCACTCACTCACTCACTCACTCACTCACTCACTCACTCACTCACTCACTCACTCACTCACTCACTCACTCACTCACTCACTCACTCACTCACTCACTCACTCACTCACTCACTCACTCACTCACTCACTCACTCACTCACTCACTCACTCACTCACTCACTCACTCACTCACTCACTCACTCACTCACTCACTCACTCACTCACTCACTCACTCACTCACTCACTCACTCACTCACTCACTCACTCACTCACTCACTCACTCACTCACTCGCTCGCTCACTCACTCACTCACTCACTGGTTTTGAATAAGCTTCTATCCTCGGAAACTATATTGCTAATGCCTAACTTTATTTCTTTATCAACCTCATTACTTCTAGGGGTCCGGCGCAAGTATTCAGGCGGATTGATTGAGAAGGCAAGAAAAAAATTGAAATGGGCGGGGCGTCAATGAAATCACGTGATAAAAGCATAAACAACATTATACTGGTCAGGCGTTAGCGGAAAACTCAAACCGTTGGATTCATTAGAAGCAATTCGCTTTTGAATGCTCGTGTGCGTGCATGTGAACGAATTGCGCCTCTCTTGAATGCGAACCTTGTTTAATGCGAATCTTGTTTAATGCGAATCTTGTTAAATGCGAATCTTGTTAAATGCGAATCTTGTTTAATACGAATCTTGTTTAATGCGAATATTGTTTAATACGAATCTTGTTTAATGCGAGCCAGTCCGATGCATGAACGAAAAAAAGTGAAATCAGAAAACAGATCGAGCTATGATCTACGATAGGACATTCCTGGGTAGTTTAGTTTTGATACAGACGGTAGAGAGAACTTTAAAACTATTTGAACAAAAAATAATTCAAGTATGCAAAAAAAAGTTAAAACTATGCTTATAGTAAGAACTAGCTTTATTATAAACTCATTTTATTGAATTTTTTTATAAAAATAATAACCTAGCGTGAAACACAGCTGAAATTTTCATTTTACCGCTCAGTGTTTCTATGCGGTTAGCATAAAGTCATCAACCTAGCAAAACTTAAAAAAAATTGATTTTATAAAATACTAGCGGGGTTACCCGGCGTTGCCCGGGGTTTTTAGAGGTTTTTCTAATGTTTGTCCCTCTCGCTCCCGTTTCCTTCTCCACTTTCCCGTTTTCGTCGCGTTCCCGGTCGCTTTTCCGCTCTCGGTCGTTTTCCAGCTCCCGGTCGCTTTCCCGCTCAGAAGTTTTGTTATCGATTTTCTCTCTTGCTCGCGTTTCCTTCCAAGCTTGCTCTCCCGATTCCAGTCGCTTTCCGCGTTCCCGGTCGCTTTCCGCGTTCCCGGTCGCTTTCCTGTTCCCGGTCGCTTTCCCGTTCCCGGTCGCTTTCCCGTTCCCGGTGGCTTTTCCGTTCCCGGTCGCTTTCCCGTTCCCGGTCGCTTTCCCGTTCCCGGTCGCTTTCCCGTTCCCGCTCACGCTTGCTCTCCCGTTCCCGGTCATGCTTGCTCTCCCATTCCCGGTCACGGTTGCTCTCCCGTTCACGCTCATTTTTTCTTTTCCATTCTTTCATAACTTCTGTTAGCCTATAAAACGTAAAATAGATTTGCTAAGACTATATATATATATATATATATATATATATATATATATATATATATATGAATGTTTGTGGGTTAGTTTGTCTATTATAGAAACGGGAAAGCGACCCGGAACGGACAGCGAGCGGGAACGGAAAAGCAAGCGTGAGCGGGAATGGGAGAGCAAACGTGAGCGGGAAAGCGACCGGGAGTGGTAAAGCGACCGGGAGCGGGAAAGCGACCGGGAGCGGGAAAGCGACCGGGAGCGGGAAAACGACCGAAAACGGGAAAGCGAACGGGAGTGGGAAAGCAGGTGGGAAAGGAAACGGGAGAGAAAGAGACAAACATTAGAAAAACCTCTAAAAAACCCGGGCAACGCCGGGTATCTCCGCTAGTGTATACATAAACACAGACACAGACACACATACATGCACATACACATACATACAAACACACATACATACGCACATACATATATATATATAGTTCCCGCTCGCTCACCCGCTCCGCTCCGCTCATTTTGTGACGGATTTCAAATTTTTTTTTTATTTGACTTTCCCCTTGACTCTCAAGGTTGTGTGAAAATTTCATTACGATCGGATGAATGGTGTAGCAATGCCTAAAGGACATTAATATATATACAAACATTCATTTTTATATATATAGACTAGCGGGGTTACCCGGCGTTGCCCGGGGTTTTTAGAGGTTTTTCTAATGTTTGTCCCTCTCGCTCCCGTTTCCTTCTCCACTTTCCCGTTTTCGTCGCGTTCCCGGTCGCTTTTCCGCTCTCGGTCGTTTTCCAGCTCCCGGTCGCTTTCCCGCTCAGAAGTTTTGTTATCGATTTTCTCTCTTGCTCGCGTTTCCTTCCAAGCTTGCTCTCCCGATTCCAGTCGCTTTCCGCGTTCCCGGTCGCTTTCCGCGTTCCCGGTCGCTTTCCCGTTCCCGGTCGCTTTCCCGTTCCCGGTTGCTTTCCCGTTCCCGGTGGCTTTTCCGTTCCCGGTCGCTTTCCCGTTCCCGGTCGCTTTCCCGTTCCCGGTCGCTTTCCCGTTCCCGGTCGCTTTCCCGTTCCCGGTCGCTTTCCCGTTCCCGCTCACGCTTGCTCTCCCGTTCCCGGTCATGCTTGCTCTCCCATTCCCGGTCACGGTTGCTCTCCCGTTCACGCTCATTTTTTTTTTCCATTCTTTCATAACTTCTGTTAGCCTATAAAACGTAAAATAGATTTGCTAAGACTATATATATATATATATGAATGTTTGTGGGTTAGTTTGTCTATTATAGAAACGGGAAAGCGACCCGGAACGGACAGCGAGCGGGAACGGAAAAGCAAGCGTGAGCGGGAATGGGAGAGCAAACGTGAGCGGGAAAGCGACCGGGAGTGGTAAAGCGACCGGGAGCGGGAAAGCGACCGGGAGCGGGAAAGCGACCGGGAGCGGGAAAACGACCGAAAACGGGAAAGCGAACGGGAGTGGGAAAGCAGGTGGGAAAGGAAACGGGAGAGAAAGAGACAAACATTAGAAAAACCTCTAAAAAACCCGGGCAACGCCGGGTATCTCCGCTAGTACATACATAAACACACACACAGACACACATACATGCACATACACATACATACATACACACATACATACGCACATACATATATATATAGTTCCCGCTCGCTCACCCGCTCCGCTCCGCTCATTTTGTGACGGATTTCAAATTTTTTTTTTATTTGACTTTCCCCTTGACTCTCAAGGTTGTGTGAAAATTTCATTACGATCGGATGAATGGTGTAGCAATGCATAAATGACATTAACATACATAAATACAAACATTCATTTTTATATATATAGATATGAACTTCAAATATTAAAACTATGGATTTGAAGCAACGTTTCAATTTATATGTTCGGTACAAAAACATTAAATTGTCTGTCTCTTCTTGTTAGTGTTTTTAGTAAAATTTTTGTGAACTCAAAATTTAATTTTCAATCATATTTTATTTATTTAGAAGTTATTCATTTATTAAAAATAAATTTTAAATTGTTTTTTATTAAATATTATATGCGTTTATTAGTGGTCACTTTTCATCGTGTTTATCGCTGAGATCTTATAACTCCGCTGATTCTAAAAATTGCAATTCATTTACCATTAAATCATTATCAATATCAAATTCAAATTTAACAAACCAATTTCATTTTAACTCAAGCATAAAAAATGCTTTTAGTGAATAGCCGGCTAAAAGCTCAACAAATTAGAACAAAACGAGAAACAAACTAAAAGTGAACGAGAATTTTATTGAATTAATAAAAAAAAACTGTTGCACTAACAGTAACTTTAAAAACGAATTAATGAATCTTCGTCGGAAATAAACTTGCATTAAAAAAATCAACTTTTTAGAGCCACTGGAAGTGCTTTAAGAAACCTTTAGAAAAAATTAAACAAATTTGCAAGTTAATGTAAGGATTATAATAATTAAACAAAAGTGTGATTGAGTGATTGCTTTGTGTGGGTGGGTTTCTGTGTGTGAAGGAGTGTATGTGATTGTTTGCATCAATGTGCAAGCGGGAATGATATGACGGATGAGCGGCGAATGAATAATTACGACCATGGAACAAGTCATTTAACAAGAAAGAAATAAACAGCCTTAAATTAATAACACCTGATTCTATCTAGAAATAAACAAAAACTTGTAAATAAACATTCCGCTACAAACGTAATGGCATACAATATATAAAAGTTTGTTATAAATATATAAAATTACCATACAAGGGTATGGGCGGAAATATAAAGAATTGGAAAACACGATCTTGAAAATAGAATGCAATTTATTTATAGCACTGTTTCATGTTTTGCATGAACACGACGATCATTACGTAGGCACCCTTATTTCTGTAATGTTTAAAAAAATATTATGATGCCTTTGGGAAGTTTGAGAACACTGTCTGGACATCTGGATACCTGGGTATGTCCATGTCTCCAGGTATCCATCCCCGAAATACGCCGATCGATACACAACTTGAATACATCAACAAAACAATTTGGCGACCAAAACGAAATTCTACATTTAAAAAAATAGAATCAATTTCTTAAAAATAAATCATAAAAAACTTTCTAATATTAAATAATATTTAAAGTTCTTTTTACTTAAATAAATAGATGATTAATGCATTGATCGAGGTCATATAAGCTCCAACCTGTGGTTAATCTCGGCCTTTTTGCTCAATCGAATTGATGTTTTTGTGCTTCTTTATTTGTCTGCGTATTTGACTGCGTGCATGTTCGTCTTTTTTTTAAAGTGAGCGATAAAAGAGGACAACAACATTTAATCTTTCCATTTTCTAAAGTGCTTTCGGTCGTTACGGAACGTTTTTCGTTCTCCAAATTTCATTTCAGTTCACTTTGAAATAGAAACGCACGATCAGCTTTTATAATAAAATGTAAACTGATTATTAAATAACACGCACAACTCTAACACTGCCGATGCACCAACGTTTTTTACAAACACTTACATGCAAATATTTATATACATACAATTCACAGATACATATAAATACCACACATACATATTCTCACGCACATACAAATATAAAAATTCACGCAAACATCGCACACACAACAATATCACACGGAATTAGTAATATACAGATAGAGAAACAAATAAATCATTTAAAATCACACAAGTATTCAATTTTATTGATTTTCATGACGTTGCATGAAGTCGTTTTTGATAGTTATATAATTCTATAATATATTTTATTTCATAAAATATTTTTTTGCATCGATATCTTTAATTATATGTTTTATCAATATTTTGGAGGTTATTGATTTGAGTTTATATATATATATATATATATATATATATATATATATATATATATATATATATATATATATATATATATATATATATATATATACATATATTTATTTGTTGAATTGTACGTTATCGTTACAACAGGTAGCTCTTTTACAAAAAGGCTTTTGACCCATCAATTCAGTCGTTCGTTATCCAATATTGTTCATAGTTCTTATTGAATATTAAATTATGCTTTGAAGGAAAAAAATATGCTATTGGAAGAAAACCTCAGATACAAAAAAGTTACGAGATTGAAACCAAGTTATCGATAACTGAAAAATGGAATATAATTTGAAGGGTACGTGTTTTTGTTTAAATGATAGCTAAGATGTAGTACCGCTAGCATTAGCCGACTTTGTAATAATTTATTATTGACGAGTAATTATGACTATAAGACTCTGAATTAATTTATCAGTTTTTTATAATTTTCAACATTTCAGAGAAAACTGGAAAGTTAAATTGTAATGAAAATCTTATATGCAACACCGATTCAATTTTATTGATATTTGCAATAATCCTCAACAAAGCTCAACGCTAATCTTTGGAACTTGCAGTTTGACTAGACACGGAACACCTTTCACATGAAAAACATAGTTGCATGTTATTAAGTTGGTACCTTCAAGCATTTTGATATTAAACATATTAGAAACATTTATTTTTTTGTTTCGTTTTTTATTCAGTCAAACTGAGCTACAGCAACGCGAATCCGGGTACTAATAATGTGTTGGTTTTAAATTTTTTTAATGTTTAAGCCATAATTTATACAAGACAAAATGGCGGTCAATAAAAAGCGAAAAATATTGAATCTAATCAAAAAAAAAGAAACAGCAAGAAAAAAACGTCTGAAAAGTATCTGCCCTTTGCCCTCCCGCCCCCTGCTTCCCCCCCCCCTCGCTACGCAACTGCATGTCAATCTTGAAATAATGTATTAAATACGCCTAAAGACTAAACAGAGTAAAATAAAAGATATAAAAACATTTCAAAAATACTCTTTTACTTCTAAATGCACTAAGAAAAAGAAATAATTCCATTATGTCTTCCAATTATTTCCTAAATAGTTTGACAAAATATTAAAGCGTGGGATGTTCATTTTATATGTTTATATGATTAAAAGAGTTTGTAAAAAAGAACTTCCCACGGTTTTATTTTTTGTAATACTATTGAAAAAATATATTTGAATGACAAAAAAAATATTTCTTCTTTTTTAGTGCATTTCAAGGTAAAAAAGTGTTGTTGTTTTTTTTTTATATATTCATATTATTTTTTGAAACTTTCAATATTATCCTTTTATCATCATTTTGAAGAAAAATTATCACTATTTTGTTTAGAAAACAAAACCCAAACATGTTTATTATTTCTTGTAATACAAACAACTAGATGTGTTAATCTCATGGAGTTGTATAAAATGTTTGTAGTTTTTTTGCGTTCCGCTCGGATGAGCAGCATTAAACTGCATTATATCTTAAAATACTCATAGCGTTTAAGAACCTGTTTTATCAAATGCATGCTTGAATGACAACTGGCTACATACTGACACGAGAACTGACTACATGCTGACCAGACAACTGACTACATACTGACACGACAACTGACTACATACTGACACGACAACTGACTACATTCCGCCACGACAACTGACTACATGCTGATCCGACCACTGATTACACGCTGACCCGACAACTCACTACATGTTGACACAAGAACTGAATAAAAGGTGACACGACAACTGATTACATGCTGACCCAACAACTGACTACATACCGACACGACAACTGACGACTCAGAACCACACAAGCGGCAATAAAAACAACAATGCAAACAAGAATCTAAGAAACAAGCCAAACAATTTAAATACAACAAAAAGATTTTTGCTGACGTCCAGAAGAATATGTAATATTTGCTTGCCTTCGGCAATGAAGACAAAATATTCTTCAGTTTCGTATTTTCGTAGTTTTTGATGCCAAAAAGCGAATAAATGAAAATTTTATGCAACGATTACCATCGCACACCTTTTTAGCGAATAGCTTACCACGTAATCTTATAAAGATCATAACCGTTGATAAGTAATTATTGTTCTCATAATCTTCATAACAACAATTTAATTTGTTTTTTTTAATTTAAAAATTATTTCGCAACATTTTTTTTCCATTTTAGTTTCTTTTATTAAAAAAAATCGATTTTTTTTCATGTTACTAAAAAAATCTTAATTATTTCAAGGTAAAAATTGCACCCTATATTTTACCATGCCATTTCTGTATCCATGACAACAAGCGTCAAGCTATTTTTTAATTTCTCTTTTTTAATATTTTTTATTTTTCGTTTTTCAGTTTTTATTAATTAATTTTTTCTTTTTTCTTACATAATTTCTTTTTTCTTACATAATTTCTTTTTTCCAGTCACTCATTTCTTATATTCCCATTTTTAATTGCATTTCTTTTTTCAGTTTTTTTTCAGTTATGCAGAGCGCATGCGATAAAATCTTGCACAATCTAATCTGTGGATCTTCTTCTCCAGCCCATTTCATCCTGACTAACTAATCATCTGACTCATCCCATCGCCACGCTACTATTAAAAACCGAGATTCCGATAGTTAATTTTCATAACCGATTGAAATTTATGAAGATCAAAAATATTAATGCTGTAAAATACTCACGGGGAGAAAGGGGGAAAGTTCAGGGTATTCTCGTGCATTTCCAATCAAACAAACGTTATTGATATTTAATGGTATTCGCATAAAATGATTAATATTTTTCCTTTTTTAAATGTTATTCATATTTAGCGAATACAATTAAATATCAATTACGTTTGTTTTATAAAATGCTGTGGAAAGTAGATAATAAATTTGTCGAGTGTCACAGTGCTGCGAGAGATCACAGTGTACTTAACGTATTTCTTTAGACATTAAAGCGTGGAACGCAATGTGAGCGATCGTTAGAGTGCAAAAGAAAGCGTGGCACGCTTTTATGTGACCTTGCGAGTGATAACACATGTGAAGTTTACCGTTAAGAGAACAACTTTGAAATTAATTAATTAGTTATTCATCGAGGTAGGATTGTGATTTAAATGTTGTGTGTGTTTATCTCTTTCGGAAACATATTCTTACAATTATTTTTTTTACAAATTTGTGATTTATGCCAAGCCCAACCCGACCAGACCATGCCAAATTCAATCAAATCCAATGCAATCCAATGCAATCCAATGCAATCCAATGCAATCCAATGCAATCCAATGCAATCCAATGCAATCCATTGCAATCCAATGCAATCCAATGCAATCCAATGCAATCCAATGCAATCCAATCCAATGCAATGCAATGCAATGCAATGCAATGCAATCCAATTCCATCCAATCAAATCCAATCCAGTTCAATCCAATCCATGTCTATCCTAACCCAACCCATTCCTGGGACATCACTGATCTGACAAGCCTACACTGTTACTGCTGACGGATGCAAAGCACCAAAATGACGACAGACATGTCCGCCATAATCATTTTAGATTTTAGTTCGTGTCGTCGCAAAATTGATGGCCGTTTTATCACCGTCCATATCAATGTGGCAACTAATGTCAAGTTAATGAGGTGTCGGCGATGAAGTTATGATAATGATTATCATCAATATTATCATTGGTAAAGCTGTTGCAATGCCTATCCTCGTCATCGTCATCATCATCGCCATCACAATAATTAATAATTTAGGTATATTAAAATTATAATTAAAAATAGAAATATTAATAGGAAACAAAATAAGCATAATCAGCATCGTCGTCGTCATTATTATCAGCACCACAGCCAGAGTTTCATGTATCCATGTGATATTCGATTTAATCTCAGTTATGATTACAAACAGCACAAAAGTAGTCGTAAAAATGAGACAGTGGTGTCATTATCATAACTCAGCACTGCCTGATCATTAGGACGTCACAAACACTCAATAGAAATCACGATATTTCGACATTCGCATGTAAAAAAACAAAACAATAAAAATCTTTTTTAATTTAAATACAATTTATTTATTTACTGCTATTTATGCAGTTGACAAATTGATTTTTAAGCATTTTATAAGTGGCAGTAAGCTTTGTGGAGGAGAGAACCGTCGAAACAGGTGTGGGATGGATGGTTGGGGGAAACATGTTACGGGTAGGGGGTGATGAAATTGAAGCATGGTTGGAAGGAGGAGAAATAAAACTTTATGCAGCTTCTCATTATTTAAGCTACATCAGCAAGGATGCTAACCGGTGTTTAATGTTCTCCTGGAGCCACCTAGCGTGAATTCATTGCATGTGCCGTTTGGAGGGAATTTATTAACTGGAGACTTTTAATTATTATAAAATAATAATTATAAATTAGTAATTATAAGCATGCACGGAGATGCTAATTAAAAAGAAGAATTATTAAAAGATTTTTTTAGGTTGTGAGGTTTGAATATGATTTGAAGCCAATGAAATGAAAAAAAACTGTTTTTTTCATATTAAAACAATTTTTAAAACCATTCTCTTTGTACTTTTTGTTCGTTTATTGTTGTGAGATGAAAAGTTCTTTTGATGGAATGAAGATGGGAAGTGCTTGTGTGATGCTTGTAAAATGAAAGTTTTTGTGTGTGAAACATTTCGTACCTCGGTCATCAGGCTTTCTACTCATCCGTCCATCCATCCATCCATCCATCCGTCCGTCCGTCCTTCCGTCCATCCATCCATCCATCCATCCATCCATCCATCCATCCATCCATCCATCCATCCATCCATCCATCCATCCATCCATCCATCCATCCATCCAGCCATCCATCCAGCCATCCATCCATCCATCCATCCATCCATCCATCCATCCATCCATCCATCCATCCATCCATCCATCCATCCATCCATCCATCCATCCATCCATCCATCCATCCATCCATCCATCCATCCATCCATCCATCCATCCATCCATCCATCCATCCATCCATCCATCCATCCATCCATCCATCCATCCATTATCCATCTACTCGTCCATCCGTCCTTCCATCCATCACCAGTCTGCGGCTCATAAATCATATCTCGATGTTGTTGTTGTTCATCATTCATTCAGATGTTGTGTTCAACAGAGCCGGCATGATAATTTTTAAACTTCATTCCATTAATCATAGAGCAGGCTGCTTTTTTAAAACCTCCTTTTCGAAAATGAAGAAATAAAACTTTCAACCAACCGTGGCCTCGCTGCATCGAAGCGTCCAGCAATTACTGATAATGCATCGCCTTGGGTCCACGTTGTTGTAGAACGTCACAAGATCACGTGAAAGCGCGGATGGCAAGCGGCTGTAATTAATGTTACAATACTTTGCATGGATGTCTACATTGGGAGTGCCTGTAATTGATGTTACACTTCCTTGCAAGATCTTCTACAAGGAGTTACTGAGTGGAGAGTTGCTCTCTTCTTTTGGTCACGTGATATGAAATCTCATCGTCATCATAACTTCATGCGTAAAATTTAATTAAAAAAATTTGAAATTCTTCGGAATAAAATATCGGACGTTTATATAACGTGCCTGTTTCCCTCTGGCTTCATAATTTGTGTATGTGTGTCGGTGCATATGTGAATGTGTTTGTATGTGTGTTGGTGCATATGTGAATGTGTTTGTATGTGTGTTGGTGCACATGTGGATGTGTTTGTATGTGTGTCGGTGCACATGTGAATGTGTTTGTATGCGTGTTGATGCATATGTGAATGTGTTTGTATGTGTGTCGGTGCACATGTGAATGTGTTTGTATGTGTGTTGGTGCATATGTGAATGTGTTTGTATGTGTGTTGGTGCACATGTGGATGTGTTTGTATGTGTGTCGGTGCACATGTGAATGTGTTTGTATGCGTGTTGATGCATATGTGAATGTGTTTGTATGTGTGTCGGTGCACATGTGAATGTGTTTGTATGTGTGTTGGTGCATATGTGAATATGTTTGTATGTGTGTCGGTGCATATGTGAATGTGTTTGTATGTGTGTCGGTGCATATGTGAATGTGTTTGTATGTGTGTTGGTGCATATGTGAATGTGTTTGTATGTGTGTTGGTGCACATGTGGATGGGTTTGTATGTGTGTTGGTGCATATGTGAATGTGTTTGTATGTGTGTTGGTGCACATGTGGATGGGTTTGTATGTGTGTTGGTGCACATGTGAATGTGTTTGTATGTGTCGGTGCACATGTGGATGTGTTTGTATGTGTGTTGGTGCACATGTGGATGTGTTTGTATGTGTGTTGGTGCACATGTGGATGTGTTTGTATGTGTACGCTTGTTTTAAAATATATTCCAGTGATCACATTTATTATGTCGGCATATCTGCTTTGAACTTTACGTGATTGAACCCTTATTTCCCCGGGACCGGAAAACTGTACATTTGCTGAAATATTCTGACCACATGTCCCCTCCAGTTATACAATTCAACAACTTTCTCACAAATAATTCAGTTTTTAGAATAACGACCTGACGGAACTTGTCAGAATTAAATTATAGCTGTCCGTATGAATACAACGGAATAAATATTTTTTTATCTACGACTTTTTGAACTAATAAAAAACCTTATAAAAACTTGAATTTTTTTTAATGTCTTAGATTTAATTTTATTGCACCTTTAAGGTTTTATAATTATTAATATTATAATCTAAATTTTTTGTTAAATTGCACTGCACCCTGAATCTTTTATATTTAATTTTAATGTACCCTAAATGTTTTATATTTAAATGTATTGTAGCCTAAATGTTTTTTATTTAATTGTATTGTACCCTAAATGTCTTATGTTTAATTTTGTTATACCCTAAATGTTTTATATTTAATTGGATTGTACACTAAATGTTTTTGTTGTGATAACCTGATATGTACAATTTATTGAATTCCAGTTATATGTTTCTACATGTATCAGCTTTTGTTTGTCATTAATATTTTTACAATATCTATGTAAACAATTTTTCTGAATTTTTAAGCGCATTTAATGAAATTGTAGTCTATTCAGTACGTAAATATTTCAACAAATTTCTTTGCAGAATAAATATAAAGCTGTATTGACTTCCAAAAAAACAATAAAAAAACATTTAAAGAGCCATTAAAAAATATTTTACTACCATGTTCTATATTTTAACTATCAAGTTCCCAATTTAAAAATATTCCTGTCAACCTGAAAAGAGTTCCACCTTTCCATATCCGGTGCAGTTCCATTTCTGTCCAACCAGCCGAAGCACCACTTTTTTTTCTTTGACAACCACTTTTAACATTTTTTTACATTAAACAAAACAAAATGCAGACTGAAGAAAGAACTAAAAATAGAAAAAAACTGAATCGTTAAAATGAAAAATAATTTAGTAGAATTAAGCCAGCCATAAGAAAGAATTTGAATAAAGTGCTTTAATAAAAATATTAAAAAATACAGAAATAAATTTGCCAAAAAATCCAACTTCTATTCATTACTGTCCATGAATAAGTGAAGAGAAGTTGACGTATATTTACATCAATGTGGAAGTGGCTGTGTCACGTGAGTGTCACGCGACAGACGTCTCTGTCACGTGGGTGAAGGGTTAAAAAAAGAAATTTTCAAGTAAAACCGTTTGTTCACCTGTATGTACGCACGTGAATTGTACAATATGTACTTATATTGTACAATATATACTTATCTTGTACAATATATACTTATAATGTAAAATATTAGAATATTATCAATAGTTTATTCATCTATTACTCGCTTTATCGACTTGAAAAAATTAAAAAGTTATTTTAAGGTTGAAAAAAAATATCAAGGCTTTATTTCTTTATCTTTCAATAAACTGCAAAACCATTCCAGATAATTCCGTATAGAATTTAGCAATATCGAAACAATATATACTTATATTGTACAACATATACTAACTTATATACACAAGACGTTATTTAAAGCTAAAATCATATGCCCGATGTTTTCGCTGATTTAACGTTTGAAATATTATTCAAGCTTATCTATTAAAAATCAATAGAAAGTTGCAGCAATAATAACAACACAAATAAAATGATAAATTTAAAAAAAATGTTAAACAACGGAAGTGTCACGAGTAGGTTTTGATAAGAAGAAGAATTTACGCGACTGCCCCTACCGATGCTAGTCTTATCAACGCGTAAGCACGCTTGTTCGCCGGTGTAGTGCGGAGACTGTACCGGATGCAGACGTTAAGCAACAAATAAAAGATATTAAATACAGCAGACACAACAACGTCCGACAACAAATAAAACATAAAACAACAAAATGAACACGTCACGCTCCGATGACATCAGCAGCAATTTTGGTTCTGACGAGATTTATGGAATGCCTACGTGTCCGGGAGACGGCCAGTGGTCTGACAGCAGAACCCCCCTTTACATTACTTTTTTCCTTGCTTCCCTCGCCAGACAACACCAACGATTTAAAGGAAGTTGTTTATTTTTCATAGACGTTGCTGCTGTGATATTTTTCAAATATGGATGAAGAGTTATTAGTATTTTGTAAGTAATTTTCTTAGAGCTGTTAACTTACATTCAAAGTTTTATGCCAAATCTCTAACTTTGATAGGAAATGCAGTTATTTGTACAGTTAAATTGACAAAGAATAGATTAAGGATTGATAAATGTCGTTAAATACGAACCGTCAATCAGCCATCAAGCAAGCAGGCTAACACACAACCACTATGCCACATTTGTCATTTAAATTATATTTAAAAATACAATGATTTTCTAGAAGTAAGTTTTGCATCAATTTATATTTTAGCAACTTTCTAACTTTAAAATTTCATCAAAAGTACCCGACATCAAACAATTTACCTCCAGTTCATTCATTCTTTTTTTTCTTCCCATCCCAAATACTGTTTGTGACAAGAGAAAAAATTACCACCATTGTTTGAAACGTCCATGGCCGAGAAGAATTATACGGGCCCACTAAAACACCGGCGCCCTCTCGCGGTCGTAATAATAACGGGACATATCACCTACCACGCCCATCCCTAGATTAGCAGGCTTTATGCTTCTCTTGCTTCCTGTCGGGAGAAGTTGGATTGAATCTGCGATCGTAACTGGACAGCAACTTTTGAACTTGCTTCAATTTCGCGTTTCATTTGTTGGCGTTGTTTCTTGATTTGATTTGCACTACTGCTAGTTTGTATATTATACACTATAATTTATATATTATTATTTTTTATATTACACGCTATATACACTATCAACATACATAATTTCCTATGTCTGTTGTCTCTCTGTCTGTATGTATGTATGTTAGCAATTTCGCGTAACGTGGTGGCCGTGGTAGTCAGTAGTTGATAAGATTAGTGCGCGCAGGTGTGTAATAAAAGTTATTACGCAATTGTGCACTGTCAGTCCTAAAGATATTAAGAGGTGGCGCTGTAATCGAAAAATATTATAAAATAATGAGATATAAAAAATCCGTCCTTTTTGACGGGCTACTTCTAGTAAATTCATAAAATGTTTTATATTATACGTTGCTTAAAATAAACTGTTTTTACCACGTTTTTTCTTGGCTTGCTCTCTTGTTTCTCTGTTTGTCCGGGTGGAAAAATGTGATCGAACTTTGAAGCACTTCACATCATCCTATCTTGTTCCGCCTATTACAAGATTAGTTATATAATCCGCTTAAAACGAATTACAAGATTAGTTATATAATCCGCTTAAAATGAAATAACATATACTGAATCTCGCTTATAACGAAATCGGTTATATCGGAGTCTGCTTATACCGAAATCGGTTATATCGAAGTAAGTTTATAAATCGGTTAAATTCTAGTTTCTCTTATTACAAAATCATTAATAAAAATTTCCGCTTACAACGAATTGTGCATATGCATAAGCATATGCATGTGCATTGAAGTAAATACGAAGAACATGAAATTTTAAATATTTTATTTCATTGTTGACATTTTAATGCTTCATATAATTAATTATCTGAGTTGAAAATAAATATTTTATGTTTCCATTTAAGAAAAAGTGGAAAATCGTGTCACAGTTGGATGTAAATTGTTCATTTCCTGGTGTCATTATCAGGCAGTTTGGGAGAGCAATCCTTCGATATGCAAGTCATGAACTTCTATATATTAATATCGAATAACAGTACAAATTCGAATCAAGAAAAAAACTCTGTAATCTTTCACTTTAATGGAAAATCTTTTTAAACTAATGCAAAGAAAATCTTGATTAAATACAAAATTGAATTAACAAAAAAGACATTTTATAACACAGAAATGCTTTTAATCATCAATTTGAGATGATCTGTGACAAAGTAAAATATCAGCATGCAGAGTAAAATTAAAGAAAACAATTTCATAAATAAATGTTATGCAATACAGACATATCTTCTTCAACTGCCATTTGATGAAGATTTTCCAGCTGATGGTAGTAATGCAGGAATGCTCAGCAAAATAACATCAAAAAAAGTTTTAAGTTTCCAACAAGACCATCATTGATTGGTCAAACGTTATGAGAACTCTGAGTATATAACCATTGTAGACCAATTGGAGGAGTGAAAACAACTCAATACAAATCTAGATTGATGAAAGCAATTTCATCCATTGTAAATACCATCGAGATTGTAACTGGAAATTGATAATATAGATATTAGAAGTTAGGGATTTCTCGTTCATTGCAGCCGATACTGCTCTAATTCTGCTATTATTCAAGCAATACATTCTTGGAACGAAGATATTTCTCTTATGCGATTGCACTTCTGGTTATACATATACATTCAATAGAATGTCACATGTTGGTCGTGAAGGAGATAAAAGACATATCGGTCTTGCAGAAAACCTTAGCAGAAGCACGATTCATGGATGTCTAGATATAACAACTGGATGCACAACGTGGCTATGGAACGATTATAGGCTCCTACCCTAGTAGGCATACATTAGCATATAATAGCAAGCCTATGCTTGCCGCTTCTTCATTATGTTCTCGTTCGTGGTTGTTGACTCATCGCTTATCCGTCGTTTTGATTATAAAATTTATATTAGTAAAATTTTAGTATTAAGTTTTCAGACTTTCACTTTTGGTTTTTGTTTCTTTTTGTTTGTTTTAGTTTTTTTAGGACCTAATTGGATTTACAATATTTTGTCGATAAACATTGAATCGCTCAAAATGGTAAACAAATGTTCAGCATTTGGTTGTCAAAGTGGATATTACAAAAATGAAGAGAACTCAGACATTTCGTTTCATTCCTACCCACTTCACAACTTGGAATTATGTGCAAAGTGGAATAAAGCAAACCCAAGGCGAGATTTTGTACCTAGCAAAAATTCGAAAATTTGTTCTCTTCATTTCTTGCCATCTGATTTTATGGAAGATTTTACTGATTCTAATAAATGGCGTTTGAAGAAAAAAATTTCTACTAATACTACAACTGTGTGTAATAGACAGAGAAGAAAATTGAAAGCTGATTCAGTTCCCACTGTGTTCAAGAATGCACCAGCATACCTATCGGCACCATCAACAAAACCACGACCCACTTCAAAATCTTCTAGTACTTATCGTCGTGAGATGGAGATCCAAGAAATGGAGGAACTAGGGATGGAATTTTTAGCAAATGATTCATTAGCTGAATGTAACTTAGATGAAATATTATGCCGCCTAAAAGATGAAAATCTTCCACCAGGGTTCAACTTTAACCTTGTAGAAAGAGTTCTTGTTATTTATGTGCTTGCTCTTGAAAAAAACATCCCAGTTATAAAATTATTTCATTTCAGTAAGACAAGTGGTTGAAAGCGAAACCAAAATTAAAATGATTTCACTTTTGAAACATTCTAAAGTTTCAATAAATATCATTGACGACTTTATTGATGATGTATCGACAGATTTTGAAGATGATTTAGAAGAAACTGCAACAGAAATAGCAAATTCCTTAAATAAGCTAGATTCTCCATGTAGCAGTGAGTTATCAACTATCTATTATATAGCAGGAGCAGTTTCTCATTCAATTCTCCATCAAAAAAGATGCTGTTCTTGCAAAGAAATTTTGTTGATGAGGATTCTCAAAATTTTGACGAGCATGACTTACAAAAGCTAGAGGTCTATTTGAAAGATGTCAATCGAGGAGGTTTGCTGAAACCATCTGAGCACACTTTTTCAGTTTGCCTCAACAACTGGAAAGTTTTTAATGCTCTGAAAAAATCAGAAACTAATTTTTCATTATTTTTATCTGCAACGAACAACCACAGAAAGTTATTTATTAAAGTTGTTGAACGATTGCTGACCGAAGAATCTTTATTGATTGAAGAAAATTTTTGTACTGCTGGTCATAATCTGAAAGAGTTAATTAGTTGTAGATTTTTTAATTGTATTTCAAAAAACTATGTTAAACAGATAAATGAAAATGTCAATAATAATATAGTTAAAAAACGTAAGTTGAACAAATTAACAAAATAATTCATTTATATTTCATTTTTACATGTCTAAATGAATAAAAATTTTATTCCTATGACTTCACAAATAAATTATTTCTTGTTGTTCCGTCAGTGTACAAGCATAACGAGCGTAGACACATAAACGAGTCTTATGCCTACTAGGGTAGGGACCCGTTTAAAGGTTGTTCTTCCAGGTGTTATATCTAGAATTCCTTGATTAACTATTATTTAGAAATCCATTGTGCAAATTGACATAACTGACAAGCCTATTAGTAGATTTGTTATAATTTCGAGGTTTGTGAAAAATATTGTTTGAAACGCTATTTATAAACATGTGAACCGTAAACAATTTTTTTTAAAGTTTTTTTATAATTTTGTAATTCGTAAACGAAAAATGTTTTCCAAAGTATTTTTTGTCTTTAAAATAGAAAAAAATTTACTATAGTCTTCTGAATACTTAATATGTAAAGTATGTTAGGATTGAAAATATAAGAAACTTTCGAACCAATAAGAAATAAACTAAGTTCTTTTGGTTCATTTTTAAATAAAAAAATTGCCTTTTAAGAAAGCTAAATAGTAATGGATTGTTTTCCTACAGAAAATTTGTAACTTAAAAAAAAATTTAAAGTTTTAATTGACTTTATTCTCTAACTCACTCAAATATATAAGTATATATTTATACTATAAGTATACTATACCTTCTGTTGTTTAAGTTAATATGCCTCTATCGACTCAGGCGTATGCAACCCGTTGGCGAAATTGTTCACAGGTTTATTGACTCTTTAGCAGGTTTATCGATTCCTTGGCAGGTTTAGCGACATTTTAAGTTGAGTCGGCAAAGTGTCAATGGTCGGTAAACCCACTGTTTCCAGTATATTGTACTTTTTGTATATTACACCATGTTTATATCTTGTCCTGTGCGTTATACCATGTGTGTATTACTCTTTTTTACCAATGCTTTTATTAACTCGTCGGCTCTGTTTCTCTATCTTGCAATCAATTTTTGAGTCACTTCCTGTTGATAGATTTTTTTCAAATTTTGCATACATGCTCAAGATAGAAGACAATGCAATATTCAATTATTAGTTTTACAATAAGTCAATTAATTTAGTTAATTTTCTTGAGGATTTTATCGAGGAGTTTCTTGAGGGTTTTCTTGAGGGTTTTCTTGAGGGTTTTCTTGACCACAAAACGCTAACCGACTGGCAGACTATTTTACCAAGTTAACACGAACCACACTCACTGACCGCGATTCTCAAGCGTGTACGAAATTTTCATGAAAATAGTTGAGATATTTAAATTCGATGCTTTTTGATGATATTTTTATTATTATTACCAATGCTTTTATTAACTCGTCGTCTCTGTTTCTCTGTCTGTCTGTTTGTTTCTCTGTCTGTTTCAAATCTTGCAATCAATTTTTGAGTCACTTCCTGATGATAGATTTTTTCAAATTTTGCATACATGCTTAAAATAGAAGACAATGCAATATTCAATTATTAGTTTTACAATAAGTCAATTAATTTAGATAATTTTAATTAATTTCGATATTTCGATATAATTAAGATATTTCGACTTTAACATAAAATAAAAGAGTAATATAAGAAAAAATTGATTGCAAAATTTGTGTTTTAATTACATATAAGAGCATTGGTTTTAAAAATTCGTTTTCAATTTACTTGTTTTAAATCTTATTTAAAAACTTTCATATTGTTATTATTTATACGTAACGGTGTATAATTATACCCCTTGGTGTATTACAGTGTTTTTTGTCATTTTGAGTTAGTTTCTGGAGACCAACATTTCTACAACAACACTCTTTGCAAACGAATACCAGGAAGACCATCTCGGCCATTAAATTAATTACATTATATTACGGTTAATCCAAATGGTAATAAGCATTGCCTTTATCTGCCACCTCTACAGTCTTATAAAACTTTACTTTGCCTGAAATAATTAACATAATTTATTCATCTCTTCAATTCAAAGACTAAAAATGTCAACTGGGACAAGCTGTCAAGCTGACCGGCTAACATCATTACCATTAGAACACGCCTTTTGCGAACGTCCGAAGAAGAGAAGAGGCATTTGTTTGGAAAATCTCGCGATGAAGAAGACATTTTCTTTTCAGTTGCTTCGACGCGACAACACGTCAACATCGCCGACAAGCACAGTCTCACGAAATTCTTCTCCTTCTTGTCCCACGCCGACGTGAAATTATATCTCACGTATTTTGACGGGGACGACGTTATCTGTGCCGTTTTATCTGCCGATATCGTCAGGATGTTTTCATTAATGTACTTTGTTTTTACATATTTTTATTAACTTTTACTTGTCCGGATGCTTATGGGATGTCCGTGGAATGTTCATGTGGTGTCCATGGGATGTCCATGGGATGTCCGCGGACGTTTTAAAGTTTGAAAAATTATTAAAATAAATTTAGAAGCATATTGATAATGATGACACAAACTTTAATTGTCATAGCAGCTATAAACATCTTTTGTTTACTATTCACCGGAGTTATATTGTCGCTATGAAATTTTATAACTTCTTAAAAGCATGTTTTTAATTTTTAAATCAACTTTTACTTGATCCCTCTCTCTCGTAACTTGGAAATTTATCATTCCAAGAAATCGCTTGCTTGACTGACATGTGTCATGGAAAGATATCGTTACGTGTCTTCTGTACACTGAACTTCTCATTCATTGACTTTTTATTATTTTTGTTCTATTATTATTTTCTATTTATTTTTCATTATTATTATTAGTTTTTTTATTATATTTTTATTTCATCTTCTATTTATTTTTATTTTAATCTCAAGATGAAAACAGCTGACCCCGTCTAAGTGCATAGTCTGCACGTTGGACATCACACCTGTACACATCTGCACTATGCACGCATGAACAATGCAGATATGCACACTGCACATATGCAAAATGCACTTAAACGAAATGCAGTTATGCAAATTGCACTTAAGCAAAATGCAGATAAGCAGGTTGATCGTGCTTATACTGTATGCAATTCTTAGTCACTTATGCAGACAGATAAATTTAATAAAAACTTGATGCATCGTATGCATGATATGCAATTATACCGCTCTTGAAAAAAAAAGACAATGATTTTAAAAATATTTTCTTGTTATTCCTCTTTTCTTTATCTTACTTTTATTGATATATATATATATACGCATGCATGTTCTTTTTATATTAAATAATTCGTTATAAACGGTGAAATACGGAATGAAGAGTACGACTGACTGCTGGAACTGACAATAAATTTCTTAATAATCAAGCGAACATATGCAGGCTGGCTCGGTCAACATAAACTCCAATCTTGTTTCGATGTTTCAGATGTGAATAAAGATTTCTTCGATGGAAGCATTACGTCACAACCATTTGCTGGCCGTACTAAATCCACGCTGGGTTTTATCAGACTGGATCGCATATCATCAGGGGCTCCGTTCAAGAGGATACAAGAGAAAACAGCAGACAAACAAAAGAGAGCATAAAATAACTGAAGAAAAAAATGAATTGAAAGCGAAAACTAAAAAGAAAATGAAAGCAAAAAATAAAATAGAAAAAACAACATAAAAGCAGGAAAAAAGGACGCGTTGAAGGAATCGGATCTGGTCAGAGTGACAACGTGGAACTTTTATTCGCTGGTAGCCATGTGAGGTCTTAAACGTCATATTTATGCCAACCTGGCGACCGTGCTCATTCCTGAGAATATCAATTGTGCTTTTCGTTTCGATAGATGAGTGTTCAATTACATGAGGAGACCGCCCGATGATGCAGTTGTGCGGATTTATGAAACAAGCTTTAAACATTGAATGTTTATTAGAAAGTGATTAATCTGATGGCATTAGAGAGTATAATTATAATGATACGATTGCAGGATGTTTGAGAGTCTGAAGCATTTCCATCTTCTTTTTGATGCCGTGATATAATGTTTAAAAAATCTATTTCTTATCATACGAGTGAGGTTCGCATTCACGGAGAGCAGCGATGGAAGAAAATAATTAAATACGGACGTCTCTATGAAACGTTACGAATTTATAAATGGATCACGACGATGACTGGTGACGTCACAGTGTGGTGTTATGATGATGATGATGATGGTGATGATGATGATGCTGATGATGGTGATGATGATGATGATGGTGATGATGGTGATGATGATGAGGATGAGGATGAGGATGACGATGATGATGACGATGACGATGACGATGATGATAATGATGATGATGATGATGGTGGTAATATAGCCAAGAATGCTTATAAAGTTTGTGGTATTGATGATGATGATGATGCTTAATACGATGACGTTGACGACCACGTGAAGGACGACGATGACTAATGACGACGTTTTAACATAACGATGACGTCATCGCATATGACTCACGTTTGACGAAGGTCAGGAATTCTCCTTCAGTCCTGAGATTGAGGCAGAGCTCCCTTGCCAACTCCTCCACTTGTTTTCTTCTCTCCTTCTTCAGAATGTTCTTCCTCTTCATTCCCTCCTTCTCTCTGCTGACATTTTTCTCCACGTCGTCATCGTTATCATCGTAGACGCACGAGGCTGCCGAAGTTTTTAATTTCATTTTTAACTTTTTTTTCAAGTTATTTTTCAATCGTTTAAAACTAAATTCAAAAGAAAAATCTCGAAAGAATTTTCCGATTAAAAACGAAATAAATTATTCACGTCTTCATAATAAACATCGAACAAAGAAAATATTCCCACAAGCATGCCTTCGCTGCTGCTGTTGATGATTTTGAAAAGAATTATGAAAATTTATTTTCTTTTAAAACTCAACTTCGAAGGTGAACAGCCGATAAAACGTGAACATCTCTTGTGACCTGTTAAACTTTCATAGGATCAGACTAATGGCTGCATCATTCAATTTCGAGGACAGTTTTGAAAGCTTCCGCCATTTTTTCTGCGATGATGAACTTCTTCATTCTACTCAGATTTCCAGTTGATCACAAAAGAGTTTCGAAATTTTGAAAGTGTTGAAATGTTTTAAAAAAAGTATTTTTCGTAGACAAACAAAAAGATTTAAAATAAAGTAATTTTAGAAGTAAACAGTTGAGGTAAATTTTTTAAACAATTTCAAAACTGTTTTTGCGGGAATCCATCAGCAGCATTAACAAAATCATAATTATGACGTGAGACTTGAAGAAGGTTGATCAACTGCTTGAGGCACAAGTTGTATCGGCAAAATGATATTAATAACAGTCAGTTAGTTGTTTTATACGTACAAGAAGTGAACCGTGAAAAATTTTGTTTCTAAAAATTCTTTATAATTTTGTAATTCGACGACTGAAAAGGTTTTGAAAACATTTGTTCTTGATGGTAAGTCTATAAAATAGGAAAACATTAACCACCGTTTTTTGTTGATGGTAAGTCTATAAGATAGGATAACATTAACCACCGTTTTTAAATACTTATTATGTAAAATATGTGAGGATTGAAAATATAGAAAATTTTTTAAATAAATATGGTATAAACAAATTTCTTATTACAAATTTAAAAATTTAAAAATTAAATGTCACTATTTTTTAAATAAATTCAAAAATTCAAAGTTTATTTTTTTACATAAGATTTGTAATTTTTTAATTTTTTTAGAGTTTTAAGTGATTTAATTTCATAATTCACTCAAATGTTGTCCTATCAATCTGAAAATTCAATAAAATGCAAAATCCGCAGCAACAAATAAACATATCAAATTTAAATTTGGTTATGATAATTGAAAATATGAGCTATTTTCGAATCGATATGGAATATACGAATATTTTTATAAAATGTTTTAAAATTTAAATCTCTTTTTTTTTTTAAAAAAGCTAACTTTTAGTTTGTTTTTTTACATAAAATTTTCAATTTAAAAAACATTAATGTTTTTATTGTTTTTTTTTCATCTATAATTCACTTATATTTTGACAAATCAATCTGAAAATTTAAAAAATGTAAAATCTGCAGCGACAAATAAATTAACTAAATTTCAACTTGATTGGATAACGGGAATTTGTTGTTTTTTAGTGGTTTAGGGTCCCAACGTATGGCTCAAGCAAGCACGCACACAAGCAAATGCGGTCAAGTTAATATAAAGGATTTAAAAAGTAGGAAATTTCAAGTCTTACTTTCTTTAATTTGAAGTACTTTTTCGTGACGAGGAATCATCATCAGACACAAGTGACATTCTTCTTTCCTTCAAAGTACGTAAAACGACGGTTTTTATCACAATTTTATTAAAAACTTTTAAATGTGTTAGTTATTACATATATCATTGTTTAAATGACTACATTCAATCAAATAAATGAATTTACCCAAAATAATCAATTCACACAAATGAATGAATTCGCCCAAATTACCGAATTCAGCGAAATGAATGAATTCACCAAAATGAATCAATTCACCCAAATAAATGAATTCGCCAAAATTATTGAATTCCAACAAATGAATAAATTTATCCAAATGAATCAATTCACACAAATGAATGAATTCACCCAAATTAATGAATTCACCCAAATTAATGAGTTCACACAAATGAATGAATTCAAACAAATGAATGAATTCACTTAAATTATTGAATTCATAATTATAACCAAAAGATGGTTTATGATTTTTACTTGAAACTGCATAAATTTATAAATGATGAGTTCTGATAACGTGAAATCTGCAAATCTTTTCGCTTAAAAGTTTTTCTTGTTTTCTGTCTACCATGTTTTTTCATTAATAAAATACGACTTTTGGGGCTGGAAAATATTTTTTATAACATTTATTGCAAAGAGGACATCTAAGAAAAAACATGATTTCATTGTGATTACATTTTCATAATATTCGCACGCCAAATCGCCTCAAAGATTTTTTGTGAAAAAATATAAAAAATTGAAAATAATAAATACAAACAGAAAAATACAAAAAACTCATAAAATTTAAAAACGGTTGTGAAATAACCAGTATTTTTCTTGCATGGTTCATCAACTCGTTCAAAATTTATTGAACATAAAGCATAAAACGTGCCCAGTTACAGACTGATATCTTTTTTATTTATTCTTGAGTCGAACAATACTGGACTGTTCCTTGATGGTAATGTTATCAATTAATCTCGAGAACACCCTGGTTGTCACAATTTACAACCGTAGAAACTGTTCTTGATCTAATGTACGACTCAATTTTGTAATCAATATTCAAGAAAAATTTTATACAAATTAACCTTGATATATTTATTTTAAAAAGTTTATAAGTATTTCTACAATATTTTTCATATTTTATAGCAATTATAACATTTTTAGTAATTTTGTCCATTTTTTAGAAAACGGGCCATTTGTAATTTATTGTTTTAACTGATTTTTAAAGATTTTTACTAACGATTGTTTGACCAATCAGTCTTTATTATATAATTATAATTATGTTTGTTGAATATAAGAAATCAACTTTTTTAAATTTAAATAACGTAAAATTAGGAGTTGAAAAATTTCCTAATGATGTACTCGCATGATTTGTTTTCGCCTTACCGAAGTCTCACTGAGCCACAAGTTTCGGATAAATTGAAAATTATAGCAAACTGTGGGAATCGCCAAAACAAAAAGCAATATGTAAGTTGAATTTACTAAATTTAGTAAAAAAAACATAAAATAATACTTAAAAAGATTCTTCAAAATTAGAACAAAATCGTGCCTAACAAGAGGATGTAAAAGAAAAAAAAGAATTACCTAAAAATAGAAATATTCGAGTTCTTCGAAGAGGGAAAAACACACAATTTGTGTTATAAAACTCTTCAAGGATGTTAAAAAAGCCAAACAAAAATAAAGAGAAAAATTTATTTAATGCGAGAAGAAACCTGTTATGGCAGGCAGATGACATTCTCACGTCGTTTATGTTCTCAAATATTTAATCACGTTTTCACTGAGACAAAAAGAATAAATAATTACACTTTAAAATATAATTGGGGTATATATATATATATATATATATATATATATATATATATATATATATATATATATATATATATATATATATATATATATATATATATATATATATATATATATATATATATATATATATATATATATATATATATATATATAATTTGTATGTACATATATCTTTATACATAAAATGCAAGGTGTGTTTCGTTGTGTGTTTGTTCGCTTATCACATCCGAACCGCTGGGGTACTTTGAACAAAATTTTGCTAGGGAGAAGGTTTCAGACCATATAAAAAATCGTTTTATTATTTCACGAGGAAAGCCTCAAAAACCCGAATAAAGCCGGCATTTCCTGCTAGTATTATATAATTTTACTCAATAAAGTTATTTAATAATATGACTGTTTGTTTGTCTTTTATACAAATTCAAACCGCTGGACAAATTGGAAAAAGTAGACATGAAAGTAGTTCTCAAGGAGAAAGAAAGATAAGAGAAGTTTTAAAATAAATTTTATGGCTAAAAAATTATCTTAGGCCAACAGTGCAGTTGTACAAGCATAAAAGATTATTGCCTAACAAAATTCATAAATTCAAAGCTCAGTTGTATGACATGCATGTGGTAAAGTTTTGACTCCAGCCCTTGATGATTATATCGTTGACTTCGAAGAGAGAGGAAAATTTTACAATCCTTACTGTCAGTTTCAATGCAGGAGTTTTACTCGCAAGTGAAGACAAGTCTTGATATCTTACTTATCATGTATCGTTCGATTGGCAAACTGTAGAAAACATCTGAATTTGTTGGCAGTGGAGATTAGTTCAAATTCTTAGGAATACACTAATGCGAATTTATATTCAATAGATGGTTCGATTTGTTAGATCATTGCCCATGCAAGTTAATAAAAGTTAGCTGATGCTGCAAAAAAATTTTTGAGGTTCGATTTTTAAAATATATGACTATAAACGTCTACAAGCAATTTATTATGCATTGTGACACATATGTTTTGATTTGAAGCATCTAAATAACAACAAGACCTTCATAATTGGCAGGATGGCCACTATTTTTTGGCATCACAATCGTTTAACTACTCAAATAAACGTTATTTGGTCTGCGTTGAATTTTAACCGGTCGGTAATTTAACTGAAGGTGAATTTTAAATACTCGAAGAAAGTTCCCACATGGGTTTGTACTACTTTGTACCAAAACGTTGTCACTGCAATTTATTAATGCAATCCTGGAAATATATTTAATAATAATATTTAGAGTTCCAGTAAGCTTTTTTTTATCACCAGTATATGTTGTGGTACTGACATGCGCATAAGTTGGGATGTTATATGGGGCGATGGGCCACATGAGCTTTCAGCAGAACTTGATAGATTAAATCGGACTTGAAGTCTGGAAGTCCTCAAGGACGCCGTCGGACTGAATAAGACGATCGCAAATATTTAAATATCAGTGACAGCTAATCAATTAGTCTAAAAAAAACTTGACCAAAGAACTACTAGACATTAAAATAGATTTAAATTTCTGTACGAATGATTTCACAAACGATCTTGCATTTCAATATCCAGTCTAATAGAAGTTATGAATATTATTTAGATTGTAGGATGAGCAATGTCTTGTAAAATTAAATTTTTAATTTGTAAGTCTTGATGAGATGTAAAGAAAAACTGCAAATATGTTAAAGATACGCGGGCAATCGTTTAAATTAGACAGATTTAATTGTTTCAAGAATACCAACAATAATATACGTGTAACGAATTGCACATCTACAAGAAAAGAAGCTCGAAAAATTCGTTTCTTCATCTGTTTTTAAACTTCTACATTTTCATGCGACCATATAGGTTTATATAGGCTTAAATAGGCTTATACATCTTATGCTTGACCGTCAAACTGTCGGCACTGGATATTCTCGGTTTTCAGAAAAAAGAAATCTGTTTTGACAAGTTTTATAATTATTTACGTTGCAAACAAACCATTTGATGAAATCTAATCGATTGAAAAATATATGTTTATGTTCTGAAGCTTAATTTTGTTCGTGGTAGAATACTGGAGAATTTCATGTTAATTTTAAAATTAAATTTTAATTAAAATTCAGCTGCTGCCTGATGTGCTTTAAAAATATTTTATTTGCAGAACTAAAATTAATTTTTACGAATGTATTTAAAATAAATCTTCAAAAGACAAAAAATATAAAGTTTTTGTTTAAAAATAAACTTTCAAAGTGCATCCACAAGTGCTTCAGAAAGGCTTCGACATTTCGAGTTTAATTTCCTGCAAATTCAATAACAACAACCACGCTTTTCAAGACTTACACTAAACTTGACATTTCAAGCATCGTTCAATAATAGCATGAAGATAACTTGGTTGATTTTTGTCATTTTTAAATAAAAATCGCGCAGATATCGCGCGCAAGTAAGGCACAAATCACAAATAAATTCTCATTACAAAACGATATCATCTAGGCAGTTTTAAACTGCAAAACAATAATTATAACTATTATGATTAATTCATTATGATTAATTCATTATTATTAGATTCATCTTTTTACATGAATGTGTGTGTTGTGTTATATCTCATTTAAATCAAATCTTGCAGCTTTGCTTCTCCGTGTTTTAGTTCCTATATTCATGGACATACATTTATATATATATATATTTTATATATTAACATATGTTCCAAAAAACAACATTTATGCACACACATTTATATCTTTTACAGCATTGCACATCATACATTTTGTTATCTCATACAAATGTTATTAAACATACACTGGACCTGGATGACGTGCCAGATTTAGTTCTCAGAATATAATTGAAGGAATAAACACCAAAAGCACACGTATACACAAGTATACACACCTATACAAAGTATACACGTGTATACACAAGTATACACATTTATACGCAAGCATACACACGTATGCACACGTATACACACGTATAAACACCTATAAACACGTATACATACGTATACACATCACATTCACATTCAACGTCTTGTGAAAATGTATTTTAGTTACGCAAATGTTTTGGCAACGATAGGGGAGACCGGGGCTAGTTGTAACATTTTTTTCTTTTTTTGCTGGAGTGACTAAACTACTGAATATTTTAAACCAAAAAAACTTTTAAATTATAAATTATGTATTTGATAATATATTCCCACAATATTTTTTCTTGACTCTATAATCACTTTGTATTTATAATACTTTTTGCGGAGAGAGTCGCTTGTTACAACCTACCCCGTTTTTGGGGCAAGTTGTAACTCGTTTGGGGTAAGTAGTAACGTCATATTAAAACAATAGGTTTTATTACAAATAATAAAAAAATGTATTTTTTACGAACTAATGAGGTAAATACTTACTGTTTTTTAACAGCAATAATCATTTTATTAAAATTTTAATAAACCCAATCATCAAGGAAGTTTTTTTAATATTCAGAATCTGAATTTTCATTGAAAACCTTTTTCTTTACTTTATCAATCTTTGTCTTTTCAGGTCAATTCGATTTTGTTTTTTGGTTTAGCTTCTTGCTTCTGTTTTTTTATCATTTTCTCTTCAAGTTCTTTCCAGGGTTTCCTTCTCTGGAGTGTCAGTCAAAACAGCTGACTTTTGCTTTTGTACAGCCCTGTTTGTTTTTTTTGGTGGTGCTTTAGGTAGAGATCTGATCTTTAAAGATGAAAAACCGGTAGACATATTTTGGATATCTGAAGGGCTTGGACAATCAGTAACAAAAGCACCAGCAAAATCAGAATTTTGAAAGATGTTGATCGGATTTAGTGCCAGTAGCAAACTGTCCCTGAGAATTGTAGGAATGTCATAAATAGTCATAGGTTACCCTGCATTGCTAACCATCCAAGAGGTTTGAGTTCTGTTGACATAGTTGTTGAACGCACCGTACACACCTATGTCCAAAGGCTGCAATTTGTGGGAGCAATGCGGTGGAAATGACAGCATGATAATGTGGTGTTCTTTGGCCTTTCTTACTATTTCAATGTTGACATGGGAGCTATGATTATCCAGTAAAAGAAGAACTGGAGCCTGTTCTGTTGGTTTTACGTGCTGAATGAAGTGTTCAATGAATTTGACAAATTCATTTTCAGTCATACAGCCTGAACTTAATGAATTCGCGGGAAAACGAACATGGGAGGAATCCTATTGCCTGCAGCGTTCACAGCGCAAATAAAAGTAACAAGCATTCCTCTTTCAGCAGACGTCATAGCTCCAACCTGTTTTTGACCTCGTGCGGCTACAATTTTCTTTGGTTTCTGAACGATGGTTACTCCTGTTTCGTCTATATTCCAAATGCGAAAAACCTTCATATTATGCTTTTGGAGAATGAACTCAAATTTTTGAAAAAAATCACTCACATTAGTTTCATTGAAGAAAGTGGTTCTGCTAAGTGACGTAGCCTCCGGTGTTCTAAGTGATAGTCTTAGATTTCTCTTTATAAATTTGGCAAACCAATCAGCTCCATCCATACTATGATTGTGCCATGACGCAGGAATGTTTTTAACGTTAAAACCCATTAAAGAACAGGCTTGGGGCAAGTTGAAACTATTTAAAACTTGCCCTAAAATTTTGTTACATTTTGTTACATCTAACCCCAGACCCAAATTATTACCATTTTTATTTCTAGAAAAAAATGATTGGCTTGGGTTTTGTGAAAGTACTATCATTTGGTAGCTAAATAAATGCATAATACAAAATAATAACAACATTTTTCAATTAGTGACCATATGATCTTGGAATCAAATTTTACGAACTAGTATTTTTTTAGGTTTTTTGGCAAAAAAGAGTACTCCTGCTGACACCGGGTCATGGAGTTTTCCCACGCAGCACTAATTGGCTTACGTCGTAGGCCCTATCTTAAAGAGCACTTGAGTTCAAAATCGAAACAAAATATTTGAAACTGGCTGCTACTACTTACCCCCGTTACAACAAGCCCCGGTTTCCCCTACTAATGGTTGTTGTTTATATTTTTAATTATAAGCTTTGATGTTAGATATATAAATACTTTAAATATACTCAAAACTGTGAATTCAATTTATGTATTCATTGAGTCCCAAACGTTTCAAGCAGACACACGCAAATTAGATCTGCAATTGAATAAATTTTAATGCATTCTCACTTATGAAGTTATAAGAATGTTGAAAATCCGCATCTTTCAAATTGCCATATGACTTGCGTGAAAGGAAACATCAGAATCGTCACAACTGATTATTACTTTGTCTTTAATAATTATGTTTCCCATCTGATTGGCGCTGATAATCTTGCAACATTGTCAGTTCCATTTGAATCATTGTGTGGTTTAAAAATCACCCAACGTATATCTGCCGAATGTCATTTTTAACAGTCAAGTTCTTTCGATAATTTGCTTGAAATTGCTTCAGGAGTAGAAATTATTTATTTTTTTCTATATATTATGTTTTTTGCAAACTTTGAAGTCAAATACCTTTCAGCTGCTAACACCAGAAGTTGAACCAGTCCATTATACATCTCTTCTTTTTAGTCCGGAAATCATGCGTCACCTCATTCTGTGTTCCGTCAAACGCCAAGCAATACACCATCTTCAAAGACAAAGGGCTTCTTATGAAGTACGACCTTGCTCAAGCATTCTTTGGAACACCGAGCTATACAAACATACAAACATACATCCAGTGCTGGTCGTACATCACTTCGCTATGGCTGCCCAGTGGTTTTGCTATTTTTTTCATTTTCTTTTTTGTTGCCAATGAAAATTGAGTTTTACAGTGTAAAACAAACAAAAACTATTATTTTTTCAAATATCAACAAAATAATAAATGAAGACGGTAGAATAGACACCTTATATGCTTTGAAATAATCATAAATCTCTAGCCACTACAATAAAACTGAATGATGATTGAAAATTTTGCAATTATACATTTACAGTGATAACCATTCAAAAACGAGGAAAGTTAATTAATGGCAATTTAACGCCATCTAGCGTAACGCGAATTTCTAACAAACCTACAAATGTACATACATATTGTATTTTCATAGCCGGTCAAAAATGACGGATTTTTTAAAATACTATTTTATATTATTTTACGATTGCAGCACGATTTTTTTATCTTTAGGACTGATGGTGTAAAATTATGTAATTACTTTTATTACACGACTGCGCGCACTAATTTTGTCAACTGCTGACTACTGACCACCGCGGCCGCCGCGTTATGTGAAATTGATTGCTAACAAACATACATACATACAGACAAAAGAAATTATGTATGTAGATACTAGAGATAGCCATCAAATGACGGATTTTTTAAAATATCATTATATATCATTTTGCGATTGCCGCGCTACCTAACAGCTTTACGCGAAGATTTAACATACGTATTTACATACATACATACAGACATAAGAAATTATGTAATATATATATATATATATATATATATAAACACTATTTATATGTCATCGCCGTATTTATAATTTGTACGTATACTATGATTACACATTATAATATGTATTTATAGATGGACATCTCACAAGCTTTAGTTATTACGCACATTTATTTAGCCACGTGATGCGTTAAAAGAACTTCCTCACGTCCACATAAAAATAACTCCTCTGCACAGTTCTAAAAAAGAATTTAAAAAAAAAACTTTTTTTAAAAGTTTTCGGAGCTGAAAAAAAACATTTGTTGATGTTTTGTGAATGTGAATAGGATTCATTTTTGTATGGGATGGTGAATGTGTGGAAAGGGGACAAGTGCCTGGAGGTGAGGATGGAAGGAAGGAGATGGGTGTACCAGAAGAAAGGCGTGGGGAGCCGTAAAGAAGGATGTGGATGTACCGAAGGAGGGTGTGAGCGTACCAGAAAATGGTGGGGGTGGATCGGTAGGGGGTGGATAGAAAGAAAAAGAAGTTGAAGTGCAAAGGGTTTTCTTCTTTCAATGAATGACTCTTTCTGCACTTCTTGCTGGCAGAAAAAGAAAATTAAATGAGATTCTTTAGAGTTTCCTGAGAGAAAAACTTTTATTTATTTATTTTATTTTGCTTTTTAATTGTTTAAAACATTCTGGAAGCTAAAAATTAAAAGCCATAAGTTTTTTCTTGAAATTCTGTTGATGTTTGAAAGTTAAATTATTTTGTTTCGGAATTGTTTTTAAGGACTTTCAATACACGTTGTCATCCACTATTTTGTGCTTCATACGTTTACTTTAAAAATTACAAATTTATGTTAAATTTGAAAACATTTATAAAACTAGAAGTTTAGAATAATTTTGTAATTTTGTTAAGTAACAAAAATATAAATATTTTGCCATTTCAAATAGTTTTTGTATTAATTAGATCAACTAATAGAAACTTTTTCAATTTTTTTGCTAATTACCTTCCAAACAAATAAGTTAAAGAAAAATTTTGTTTATTCAAATAAATGAAACTTTCAAAAGTTTAAAGGTTTAAATAAATACTAATGGTCTTAAGATAAAAAATTGGTTTTTTACACCGGAAAGCACACAACCGCTAACAAATGAGCGACAAAGCGGTAGAGATTTATAGAGATTAGGACATAGAAGAAGAAGAAGATGAAGAAACCACTGAGTCAAGGGAACAGTAACAATTGAAGACTTCATAACTCACTTGTCTACAATTAGATAAAAGTTCCTCTCCAACTGATACGTGCACTGGCCGAGAAAGTCTATACTGCGACCATTAATCTTCATTTCGTGTTTGTTGCGCTTGTTGTTGGTGCTGCTGGTAATGTTGCTGCTGTGTGGGGGGTGGAGGGTCCACAAGCCCTGCCAGCTGGATGGAAAAGTGCATTCGGGGTCACGTTTGTGAGTTTTGTTTGTGCTGTCTTCGTGCTTCTTGCTGCTGGTGGTGGTGGATCTCGTGTCCTTGCTGGAAGCTGCTTTGGGAAAGTGATAGAAATGTAGTTAGTGCTGTTTGAATTGATTTTTAAATATTTTTTTTGTATTTATGATTGATTGCTTGAGTGGAGATTACGTCGTGTAAACATTATAGAATTAAAAATATAAATATAAGCATCAGCAGGAATTACGTTTCATTATAATCTTAATAATACTAAAAGAAATCATGTTTATAAGTGTGATGATGATAATGATGTTAATTATGTTCTTGTTGTTGTTGATGTGAATGATGACGACGATGATGGTGATAATGATGACGACGATGATGGTGATAATGATGACGACGATGATGGTGATAATGATGACGACGATGATGGTGATAATGATGACGACCATGATGATAAGATAGGACGGCAATTATTTTATTCTCCTTCGTTAAGAATTTTTGAATTGAACGAAATTTCAAAGTATTCGCTCCACGAACACATCAAGAATATTAAATACGCCTACGAACAAAAAAAAAAACTGAACGACACTAACAAACTATATAAGACATCCACTCACATACAAGCAGGCATACAACTACATACATTCACACAGACACGAACACACACACATAAAACACACATGCAGAAATACATAAAACTTATTTTACAACTAAATTTTTTTTTTTCGAAAACGCAAAACTGAAAAGAGCGGTTATGGGCGACAATGCGTACCCTATAGGTCTTGTTAGTGTCAATTCTCGACACTGAAGGTTTTTGTACCAAAGACTTTTTTCTGATTAAAGTTTTTTATTAATTTTATTTTATAAAAACGTTTTTCCTTGAAACACAATCTAAAATCCGAAGAAGCAATTTTACGCGATTGAAAGAAAGATCAATGGCGAACTCAAGAAAAATAGATCATCATCGTCGTCGTCATCATCATCATCATCGTCTTCGTCGTCGTCGTCGTCACCACAATCATCATCACCATCATACATTTATGAAATTATACTTTCATTTCACAAGCAGAAAAAATATTTTTACAACTTTTTATGCCACGATGTTTTACGGCGAGCACGTGATCTGTCCCAGTTTGTTTTCATTTTGTGTTTTATTTATTTATTTTTTTACAAATTTCCATTCGAACTCACCTTCTGTTGACTTATTTGATTTAACGTTCGAATTTCGAACTTTCTCCGTACCCACGTGCGTGATTATACGTGTACGTGAGTGTTATCGATTGCTCATGTATGTGTGCATGGGGACCATAAGGGAGGAGAGTTGAGGGGGTGCTCATCTCCATGGAGGTCATAGGGTTAGAGTTTTTGGTAGGATTTCCATCCCTACTGAAAATCAAGTTTCCATATAGAGAGAAAATTTTTATAAACCAAAATACGACTGAGGAAATTTTCTAAGATTTTTGAGAGTATTAGCTTTAGGCATTTCTTACTTGTTCCGTTTAGAGTCTACGTCTATCTAAAGGTTGTTTTGGCGTACATACATATTTGTGTATGTTTTCAGATAGGTATGCATGTGTTCATATATGTATGCATGTGTGCATATATGTATGCATATGTGCATATATGTATGCATGTGTGTATATATGTATGCATATGTGCATATATGAATGCCTGTGTTCATATTTGTATGCAGGTGTACATATATCTATGCCTATGTGCATATATGAATATCTGTGTTCATATATGTATGCAGGTGTACATATATGTATGCCTATGTGCATATATGAATGCCTGTTTTCATATATGTATGCGCATACGTGTATATATGTATGCATGTGTGCATATACATATGTGCTTGTGGCTGTATCTGTGCATTAATCTGTGTGCGCATGTGTGTAAGCGTGTGTGTTTGTGTTCATTTGCGTGAGCTAAAAGTGTAACTATAACATGTTTTCTTATGTAGTTGTGTGAATACATATAATATTTTTATGTGCTTGAATATATGTGTCATGTGTGTGCATATATCTATATATGTTTATTAGTGGATGTGTGTGAGTAAAGAGTGCAACAGTGCACGTGTTTCTCCTACAAATCGTGCGCTTTAACTTCCCTGGAATCGATTTGGACACAACTACGTACATGTATTGCTGGTCTCCTTGTTAATGGGGTTCACACACGAACGATCGCTTCTTTAAATTCACTTCAAGCCAGCATCGTTGGAAATTTTCTTCACGGCAAAACATTTTTTAATCTTCTATTTATTCAACATTTTGCGCTGCGAACTCTACAATAATTCTTCAAAAATATAATTGCATAAGAAACTTGTAACATAAGCTATACATCGATAGATATGTATGAAACACTTGTGCCTGTAATGACTATGAACTTTCATAAAAAAGAAAACACTTGTGCCATAAACTCTACAAAGTAATACATTCATTAAACATTTGTGCTGTAAATCATCTACTTTGTTGAGAATTTTTTCACTACATTTTTCTTGCCATCTGTTTTCTCGTTCTTTCCCACTGGATTCGTGTTGATCAGTTTTCCCGTTCGCTCTATCCAGTCTATCCATTTCCAGACGATTCAGGAATTTTGGCAGTCATGATACACACTCGTGTTCCCATCATGTGACATCTTCCTTTGGAGGATCTGACAAGGAAAGATAAGAAAAAGTAGAGAAAGGAGGAGAAGAAGAAAAGAAGATCGGTGGCATTAAATGTCGTCAACTCATGTGTTTGAGGTTCAGTCCCAAGAGTACAGCGGACATCGTTTCGCAGTTTATTTTAGTTCTTGTTACGTCACGTGGGGGCATTGTTGTGCATTACTATGCATTTCTATGTACTGTTATGCATTACTATGCATTTATATCATGGATATCTTGATATAACTACTGGATCCACAACCTAATAAAATAGGCCTAAACGGTACGACTAGTTAAGCCCTAGTTATATCAAGATTTCTATAAGTGTGACATAACTTCTAATGCTACTGCTGTTTGTTACATCAATTATCATGATGTAATTAGTAATAACACTGTAGGCCTAAATAGGTATTTTTTATTAGGTTGTAGATCCAGATGTTATATCAAGATATCCATGATTTATATATACTGTTATGCATTACTATGCATTGCTATGTACTGTAATGTATTGTTGCGCATTGTTATGTATTGCTATGTACTCTTATGCATTGTTGTGCATTGTTATGTATTGCTCTGCAGTGTTGTGAATTTTGTCCTGTAGATGCATATGTATATTGTGCGTCCTAGTTAGTGTTCATACATTATTTGTATACATTGTCGTGTAATGCAAGGGGTTATTATGTGATGTTGATAATGCGCATTGTGATATTTCTTTAAGTATAATTACGAATAATTTTGTTGTTCTGTCATTGAATTAGTTTTCTGATTTTTGTTGCTACACGAAGCTTTCATGCATTCATTTACAAGACCGTCAGAGACATCTCCATATATGGAAGCAAACAGCAAATTGGTTTTTATATCTTCTCTCCAGTGGACAGTAACTGCCCGGAAAATCAAAGCAGATTAAATCCGATCAAAGACACTGAACTCTTTCAATGAGCTGGCACGTTATCCTGGATTACTTTAACAACACCAGCAATTTTTACTTGCTTTTCTCATTTTCTCATTTTCTCTTTTTTTATTTAATTATTTTATTTAAACAATTAAATGAATAACCTTTTAAACTACACTAACTAAATCAATAAAGAACAAAAATTAAATTAAAAAAACCAATAAATGAAAAATTAAACATATAAATAATTACGAGATTAAATGAATAAATAAATAAATAAATAAATAAATAAATAAATAAATGAATGAATGAATGAATGAATGAATGAATGAATGAATGAATGAATGAATGAATGAATGAATGAATGAATGAATGAATGAATGAATGAATGAATGAATGAATGAATGAATGAATGAATGAATGAATGAATGAATGAATGAATGAATGAATGAATGAATGAATGAATGAATGAATGAATGAATGAATGAATGAATGAATGAATGAATGAATGAATGAATGAATGAATGAATGAATGAATGAATGAATGAATGAATGAATGAATGAATGAATGAATGAATGAATGAATGAATGAATGAATGAATGAATGAATGAATGAATGAATGAATGAATGAATGAATGAATGAATGAATGAATGAATGAATGAATGAATGAATGAATGAATGAATGAATGAATGAATGAATGAATGAATGAATGAATGAATGAATAAATAAATAAATAAATAAATAAATAAATAAATAAATAAATAAATAAAAAAAATACATAAATACATAAATAAATACATAAATAAATAAATACATAAATAAATAAATAAATAAATACATAAATAAATACGTAAATAAATAAATAAGTAAATAAATAAACAAATGAATAAACAAATAAACAAATAATTAAATAAAAAAACAATAAATATTAAAAAAATTGTGAATGAATGAATGAATGAATGAATGAATGAATGAATGAATGAATGAATGAATGAATGAATGAATGAATGAATGAATGAATAAATAAATAAATAAATAAATAAATAAATAAATAAATAAATAAATAAAAAAAATACATAAATACATAAATAAATACATAAATAAATAAATACATAAATAAATAAATAAATAAATACATAAATAAATACGTAAATAAATAAATAAGTAAATAAATAAACAAATGAATAAACAAATAAACAAATAATTAAATAAAAAAACAATAAATATTAAAAAAATTGGGTAAATAAATAAAAAACGAAAATAAGTGCATAACCATACAATCAATATAAATAAGTCAATAAACAAATAGTCTTAAAAACATAAATAATCACAATTAAATAAAAATATAATTGTGAATAAATAAATAATTGTGAATAAATTAAAACATAAATACAAATTTTTAATTTAAAAAAATACAGACGTTATATACGTGAATAATTTGCTAATCTAATCAGTAAAAATACATACATAAATAAATAAAAAAACTTTAAAGATATATTTAAAACAAGATAATTACGACGGTAAACAGGAAGTTAAAAGTCTTGAGTCTGCCTTAAATCAGCCTTCCATCAACGTTCCACCTACTAATTACACATAACAACAGACAGACAAGCAGTGCACCTTCAACCAGCATTCCAGCCAGCCACTCCACAATCTCCTACTTACGATTTCTCCATTTCATTCTGAATTGAAGAAAAAGAAGAAAAAAACCATTGAAGAGTAATTTTTACGGTCAGAGTTTAAATAAAAAGATTTT
This sequence comes from Erpobdella octoculata, assembly GCA_963978895.1. NCBI lineage: Eukaryota > Metazoa > Annelida > Clitellata > Hirudinida > Erpobdellidae > Erpobdella > Erpobdella octoculata. Next base: position 28,195,433 of record OZ022240.1, read on the forward strand.
AATGACTACTGTCACGTGGTCATGGAAGTTTTATTGCTTAACTTTTAAATTACTTTAACTTTTTTAAACATTTTTCAATGTCTATTAAAGCAATTTTTTGTCGGCGTGCATTTGGTGACGATACATTGGTGTGCATTTGGTGACGATATATTGGTGTGCATTTGGTGACGATATATTGTTGTGCTTTTGGTGACGACATGTTGGTGTGTTTTTGGTGAGGATTTTTATGCGGAAAAATAAAGTTCGTCACAAAAAGAACTTTTAACTTAACTTGACAAGTTTAAAATAGTAATTTAAATGAAAAAAGTAAAAAGACAAATTGGGAGACGAAAAAGATAGAAAATAAAAAAATAGAAAAAGAGAGAAAAGAGAAGAGAGAGACAAAAAAAGAGAGAACCCATGAGAGAGAGAGAAAAAGAGAGAGAAAAAGAGAGAAAGAGAGAGATGAAAAAAAGAAAGGGAGAAGTTGTGGAAAGAGGATTTCACAGAGTAGACTCACGCCACGTCACTCGAGAAGTCAAAGGTCATTAAATGCTCGGTCGTCTTGCAAGTGAATTTCATGTTTCTTAGGAAAAAAATAAATAAACAACATGTCAAGTTCACATATTCATGTCAAGTTTAAATATTCATGTCAAGTTCACATATTCATGTCAAGTTTAAATATTCATGTCAAGTTTAAATATTCATGTCAAGTTCACATATTCATGTCAAGTTTAAATATTCATGTCAAGTTTAAATATTCATGTCAAGTTCACATATTCATGTCAAGTTTAAATATTCATGTCAAGTTTACATATTCATGTCAAGTTTACATATTCATGTGAAGTTTACATATTCATGTCAAGTTTACATATTCATGTCAAGTTCACATATTCATGTCAAGTTTACATATTCATGTCAAGTTAATATATTCATGTCAAGTTCACATATTCATGTCAAGTTTACATATTCATGTCAAGTTTACATATTCATGTGAAGTTCACATATTCATGTCAAGTTTACATATTCATGTGAAGTTTACATATTCATGTCAAGTTTACATATTCATGTCAAGTTTACATATTCATGTCAAGTTCACATATTCATGTCAAGTTTACATATTCATGTCAAGTTCACATATTCATGTCAAGTTTACATATTCATGTCAAGTTTACATATTCATGTCAAGTTTACATATTCATGTCACGTTTACATATTCATGTCAAGTTTACATATTCATGTCAAGTTTACATATTCATGTCAAGTTTACATATTCATGTCAAGTTTACATATTCATGTCAAGTTTACATATTCATGTCAAGTTTACATATTCATGTCAAGTTTACATATTTATGTCAAGTTTACTTATTCGGTATTTTTGTTTAAATCCAAGTTTATCATAAAGTTGAAATTTTAATTTAGATATTTCTACTATCACTTAGCACACGCCTTAATCAAGACAAGTCTCGCTCAAAGGCGAGAAAAGATCCTTGCAAAAGCAGCCATTTATAGGCGCCTACTACTTTAGTAATGCAAGTGAACTCCTTGCTTAAGGGAGTTACGCTGGTGATGACGGTGAGGCTCGAACTGCCGACCTAACGATCGACAGGTGAACGCTCTACCGCTATGCCACCAGCGCCAGATCTGAATTAATAATTCGTTATTCTTGATGGAAACCAATGAAAAATAAAACACAGTGACAAAATTTACAACGTTTACAGCGTAACTTTGTGATTTAAGATGGTGTTAAATTTATTTCAACAAGACATTCCCGTCGAGTTGAACTGTTGGGTTTTTAAGGAAAAAAGTTGCGTAACTGCAGTCACTGACTATAAAATAGGTGTTATAAAATCTGTGTTTATTTAAATCATTGTTAATTATATTATCATTTTTTTGACAAACATTGAAAAATATATTTTTAAAATAAAACGTAACATTAAGTTTTATGAGTTTTATACTTTTTACTTGAAAATTGTCTAAAACTGCACACTTTTAAAGTTGCGTAACTGCAGTAAGTGACTATAAAATATGTGTATATTCAAATCATAATACCTGTGTTTAATCATCATTATTTATATCATCATTTTTTTTTGACAAACATTGAAAAATATATTTTTAAGATAAAACGTATCATTAAGTTTTATGAGTTTTATACTTTTTACATGAAAATTGTCTAAAATTGCACACTTTTGAAGTTTGAATTTTTTCCAGAATCACAGCTAATCAAAATACGTGACAGAATTTAATCAAATTAAATCAATTACGCATTAAACTATTTATGCCTTACTAGCGGGGTACCCGGCGTTGCCCGGGTTTTTTTTACAGGTTTTTCTAATGCTTGTCTCTCTCACTCCCGTTTCCTTCCCCGCTTGCTCTCCCGTTCCCGGTCGTTTTCTCGCTCCCGGTAGCTTTCCCGCCCTCGGTCACTTTTTCTTTCCCGCTTGTTCTTTTGATCTCGGTTGCTTTCCCGCTTTCGCTTGCTTTCCCGTTCCCGGTCGCTTTCCCTTTCCCGCTCGCTCTTTCGCACTCAGTTGCTTCTCCATTCCCGTTTTTGCTCATTTATGTATGTGTATATATATATATATATATATATATATATAGTCCCCGCTCACTCTCCCGCTCCGCTCCGTTCATTTTGTGACCGATTTTAATTTTTTTTATTAAAACCTTCCTCCATTGACTCTCAAGCTTCTATAAAAATTTCATTACGATTGGATGAATGGTGTCGCAATGCACAAGCTACACACACATAATTTTATTTATATATATATAGATAAAACAATTTATTTTCAAATTATTTGCCAAAGAACTTTAAAAAATTATTTTTTTAGTAAATGTAAACTTCTTTTTGAAGAACCTTTGAAAATTGTTATTAAATTACTTGAAATAGAACTTGCATTAAACTTTTTCACTATTTTTTTTAAAATGCTTTTAATCAATTTTGTGATACTTTTTTAAACTTTGCTGGACCACAAGATATTAAAATACTGCTTAAAATACTTTTTAGATTTATACTTTTCAGAATTTTTTTAGAGCACTTTAAACTAGCATATCTAATAAAAAACTTTGTTACCTTTTTTTGAGACTACTTTCTTCAAATATTTTAGATTTCTTTCAAATTTTTACGTTCTTTTACATATCTGCAAAGCTTGTAAATTTTGTAATGCCATCAACGAAACTTCACAATTTTATTACATAAGATTATTGCATAATAATTGAACATTTAGTCATTTATACAATTTTAATTAGTGTAATTGTTTTAAATAACTTTACAAACACTCATGAATATACAGTTAGAGTTCCTTGAGTTTAATTTGCTTGCGGCTAAAATGAAACGGCGACTAGCACCTTATATGACGTGTTAATAATGTTTAATTTGGGAATTTCCATACATAATTGATGCGATCATGAGAACAAAATGTTATTGGGTGGAAGAAATGGGGGGTGGGATAGAAAAGCATTTTCATCTTTCATGACTTTTCGGACTAATCAAGTCGAATGCTAGGATGTTGAAAGATTGAATTAAAAGATTAACAAATCAACCAAATATAGGGAAGGGTGATGGACAGAAAAAACGATAGAGGAATAGAAGGATGGGCGGATGAATGGACGGACGAACGAACGGACTGACGGACGGACGGACGGACGGACGGACGGACGGACGGACGGACGTATGGACGGACGGACGGACGTATGGACGGATGGATGGACGGATGGACGGATGGATGGATGGATGGATGGATGGATGGATGGATGGATGGATGGATGGATGGATGGATGGATGGATGGATGGATGGATGGATGGATGGATGGATGGATGGATGGATGGATGGATGGATGGATGGATGGATGGATGGATGGATGGATGGATGGATGGATGGAGGGACGGACGGACGGACGGACGGACGGACGGACGGACGGACGGATGGATGGATGGATGGATGAATGAATGAATGGATGAATGAATGAATGGATGAATGGATGGATAGATGAAGGGATGGGCGGATTGATAGATGGCTGGGTGGACGGACGGACGGACGGTGGGATGGACGGATGGAGAGAAAAAACGAACAGGCGCAGAAATAGATGAGTGTTTAAAAATAAAGCTGAATCATCAGATTCAGTTGCGTTTTACCGTTTGACACTGTCGCATCATTTTTCACTCTAATGACTTTTTTCTGGTCGCGTTGACGTGTAGAATTCCGTTTGAAACGCGTATGAATGAATGAATGAGTGAATGAATGAATGTATGTATGCAAGTATTTATACGTGTATAAAACAATTCATATTCGAATCACGATAGAAGATAAATGGACAATTATACAAAGCTCGCTGTCTGGGTATTTTATTACTTATCAATTTACAATGATTTGTATATTGTTGAAATTAAAAAACAAATTAATTGAACTTAGAGGTCAAGTGAATGTTCAAATTTTAACTTTATTGAGAATTTAAATTAGGTGAATAATTCACGAAACTTATTCGAAACATGGATACGAACACTGACAAAGTTGTTGAAAGAGTCTTTAGTTTGATTATAACAAATTAATTTGTCGATTTCAATATAGAATAAGAAATTAAATTTTTATAATTAATTCAGTTTCAGATAAGTTTAAAAAGTTCAACATTCGGTTCAGTTCAATTCATTCATAAACGAAATTTCTTTTGGGACTTTTCCATCTCTCACCCGCGATTGAAAACTTTTCACTGAAACAATCCCATTCAGAAAAGAGGCGAAAATTGATTTGAAAAATCCTTTTCCGTCTATCCGTGATTGATGGGAGTAGGCGTTTGTTTTGCCGATGGACGAACGTTTTGAAAACTGTTTTCTTAATTATAAACAAAAGCCTCCATTAAAAAAAGTTGTATACGAAAGCAGAAAGTTATCTGAAATCAGCTGATCACACTGCCACACAAACACACACACACACACACTAACACACATACACACACGCACACACATATATACACACACATACCCAGCCACGTCGTCATGAAACAAGATACGTCTCTCACCTCACGGACTGCTTGATGGGACAATTAGAAAGTGAAGATCTACTAAGATTCGGAGTTTTTATAGAATTTTTATGGCTCGGAAATGCGTGGAATGAACATTATGTTATGACGGAGTGCGGCTGTTATTTCTCCATAAAGTTTCCCCGCTCAAAAATTCTTATTCGGACTTCAGCTTATAAAAGGGCTCATTATCCACTGCTTTAAATATTCAACACACGCTCACTCAATGTCAAATTTGTTCTGCATATTTTCTTGTGAATTCATTCATTAGATTGCAATTACAAACACGTGCAGCATTACTATTTCATATACTCACGCAAAGTCAAGGAGGCACACAAATACACACACACACAAACACATGGTGACTACCGTATTGAACGTTTCATCGACACTAGGGGGAAGGCCGATGAAATTCTTCATTGATGGGAAGGAGGAAAGAGGGAGGTGCTCGAGGTTCTTTTTACAACTTTTAAATTGGACCTTTTATACCATGCGCCTGGAGTAAAAGCGAAGAAGATCAGGAAAAATTGTGAGATTAGGCGTTTGAAACTATGGAGTCGTCTTATTTTAGGGATGTGACGGGGGAATAAAAAATATCTAAACCGCTAATTATTGACGTGATAGTTGAAAAATATTTTTGTATACTTTAGTGAATATAAATTATTATATTAAAATTATTTCTTATAATTGTTTATCGCGATGTTTGTATGAACAAAGCTGTTTCAAATAAAACTAAACATATTATGGGAGATACAACTTGATAAAAATGCTTTTAATAAAATAAATAAACGTTTTATTTTATACTTCGCGTGGTTTTGAAATTATCAAAAATAATATTCAACTGAAACATTATTTTGCGGAATTTTATTTCAAGATGATTTATGGAATACCTTCTGCCGTTGATGATGATAATGATTATAGTAATGATGATGATGATGATCATGATAATTATAGTAATGATGATGCTGATGATGCTGATGATGTTGTTGTTGTTGATAATGATGATGATGATGATGATGATGATGATGATGATGATGGTGGTGGTGGTGGTGATGAAAACGACGACGACGACGACGACGACGATGATGATGATGATGATGATGATGATGATGATGATGATGATGATGATGATGATGATGATGATGATGATGATGACGACGCTGACGCTGACGATGACGATGACGATGATGATGATGATGATGATGATGATGATGTTGATGATGATGATGATGATGATGATGATGATGATGATGATGGTGGTGGTCATGATACTTGAAATGAGGGTGATGACGATAAAGATAATGATGGTATTGGTAATTGTAATGTTGATGATGATGATGAGGATCACCATCGCAATGATGGGGCGATGATAATAATGACTGCTAGTACGAAGCGCACCCCGTCTTATTCGGCTGTGAACTTTCCTCATCATCATTAATAAGTCTTTTCTTTATTGGAGCATTCCGCGAAAGAAATATAATGAAAACCTACGAGGCAGCTTAATTAAAATAAATTCCACCAATCAGTCCTCCGTAGGACTCTGGCGTCACTCCACTCCTCTTTTTCGTTCTACCAGCTCCTCTATCCCCCCTCGTCGTGTTGGTGGGGGCACGAATTAGCAGCCCTCCACACCATCAATCAAACCCTCTTTTGATGCTGAAGTTTTAAATTCGTTTCATCTTCTCTCTCCTGCCAGGAAGTCACATGACCGGAAATTATTTCTCGCGCATGCGCATCGTACAAAGTGTTTAAAATCTTTTCCGTTGAGAGTGTTCATTGGCACTTCAGATAATAATAAAAATAGTAATTATAAATTACACAGCAATAATAAAAATAATAATAAGAAGAACAACAAGGACATCTAATCAAGGGATCTGATGATGTTTTCGCAAAAAATGTTTATATAGAGATTCAATTTGTAATTAAAAAAAAACTATTTTTTAGATTGTTTATATGGATATTTGTATTTTGTAGTTAATAATAAATACATTTTTTAGATTTAAACATTTTGTTCTTCTTATTTAGACCGACAGGCTTTGATGTTAGTATATAGATATTTGAATTTTTGTAACCAACATCCTTTAATGTTGTACATAGGCGCTTTTGTCATTGAAAGGTTTCTTGGACATACAAAATTTGAAAATTTAAAACTTATTGCTTTTTTTCTAATCTTTAACATCTACATCCATACAAAATTTTAATTTTGTTACAATTTGTCCAGTAGTTTGGATTTGCATCAAAGACAAACAAACTGACAGAATATATATATCTATATATCTATATATATATATAAATCTCGTGTCATAGTGTTTGACTTCAAACTCTTCCGAAACGGCTGAACCGATTTTTATGAAATTTTTTTTGTACATTTGGTAGGTCGGAGGATAGGTTTTAGGCTATTTAGAATATTTTTAAAAATTATTTTAAAAAGTTATAATGGAAAAACAAAGAGGTGCAATTATGTCCTTTCCATAGGAAAATACAACAGTTAAACATGCATATATATATATATATATATATATATATATATATATATATATATATATATATATATATATATATATATATTATATATATATATATATATATATATATATATATATATATATATATATATATATATATATATATCTATATATATAAAAGAACATGTCCTGACTGACTGACTGACTGACTGACTGACTGACTGACTGACTGACTGACTGACTGACTGACTGACAGATGACTGACTGATAATCAACGCCGAGCTCAAACGCCTCATCCTAGGAACGTGAAATTTGGAACTTATATTACTTTTATAGCGTAAACATCCGCTAAGAAAGGATTTTTGAAAATTTTGCTCCTGAGGGGAAAAAACTGGAAAACAAACTTTTTTCTAAAAATTTTTCTAAATTTTTTTTTTGAAATTTGGTATATAGATTCTTTTTGAAAAATAAAAAGATATGTGTTTCACCATTTTTTGAAAATTCGGTTTCCCGGACCTCAAATGTGGTTTGGAAAATTGGGTTATTTGGTTTTTAAAGTAGCTTCTACTCAAAAACTGTTAATGCTACAGGAGTAAAAATTAGTATTTAGTTTCTACTCTAACAATAATGAAATACGTGTTTTAGCATTTTTTGAAAATTTGGTTTCCAGGACTTCAAATGTGGGGTGGAAAATAGGGCTAATTGTCTTTTATAGTAACTGCTACTCAAAAACAGTAAATACCACAGATGTAAAAATATTATTTAGTTTCTTTTCTAAAAATAAAGATATACGTGTTTCACCATTTTTTACAAATTTGGTTTCCCGGACCTCAAATGTGGGTTGGAAAATTGGGTTATTTGGTTTTTAAAGTAGCTTCTACTCAAAAACGGTTAATGCTACAAAAGTAAAAATTAGTATTTAGTTTCTACTCTAAAAATAAGGATATATGTGTTTCACCATTTTTTGAAATTTTGGTTTTCAGGACCTCAAATGTGGGGTGGAAAAAAGGTTTCTTTGGTTTTTAAAGTAACTGCTATTCAAAAACTGTGAATGCTACAGATGTCAAAATTAGTATTTAGTATTTACTCAAAAAATTATGATATAAGTGTTTCAACATTTTTTTAAAAATTTGGTTTCCAGGACATCAAATGTGGGGTGGAAATAAGGGTTATTTGATTTCAAAATAACTGCTACTCAAAAACTCTAAGTGCTACAAATGTAAAAATTAGTATTTTGAAGTTTTGTGCCGGTTAAAAGTAGCTAAGTTCAGTTTATCACCGGCCGGGCCAAGCCGTTATTTTAGAGTCTTCACACGGGCCAGGCCAAACCTTAAATCAAAGTGGAACGGGCCGAGGTTTTTCACCAAGTATATAGATATTTTAGTGATTTTAGGGTCTTCAGTTGGGCCGGGCCAAACCTGAAGTCAAGGTGGGACGGGCCGAAGTTTTTCATCATGTATATAGAACTTCTAAGCCTGTAAGAATGGGCCGGGCCTAATTCAGACGGGCTGTGCCGGGCCAGGAGTTTGGGTTTTTAAAACGGGCTGGGCTAAGTTGTCGACGGGCCGAGCCGAGACCTAAAAAATTGATCTCTACTATGGATGCACGGTTCAAACTCTCTAATTTCATGCGAGCGAAGCCGCTACGGGCACTGCTAGTATATATATATATATATTCTTTAAGACAAGCTCGATTAAAAATGAGTCTCCATTTAGCGCTATGAGTTTGATAGATACTTTCTCAATATTTCGGAACAACGTTTTTTGTCTACAGCAACACGTATTAAGAAAAGTATTAACATTTAAAACCTTCTTAATTTCAGACTTACGGGCCGTTTCGGCTTTCGCCATCTTCAGAGTCTGTAAATACAATCGCGTAAAAGGAGGCAAAAGATAAGAAAACATGTAATAACTAAATATACAAATAAACTAATATCCTCAAGGAATTATCTTAATAGAAGGATAATAATAAAAATAATCAAATTTAGACACTGTAATTAAATTAACGTGAACAAATTTGCAATGCTGGCTGATTTTTCATCTAAACTGCTCAAAGGTTCTTTAACATCATCAATGAAGTCATCGATGTCAGATAAGGACAGCTTGGAATGCTTCAACAAAGACATCATTTTTATTTTAGCATTGCTTTCCACTACCTGCCTGACTGAAATAAAATAATTACCCCCAGCCATCTGACGAAGACATCCAAACCATGACACGATGGGATCAGATTGTAGATGGCCTAGCAAGACAAATTTAAAATCCATTCTGCTCAACAAATATTTACAACAATCAGCACTAACAGAATATGTTTGCTTTGTAGCTAAAAATGATTCACGACTCAAGCCTTGGGATTTAGCATTTTGCCATGTCTCCAAGAAATCTTCAAATTCTTTTAAAAAATCTAATTTCCAATCAGCTGGTGATGTTACAGGATCCATTTGGTATTTTCTTTTTCTTTTGCCTTTCGAGCATGTTTCTACATTTAATACAATCCACAACTTAGAAACAAGTTCTATAAACCATGCAGTCCCTGTCCATTGGATTTGACCATTTTCTATGTAGTATTTGAAGGCATTTACAGTAGACTCAGAAAATATGGAAAGAGATAGTTTTACTGAAAATTTATTTATATTAGATGGATTAAAAACTTTGGAATGTAATTGGTGAGCTTTTTTTATTGACATGCTCATTTCCATCTTATATAATTCTTCAATGTGATGGAAGCTGGCAGGAAAATTAGGTGTTGTAATATTTTTATCCACATATGGAGGAAAAGTGAAAATTTGTCTATTAAGAAAATTTTTATACATATTTTTAATATTGTAAACGGCATCGAATAATAGAAAAGATGGCTCTTTTGTTGTTTTATTTATTACCGATGTCTTCAAAGTGCCATTACATAATTGTTGGATATAAAACTTTCTATTTGCTGCAGCATTATCAAGTGAGATTGCATATATGTAAATATTTACTTTATTCAACATTTCCATAACTTTTTGAAAAGATTCATTCAGCTGGAAAGCAGTTAAATTATTAAAAGGATAGATAGCAACCATATCTTTAAATTTGTGGCACAATGATTTCACCATGAAACAAAGAAGAGTTCGTTGCAGGTTCGTTTCTTTCAGATCGTCTTTTCTGCAATCGGGATTTGTTTGTGTCTTTTACATCTGATACAAAATCCGTTGGTAAAAAATGCAATGAACACATTTTAGAATTTTTACTAGGCACAAAACCATCACGAGGGTTTGCTCTAATCCATTTTTCACACAGATCTAGATTGTTCAACGGGAATGAATGAAAAGATAATCCTTTAGTAGTTTTTTCGTTATCCACGCTGGCATATCCACTCTTGCAATTATAAGCAGAACATTTATTCATCATTTTATTTTATATTAATAGTATATAAAACACGTTTTACGATAACACGATAAACAAGAATCAAATGAACAACACGACTACGACGACTACGATGAAGAATAAACAGTAAGCACGTGCAGGCATTCACTTATCTGCGTTATAGTAGAGCTTCAGCTATAGCTGCAGCCTAGGCCCAAACAGTATACGCTGAGATCGAACTTGAGCTAGGTTGTGGATCCAGGTGTTATATCTAGATATCCATGGGTAAGCAAACGGAAACGGGAAAGCGACCGGAAGTGGGAGAGCAAGCGGGGAAGAAAACAGGACCAAGAAAGAAAAACGATAACAAAACCTCTTAAAACCCCGAGTAACGCCGGGTGACCCCGCTAGTAAATAAATAAATATATAAATATATATATATCTGAAACTAAAAGTTAATGCATATAGTAAATAAAATTTTTATATTATAAATAAAATAAAAAAAAACAAGAGCAAAATAAAAAATACGTTGAAAATATATTAATATAAAACTAGTAATAATAACTGAAATTTATTTAATTCATTGAGTGTTTCATGATATGTAAAACAGGCCAAGAAGCTTTTTTAACATATCCAATCATGCTCCCTCAACAGCACAGACACCATCACAAGACACGCACACTACCAACACTTAACCGGACTGGTGAATACAAGTCCAGAAAAAATTCTGGACAGTTAAAAAACAAAATCGACTTATAAGCAAAAATAAAACACATCAGGGGAACAACAACAGTACCGGCATTTAACCAGTCCGGTTAAGTGTTAGTGTTGTGTGTGTCTTGTGATGGTGTCTGTGTCTTGTGATGGTGTCTGTGTCTTGTGATGGTGTCTGTGTTTTGTGATGGTGTCTGTGTCTTGTGATGGTGTCTGTGTCTTGTGATGGTGTCTGTGTCTTGTGATGGTGTCTGTGTTTTGTGATGGTGTCTGTGTCTTGTGATGGTGTCTGTGTCTTGTGATGGTGTCTGTGTCTTGTGATGGTGTCTGTGTCTTGTGATGGTGTCTGTGTCTTGTGATGGTGTCTGTGTCTTGTGATGGTGTCTGTGTCTTGTGATGGTGTCTGTGTCTTGTGATGGTGTCTGTGTCTTGTGATGGTGTCTGTGTCTTGTGATGGTGTCTGTGTTTTGTGATGGTGTCTGTGTCTTGTGATGGTGTCTGTGTCTTGTGATGGTGTCTGTGTCTTGTGATGGTGTCTGTGTTTTGTGATGGTGTCTGTGTCTTGTGATGGTGTCTGTGTCTTGTGATGGTGTCTGTGTCTTGTGATGGTGTCTGTGTCTTGTGATGGTGTCTGTGTCTTGTGATGGTGTCTGTGTCTTGTGATGGTGTCTGTGTCTTGTGGTGGTGTCTGTGTCTTGTGATGGTGTCTGTGTCTTGTGATGGTGTCTGTGTCTTGTGATGGTGTCTGTGTTTTGTGATGGTGTCTGTGTCTTGTGATGGTGTCTGTGTCTTGTGATGGTGTCTGTGTCTTGTGATGGTGTCTGTGTTTTGTGATGGTGTCTGTGTCTTGTGATGGTGTCTGTGTCTTGTGATGGTGTCTGTGTCTTGTGATGGTGTCTGTGTCTTGTGATGGTGTCTGTGTCTTGTGATGGTGTCTGTGTCTTGTGATGGTGTCTGTGTCTTGTGATGGTGTCTGTGTTTTGTGATGGTGTCTGTGTCTTGTGATGGTGTCTGTGTCTTGTGATGGTGTCTGTGTTTTGTGATGGTGTCTGTGTCTTGTGATGGTGTCTGTGTCTTGTGATGGTGTCTGTGTCTTGTGATGGTGTCTGTGTCTTGTGATGGTGTCTGTGTCTTGTGATGGTGTCTGTGTCTTGTGATGGTGTCTGTGATGTCGAGGGAGAAGAAGCGGGAGAACGAGCGGGAAAGTAGATGAAGAAAAAAGACAGAAAAAAGACAGAAAAAGAAAGAAAAAGAAAAAATGCAATAACGAAAGAAAAACAACGGTAGAAAAATTTCTAAAACCCCGGGCAATGCCGGGTAACCCCGTTGTAGTTGGCTTAACCATGAACATGAAAATTTATTTATTAATGATTTTTAGATATTCGAAATAAAAACAAAACTAAAGTTTTGTTTTATAACTAGCTAAAGTTGTTTAATTATTTTTATGTAGAAATAAACCACTCTATACAATTTGTATTAGTGCTCTAATTCATAATCTTACATCATTGGCTTTTTACAAACAGGGCCAGATTAAGACGAAATTGGGCCTGATGCTGCAGCGCAAAAAAGGCTTATATTTTTCGGCATTAGTGCATGTGCATTGGTGCATGTGCATTGTGCATTCGACATTCACCTTTGGACTGTCACGTCAAACCTAAAAATGAAAATCCCAAAATGTCACAATTCTCCTACCAAACAGAGTAAGAAAAAATGAATTTGCAGACACATTGGGTCAAAGTGACTTAGTTCAGGTTCTTGAGGGTAAAAATTTGTTTAAAATTTAAATTTCATACTAGACCAAAATCTTATCGAGGATTTCTTAAAATCCAAACATTCATTCACGCGAGCCGGCTTTTAGTTCTACCTTTACAGATAACCATTTAAATAGACATCGAGTTTTACTGTACAACTAACTTTCAAAGTAAACAATTTACTATGTGGCATGACTTCCCAAGATATTGCAAAAAACGCAGCTAAATTACTAAGTAAACTGTTTAACGTAAAATTGATAGCGTTAATTTGAAATCTTCGGTTAACGCTAAGCACGACGACGTTATAGTTACGTCACAGCGCAAAGGATATATACAAAGGAGAACTTTACAGCTTCCTGAGAATTCTCCTCAGAAGTCTTCTTCTAGGCCTATTTCAAGAATGGGCTTAATGTTGCAGCATCAATAGAACCCACATTAATCCGGCCTTGTGTACAAGTGAACCGTAAAAATCTTTGTTTTAAAAAAATAATTTCTATTTTTGTAATTCTGCAGCTATTAATTATTTGCAAATTATTTTTTATGATAATAAATCTATAAAATAGAAAAACATGGGCCACAGTTCTTTAGATATTTGATATGAAAAGTATGGAAGGATGGAAAATATAAAAAACTTTCGATTCAATATGGAAAAAATTTTTTTTTATTTTAAATTTTTATTTTGAAAAAAAAATACTGTTTTAATAAAATAAACTAAAACAGATGATTCATTTCTTTACAAAATTTTTTTATTTAAATAAAAATTTAAGAAGTTTAATTTTATATCTTATTCAATCTTTTTCCAATTAATCTGAACATTGAATAAAATGTAAAATCCTTGACGATAAATAAATAGATCAAACAAGTTTCAGCTCAAATGGATAACGGAAAGTTGGTTTTAAAGCATCAAATGGTTCCAACGTATGGCTCAAGCAGGCAAGAAAGCAAACAAACTCGATGAAATTAATATAAAAGATTTGATAAAACTGCAAAAAAAAACTTGAATCCTTTCATTTTTCTTGTAGAAAAGCTAAAAAAAAATTTCTTACTTTCTCTCCCTCTCTTTTTTATCATTTTCATTTTTTATATTATCGCATTACTTCAAAAACAACGTCCATCACCGTGGTCACCGTCATCACCATGACAACAAATAGGTTACTGCCAGTTTGAGTGAATTGTGTGGTTGAATGTCGGAGGCGTAGAAGTCGTGTTGTGTGTGATGTTATCGAATTCATTGTTTCAGTTCAGTCGTGCGTGGTTGGCGATTTGGTTTGATATTACTTCAGACGTTGATGAAGTTCGGTGCATGAATGATGTGTAGCATCTCCTTTGTGGTTGTGATCGCCTTGGTGTTCATGAGCGCTGCTGAGGTTGCTGGTGTTGGTGTGGCGCTGGTGATGATACTGATTGTGGTGGCGTTATAGTGGTGGGGGAGAGGATGAAGCTTGTAGAGATGCTGAATAAGGTTTTGATTGTGATGATGATGATGATGATAATAATGATTGTGGTAGTCGTGATTATTGCAGTTATAATAATAATAATAATAATAATAATAATAATAATAATAATAATAATAATAATAATAATAATAATAATAATAATAATAATAATAATAATAATAATAATAATAATAATAATAATAATAATAATAATAATAATAATAATAATAATAATAATAATAATAATAATAATAATAATAATAATAATAATAATAATAATAATAATAATAATAATAATAATAATAATAATAATAATAATAATAATAATAATAATAATAATAATAATACTAATGGTAGAGTGGTGGTATTGATGATGACTATTGTGGAAGTGGAACTATAACGTTAAAAAATTATCATGTATTCTTGATAAATGACAGTAGCAGTTAGGATAAAAATGATGATTGTGATTGCATGAGTGATTTTTTTCTTGTTTATTATTTCTCTCGACATTCAAAATAACTTTCCATACGTTTCTGCTCACATTCAATAACGTTTGATGACATTTGAATGTAAATAAGAATACTACTCAAGCAAGCCATTATAGTATAAAACCTGAACGTTAGTCTTAAAAGATTAAAGTCATAGAAAAATAATCAAATTTTCAATAAAAGATTGCATGCACACATACACACAGAGCCCATACATACATTCACAGATCACAGGCATACACAAACCCACGTTACTATGTATATTAATGTATATTATAGTTTATTTGTTTTTAGTCAATTCAACAACAAATTTCAAATATACTTGCATTAAAACTCAATTTTATTTAAAAAAGGAAGGATCTCGTATAAAATAACCTGACAAAAATACAGATTAAAAAAAAAACAAAAAAAATTGCTCATAAAAGTGAAAATCTAAAAAGTTTTTTAAAAAGTGCAAAGAAGAAAAATGCACGGGATTTGTCACGATGACGCAAAAACGTCGACCCGCGTTTTTTTAAACAAAAACAAATTATCACGTGATGCTAATGTCACGTGACCGTTCGCCATGTTTGAAAGTTGTCAGAGGAGGATTTGTTTTGAAGCATATTTTTGTTTACTTTCCTAACAAGTCAAACAAACGCGCGATCAAGAAGAGCCCCTGAAAATTGCTTTTTATTTGTTTACAATGTTAAACAATTTATCGGTGTTATACATTTAACTCACATAAATAGATCTTTTTTTAAATAAAAGCTAAAAAAAACTCACAATCATTATCACCACCACCAGTGTCATCATCATCAATATCATCCAGAAAAAAATTAATTGCCTCATTAAAATAAAACCAAAAAACATGTTTTTTAATTTCCTTTTCTTACCGTGCCCTAAAAACTGTCAAAGAAACTTCCTTTTATGTTTTCATTTTTTGTATAAAAATTTCAGGATTTCATCAAAAAATTTGAATGTCAAGGACTGAAATACTTTTATAATTTTTTATAACTTATTTAAAGAAATCAAGCATTTGTGAATTGTTTCTATATCTGCAAACGATGACTGAATAAATGTTATCGGAAAAAAATTATAAAAATAATTATCTGAGTCATCATCATCATCATCATCATCATAATCATCATCATCATCATCATCATCATCATCATCATCATCATCATCATCATCATCATCATCATCATCTATCATTCGTTGTTTTTAAAAACGTGATTTTTTTATTTATTGTCCGAGAAAAAATAATTTGTAGACTTAGACGTCGACGACGACTATGATGATGATGATGATGATGATGA
Organism: Erpobdella octoculata; assembly: GCA_963978895.1. Classification (NCBI taxonomy): domain Eukaryota; kingdom Metazoa; phylum Annelida; class Clitellata; order Hirudinida; family Erpobdellidae; genus Erpobdella; species Erpobdella octoculata. The sequence continues at coordinate 28,211,921 of OZ022240.1, forward strand.
TGATGATGATGATGATGATGATGATGATGATGATGATGCTTGACAGCCTGAATTGTGACAGTCGTAAATTCCTTTTCGCTCCCGGGCTCAAATTTGATGAGGGAAGTTCTCGATATCTCACTCACTCAACTCTTAATCATATTCAATTTATCTTCACAATCGCTTTCAATTTCTTTCCTTTAAATACATCGATGGACGGACGGACAGATGAATGGACGGACGGATGGGAGAACGGACGGATGGAAGAGTAGATAAACACAGATAAAAAAAATTAAGAGATAAATGATTGAATTCTATACATGCAGTGGTGCATTGGAAATATGCATGATGCATGGAGCCGCATGCTTTAAATCTCTCCATGACTCTGGATTAAGTGACCACTCAAGAGATGGATCTATCAAATGTTCGATAATTTATCAATTCCTTCGTCAACTTAAGACTCGCCATGCACGAACGAGTCGCAGTGTGATGTCGTCATAATGCCAACTTATTATCTCATCCGTCTCTTTGGCGTATTTCGGAACGGCTGTGTATAGCTGTAGGCTGCCCATAGCTGCACAGTGATGAGACAAACGCACACTTCTGGTAGAACAGCATAATACCCACAACAGGAAATACACACAATACAAATGAAACTAAACATTACAAGCAGAAGACTATACAATGACTGTACAGTACTGTACACTGCACTAAGCAGAAAGTTGCACAATACTTATCGAGCTATACCAAACATACAGAGCTATAAAATACATGCAGATTTACATTTTGCTTCTCTGTGTAACAGAACAGAAATCATGTTAACCGAACGATGATATTATCCGATTTTGTTGAATGCCTTAAAAACCCATCAGTTCAGTTAGGGGTTTTCAAAGCTAACTGCAGCTGTTCTGAGAAGGGTTTTTATTGAAGAAAAATAAAACGTCGCTTGTATTGATGTATTCGAACATTTGATTCTTCATTCAATCTTCATTACACACACCTGTGCACACCACACAGGTGTGCGTTGACACCTGAACAAGAATTGCACCTGGCGGACTGTCACGTGACGGATGTTTACAATTTGAATTTGTTTACATCCGGATGGTTGGTGAGTATCGTTAGAGAGTGTGAAGTCTTTTAATGTTTTGAAGATTAATTGGGTAAATTCGTTCCAGTTAGTACTTTATATTCTGTTCTTATTTGAAGCAAAAAGTTTAATTAATTACACCGTATTAATAATAATCAACTTGAAACTTTGAAATAAAAGTAATTTATTTTATCGATGAGCAATAAAATTGAAGTTTCATTGAAAAATGAAAAACTTTTGAATCAAATTAATTTCGATAAAATAGTAAATGAAATTATTTTTAGAGATATTTTTCTTCATAAGAGATGAGTTGAAGTTTTTTACTGATTGCCTGTTTTCACGCACACACAAAGACACACTCAAACACATACATATAAACCCACAAACACGTACAGATATACACACAGTCACATACATGCAGACACAAACAGATACAAACAGATACATACAAAAACACGCAGATACATACAGATACACGCAGATACATACGAAAACACGCATATACATACATATACACACAGATACATACAAATACACACAAATACATACAGATACACACACAGACACATACACTCATAAACACACTTATGATACAAACATGCATGCATACACGCATGCAGACACGAGCAAAGAGAAGCACACGTAGACACATATACACATGAAGACACAGACACTCACACACACACAAACAAACAGATTGACACATACACAATGTCACAAACGCGTGCACATTTTAAAATTTCATTCAATTATTGGGCGGAAGCTTAAGAAGCAGGAAAGAGCGGAACCAAAATAAGGAAATAAAAAAAACTAATTTTTTATTTCTTTGATGAGACATTTTTTTAAATATAACGATTTATATTTTTTAAATATTTTCCACTTTCAAAAAACAGTTTCTTTCACAATTGTGTTACATTTATTAACATTTGTTGGCCTCATGAGAACCTTAAACGTGGCCGTAAATTACTATTTAACATGCAACTTTTAATACAAACTGATCAATTTTTGAGTATTGAATATTTGATCTTTGGTGCTAAAAATTTCATTCAAAAAATGGCTTTCATGTTGCTTCCGGCTACCTCACACTAGCATCGTCACCATCACCACCATTTTGTCACCGTCAATGTCTCCATCACATCATCGTCATCATAATAGTCATCGTCGTCGTCGTCATCCTCATCGTCATCGGCATTCTCATCGTCGTCGTCGTCGTAATTTTGGTCCTCATCATTATTTCATTTATAACATTACCTTATCAATGAAATAATGATGATGATGATGAAGCCATAATTTGACACAGTTTGAAAATATTTAATAGAAAATATATTGATTGCATAGTCTTCGAAGATATCTGCTATGTATATATGTATATGTATATGTGTATGGTGATGTACCCGTGTTTGCTTTCGATTCGATACCAATTGCATTTTTAATCCGATCTTCTGCGTCGCTTGAGTAATTTTGTGAGCTTGTGTGCGTGAGTGTGTTTGTCCGTGTGAATGTGTTTGCCTGTTTGTTTGTGTTTGTCTGTAAACCTGTGCAATGATTTGGAAGTGTAGTATGTAAGAATGTAAATAAACAATGTGTAAGGAAGTAGATGGGCAATGTGTAACGATGTGGATGTGCAATGTGTAACGATGTGGATGCGCAATGTGTAAGGACGACAATGTGTTAAATGTTGTTATTTGAATGTTCATTCATTAAACAAATTAAACACGAAATTGTCAATAAAGTACTTTTGCAAGCATCCCTTTACATATCCAACGCAAATATTCATGATAAATTCCTGGTTCTCTCTGGAATCTGTTTTATAATATACATTTGGTTAAATAATAATTAAATTACCAGTTTGGACGTTTGATCATGGCCCACAATTTTTAAACATTTTTGACCTTAAAACCGCTTGAAAAATCATTGAAATTGTATTACGTTCCATAAAATTACATTAAATTAAATTAATTTTTTTATTTTTTTGCAAAACCACAAAAGTATTAGAATAGTTTGTGATTGTTGGCTCCAGCGGTCACATGAGAATGTTTTTATTAGAGTTGACAAATGGTCATTCAAGCTGACTCACTGGACTTTTGACCAATGACCCTACGACCTTAGAGGTTGCGGGGAATTACTGATTGTTTATGAAGGACAAATTTTACTGCAAACTTGCAATCAGAATCTAAACTTTAAGCTTATTAAAATTTTATGGCACGTGTTTAGGCCATGAATAAGCTGAAATTGTAATATATACAGCGCAAAGAAAAAGAAATAGAGAGAGAGAGAGAGAGAGAGAGAGAGAGAGAAGAGAGAGAGAGAGAGAGAGAGAGAGAAAGAGAGAGAGAGAGAGAGAGAGAGAGAGAGAGAGAGAGAGAAAGAGAGAAAGAAAGAGATAGAGAGAGAGAGAGAGAGAGAGAGAGAGAGAGAGAGAGAGAGAGAGAGAGAGAGAGAGAAGAGAGAGAGAGAGAGCGAGAGATAAGAAAGGGGAGAGGAACAAGGAAAAAGAAAGAAAAAGAAAGACAGAAAGAAAGAGAGAAATAGAGAAAGATAGAAACAAAAAGTGAAAAAACCTCCAAAAACCAACTAGTCACAAATATTTGAAAATCTTTCTAGCCTGGTCATCATCATCTTAATTATCAACCCATCGTTTGTGCTAGAATGAGGCCGGGTTTGAAATTTTTATCAAAAATATAATTCCGTAACAAGAATGTTCTTTATTAAACTTGCAAAAACTTATTGTTATTTTCATCACAATTTCAAAAACGTTTATTATGGTTTAATTTATTTAATCTTGTGTTATTGCATATATAAACAAATATAAAGCTATAAAAACCACTTTGCCCACTAGTTGGTGATAAGTGACTTAGCTTGTGTGGATTGTGATGAAATAAAAGCCTGCAGCAAATTTGTATTTGTTTTGCGACCTTGGAGAATCTGTGAGTTGAGAGCATGTTTACTTGCAAAACATTCTTCATTGTTTGAACATTTTTTGAAAAATCAAATAAAATATTAAAAAATCGCAAGTTGTTTATTGATACGACTTGTTGACATAGTTTAAATCGAGTTTTTTGAGCATCTCAAGGTTCAGATATTTTTCACGATACAATATTTTGATGGGCCATGGAAATTAAATGCTTGTGTTTTTGTAAATGTTGATGTGACACTAAAATGCATTGTTTGGAAGTGTGACCTGTAGTTTATCAAGTTTGTTAAAATATATTTGAAAGACAAAAGTTTCCTGCCACGTAATTAAGAGGTACCGCAAGTTAAGTTACTCTGATTCAAGTTCTTCTGTACGACAAGAATTGTAAAAAAACAACTTCTGTTTTTACAAGGTTAACGTATGAACATTGTGTACTGAATCTTTTTTGACGTTTGTATTTTGAAACTTCCACGTCAGAGTTATAATGCACTTTTCCTGATAATGCCAATCGGGGGAACAATATCAGTGAAAGCAAAAGTGTACAAAATTTTTGAAAAATTTAAGTATTTTCGCCAGTCATCAGCTACTTTTAGAGGTAAAGTTGACATATGAGATTTTCTAGGGGCTCATTCCATGGATTTTACCCTTGCTATACCACTCCTTCCTAACAATAATGTTAGCCATTTTACCGGCATAAGATGCTGAGCACTGCACCCGAATCAACAATTCTTAACTTATGAATTAAAAAAAAACACAAAACTTCAGAAACGTAGTTGTGCAATAAAAATTTTTTAATAAAAATTTTTAATACTTTTTATAACTTGAAATAAACTTCTATTTTGTCCATAAATCTTTTTATAACTTAGCCTTTAGAACGTTTTAAAAGCTTGTATACTAAAGAAACTTGATTATATTTAATAAGATCAATCTTAACAAAAGTTATTTCTAATTTAACTTTGAACGTTTTTTACCAATTTGAGCATACGAATTACACCGGGTATACAGCATCATACACGGGTATACAACATCATACACCGGGTATACAACATCATACACCGAGTATACAACATTATACACCGGGTAAACAACATCATACACCGGGTATACAACATTATACACTGGGTAAACAACATCATACACTGGGTATACAACATCATATACGGGTATACAGTGTCATAAACCGGGTGTAAAACATCATACACCGGGTATACAACATTATACACCGGGTATATTACATCATACACCGGGTATACAACATCATACACCGGGTATACAACATCATACACCGGGTATACGACATCATACACCGTATACAACATCCTACATCGGGTATACAGCACTCTCAGGCACGTTACAGCTCTGAAACTTTAAATATAACTCTGAGCCCAATGACAAAGCAATATTCTACCAGGGTCGTCATTTGTGGGAGCAGGGTTTTAAGATTGCCTCTCCAAGGGTTTTAAGAAAAAAGGTCTTTTTATGTAAAATAAAAAAACTAAGGTTTAAAAAATTATTGGAAAATATACCTCTAACTACCCATCCTTCTTCCAGTTATTAGACAAGGGGGCAGAAGTTGGTTGTCCCACCCCCAAGGATTTTTAAAAACATTATTATTAAAATAAATAAAGACGAAATTTTAAAAATTGCTACAAAATGTACCTCCGACTACCCATCCCCTTTTCTAGTTATTGAAAGGCAGGAGTTGGTTGCCCCCAAGGATTTTTGAAAAATAAATTTATATAAAATAAATACAAACGAAGTTTTAGAAAATTGTTGAAAAATGTATTTCCGACTACCCCGGTTATCAGATATTTTTGGAAACAAAAGAGTATAGATTTTGACGTTAAGAAAAGTTTTAGAAAATTTACCTTAAACATTTATAAGAGTTAAAAACTGTTATAAAGTATTCTACAAAAATGTGCAAACATTATTCAGAAATTCTGCCAGGCTCATAGAAAACCCCTTTCCCACGGGCAAACGTTTTTTATTTGAAATAAATAAAAAATAAGTTTAACAGTTTTTTGGAAAATTTACCCTCGGATTACCCCCCGCCCCGGTCATCAGCTATTTAAAATCTATAAATCGCCACATTAAAAAATTCAAATGATCACAGAATTTCACCCATCAAAAATTAAAAAGTAGAAAATGATTTTATACCATAAAAAAGCATTAAAAAACACGTTTCCTGCGCACTAAAAACTACAAAATAACTTTCCTAATAGCCTGGCAGAATTTCTGAATAAACTGTTCACATTTTGGTATAAGACTTTCTAAAAGTTTATAATTCTAATAAATTTGAAGAGGCGGAGATACCGTTGCTCCCCCAAGGATTTTCCAAAATATTTTTGTTGGAAAAAAAAATGAAATGAAACGTGAATTTGGAAAAATTTTGAAATAATTACCTCTGAATACCTCACTCCCCCGTTTATCTTTAGAACGTGATTTATAAAAAAGGTATTTACAAACTTTTATTTAGGTTACAATCTCTGTTTGTGTGTATGTTTGTGTGTTTGTGTACGTGTGTATGTGTGTGTGTTTGTGTATGTGTGTATGTGTGTGTGTGTTTTTATCTGTACGCAAGTAAAATTTAACCAGCTTTTTGACTAGCTAGGAAGATGAAACTTTCAGCATAGCTTTATATTGGATGACAATACATAATTGAATTAAAAAAACTTAATTTGAACATCTTTCGTATTTCTAAATCGAGTGGATTTGAAATCAAAGTTTGTGTTTAAAAATTTGTTTTTCCTGTATTTGTTTTCAACTTTCACTTGTTAACAAACTTACTACGACGTGATGGTAAAATCTATCAATTTTATTGAAACCGTTTTAATCCATAATCATAAGAGTGCACTATATACGTTGTCATCACTTAGATGTGTTCAATGTTTTACAAAAATTCTAACAGCTATAAACTTATGAGAAAATAAGTATTATGTTTTTTAACATAATTGTCAGTCAAAAAAATGTTGTTTTGATGAGAAACAACAAGGTCATATAACATTTTCTTTACAACATTCTTGATGATTTTCTATTTTTATTATATCATTGATTAGAAACGGAATTATTACAATGAAAACAGGACTGAAAAATATTTACAATTTGACATTAGACCAAATAAATTAAATCACACACAACGTTCTACCAGATATCTTCTGTTGACATTCCAGCTCAACTCCTAATTAAAAATAGTTTTGTCAATTGAAGAATATCTTTCCATATCTGTTAATTTGTAGTTGCCTTGTCTACAATTCAGAAATATCATTTCAGAAAAACCTTGTTTTTAAAGTCCATCATTTTCTCACAAAAATCAAACATTTTCGAAACCCTCTTTTCATTTTTCTTCCCAGAAAAAACCTGATGACCGGGAGAGGAGGGAAGCCGGAGGTAGTTTTTCAAAAAATTTTCAAAACCCTCTTTTCTTTTTTTTCCCAAAAAATCACTCACTACTTTAGGGGTCTCAATAAAACATAAAAATCTCACGTGGCCCATTATGCCGTCATAGGGGCCTGCTTATCCATAAAAAGGGCCCACTCAAATCTTTGAAGCTTCAACTTTACACTTTTCAAATCCAATAGTCGCCCCATTTCTAACTTTTGAGGGCCCAAAATTATGTCAGGGGGGGCTAACTCAAACGTTATGGCGGGAAAATGTCTCCAGAAACAAACATGGGTTAGGTTGACGTATGGGTTTATTTGGATTGAGTTGGGTCTAATTTTTTGACAAATGTATGGGCTGAGTTGGGTTGAAAAAAATTGAAAATAAATATCTTAACTGTGGGTTGGGATGGTTTAGAAAATCTAATTTTTCAGCTTGGTCGGTATGGGTTGAGAAAAAAAGAGGTTGGGTTTGGTCGTCAAAAGTAAACCCATTTCTACCTTAGATTGACATCCTTGCTTCCCACAAATTAAAATCCCTGCTAAAATTTACATTTTCATGAATTTAGGAACGATTTCAAGCCACTAGCTTTGAACAATCACTTAAAACTTTCAGAACAACGTTGACCACTTGTTACATGAACCATCGTCACATTGAACTCAACATTTCTTTTCTAACTTTTAAAAAATGCGTGCCAACTAAAACAAAATCGCACCGCGATTTACAACTGAACTGGTAACAAGAAAGACAAAACATTGATTTACACTTTACACGATATCGGATGGGAAAACCAGAAAACCCATAGATATTTATTTCGTGCGTAAAAAACCAAAGATATTAAAAAATTTAGAGTACGGAACAAATTAAAATCTAAAACTGAATAATTAACTTGCATTTTTTACCGTTATCGTGGTAATACCGCAAAAAATTGCCATTACCGCGGGATCCCAGTAAAAATTTCCCAATACCGTTTAGAGAACGGTAAAAATTGAAAAAAAAAACGAACCCGTTACCGCAGAAAAACGAGGTCGGTATTACCGTGTCGTTCTCTACCCGGGATTCTGCCTGTAATGTTTTAGCACTAGTTTGACACTTATTTCTTTGAGACTTCGTTATTTCATCAAAATCGCCAATCTTCTTTGTGGTCAGAGATCCGCGTGTTGTGTATGTATGTGTGTGTAGATATGTGTATGTGGGTGTTGGTGTGTGTATGTGTTCGTGTATGTACGGGTGTGTGTATGTGGGTGTCGGTGCGGATATGTGTGGCTGGATGGCTGTGTAGATTTATAGTAGAGTTTATTATGGATGTTTGTAAGACAGGAAGTAGCAGGGCAGATGATCTGACGTTGAACGAAAGAGAGGTCATAAAGGAAGAAATAAAACTGAAAATTACTCACATTAAACAAACCACCAGACACCTTTCCCTTTCTCTTTTACTCTTTCATTTTCTCTTCCTCCCTCTCGTTCTTCTTCCTTTTCTTTTGTTCGTCTTGTTTATCTATTTTTTCTTTTCTTTTATTTCTATACTTTTTTGTTTATTTATTTCTTTCTTTCTCTTTTTTTTCTCTCTCTCTTTCTCTCTCTCTCCCTCTCTCTTTCTCTTACTATTCTTCTGGTTTATCGTACATATTACGTTTTCTCGAAGTTCAATGTATTATTTTTGACATCCCACAATGCCAACATCTTAACAATTTCCCTATTTTTATAACATCATCTGTTTTCCCGAACTTCAACGCTTCCACTCTATATATACATCATCTTCACCTCACAAAAAATGTCACCAACTAGTTACCTATAAGGCATAATGAATGTCTGTTTACGTTTTCAATTGAGTTGTTTTACTGTTTAACGAGTTTCTATCTATGAACTTCTTCAACCCAAACTTCGTCAACTCTTTTGTTTCAGCAGCGACGGGCCTTACGAGAATTGATAGCGAAGCAAAGTTATTTTAATTTGTGCTTGAAACTCGAAAACCCTTCCTTGCGGTGACTTGCTGTTGTTTCGTATAATAATGAAGAATTAAGCACTGTGTCGCACTGCGCTTTTTATGGACGACATCACATGACAAATTATTTGTCACGTGGTGTAGAATGACTTTTGCTTCACTTGGCGTACAATCACTTATTTGTATGCAAACCCCTTTTTCGTTTCCTTACCTTTTTTCTCTCTTGATTTTCTTCCTTTTCCTCTTTTTCTTTGATGCTTGGGACCCCATTAGAAATGGAAATTCATTTCAACCACATCACTCTATCAAATAGTTGCTCATCAATCAACCAATAATTAATCAATCTATTGATCGACCGATCTATTGAACGTTCCACCACATTAAAGTAATCAGATTTGTTCAACTGGCTTTTTTAATTAAATTATTTTTCAGATCAACAAATGCAGTCATGCGTAGGCGTAGGGCTGGCAGTAAATACAGTGATTGGAGAAAAGATTGTTTGGTGTTTGTAAGTGTGGATGGTATGTGCTGTGGGAGTGGTATGAGGAAGGGTATGTGGTATTGGTGTGCGGTGAGGATATGTGGTGTTGGTAGGCATGCATGTTTCTAGTGAATAGTATGTGACATCAGTTTTTAAAGGCTGTATGTGTAAATGGTACGAGTGAATGGTACGTTTTGATAATTTGACTTAGAAAATGTTTGTGACAGTTTATTACGTGATGTACCAAGTAGGTAGATAAAAAGAGCATATGTGATTGGTATTGTAAAATGTATGTGTGTAAAAAATTAGAAATTGGCAAATAAATTCATGTTGTGAAAAATAACTTGTGTAACTAAGGTTTTGTAAATAGTTTTAATCAATAAACAAAGAATTGATGAGTGTCTGTCGTGGTTCAATATTTACTTTAGCTAACCTGTCTTAATATTTTAACTTCTATTTAAGATCTTAATGGTAAGTACACACCCACTATTCAACAAGTATACTCAGTCTAAAATGATTTAAACTATTGATATAAAAAAATACTATTGCAGTCAACCATTTACACGTATTAACTTTAAAAATTAGTTTACTAAAATTAATTATTAACGATTGTTTTCATTAGTTCAAGCGAATAGTGTTAGAATATTGTACAATCTTTTATCTTCACCTGTAGCTGTTTTATCAACATGACGGATAGATTTATTAAAATTAATACCAGATTTTGTATATTTTAGCCACGCAGGGTTGTAGGTAGGCGCTTATAAATAGCTCCGCTGGTTGTTCTGTAAAAATAGGCTCACGAGGTCTTACGATTAACACCACTTAAAAATTGTCAGACTTTACAAAGTGATTAAAGGATTATTATTATTATTATTATTATTATTATTATTATTATTATTATTATTATTATTATTATTATTATTATTATTATTATTATTATTATTATTATTATTATTATTATTATTATTATTATTAT
>OZ022240.1:28227680-28305180 GCA_963978895.1 Erpobdella octoculata
TTATTATTTGTTAGTTATTAGGCAATGCAACGCTTTTTATATTTCTGTGCACTATTTCCTTCTTTAACGATATTACTGACTCTGGTGACAACGGTTCGTGTTTAATATTTCTATAAAGTTAACTTTAATATTCTGCTTGTAGATTTTGATTCCAGCATCCCTACAAACTCGCATAATAAAGTTGTGACAAGCTCTTTTTTATTAAAATTGTAAGCTAAATAAGTAGATTAGTTGTTGGAATTTAATGACATAAATATAATGTTATAATTAAATGTTAGCACTCTAGTTTTTTCTATTTGTTCCAGAAATGTCTAGCATGAGTTTGTGCGTAATTTGCAAGAAAGGTGGAAGGTTGTCGAATGTTTTGGAGAAAGGTCAGAAGACGATTATATAGGCATCAGTACAACATGAAGATGACATTGATAAGTAAGACTGACATCATCCAACTCGTTTGTTTCAATTCACGAAAAGTGTCGACGCGATTATAGTAACAAGTTAAACGTCCAAAAAGTCGTCGAGGAGAATGCTGCCAAGTTGCTTCCGCCTTCCAAGCGTGTCACTCGTAGAAAGATCTCATATCCGTTTGACTACCCAACACGCTGCATCATCTGTGCAAAAAGGGCAGACATAGATAAATACAATCGGAATCCAACATTTTATCCACAAGTTTGTAAGGTAGAGTTGATCGACAGTAAGAAGAAGAGTATGGTACAAGATACTATTTTATGTGCATGCTGGCAACGTGGAGATGACCTCTCAATTCAAGTGAGCGCTAACTCACCGTGAAGCTGCTAAAACAGTGTGGCTACTAGTTACGCACATTCTAGCACAATATTCCGATGAAATTAGAAATTTAACCGGCCAATATTCCGGAACATGGTCTGCCCAACACAGAGACATAGCCGTAGCACGTGTCAAGAACGACGTGACTCATGTTGAGAAATTTTTGACTTTCTTCAGAAGTCACAATCCATTCGTGACACAAGGAAATGAATGTCTGGTTAACATTTCCACTGGTTTATTGCAGATGACTGCGTGAATGTTGATCAAGTAGATACAATTGGTAACAAAATCCAGGAAGAAATTACAGGAAAATCTATTGGTCAAGTCCAATTTAAAAAGTCTGATCAAGTGGTAACCTTTTTGGTGATGAAGAAGAGTGTAGTATTAGGACAGAATGAAAAAATTCATGTTTCTACTGCAGAACTCAGTCAAAGATTAATTGCGATCGCGTCTCATTCACAACAGCCTGACCCATCCTTGTACAGTTATGAACTGTCGTCAGTTGCTCCAGCAATGTTTACAGATGATGGAAGCATGAGGAGGACTCCTAAGTCACAACTTGGCAAGCACATAGTAACTCTGAGTCCAGACATATGGGTCAAAAATGATCTATGTTCAAGAATAAATGTAATTGATGGCTGTGCTGTACTTCAGCAGCTTCCATGGCCTAAACTCGGTAGCATCAAGGATTCTTGTGATCTTTTTGTTAACTACATTTTTTCTCATTATAAAAAGTTTCCAGACCAACATCCGCATGTCATTTTTGATAGTTATGACGTTATTACAACAAAAGATCAGGAACAAAAAAGGCGTCGTTTGAATGCACCACAATCAGCAGAAGTCATCATCCATGAAAATTTTTCAATTCCTTCAAACAAGTTTGACTTTCTGAGTAATAAAAAAAAATAAGCAAAACTACATATTGATGCTCGGAAAATGTCTACTTGAGAAAAACATATCTGTTCAACATGCGGGAGAGGAAGGTGATGCCGATGTTGTAATCGTTCGTTTGGCTCTAGAGCTTGCAAGGCGATCAAAAGAAATTGTTACAGTAATTTCTGAAGACACAGATATTCTGGTTTTATTGATCCATCATGTTTCCGAGGAACATCCTATTTTCATACAAACCAAAACAAACACAATTAATATTGTTGAGGCACAGAAGGTGATAGGAAAGTCAGCGTGTGAACTGTTGCCTTTTGTACATGCAATGTCAGGATGTGACACGACGTCATCATTTTTTGGTCAGGGAAAGTTAAAAGCATTCAAATTATTGCAAAAATTATCTGAGGTTAAAAAAGAAAAACTTAGAACATTTGGAAATTCCGAAACCTCAAAAGATGACATCAGAGGCATTGGAGAGGAGTTTATGCTGTCTCTGTATGGCTCGAAAGAATCCATTCATACTTTAGATGAGCTGAGGTAAATAACTTAACTTTTCTTTAAATGCAAAGTATGTTAAACAATGTTATTGTTAAGATGTTTTGCGCAATTGAAAAACACCATGTTATTCCATGTAATTTTCCATTAACTTCAAGAACATAACTATAAATTGTTCAATGTAAAACATGATTTATTAATAAGACAACAAAATTTTGATACCCAAGTCTTGACGACAAAAAAATAGTTAATAGTAAATAAAATAAATAAAATTACGTGAAAAATACAAATTAATTTTAATTTCATTCAGGTACATGATTATGATGTCAACGAAGTATGTACCACTGGAACGCCTTCCACCGACATCCAGGGCAGCATATTTCCACAGTTTGCGAGTTCATCTTCAGACAAATACATGGAAATCTTTGAGATCAGGTTTGCCAAAGGAAGAGTATGGCTATACATGTACAAGTGCAGAAATCCATCCAATTATTACAGACATCAATCCGGCACCACCAGAACTTCTCCAGGAGATCAGATGCAGTTGCTCCAAGGGTGCATTGTTATGTTCCACATCATGCGGATGTTATAAAAAGCGATTGCCTTGCAGTATTCACTGCAAGTGTGGTGGACAGTGTGAAAATGCTCCCATTGTAACTCCAGAACAAATTTCAGCAGTTGACGACACAGCTGAGTAAAATCAATAAAATACATTTTTTTAAAACTACTGTGGCCATTATCCTTTGAACAAATTGCAAGTTTCTGTATCGTCTTGGTTAGACTGTGTTATTTAATGTCGTCTATCCATCCCTGATGTAGAACTTTGCATTTTTTTTCTTCATGGCAATACAACACAGAACTATTTTGATGCTGGATTTAATGACTTGAGTCATTTCAGACTATATTGCATGTATATAGTCATTTTTCTTTGCTGTTATGTTAAACTTAAACATCTGCCATCTTCCAAATAACTTGTATAAGATACTTGATGTTATTGTTAAATAAATCAATGTTGTAATGATGAGAGAATATTTTTCATAATCACAAGGAAATCACTCATTGCCTGAAATTGTTATAAAAGAATAACTTTTAAAACAATAAAAACCGAAAATGAAAGAGAAAGATATTACTCAGTTAACATACCAGTGATGCTAATATAATTATGTACAAAGTAGGCCAAAAAAGTAACATGGGCCTAGGCCAGGCCCTAGGGTTATGCTTACATTCGTGGTTATGAACTTGCAGGGCGTCCCAGACCGAGTTTTTTTGTTTAGACCCAGGCCACTTGTTAGGAATCACGTAAATGTAATTTTATTTACAAATAACCTGATATAATCCACGGATTTTACGAATTACCGATGTTGTTTACGTATGGTATATCTATTACCGCCCACGTTTAACTTCGTACAATTTCGATTCAAAATTACTAACTTTCCAAGTATTCCTTGAATAAATTATTTAGTTTGCCGTAAAGAACAGAGCATTAGCTTCCATTTTATCTAAAAATTTCAAATCATGAATAAATTTTAAGGTATAACATTACATTTGATCGGACTATTTATATTCTTCTTGTCTCTCTCCCTCTTTTTTCTTCTTCTCTCTCTCTCTCTCTCTCTCTCTCTCTCTCTCTCTCTCTTAATAAATTGATGGACATGTTTTCAACGCGAAAAACATTGGTGGAAATGAAAAAAAAACTAAAAAATATTGATAATCACGAATATTAATTGTAGAAATGATTAAGATTAATACCCGACATTTGTTTTATATAAACAAATGTTCATCATTTATTAAAAGAAACACGTGTTATTAGCAGCAGTATCATATTTCATTTCCTTACTTGTCCCATCTTTTCCACCTCTTCTGTCTTTTTCTTCTTCTTTTCCATTCGTCCCTTTTTCACAACTTTTCCATTTTTATCTTTTTCCCATTCTTCCCTTCCTCCCTATTTTGTCTTTTTGTCTTTTTTTATTATTTTTAATTTTTATTCCTCTTCTTTCTCCTCCACTCATTCCATCTTTTTTCTTTTTTTATTCGTTCGTCTTCTTTTTCTCCCGCTTGCTGTGTTGATTGATCGCAGGCTGCCATGTTGATGTTTACTTTTTTGTTTATTGGGTTTCCGATGTTATCGATGGAGAGGTTGATGACCTCAAAAGTTTCTTTTAGTTTTTCCAGACTCGTGGAAAGTTCTGGAAAAGAAGAAGATGAAAAACGAGACCGGAAGTGAAACGCTGGCCTGCTTCGAAATTTATTGAGACTTCTTTCTTAACAATGACGTCACTTCTGTGCAACCAATCACGTGCTAAATTGAAAATAGCCTCTTTAATTTGATGACTTGAAAATTTAATGCTGGCTTATGAGAAACTTTTGGAATGTTTAAGCAGAGTAGATGTATTGAAGGTTTTCAGGATGACGATGACGATGACGATGGCGATGGCGATAGCGATGGCGATGGCGATGACGATGACGATAACGATGACGATGACGATTACTATGACTATGACGATGACGATAACGATGGCGATGGCGATAACGATGATGACGATGACTTTACACACCAAAATTGAGCAACGTTGATTTAACGCAATACGGCATGCAATAATCATCATAAACATCATCACTATCATCAACGTTATCATCATCAATTAAGATTTTCATTATCATCATCATCATCATCATTATCATCATCATTATCATCATCATCATACTCATCGTTATCGTTGTTTTTACCGTTGTCCTTGTTGTCCCTGATAGTCCAATTCACAATGTTTTCATCCTTAGAAATATTCAACTTCAAATCATAAACAACCTAACATTCATTTTTTTTTAATCACATGCGCTTAACGTGTTCAGTTCATTCTCTCAGTCCACACGCAGAAACGGAAAAAAACCAAAAAGGTGTATTTAAATTGGCTCCTCATTCCGGATAAAAAGCCACTGAACTATAGAAAGTAATGTTTTAGAAAGATTTTATTCAGAAAGAAGTTAATTGTGTGAAAAAATATGTTTTTCTGAAAAGATAGTCTCATTTATGATAATTACGACATTATGGCCAAGAAATCCAAAGAGTTTTTTTGGGTATTATTTCACTTGAGGCCATTTACAAACTGTATAACACTGAAAAGATAGATAAGTTAAAAGGAGATTACTGAGCATGGATCTGAAAAAAATGATGATGTAGTGTGCAATTGTGCAGTTGAACTTACTGCAGCCCTGTGTCGTAATCACAGCAAAAATGTTTGAAATCGATTGAGAAATCAGACCAGATTCAACATATATTGCTGTCTTTTGTAGAAAAATGTTAATCAAAGTCAGACGTTAGCCAATACTGGAGTTTTTTTCATCAGACTGCCAAGCATTTCATTTTTTCTGATCGTGAAGAAAATTTTGCAAATAATATTGCGGCTGCAGACAATTCACTTCTAATCTTTGAAAAAGTGATTGTTTAAAGTACTTTTGGTTTGTTAATTTATATTGTAAAAGTATAAAAAAAACAAAAATATAATGATCCAATTTGTTGTGAAAAACCGTGTTGGCAGTATATTCAACACTGTTGCACCATACATGAAGCCTGAGCAGTCTACAAAAAGAGCGTCCAAGAACAAAGAGTAACAAACATACAAACATAGTTTATTACAAGGCGCAGGCAAAGCCTATATGCCCCGACAGTAACAAAAAAAACCATAAAAAGAATAAATTAAAGAACATAAATTAAACAAACAAAAAGTACAGATAAGTCAAATTTCGTTCCTCCAGCAAAATCGTGTAGGATGGTCCATCCAGTGAGCATCCAGGAGACTTTTAAACTGGAAGATATCTTTTGCTTCTATGACTGAAGCAGGGAGTTTATTCCATGTATTGATTACTCTTGTAGTAAAGAAAAACTTTTTGATGTCCAGTCTAGAATATGGTTTTTCCAACTTGTGAATGTGCCCTCTTGTGTTGAGTAAATTAGATTTTTTTATTAAACTTGGAGCTGAATTGGCACAGTAAAAATTGTTTAATATTTTATAGACTTCAATCATGTCTCCTCTAGATCTTCTAAGCCTTAGAGTAGATAGATCGAGATACTTCAGTCTTTCTTTATATTTCAAATTTCGACATTCACGCACTAGCTTAGTTGCTCTTTTTTGTACTTTTTCAAGTTTTTCTATCATGCCTATATTGTGAGGGGACCATACCACAAAAGCATATTCAAGATGTGGACGGACTAAACCTTTATACAGAAGTAAAAAACAATCCTTCGATAAGTTGTGGAAATTTCTTTTAACAACTCCTAGAATGCTATTAGCGGTTTTGACTAATTTGCATATATGAGTAGTAAATTTTAGGTTGCTGTCTATTACAACTCCTAGATCTCTGACTTCATGGACTGTTGAAATGTGGTGTTTAGTCTCCCCTTCAGCAAAGTTGTAGTCAAATTTATATGTGTTATGCAATGACAAATATACACACTTGCTATAGTTCAGTTTTAGGAGCCAATCTTTGCACCAGGTAGAGAAGAGATCTAAACAGCATTGGAGAATCTGTTGATCATCTACACTGTTGATTATCCTGAAAATTTTTGCATCGTCAGCAAATAAAAAGATATTTAGACCTTCAACGTCACAAGCTTGAAATACATCATTGATATAAATTACAAATAGTAAAGGACCTAGGACACTTCCTTGTGGGACTCCGCTCAAGACTTTATGCCTAGATGATAGCTGGTCATTAACCTTGACTTGAAAGTGTCTTGTTGTCAGAAAGTTTTCAATCCATCCTACCAGAGTATCGTGTAATCTATAGCACTTCAGTTTATAAATCAACTTTTTGTGTGGCACTTTGTCAAATGCCTTTTCAAAATCGGTGTAGATTATATCTACTTGCTTGCCTTGATCCAGAGCACTCGTCCAGAGATTCATAATTTTCAGTAACTGCAAAGAAGTAGATTTACCTTTCATGAAACCATACTGATTACCATGGAATAAATTATTATTTAAAAAGTGTGATAGTATAAAATCGCTCAGAATAGATTCCATTATTTTACATGGAACTGAGGTCAAGGACACCGGTCTATAATTTAATGGATCATGCTTACTACCTTTTTTAAATATTGGAACTATAGTACTAATTTTCCAATCCTCAGGGAGTGTTCTTTTACACAGTGAATCACTGAAAATTTTAGCCAAACATGTATAAATTTCATGCCTACACTCGGAAAGAATTTTTGGGTAGATACCATCAGGTCCTTGAGATTTGTTAGGATTCATTTTACACAGTTTGGCAAAAACTAATTCAGGTATTATTGATATTTCATTCATTGGAAAATCAGTTTTGAAAAGCAACTTCTCGTAATTAAAATCTGAAGTATCATTTACAAAAACCTGTTCAAAGAAAGATGCCAGACATTCCGATTTATCTTTATCTGAGGAGCAGATCACTGTTTTCCCATTGCTATCAGTATATTTTAAATCTCCTATGGTGCTTGTTGTTTGAGTTTTAGTTTTAACATACTTCCAAAAAGCCTTAGGATTGTTTTTACATTTGCCGGCAACCGACAGTTGATAAGACTGTGCTAATTCCCTAGAAAGTCGTCTAACTTTGTTTCTGGTAATTTTGTATTCTAATAGATTGTTTAGATTTTTATTTTTCATATAAGCTGACCAGAGCTTTTGCTTCAACTTTATCAAATTTTTGAGCTCTAACGGAATGTGTTTCTTATTTCCTGGTTCAAATCCCCGATCAGAAGCTAATGGAACAAATTTGGCCGTCGCTGCTGACAACAGTACTTTAAAGCTGGTCCAATAGTCTAACATAGGATCCTTGATCAAAGACAGTCTAAATAAATCAATTGCTAATGAGTTTTTCATGGCTGTGTAATCTGCACTGTGGAACTTGAATTTGGCCTTTGGTGACACTTTTAAACTAGACCAAATGTAGTTTACTATAAGTACTAGATGATCACTTTTCCCTAAAGGGGGTAGATAATCTAGGTTCAGGTGGTTATCATATGTACTGAAAACTAAATCTAAGATGTTGGCTTGCTGATCATTTCTAAATCTTGTAGGTTGGTGCACAAATTGTTCTAGATAATTTTCTGTAATAATTTCAATCAGTTGGTTTTCAAAAGATTTATCACTTCCAGGTGCATTATATAATGTCCAATCAACTCGGGGTAAATTAAAATCTCCTAATATAATTTTTTTCCCATTCAGTTTACAAAATGTAGATATTAAGTCCAGCAAGCCAGAATTGTTTAATACATTAGAATGTGGACTTCTATACACAACCAAAATAGATAAATTAAAGAGATGACCAGACAGCTTGAGACACTGAAATTCATCAAAATTACATTCTAAGGAGATAGGGGTGGCAACCAAGTTTTTTCTTACATAACAGCATAATCCTCTTTTTGAAGGTTTCATAAAATTAACAGTTAGTAAAAAATAATTATCAATGTTATATTCACTTTCTAGATGCTCTTCTGTAATTCTTTTTGGATTAATTTCAGTAAACACAATAATATCAATATCGTCATGAGCACATAAAAGAAACTTTAGTTCTGAAAGCTTATTAAAAAGTGAATCTACATTAGAATAAATAATCTTGAAATTTCTTTCATTGCTGCATATTACTTCATTTAAATATCTCTCTTTAGTCTGACAATTCTCAGATTTCCTGGACTTCCCCTTACCCTGTATTTGAATTCCCCCGAATCTTTGCTTTCTTTAACTTTCGCCTCCATAACAAGTTTTTTGCATTCTTCTCTTTGTTCCTTGGTAAGGTCGTGTCCAATTCCAATATTATTTAAACCATCTTCAAGGGATTTGATTTTAAAAAGATTTTCCATTATCAAATTTTTAGCTTCTTTGCTACTAAATTGTATCAAGATTGGTCGCGTGGTTTCTCCTTTTCTACCAAGTCGAAGCAATTTTTTAATATCATTATCTTTGGTAATGTTAGAACTGAGATTAGATAATATCTTAATTATATTTTCTCTATCCTCAGTATATCCTCTATTACGGTCATCCTGAGTACTTTCTTTTAATCTATAGATTATTATACTTCTTTCTCTAGCTTCAATGTGTTGATTTTCCTGGAATTTGTCAATTATTGATTTTTGAACAATTTCAACGTCTGATTTGACTGTTTTAGACAATATATCTACTTTGTTGGTAAAAAGATCTGACCATTTTTTATTTTCAGTATTAGCTTCTTCCAACTTGTTCTCAATCTTTTTTAGATCTATTTTTTGTATTTTGTCAGTCAAATCATTAACATCTTTCCTTAAATTATCTAGTTCAGACATGCACAACTTTAACTCATCATTATACATACTTTTTATATCAACTGATAGGAATTTTCTCATTTCGTCAAATTCTGTTTTAATTAGATTAGTACACTCATCCAATCTATTGGTAAAACGATTAATATCTTTTAGAACAATTGAGTTTGCCTTAAGACACTTATCACACAAATTCAGTTCAAGATCCGTTCCCTTATTATCGCAAGCTTTACGCCTTGTTCCTTCAGCCATTATAAACTACTTGCATAGATCCAAAAATGAACACGTGTTCAAAATTATCCTAAACTCGTGCTTGCTTTAACTATTAAGTACAGTGGCTATAAACTAATGAGAGAAAAAAGAATTCAACTTAACTTTCTTCCGTTTGAATTTTCTACTGTTTTCTATATCTCAAACTTGGTCTAGTTTTCAGAAGCGAAATCTCTCTAAATCGAAATTTTCCAAATAAGAATTTTATAATAATTTTACAAAGTAAAAATTTTATAGTAAAGGTGTATTCTTAGGCATCACACGAAACACAGCTGTTGTTTTTGAATAGCTGCTTATTTTCATAAAATTTCGCTAAATTCCAATGACTTGAGAAAATCGCATATTGGCAACTCGATCCGGCTTGGACCGAGCTCACTTTAGATCGACCCGGCCTATTTAGATAATCCTAAAATAGAGTCTAGGCCTGACCTAACCCGGGCATGACTCTAGTTCTTGCGTCTCCTTCAGCTGTTTCAAAACCGTATTCTAGATAAAACCAAAAAAAAATTTCGGCTACATATTCTAAAATAAACCTACCAAAAATAGACTACAAACCACTAACAGAAGCAACAGATTTTGTTACTCTTTATTCACATAGGATTGTAGTTGTACAGATACAGTTGTCAGAGTACTGCGATTCATCAATGATTAAATTGGGGATGGAAGTTTGATCTGGAGAACTTAAGCGACATCTAATTGTCCTTATTCTTACCAATAGATTCAACCAGCATTTGTCAATATTTTGTGAATTTTTGTGAAGGTACACGTGGTGATTAAAAATGATGCTCTCATCAAAATTGAAACCAAGTATCCTGCATTTACGTGTGAACCTCGAAGTTACCTAAAACATTTTTATGTCTATTAAATTGAGTGAAAAATCATTCAATTCGTCTGACAAATAAATACCTCCATGTGTGGATTGGAGCAAGGAACAAAACTTCGTGTCAAGCATTTAACCAGGCTCGATTTAAAAGTCATATTAATTATGGTAGGCCAAAAAACTGGCAAGTTTGCCATCAACCTCAAGTGTCATTAGGAACCAATTCAGCAATCTTCCAGTTATTAAACAAATGTCAGAAGATGTGCTTATCTTGTGCAAATATGATGGTAAATGTGACCCAACCAGTGTTTGTGTGCGAAAGAGAACTTCTATGTGTCATATATTGTCATACATTACCTTCAGTTTCAGACTGTTGTCACACATAGGTTGACGACGATTGACATCAAATCTGCGTCTTCTGTAGTGACGGCAAACGAACTTGCTACAAAGGCGGCTGAGCTTTCTGACGTTGATGATGAGTTTATGTTGAAGAAGTCCGGCACTACTTGAACTCTGAAACAGGCAACCAATAAACTACTCCCAACATAGCAAACTCTGACCAATTACAACTTCCGGACATTTCGCCGACGCCAAAACTGACACCAACTGAAGAGAACTAATGTGATATAATAATGTAGTGCAAGTACTACCAAATTCAACAAACAATAAAAATGCAAATAAAAAAAGTTAAACAAGTGTTATAAGTGTAAAGTTCTGACTTAACACCATAAAAGAGTTTACGAAAGGAAATAAGCAAAGCTTATATGAAAAACAAACAGCGAGGCAGCCGCGTGACCGGCACCAGGAGTAAAGAATATTCATCTTTTTCATCGACATGCATTTAAGATATCCATCCTTTCTATTTACATGCATGCAAGATAACCATCATCTTCATTCACACACGTACAATATATCTAACTTAATTTTTATGCATATATGATATCCAGTTTTATCATTCCCTGAATATTTGATATCTATCCTCTTTATTTGCATGCCTATAAGTCACTATAAGATATCCATTTTTTCATTCACATCATATATATATATATATAAATATATATATATATATATATATATATATATATATATATATATATATATATATATATATATATATATATATATATATATATTTATATATATATAAATAATATATATATATATATATATATATATATATTTATATATATATAAATAATATATATATATATATAAATAATATATATATATATATATATATATATTTATATATATATAAATAATATATATATATATATATATATATATATATAAATAATATATATATATATATATATATATATTTATATATCCTCTTCATTCACATGCAAAAACAACATTTTCTTTACCAAAGTACTGACGTTATCAAACGTATCGATTTGAAAACATCCATATCACTTTTTGATGAAAATAAAATACTTTGATATATTAGAGCTAAAACATTTTTTATTTAAAGAAAAACATTTTTAGAGAAAAAAACATTTATAATTATTAGGAAGCAGGTGAAAGTGTTAGAAGTATTAAATCTAATGTCAATTTAGTTTCTTAATTACTCAGCACTTCACGATGAAGAAGAAGAAGAAGAAAAAAAGAAAAAAAAGAAAAAAGAAGAAAAAGAAAGAGAAGAAAAAGAAGGAAACGAAAAAAACAAACAAAAAGGAAAAATAAGATAAAGAAGGACAACAATGGCAGATTTTGATGCATCGTATAGAAGAAAAAATTCTCAACAAAAAACATAATACTTGTTTAACTCTTTTTATTTGCATTTTTATTTTCGGTGGGTTTAAGTATAAAACGAACTAATATATAAGAATGCTAAATTAAACATTTAAAAATGTGCGTATACCAGTTTATTAAATGTCATATCACTTTTACATTCTTTTTATATTAACCAAACTTAACTTTTGTTTTTTTTTTTCTGTTGTTGTTTCGTTTAATTAAATAGAGAGGTAAAATTCAATTAAGAAAAAAACATGGTAGTATATTTATATAATAATCTATTTTAAAAATAACAAGTTTGCATCAGTTACAAAAATGATTTATCTGAATCCATTAAAATAAAATGGTCACAAAAGAGTAGAGTGCTCTCTCTCTCATGCCATGTTTAATTAAAACCTGTTGAATATTTTTAAAATAAAAATTTGCATAGGCCTTTAAAACTCATTAGTTGCTATTTTTATTAGTGTTTTAAATTTAATGTGATTATATAAACATCCAATGTTTACAAATTTATTAAAGATCTAATTTTTGAGTTTTTCTAAAATACACTATAACCTCGCAAACAGAACTATTATAGGCCAAGAGCGTTGCATTGTCCGTTACGTTCGTTTAGAAAATTTTAGAATAAGTGTTTTTATTATTTTAAATATCAGCTTTTTATATTTTTAGTTTTTGTCCGTCAAAAATTTGTAATTAAATTTTTTTGTCTTCAATTTTTGAAACAAATTTATTTAATTTATAGACCTAATACTAATATTGTTTTAATATCCATAATACGACAATATTTTAAATTTTAGATCGAAAGAAAACTGGGAAGTGAGTCAAAATATGATTAAAAATTGCGGAACTCAGCGGACATAAAACAGACTTGTGAAGCTAAAGAAAAGCGTGTAAAAATTGCACATTACACCACAACTTAGTGAGTTGAGACAAGCGTTGTAATAAGCTGGTGGCGTAACGAAGTGGGGGGGATGAAGACGTGGTCTGTTCCAGTCTGCACTTATTTGGGAGTGGCAAATACATAGAGCAAATAGAAATAATAATATCTAGTAATCTGACTTTAAAATTAATTTTTTTGTGAAGTAGATTGGGTTTTATAAATTAGTTTCCTTTTTGGAACTTTTAAAGCTTAAAACAATTATTTTTTAAATGTGTATTTATATTTTATTTTAATATGTTTATTGCAAATATATTTAATTACAATAAAATTTAGATGCTGAGGACGACACTACAACTCAATGTTGTAATAATAGGAAATTGAAAACTAATTTTCGTGATACATTTCTTCTGCTTTATTTATATATAATTTTCACACCAATCTCCTAAAGGTTGGTGACTGTCCTTATCGCCCTCTCATAAATACGCCACTGAAGCAAGCTGTCACATGCAAAAAATAAATAAAAAACTGAGATGGAAGTTTGAAAAGGTTTTCAAACGTTGTGCTATGAGGCTTTAAGCACATAAAAAAGTAGTGCGAATTCAATTGAAGTTATTTTTATCCTAGAGAAATAAAAGACGATTTCTTCTGCGGTGATGTTGTTATCACTTTATGGAAAGTTATTATTTTATTAAATAAAACATTTATATTATTAGTATTTTCAAATTAAAGAAATTTGAATTTTTATATTGAGTCCTCAAAAAAAATGTGGCTTCATTGCAATGCCAGAATGAATAATTACTTGAGTCGTTTTTTTCCTACGACTGAATTTATATGTTTGTTTCCACTATATCATTTTAGTATGAAAATGAAAAAAATAAAAGCATATATAACTGTAAAAACTTTAACCTTAAAAACACAATTTAAACATGAATGATATTATTTATGTTAAAAAAATGTGACAACTTTTTTAAGATTTAATTTGACGACGTCTAGATGGATCGTGTTAAAATAACAAAATTTTTCTTCTAACAAGTTTCGTAATTAATTTTCGTATTGATCATCTCAATCTCGGGTTCGAAAACATTGAGCACATAAAAATTAAATACTTACATGTCATTCGGTGCATGCAATATCGAAAGTTCCGTCGGTCGGCCACCTGGTGTAGCAACGGCTTAACTGGAATGACGTAAGAAAGCGATTTGAGTTTAAATTTATCTTAATATATTGTTTGTTCAAAAAAAATTTTTTTTAATTTTTAATAAGAACAATTAAGAAAATTAATAAAAAAATATTGCTGGTGTTTTGCTTATCAAATGTTTTCAGCAGAAGTTGATTACTTCATAATGTTAGCTGAATATCGTTTATTACACGCAGCAAGTAGCATTGTATAACATCAACAAACACTAAATTCTGCAAAATGGTTGTGCTTTTATACATTTATAGTTTTTTTATAACTTTTATAAAGTGGTTGTGCTTTTATAAATTTATAGTTTTTTTTATAAATTTTATAATTTACATTGTTAAAAAAACGATATTTTCTTCCGATTTCAGCACTCATAGTGTAAAGCACTAAACAAACTTATTTTATACCGGCCCACAAGTGGTGTTACTTTAAAATAACCTTTCACCTTTCTATGGAGCTTGAACTGTTGCTCTGAAACAGTTTAACGCTGTCAGACAGCTTTTTGCACTAAACAGAAAGAATATTTCAAGACTGTCATTTTGCCGCACAGATAGAAGCTTTTTTTTAGATATTGGAAAAACGTAGTTTATTTGTCTTTGCCATTATCTGATGTTCTAACGGTAGCAACTTTGAATTTTCTGGTGACTTAATCCTAGTTCATAAAACACATTTTATAAGCTCAGCACACAAGCAACTAGATGACCATCAACGTTAATGAAATTGACGAACGTCAGAAAAATGTCAAACCCACGCAATTTTAACTAAGAAATTATCTGAACTTTGTAAGTAGCTAGAAGTAGGTGGAGTTTTTTCAAAAAAAAGTTTTTCTGCGAGGAAGAAAATAACAATTTTTTTTAAATCAGGTCATAAATTATTTTATTAAAATGTTATTTCAATAAAATAATTGATTAAAAACTTTTATGTCAAATTGTGAATTCGTTTTGGTCACGAACCCAATCTCAATTCTGTAATCTCGAGATTCAAAAAAGGCTGACATTTGTTATCGCCAAAGCAACAACAATCTTATTAGTATTTAATAGCCATAAATCCCATCTGTCATGCTGCTAGGTTATCGACAAGAGAGGCGGCAAAGCGATACCATAGCCTAAGAGGTTATGCGGACTTTTCATCAAAGGATGATTCATCAAGGAACTCTTCATCAAGGACTATTCATCAATGGACTATTCATCAAGATACTATTCATCAAAAGACTATTCATCAAGAAGACAGTTCATCATGAGGACTGTTCATCTAAAGTCTATTCATCAAGAGGACTATTCATCAAATTTTGAAGCCACTCCTCCTCAACAACCTTTATCAATATATACCCAAGATATTTTCAGCGTAAAGTAATTTGATGTATTTTTAAAAGCTAAATACATTGGAAATCATTTAATTGATATAAGAAAACCTATTTTGTTTTTGAATAAAAGTAGCGGTAGCGAATAGCGCTGAGAACAGCTAAAAATGTAACGGTGAAGATGAAAAAGATGAAGAATTGTCTTTTAAAAATACATCAAATTACTTTACGCTGAAAATATCTTGGGTATATATTGATAAAGGTTGTTGAGGAGGAGTGGCTTCAAAATTTGATGAATAGTCCTCTTGATGAATAGACTTTAGATGAACAGTCCTTATTGCACTTCATTAGTTGCGGTCTGGAGTGAGTCGAGCCATGTGCCACCGAAAGCTTTGGGCTTTCGGTGGCCTCTCTGCCTCAAAGCCAACATAAACACGTCACCAAACACTCAAACATACATACCGTCTAAATTGTAAAATTGACAGATACAGACGTTAATCAAACCACACACACACACACTGCTAGGTTATCAATTTGAATGTTGTTCTGCAGTTTTTTGACGATCTTGTTCAAATAAATTTATTAGAAAATGCTTTATGTGATTTTTTGGGGTTGCGAAGATTAAAATTTTGCATTTTGTAATGTAAAACTATACATTATGATTGGTTTAATGTTTTGTAGTAGCAGAACATCGATTTACGATCTATTAAGTACTTGGTTTGATCTATTCATCACAATCCCAATATTATGCTATAATATGCTTCCAGGACAAAACTGACAAATTATAAGCTTGAGAAGATTGCAAAAGGTCTTGAAAGAAGAACAAACGAATATATTTTCAACAGACAAAAAACACCCCAACGACACAAATGACAAACATAGCGACAGCAACATGCCATTCGCTTCAACAATTTATTTTCTAAATATTTGTTTTTTGAAATGTTTTTGTGCCAGTTTTATTTTTTCACGATATTTTTAGTTCCAGCCGACAAAAGATGCAGACAACACTTTTGTTACCAACATTTATGGAGCAAAGAAGAAATCAAATATTATAAATATGTTTGAAGGTTTTTATGAATTTAACATTAACAAATGAGAACCTTTTATTGACAGCTAAAAATCAAAATGAAACAAACAACTTAAATTACAAAATGAAACGCATGCTGGTGGCAGAGCGGTAGAGCGTTCGCCTGTCGATCGTTAGGTCGGCAGTTCGAATATCCCCTGCGTCACCAGCGTAACTCCCCTAAGCAAGGAGTTCACTCGCCCACTCGCATTGCTAAAAGGGTAGGCGCCTATAAATGCTGCCTCTACAAGTACCCTTTCTCGCCTTCGAGCAAGACATGTCTTGGAAAAAGCGTTGTGAAAGAGAAAAAAAATATTAAAAAAGTTTTTGCTTTTGTATGTGTGCTGGTAATGAGTAGAATGATTTACCAGAAAGCAATGGGGAGTTTACAAATCTGGCTATTTTTGGGGTTTTAAAGAATTAAAGATCAAAAAGCGTCTACAAAGATGAAGAAACAAGAAGTCCAGTCTTTTATTCTAATAACTTTATTATACGTGAAAGCATACAACAAACTGAAGCTTCTGGCAACCCACCAGGCTACCTTTCAATGGCTCATGATTAACTACAGTTGGAGCTAATGACTGTTCAGTGTTCAGCATTAATTAACACAAAGCAATTTTGGACGTGCACGTTAATGCTTCAATGTTACAATTTTTAATTTCCAACGACACTCGAACTCTACTAAATTTTCGAAAGCGTCTCGATACTGACTCGTTATAAATTCTTTTTTTACAGCTGCTACATTTTTTAGTGAAAAACGTTATAGTAAAATCTTTCGATATTTATTAAAGTTGAATAATCTGGATTATACGTATAATCATATCTTATAAATATTGCACATAAAAGAAACGGATTAGATAAATTAACCGTATCTAGGAATACTGAGAAGTTTTCCTATAGCTTCAAAAGCCAGCTCTGTTGCAGTTTTATATACTAACATTGCATACCTCTTTTTAAAACAAGAATGTACATATACAAACATATATTTATTTGATATCTTTTGATATAAAAATCATTGCTTGCTTGATTTACACAATACTTTATCTTGTATTTATTAATAACGCATTGCAAAACTTGTTAAGACAATAAAAATTTATTTGATAAAGTTGAAATAATTAAATGTTTTAGCTGATGTTGCGTTCAATAACTTTAATTTATGCCCGCATGCAGCAGTTAAGTTTAAACGCTGTGAGCTGTTCAGTTGTCTAAACAAAATTTCGCTTTACAAAAGTGGTTTTGTAAAATATCACCTACCGACAATTTTGAAAATGTTTTTTTTAATTGCCATACCCACTAGGGAAATTAAGTAATAAAAAACGAAAAATTATTGTATTGGTATAAACATTTTTATACAGAAGGTATCAGAACCTACACTGCAAAAATAATTTTAAAAAATAAATGATATTCTTGAAACCAAATCCGAACCAGGTATTTTCTTTCAAGTCGGTAGAGGCCGGGCAGCAGTGCCGCGTCGTGGATACCACAATCCGAAGACACTTATCCTAGGAGTGTGAAATTTGGAACTATGTTACTTCTATAACGTTAGCACCCACTAAAAGGAAATTTTTAAAATTGTTGCTCCTGAGGAGCTAAAACATGATGCATGGTTGAAATTTTACAGTTTCAAGTGAGCCAAGCCGCGACGGGTCTGGCTTGTAGGTATATAAGCTATGTTAAATAAGCATCTGCGTCCCGATATGTTATCTCGAATTCAATCGAGATTTCAAAACGATACGGGAGATCCCGTATCGCCATTGAAACGATGTTTTAATATTTATATATTTTTTTTCAATGAATTCCTTTAATGTAGTTATTAATATTGTCTGTCGCGTATAGTTCATCATTCTATGTTATCTCGTTTCATTCGAGACAAAATTTCCACTTCAGTCGAGATCCCGATATCGTATCGTATCGTATCGATATCGTATCGTTATTGTTCGAGGCGTCTCGTATCGTATCGTTTAATTCGAGGCAAATTTCAGAAATCGTATCGTGTCGTATCGTTCCAAAAAAATAACGGACGCAGAAGCTTATTGGTTACTGAAGAGTAGACAGTCCAAAGGAACGTGAAAATTAACAAAACCCTACTGGCTTTTATTATACATACCTACAAAAAATTTCAAGGGTTTTCATCTACTGCAGGTCGCATAATAGAGTTATTTTTGCAAATAATGCCGCAAAAAAACGTTGGTCGCGTTACGGAGTTTTTCGCATAACAGTAACAGATTAAGATTAGTATGGAAGAGTTGGGATATTTCAATCCGTGCAAAATTTTTAGGTCGTTTAAGCATTAAAGTCGCATAGCGGGGGGTTGTATAAGCAGGTCCTACTGTATTATTTATATTATTTATTTATTAATATAATTTATTTATATTATTTCTATTTAATAATTATCAACAAATAAACTTTTGTAATTTCGTATTACAAAAACTCATGTCCCGTCGAAAAAATGAACGGGGCCCCGGTCAATCTTTTCTGGTGGGCCTCTTAGTTTTTATTATTCTTGTTATTTATCTGCTCAGAGTTGTAGAGATCAGACCATTGAACAAAAAAATTCTCAAGCGTGACCAAGCAATTAAGAAAATAAAAAACCTATTGCAGTAGTAAGAAAATAATCATTTAAATTTTGTTTTGATAGTTTGCAAATAAACACCATAAAACAATAAATTGTTTTTTTTTCTCCAGCGCCTCAGTCGCGTTTTGCTATCTGGCGCTTTACAAATAAATAAAATAAAAAAAAAACTATAAATAAATGACGGCAATGTTTTCCTACTCCTCCTCCTTGATATGTCCGCTGCTTTTCACACTGTTGATCTTGGCATTTTTCTGGCCCGGCTCTATGTGTCTTTCGGCGTTCGCCAGACCGCCCATGATGGATTAAATCATATCTCTCAAACAGAAAACAGACAATCACAACTCCAGGTGGTTCAAATGTGGTTGCTGAAAGTATTACTTGCGTCGTTCCTCTTTTTCTGCTTTACGTGGCTGACGTAAAGAAGCTGGTGACGGGGCATGGTTCTACTAGCCACCAGTATGCTGATGACAGTCAGCTCTATAGACACTCTAAGCCAAAGGACATTCCGACCCTACTCCTACAAATTGAGAACAATTAATAGTAAAATTATCTAGATATAGATGAATGCCAAGGTCACAATAAGTGTGACAAGGAGACAAATCATTGCGTAAATAGCAATGGATCTTACAGATGTGGATGTGTTTATGCACATGTTCATATCAACAAGTTCAACTGCACAGGTAAACTATATATTTTTAAAAATAAAATCTTGCGTAAGGAAAAAAATCTTAAAAACACAATTTAAAACGCCCCGTTATCAAATTAGGCTAAAATCTGTAACACAGGCTATCGAGTTTTGACAATTTTCTAAAATTATAAACTTAGATTTTACGTTTTAGCTGTAAAAGTTGTTTTCAGTCTTGAAATTAAAAAAAAAGCAAACAAATTGCTTTTTTGTAACAAGCAATCAACTACTGGTTTAAAAAAAAATCTTTTACAGAAGAAATGATATCTGATATACCAACTACTCCCTATAATGATGAAGAACCAGTTGAGAAAACTAACATATTAAAATTAGTAGCTGCTATACTTGGTCTAATGTGCATCATTCTTATCCTCCTTTGGATTATTCTATTATTCAAAAGAAAACGTAAGTAAATAATTCGAAAAGTAAATTTTTTTTCAAACCATATGGAAAACCTTATTAAATATAAACTTGTGTTCTTGTATTTTATATTCACCTAAAAACGTATAAAGATACGTTTGAAACATCACCAATTGACTTTAGCCTGTTAATCTTGACTTACGTTTACCAGGATGTTAAAAAACTAATAGGATTTTGTTATTCTAATAAACTTTGAATGAAAAATAATGAAACAGTACTGTTTAACTAATATAATACTTGAATACTAACCGACGACAATTTGTTATTACGTTTTTTCTAAATGGAGCAGTTTTTTGATCGTTTTTGATGGAAGCAGGTCGTTCTGTCATTGGTTTTAATATAAAAAAGTTAAAAAACAAATTTATTGACAAAAAAAAATTAAATAACAAATTTAATAGTGACCAATATTTCAAAACAATTTGGGTTTAATTTAGCCGTCATCTCAGTTACTTAGTGTTACAGGAGGTTCTAAGAGATATTTTTGTTTTTGTTGTTTTGATTGATTTCTTTTTTTTAATAAAAAACCAAGTGATCAGTAAAAACTTTGAAATTTGTAGTCAGAAAATATTCGTCAACACGAGAAAGTGCTATGGAAATGGATTGAAAAAATCTAGCAGTAAAGTTAAATTGATGACTTATTTGAAGAACTGAAAGAAATGTTTTGTGCAAGCTATTTTTATAAAAAAAAACAAACAAAATGCTCATTGTTTTGTCAATTTGTAGCAGCATTACATTTAAACAAACATACCAGTTAGAAACGTATTATTATATTTGCTATTTTTCGAGTGTCTGCAATTATTAAATAAGTTTGATAGACAAGTAATTTTTACTGTTAAATAGACTTGAGAAAAATGCTTTTTTGGCAACCTTTTTTGGAAAAATCTTAAAGTTAATTTTTGGTTTTAAAGGAGTGTTTGTAACTTGACCATGAATACAGCTAATAGCAATTGGTTACGAAAAAGTTTATCGCTTGTTTTGGACTTTATCGACTCAGCTTATAATGAAATATAATTTCAGTAATATAACAAAAGTTTTGATCAACCACCAAAACAATCGTTAAGATATGTCAACAAGTTGCATAAACAAGGGTTAAAAAGGTCGTTAGCCAATTTAAGCGCGCGACTACCAGCTTCTAACCAATACTGGCTTACAAAAGCAAAAGCTTGATATTTGACGGGCGCTGGTGTTATAGTGTTAAGGCGTTCACTTGTAGACCTGAGAGTCGGCGGTTTGAATCCCGCCAGCGTTACGAGCGTCTGCAAAAAGGTGTTGGTGGTGACTATAGATATCTGCTTCTAGTTGTTATTTAACGCTACGTTAAAAAATGGCAAACTATAATTGTACATGATAGTATCTTAATGAAATCATACTTTAAAGTATTTTTTTGTATTTTTTTGCTGAAATTCAACAGTTGATCAAAGTCATGAAACTGTATATAGAAACACTATATGAAACTATTAGAAATTTTGAAAATGCAGCAATAAGAAATAATAAATGGTCCTCTACATTAGCGTTGATATATAATACACAAAATAGATTTAAGACATTTAAAATTGTCAAAAATCATTTAAAAACTAATATAATTAGTTGTTTTTTTCTACACAATGAGTCGTTTGATCTTACCCAAAGCAATCCGCTAAGTAATTATCTCCAGAACAAAAAGTAGATTTTTTTTATCTGTTATTTGATTTTTTTTAATAATTTGATCAACACATTGTAATTCTGCTTGTAAAAAAACCAAACACATTAAGAAAAAAAACAAGTTTTTTAACACAAACTTTAATTTCAAATTAAAAAAAAACCAAATTTAAAAAAAATACACTCGATTTAGAAATACGAAAGATGTTCAAATTATTTTTTTAAATTGAATAATGTTTTTTCATCCAATATAAAGCTATGCTGAAAGTTTCAGCTTTCTAGCTAGTCAAAAAGCTGGTTAAATTTCACTTGCAATATTTGTGTACAGAGAAAGCCACACACAAACAAACAGAGATTGTAACCTAAATAGAAGTTTGTAAAAAAAAATTTAACTAAATTAACATCTATAAGTAATTATAACATTTTGTTTAAAAGAACATTAACTATGGGGCATTGCTTGAAATATCGTTACAATCTTTTATTTTTATAATTAAAAAACCAGAAAAAATAGAGTTAATTTAGAAACCTAATTTTCTATCAGTGTCACAGAGACTAATTTAGTTTCCGAATTTCACCTTCAAAAACACAATTTAATTTGAATCAGGCACGACCTTATCAAAACTATTATTGACACTTTTTCAATTAGCAAAACAAAGTTATGTGTCGCATACCGTTTTAGAGGTATTTATGAAGTTGATGTTTATTGCAACAAATCCTATGGTTTTCTTTTTTCAATTAAACTGGAAATTCCAATTTCGGTTTTTAATATTTTGCGCTTACAAGCTGTTTTGATTTAAAATAACTTGTTTTTTTATAATTGAAAAACAGCAAAACAGTCCTGATTGGAAAAAACCAATAGAACTTGATTTTGATAAATCTAGAATTATTCAATCATTTGTTTATTTTAGAAAATAATAAAATAGTTGAAAGAACGTTGGAAAGTAAAATAATATGTCTGTGAACTACCAGAACGAATTGTTGGTGATTTTAGTAATCATATTGGTTACAATTTATATGTTGTTCGTTTGAATGAAAATTTAGTGATTATTTGTCTTGATACACTTTATTTAATCAATTGCAATGGAAATTAAAGATATATTATTTAAGCATCTGCGTCCCGATATCGTTATCTCGAATTCAATCGAGATTTCAAAACGATACGGGAGATCCCGTATCGCCATTGAACCGATACAGCCTGCGGAAGAAATCCCGTATCTATATAATTAGCGATACTTAAAATTTCATTCTCGATTAAAATCTCGAAAATATCGAGATTTTTAACAAATATTTTCCAATAAATAACGAAAGTCATACATATTTAATTAACGATTGTCACAACTGTGAATATTTGCAATTGATTCAACAACTATTATCATCCCCACTTTAAATTCGGTTTTCCAGACAGCCTGTAGCCCCATTATTTACTATTTTTAGTCTGGGAACCGGCAGCAAAAAAGCTACGCTCCTCTTAGGCTGCTAGTCGAGCTCTGCATACTACTGATACTACAAGCCCTACAAGGCAATCGTACTCGCTGACATCGATGACTATTATTATTAATGAGAATAATGAGTAATGTAATAGTAATGATCATTCTATGTTTATGTTTTGGTTTAGTCTGTTTGATAAACTTATTTTTTCAAATTTGTTACATAGAATTGGAATGATTATTTTAGTGTTTCGATATCCGTAATTGACCGTAATAGTAGCTCATCTAAGATATATCTTTATAATCTCGATGATATTCTTGGTTGTGTGTGAGTATGTGTGTGCCACCTGTAGTGTGCACGACAGTGCCATAGCCCGTATCGTCTGCAGCTGGAATTCGAAACTTTCTCAGCTTCTTTCTTGCTATTGCTAACCGCCATCGCCTATAAATAAACACGCTGGGTTTTTTCACTTTTTTAATTCTTGCATAGAGGCACTTTCTCGTGTTTGTCATCATCATCATGCCGCGTCACTAAATAAAGTAAATAAATACTTTCTATCGGCGGTAGCATTTTATTTAGAGTCTAAATTTAGACAAATAGATGTACCGAAACTAAACAAATGAAACTTATTTCAAGTTGTAAAAAAAAATTAAATTTGGTAAATTTTTATAAATTTTGAAATTTTTTAATATTTATATATTTTTTTTCAATGAATTTCTTTAATGTAGTTATTAATATTGTCTGTCGCGTATAGTTCATCATTCTATGTTATCTCTAGGCAAAGTTTCCGCTTCAGTCGAGATCCCAAAATCGTATCGTATCGTATCGATATCGTATCGTTATTGTTCGAAGCGTCTCGTATCGTATCGTTTAATTCGGGGCAAATTTCAGAAATCGTATCGTATCGTATCGTTCCAAAAAAATAACGGGACGCAGAAGCTTAATATTATTGAACGTAAACACTATAACCAAGCTGACAACAGATAATAATTCTAGCTTATTTTCGGCTGACCATAATGTACAAAAAAAATCATGTTTTTGTTTCCAATTTGAATTTCTTAAATTCATTTAACGTTGATTGTTATCCAAAAAATCTTTTATTTGATTCATAAACAATTAGTGTTCAGTTATATTAGCAATTATAATTTTATTGATGTTTTTTAATTGTGATTTTTAGTTTTTAATAAATATTATCATTTTAATTAACAAGTTTTATTAATAAAACAACAATAATAATTATAGTAAATTAAACTTTAACCTGTGGGTTGACTTTTTTTTTGTTTTGGCGTATTGACAAATTATTTTGCTTTTGTAATGTTAATTTACATTTTTAATTGATATAACTATAGTTTCAACTCAAAAACACTTTTTTGATAATTATCCAAGTTTGTTGTTGCTTTCCATGTATGAAACTTGTAAGTTGCTTTGTAAATATTTTCACCATAAAAATTAAAATAGCTTTTTGTTGTTGTAATAAAAATGTGTTTAATCAATACAAAATTGTGAAAAAATCAGATTTTCAAATTAAAAAAAAACTATTTTGAAAATTGAGTCAATTTCTAGGTTATGTTCATTATTGTTATTGTTTTCTTTATAGCATAGAATTTATTTATTTTATTTATGCTAAATAATTGATTTCTTGTTCTGTGTAAATAACGGCAGTCTGTCTGTTATATTGGACAAAATTAAAGTTAAAGTTAAACTAGTGAAGCAAAGTAGTTTGTTCTAGTAATTCTAGTTTGAGTTTACGTAGTATTTTTGTTTAGTTGATCTCAAAACTTTGTTGTCATTTATTTGTATGTGTCGATGCTTGTGATATAAATTTTATACATTTTTAATCCATATTTTTTACTAAAAAAATATTATTTAATTTGTTCTCTTTTTACCTTTGTGGTCAAGTTTTTTGAAATGCTTTTTAACCAACTTTTGGCTACCTGCGAAAATAATATTTAATTGTTACCAAAGAAAGCGATTTATCATAATCACACATGACTGTCATTACAATAAGCGTCAACACGTATTCTCGCATAAACATTCCAACCATACTAACATAATGTTTCTTCTATTGCAAAAGGCAGAACATTAAATAGAAGACGTTACTGGCTTGTATTCTTAGGCTAATTCAGGTTTTATGTATAAAAATAAATTGTTATAACAATCTCGTGTCAACATTATTTCTAATTTTTAAATGAAGCAGAAAATGGAATGCAAACCAATAAAAGTGGGAGACGTGTAAACATGTTTTATTTTTGTTGAAACTTGATAAAAAAATTATGCCAAGGTAGTCAATAATTCAAACTATTTTACGGGCTAAATATGAGAAAATATAAATATTGTCATTAAAATAGCTTTAAAATTTGAGGACATCAGAAATTTGTCAAAAAATCTTTGCTTTTTGTTAATGGATAAATAAAGATTATATTACTAAATATTAACTCTCCAAGCGTATTCTGCCAGTCTGGTAATACCTGGCCCACTGAAGAACAAATGGGCACGATAGCTATTTGCATAAGAGACTACGCTTCAACAAAATACCGATACAATGCAATAAGCAATTCTTTTTGAAACGTTTATTCATAGCTGTTAATGTTCTAAAGAGTTTGAAGCACAGGTTCTACTAGCTTGCACAAGAACATAACGTAAAACATGACTTCCTTGTATAAGCTGTCTATGAAGAAGCTTGCAAGAAGTTGGAAGATTATACTATCAAATAAATATTTTGTTAGTTAAGTTTTGTTCACAATTAAATGTTTTATTTGATTATTGCTTGGTTGTTATTTTTTAAATTGCCTAAACAACCGTTTTTCTGGCTTATTTATCGAAAGTAAGAATTTTATTGTTTCATTTTTTCATCTACAAAACTGCATAATGTATTGAAAACAAATTGTTGCTTTCCAGGTCCCGGTCGCCTTCCCGGTCCCGGTCGCTCTCACGCCGCCGCTTGCTTTCCCGCTCCCGGTCGTATTCCCGCTCCCGGTCGCTTTCCCGTCCCAGGTCGAAAGTAATGCTGTTTATGTGTTTGCGTGTTGAACATGTTATATGTTACGCCATACATGTATATATAGACAATATTGTAATAACTGGTTTTTCAGTCATTCATCAATATCGTGTTTTTAAAAAAAATGTTGTTTTATTTGTCAAAATTGGGCCATTTAACATGTTCAACACGCAATCATGTAAACGATTGCATTGAGTTTTATTTTGTTACAGATTTTTAAACAGCATTTGTTATTTACTTAATGAAACTAAACGTTCATGTTCTAGATTTATTTTGAAATTATTTTTTCATAATAGTTTATAGTTTTCTACACTAGATGTTTTGAGACTAGAATAGCTGTGTGTTAGAAACAAATTTGATTTTTTCAACTGTCTCTCCTCTTTCATCAGGCATGGAACTAGCTCGCAGTTTGAAATCATTTAAGCCTTCCTTTTCTTTTATTTGACTTAAACAACATTATAACTAAATATGATAATGCTTATTGTAGGTGTTTTTTCATAAAAGCAAAACATGGAAAAATGTGGAATTTGTTTGAAAACAGTATCTGCACATTTTTGCTTAAATTGCCAAATTAATTTGTGTTCACCGTGTTCGGTTTTTCATGAAAAGATTCCAACAATATACAAACACGTTTTAACAGAAAATACTTCAACTAAAAAAGAAGAAATAACAACATGCTACTGTGAATCATGTCAGGAATTTAATGCAAACAGTCTCAGCATAGATGTCATAAAGGATAAACTTCATGCTATAAATGAACAAATACTGAATGCTGCTAAAGAAGCTGAAAATTTAAAAAAACAAATTCAACAGCATTGTGAAGAAGTAAAGAACCAGTTTATTAAACATATTGATTCGTGTGAGAAAAAGATCAATACTGAAATTGATGAGAAATGGTTTAAAATTGAAGAACAGTTGAATATGCATCTGAAAAATGTTTTAAAATTATTGAAAGAAATGGAAGAAAGAAATGAAAAATGTCAAATAGTAGTCAAGCATTGTGATCCAACTGTAATGTCTGAGATTAGAAAAACTATTAAAACAAAAATGTACGTAGATGATAATTCTTTTTCATCACAAATTCACATTTTGTTTTTAAAATGTTTCAATGAAAATTTAAACTTTATTTTTGAACCAAATATAATAAATACAAAACTTTTTTCAAATGAAATTAAAATACCCGATTTGAAATTAAAGTATGAAAGAAATGAAGAAAAAAATTTAACACCTCGTAGCATTGTTTTTGAAAAAGAATCGGATATACATTGTGGGGGTTGTTTGCGCGAAGAAATTATTATTTCATTGTGCTTTGATTGCAAATTGTATTTGTGTACATCATGTACAATTGGTCATAAGACAATTCCAGCAACAAAAAAACATGTTTTGACAGATATGAATTTGCATGCCAGCGAAGATGAAAATAGTATAAAAATATCATATTGCAAACCTTGTCAGACATGGGTTGACTCTGAAACTTTACTTAATCATGAATCCTGCCCACTCAAAACGTTTGATCAAATTAAAAAAGAGTTTGATGAAAATTTATATAAAAAACTATCTAAATTGAACTACAACTTAGATATTATAGAAGATATTTTAGAATCAATCAAAGAACAAAGGTTATCTGCTGCTTGTCAAACTGTAAATTCTAAAAAACAACTTCAAAATCATTGTGAAGATATTAAAAATCAAATTATCACAAATATTGATTTGTTTAAAAATGATTATACAGAATTAATTACTAAAAAAGGAAATGAAGTTGAAAAACAATTTCATTTGCATAAACACGAGTTATCAAAACTTCTGAATAAAACACAAGAAAAATGTAACGGATATGAAAATTGGCTCCAGCATTGTAATCTTATCAAATTTATTGAACTCATTGAAAATAATGTATTAAATGATGATGTTAAAGTGTTAGATGATGAAAATCTATTTGTAGAAACAAAACAGAAATATTCCGAATATTTGAGTGAAACGTTAATACATTTTTTTGAACCAATTCAGTTGCACGAACAAATTTTTTTCTCACAATTTTCAATAGGAAGTTTATTGCAAAATAATGAAATTCAACCAAAACTCATCCTAACAAAAGAAGTAAGCAATCACTTCAGCAAGTTTTCAATTAGCAAAACAAAGTTGTATGTTGGATATCGTAGTGAAGATATATTTAAAATCGATGCTTATTGCAATAAAACATATGGTTTTCTTTCTTCAATTGAATTTAAATTCCCTAAATTTCAGTTTCTTCTATGTAACAATTTTGTATGTGTTCTAAAAACTTCAGCATTAGAAATATATAATCTTGAAAAACAGAAAAACAGTCCTGATTGGAAAAAAACAATAAAGCATAGATTTGATGGATCAGAACATTTTTATTCAACGGATAAAAACTTGTACGTTTTTAAAGAGAAAAAATTATTTGAAATTACACTAGAAAATGGAATACAATTTCTCTCTGAAATACCAGAAAAATATTCTAGTCGTTATCAATATTTAAGTGTTGATCGTTTGAAAGAAAATTTTGCAATAGCATGTCGTGACAAACTTTATTTAATCAACTGCGATGGAAATATCATTAAAGAAATTGATCCATTATTATTACCGAACGCAATTGAACTAAATGCAGTGACAACTGATCACAATTCTAATTTATTCATAGCTGATTGGTTTGGAAAGAAAATTCATGTCTTTGATTTTGATTTGAATTACTTGAATTCATTTGATGCTCAATGTGAATTTCCCTGTTTTGGCATTGAATCATCAACAAACCGTGGTTTGGTGCTTAGTGGTGGAGATATTTGTTTATTGAACGTTTTCCAATTGTAACGTTTAGATTTTTTTGTATATTTAAACAAGAATTAATTTGATTTTTTTGGTTGTTTACATGTTTATGTTACAAATTAAAATGTATAGCTAACTCTTTCTTCATCATTTAACTCTTTGACGTAAATCCTTAAATCTTCTCCGGAATAGCCCAGAGCCTGTCCCATCGCAATGAATTTCTCGTCAGACATCTTTCACGAAAAGAAAATTCGGTCACTTGTGATCAAATAACTATATATATTTACGGAAAAACAATACTCGTAAATATGTCGGGTCAACAATGTAAACGTTGACGAATATGATTTCTAGCGATTCGTAACGTTAAAGCTTGAAGTTATTTATAGCACAATTATAATTCCGGCTTAGTACTTCTTTCGCGCTAACTCAATCTAATTATATCTCACGTTTCAGAAAACTCTTGATTCTGACAACTCTTTTGAATCTATTAGATAACTTTTGTCAATTTGGCTTAACTACAGAGTCTATTCTCTAAAACTCTAAATCTACTTACCTAACTTCACTGAACTAACTCATGAGGTTACAAAATAAGGAAAGGCTTCTCATTTATATATATATATATATATATATATATATATATATATATATATATAATCAACAGATACATACATACATACATATATATTTATATAAACGAACATATATTTAAAATACAGATATATATATATATATATATATAAACAAATATATATGTATATATACAAACACACATATATATATATATATACTAAATACAGATACATATATATAAACAAACGCATATATACATATATATAAACAAACGCATATATACATATACATATACACAAATTAACATAATAAGAGATAATAAAATAAGCTATTTACACAATTATACGTAAAATGAGCCATCTTCATCTTACTCTTTAAAGCAATGAAAGATTTTTCTACCGCACATAATGTTACTGGACAAATCAGTAAAAGTCGTACTCGGGCGGATCTCATGTGACCCGCCAGGGTGCGTGCTCTTTTTCTCAAAACACTTGTACTTTTTATTGCCTGGTACAAAAACCATAAACCATATTCAATTTTAAACAAACTATTATTCTAAACATTAAAATAACTTTAAAAATGTACTTTATTTATCAAATACCTACAAAGATAGGCTAGGGTGCGTTAATGGGTGGAGCTAAATTTCGGGAGTCATACTTATTTTCAGCTCGAAATTATTGAACTCAAGCATAGTATGACAGTGGTGGCAAAGCGGTAAAGCGTTGGCCTGTCGGCTTATAGTTCGGCGGTTCGAATCTCACCGGCGTCACCATCGTAGCTCTATTGAGCAAGGAGTTTACATACATTTGCGCAGCTTGAGTGTCTCGCGGAGTTAACTAACTCCTTTCACTAACCTAAAAAAAAAATAGTATGATCCTTAAGGATAAACACGAGGAAACGACCTCAATTGAGTTTTGGATGATGTATGTTTTTTCAGATCAGTTTC
The DNA here is from genome assembly GCA_963978895.1 of Erpobdella octoculata. Taxonomy (NCBI): domain Eukaryota; kingdom Metazoa; phylum Annelida; class Clitellata; order Hirudinida; family Erpobdellidae; genus Erpobdella; species Erpobdella octoculata. The sequence continues at coordinate 28,258,408 of OZ022240.1, forward strand.
CACACAGGATAATATTGACCATGTTTAGAAGCACTTATGTATGCGAAACTGGATTTTCAATAATGATTAACATCAAGTCAAAAAGGAGAAACTTTTTGACTGACGAACATTTAGAAAACTTGATGAGAGCAGTTGTTTCTCAATACCAGCCACAAATGAAAAAAATAGCTAATTCAAGTCAAAGTCAAACTGCTCATTAAACACACTCTTAAAGTAAGTTAATTAGTTGATAGTTGAATTTTTAAACCAAAGGCTAATTTAAACATTTGAATTTTACCTCCAAAAATACAACTGGAATTTGAATCAGGCACAACCTTAAAATAATCGCAGTTTTATTTTTTTAATAAAAATTTTAAAATATTCAGTTCTAACAAAGCATTTAATTTTTGTTTAGAAAAAACTTACTAGTTCGTAATTTATACTTTAATATTTTAATTTCATGCATTAAATTATATTATTAAAATCAATTCATTATAACCCCATAATATAATCCTGCTATGCTGTTGATTATAAAAATCAAGTTCTTCAATGGACATTTTTGATCAAACAGCTGACACACTCCCGAGGTTCTTCATAATTGAATCCAAGGCAAACTTAAACATTTCCGGTTGCTGTATCAACTCTGTGAAGCCAATTATATGGAAATGAAAATTCTTCAAAATTAACAATAGTTTCATTGCCAATGTGATTAAAAGTATAAAAAAATGTTAGTTGGCTGTCAAAAACTAATTTTAGGCCAGTGCTAATGTAGGTGCAGTAGTTTGCACACTCAAGTTTTGATGACATCTTAGTTTCTTTAGCAGGTGGCAAAGAGTACTTCAACGTATTCTCCCCACCATAAAAAAATATATTTTTTCTAATATCTTAATTTTTTATTTTTGAAGAACAAACGGTAATTTTAAGATGTTTAGTCACAAAATAATTGTTTTTAATTCTTTATTTGAACGCTTTGCTGAAAAATCTATGCGGTATTGCGTAATTGCTTATTTCATTGAAAGACAACAAATTTTGAAGTCAACTTTTAATCATTTCACGTATACCTATCTAAAGTTTTTTATTTAATTTTTAATTATAATAGAATATTGTTTTTATACCAATTTTATTAAACTTATATTATCAGATTTTCTTTTCACGATTGCAGATATTAATTTTACACTAAAAATCTTGCTATTTTTGTAGTTTTTAGAATTATAAACTAATATAAATATAATTGTTGTCATTGATGTCATCAAAAATATTTGCATTAAATTGGTATCTTTCTATCATTGCTTACGGTTCACTTGTTACCTGACTCAATCAGACAAATGTTGTATATAAAATTCTCTACTAGTTTGTCACTGCGCGGAGCGCTCATTTTCAAATATGAAACTGTTAAAGAACATACTTTGAACATCAATGTGCAATCGGCTGTTTCATTTGGCTCTGATGAGTATAGAAGCAAATATTCTACGAGAGGTCAATTTTGAAGACCTGGTAGCTAAATTTGCAAAAAAGAAAACACTAGAAATTTTACTACTTTGAAAAGATTCTCCGTCCTTTTCTGTGTGACTACATATTCTGCACTTAATCGACTATTATATGACATAGCAACAATAGAGTTAGATTATAATCACATGTAGTGTTATTTTTATTGGTGGAAGCCCCTTCTTGTTGGTGAGTGATACCAGCCACTGACGACTCTACGCAACCGATGCTGCAACTACACGACACAGTCAGTTTCCGACCATTCACCGCTGCTCGAGCCTAAAACACAGGATTGTCGTCTACTGCCACTAAACACGAAATTGTTTAAACCTTTTCTGTAAAAAGAATTTTTTGGGTACATTTGAACAAGCGATGTTCCTGTCTCTCAAAACGATCTTCTACCAAACAAGCCTTGCACTTTATATTTGAAAGTCACTCTGCACAGACGTCCATGGGTCGCGTTACGGAGTTTGTCGCATAACAGAAACAGATTAGCATGAAAGAGTAGGAATATTTCAATCCGTGCAAAATTTGTACGTCGTACCCTATAAGCACTAAAGTCGTATAGCGGGGGGTCGTATAAGAGAGGTCCTACTGTACATACCTTAAGCATTACCTGTTATTGTTCATTTGTACGTATAGAACAAAGTTACTAGTTCAAGTAAATTTCTGAAGCTGCTCAAATTCAGCCAGCAGCTGGTGTCGTCAGCACAGTAACCAAAGACCTGAGTGTCGTCTGCATAAAAGTTAAATTGTCACCAGTGTTACCCTGTTTTGCTGTGATGTATGTAAAATGAGAGTTGAATTTCTATTTCATTGTCTCTGTGAAAATTATATTTTTTTTATTATTAGGTTGTTTTTCTTACTGCACAAACTTTTAAACTATTATATACATTTTTGTTTTATTCTATTTTATTAGCATATAATTATACTGAAGAGTTTATGATTATTGTTAATGATGACGTTACAAATAAATATTCGGAACTAAAAAAAACAAACTCTTTTAACAAATGAATCTATCAGTTAATTAAGCTTAAAAAATACACCTTATTTAATCATGTTATTAATTTTTTGAGGAAACAGCAACACGTTACTCTTGGAAATCTCAATTCATACCTGAATTATAGTAACTCCAACAACGAAACAGCATAGTGCTCTTAAAATCTATTGTACAATATTTTTATTTGTTGTACTAAACTCATAACCAACGTTCAGCTGCTGCAACAATTTCTTTTACTACAAAAAGATCAACTTCTAACAGGCAAATGCCACATTGATGTTTTAAGATTAAAAAAAAGTGATCATATCAAATTTTGAGCCACTGCGATAAAAATAACTTGTCCAAAGGAATTCTTTTTCATTTTATTGAAAACGAAAACACATGTGAATATTGCAATGCAAGCTATAACAATCAATTGACTGCAAAAAAACATTTTGGACTCTGAAGATAATTTTAGCGGCTCAGCGCTTTGATTTTCATAGCTTAGTCTGAATTTCATAACTGATAAACTGCAAAAAAACACACTTGCCGACAAAGTACCTGGTTTCAGTCTATCACGTTCAAATTAGTTGAAACCAAGCTGAACATTTTATGTCACTTTTGAAACTATCACCAACCAATAAACCTTAGTTACATCAGCTCATTAATTAAAGTACAAAATCAATATATCATTTTGTAAAATCGTCAGTAGCATAAGATATGGGACAAACAAAAGGAAAACATTGCCGTACACATCTTGACCAAGACACACCTTATCAAACAAGCAATCAACAACCCCAGATCTATCTAGATCCTAACTTAATAGCTTCCAATATTGAGCTGCTTACATTCAAATATAGCATCGATGAAAAAGTGACTCAAATAAGTGATAAGTCGCCAAAAGCTCTAAAATATGTTACACCTCCATTTAGGTAAAAAAACATTTAATGATAAAAAAACTAAAAAAAACGTTATTTCAGCATGTTAACTTTAAAAATACTTTTAACAGTGCTATAGCCAAGCTTAAGATACCTCCTCTGTCTGCTGATAAGAATATACAAATAGGCTGGATACAGGTGTGCACTCATATGCAATATATCATCAGATATGGAGAAGAAGGATTGTTAGTATCAATAGCCAGCAATGACGGCTATTATTTTTTTTTATTTCATCAATAAATTCTTTTAAGTACATGAATTAAGTTGAAATCAGTTAACTTTTGCTAAAACCAAACATATACTAGACGCGATAGACAATTAACTCATCTCGAAGATAATATGAAATATAAACGTAACAAAACTAAATGCAAAGCTGTAACAGCTGTAGTTAACGTGACTTAGATTTCTAATTTTGTCTAAAAATATGTTTAACAACTCGCTTTTTTAAAATCAGAAAATTTGCTAAATAGATCTAGTTGGGAGCTACCTGAAATCGAATCAGGAAAAGTCCAGATGATTAATGATTCAAATGGTGAACTATACCCATGGTATGGACAACAAAAAGAACTTGTTTGTCTTCAGGGACCAACAAAACAGCCAACCACTGTCACAATTAGCATGGCAGACTACTTTTTCCCTAATGTTTGTTATTTGTTTCATTTTATTATAACATTCGTTAATTTCAATGCAAACTATTAAGCATATAAATACAACAAAGACTCGCTGAAGGGAGAATATTACATCGAAATAACGCCCCCCACGGTTATCAACTTTTTTGGCAGGAAAAGTGCAGGCGTTTTGCGGAAATGGTGAGAAATTGTGAGCCTTTTCAATATGTTGACTTTTAAGGGTTTGCTGAAATGACGTCCCTGGATCAAGCAACAATTAATTATTGTTTCCCGGAATATTATTTTAACCTATGCAACCCCACCAGCAAATTTGCACTTCATAAAAACCTGTTGCTAAATTGCCTGTGTCGATTGTTATTTTTCAATTGTTGTATAGCTTAAATGATGAAGGTAAAAGTAATTTTCTAAAATAACTGATTAAGAAGACAAAATCTAGAAAAGTTAGTTACAAATGGAGTTGCTCGCTTGGTGCCAGCAAAGTGAGCAAGAAGTCATAGACTTTTTTCAGTTTGTGGACAAACTGTGAATGAGAAGAGACCTTGACACAGGAACATCATTATTATAAAAAAGGTTTGTTTTCAACTAAAATCAGTCACAAAAGCATATTCAACAAAAACATTTAGCAATCATTTTTTTCTCAAAAAAGCGTGTCTGCCGTTAAGGCAAAAAACCAAAAAGCTATGATTAGGATTACGGATGATGACAGGGAACACGTTCCACGCCATCGGGGCACATACAACAGAGGTTTGTGGTCCAATTGTTTGTGTTTGTGTTCTGGGCACATGCAGAGTACCCGGCAGGGCACACCGGAGCAACCACCTCGACACACACAAAAAAAGATCCATAAGTCGTAATACTTTGTCGGCTGGGATACAGTAGTAATTCTCTAGAATGTCCGCATGCCTATGGATGCGAAAACCCAGGATCTCGACAATGCAAAAAATACCCGGTATGTCGAAAACAAAACATATGATCTAAGTACGAAGCAATAAGGTACCACATGTTGTTGAAAGACTGTTGAAAATGTATTCCCACCGTATCTGACGATCTGTCTTCTACCAATGAGATATGACGGCAGCCTTGATCAACCTCTTGCCGTATACCCAAACGTTGAACCAAAACGTCTAGGAAGGATGCCATGGTTTTCGCAATCAAGAGCGGCACTTAGGTAAAGCGTGCCAAGGAGTGTCAATTTGCTTTAGTCGGTTCTCATCAAAATTTCTGAAACCATTTTCAACAGAGCGATCTTGGTTGAATGTTTATTTCTGTATGCAAACTGAAGACAAGTTAAAAGCTCTTTTAAATGCAAATGCTGAGTCGTATGTAGATTCAACGACCGCTCGAGGCGGTCCACGAGCTCAGGCTTTATTCCCTTAGCGTTTTATTTTAGATCCCACTTCTGACACCAATTGTTGTAATATCGCCTAATCGTTACGGGGTAATCCGGAATGGTTTCGCAGTTTATTTAAAGATAAAAAAATAAAGCTTTGATATGTCTTTATATATATATTTAGATATATATAAAAAGATATATATATATATATATATATATATATATATATATATATATATATATATATATATATATATATATTATAGCAAATGAGCCGTGAAAAACAGTTTTTTCACAAATCCCTTATAGTCAAGGGTCCGCTATTTACTGCAAACAAAATGTTAAACGGCGTTTAAAGAATTTATATATGTAAACATCTATAGTAATGTGTTTACTTTGTTTTTGTTTTAACACGTATAGATAAATATTCATATTACTTAAAAAATTTTGTAAATGTTTTTATACTTTAATAGATTGCATTGTCATGACGATTAAACTTATAATTTAAATTTCTGCTCAAATGGATGACGGGGAGTTAGTTAATTTTCACTTTCATGGTTTGCAAACATTCAAGCAATCAAGCAAGTAAGCATGCAAGCAAACAGGACCAGCGGTGAAGTTAATCTAATAGATTTAAAAAACAGAGATTATAAAATTTAAATTTTAAATTAAAGTTATTTGGGCACAGGTTTCTTGGAAAATCCCGAAGCTTGGTTACTCGGAAGATCCAAGTCTCACATTTATTTATCGCAAACAACACTTCAACACTTTTCTGGCAGTGAAAGACGTTAACTCGGATTCTTATGAAATCATACGAGCACTTACATGGTCTATTGAACTTGCAATTGATGTTGAGCCTGAAAACCCTCTAGGCAAAAGAGCCACTTATATTGGTCCCATTAAACAAGAATGTCCTAAGCTAATTACTGAAAACACTGGTCCTGTACTGGAACCTTACGCTCTTTCTGCGCCTACTTGCAACAATTGTCAGGCATGTATTTTAATTGAAAATAATTAAAAACTGAAAAATTGTAAATTTGAAGTGTGGAATACCAATTTTTATTTATTATTTTGCCGTCATATTTCAATTATAAACAATTGGTCTGAGCTTTAATATGAACTTTACATTAAGACGAAGTCCTGCTTGCACTTTAAAAAGCATTAAATCACAGAAAATATCAGCATTTATTTGTTATTCTTTCCTTTTTAAGTCTATAACTAATTTAATTGTAAATTGTTTTAAAAACTAACTCTAATGTAATCGTAAATTGTTTTAAAAGCTAAGTCTTTACACCAGTGGCGTAGCCAGGTTTTAACACCAGGGGAAGCGGTGAGCACATATAAAAGGCCCACTTACCAAAATAAAGAATTTCAATTAAATACCTTGCATTTATTACATACGTATTTATTTTCGTATTTCAAAGAGAAATACTGGAACACCCAAAAGGTAGAAAAACAATATTATGTATTGTTTAGTAACAATTATAGTATATTATACAGTTTATATACTTACTCAGTGTAAACTAATTACAACAGTTTTTTTCGTCTGGGCTTCATTCTTGCAAAGTTATCGATTACTTCGTTATAATCCACTTCACTAGCAAACTGTCTTTCGATCGTAAACAAGGCTAAACCTGACAACCTGTCCTCACCAATTGTAATTTAACTAAAATTACTAAGGCCTAACTCAACTAAACTTGTTGCAATGTATATTACATGCGCAAATTTCAGGAATTAAACATATTAGAATACCCGAAAGACAGCTGCACGTGGTGTTTATCTTCGACTCCCACTGACACCAGTAATCTTATCTGCATGACTCACCGACTGATGAATATCAAATTGCAGTCTACCACACTGTCCACACATTGATATTATATTTGTATATACTATACTACTGGGGAAAAATCTCTGTATAACCTTCTCATATAATAATCGCGGCAACAGTAGTATTAAGTTAGAGTTGTGCAGCTGAAGGTTAATAGGTTATTATTTTGAGGGAGGATCATAAGATATATCTATAATCGTGCTATATGGAAGTTTGCTGCAAAGTTTCAGCCCAGCGACCTGAAGATGTCGCACTATTATACTAATACAGAGCTCCATGCTTAAATATAATTTTGGCCTATTTAATGTAATCCCAGTGCAGCTGTCTAGCCTAGAGCCTACGGTTGCATGCATGCATGACATCAGCATCTGATCTGAGATTGCTGTTGAGTAACACAAGACTGTAGAGTCACACAATACAGTCATGTATGATAGAAAATCTGTTACTGCTTATTTGCTGATAATTAATCAACATAACCGGTTGGGATTTTAACAGATTTTTGACAGCCCTAAATTTAATAAAATATTTATTTTAATTCTTGAGAAGGCCAAAAAGGCCCCACTTTTTGGAAAATGGTGTCACGGGAAGCGGCCGCTCTCCCTGCTCCCCCTAGCTACGCCACTGCTTTACACCGACAAAATTAATAGTTTTTATGTCCGGATAATTTTATTTTTTTAATTTGTCTTTATTATTCACAAACAACAACTCCATAGTACTATTTAAAATTAATTTTTTTCATTAAAAACTAAACAAAAAAATTATTCACATTTTACCTATAGTTTTTAATTGTTTTTATATATCTAAACAAATCAAACTGCAGCAGAAAAAGCAAATAATAATATATTATGTAAAATCCGTTTAAAAATTTGATGAATCAAAAATTAAATATTTACGATTATTTTTTATTATTTTATTATTTTTTGACACTTATTGAAAAATATTATTTGACTTCAATAACCCAAGGTGTAGGGAAAGTTTGTGATGTAGTGAGGAGGTACAAGACTGGCTTCTACCCAAAAAAGTACAAGTAATTTTCAATCATGACGTACCAATCTTTTTGTGCCAAGCCACTGCAATGATTATATAACGTCAATAATTTTAACATTTTCAAGCAAAATTTTTACATAACACCAATGGCAAAGTTTTTATTAATCTTGTGTAGAAACAATATCCTTTAGGTTTTGTTAAAACAACATTGAGCTGATTAAGCAAACAGTAATTTATAAAACAGATATGTAAAATACTTACTCTGTAAGTCCTATAAAGTACATGCTCAGCAATAGTAATAAATTTCTTTCTTTGGTGTTTCCAACTGTACTTATTGGCGTAGTTTGAAGCTGGCTCTTCATAACATTGACAGTCTTTAGTTTGCTTGCGCGAATGATCCGTCGGTTTATAAAATGTTTAATTAATAAAACTCAAAGTATAGCGACGCAACGAAAATATAGAAGGGGGTCATTCTCCCCCACATCCTACGCTTATGCCAATAGAGTTTATTTACTCCAAGATGTAAGTTGTAAATTATTGTAATTTTTGGGTTATTTTTACAACAAGTATTGGTGTGAAGTTGGTTTTTTGTCCAGTTTGATTAACTATGGTGGACATAAGCAAATATTTGGCTATTACAGAAAATCCTGTCAAAAAACTGCATTTAAGTAGATACGAAAGCTTGGCGATCTCATCATATTTATGAGATCATATTTATAAATCGGATGAACATTTTTCAACTCCGCTCTGCTTTTGAAAGCCAGTTCCAAGCCTGGATAGAGTAGGAAGGAACAGTTAAAAGGATCTAAATATGAACCACGACAGGAACTACTTCGGTATATCCTACCATGGACTCCTAGTTTTCATTAAGGAGTCTATAATCTTACATGCTGTTATATCAGTCTTAAAACACCTGGTGTGAAAAATAATTTTCAACATTTGTATTTTTTAAAATTGGCATAACTTGAAGTTTTTATGTTTTTTTTGTGCAAAATACTTGAAAAACTTTCTGCTGCTGAGTTGAGGCAGGAGCTAAGAAAATGGGGACTGAACAGTAAAGGAGGTCAGCCCAAGATCGTGGACCGCTTCCAAACAACATTGGAACACAACGATTTTTACCCAGAAAAAAACGAGTTTGATACGAATAAGGAATTCTCAAACTTTTTGAAATGTTTGATAACAGAAATGAGAAAAGGGAATAAAACAGCACAAAAACGAGAGAAAAAACAAAGCAAGAAAAAACGAGAAAAAAACTCTTTCTTGATGGTCTAGTCTGCCCTGAATCAGCAGAGAGCCATGTTGCCATGTGTCAAGAAAGTGATGTAATAGCACAAGTTCAGTATAGGGCACGGGTTGGCGTTGTTATTAGAGCTCTTAGAAAATATTTGGCTTGAATCGAAAAAAGCAACAAACACGGAGCAAACCAAACAGGTAGACCTTGATTGAGCTGATAAAAGGCTGTCACGAAGATTCAAAGGCCGGGTGTGTAATAACAGTGTGTGTAATAAAGCTGTTGAGGTAGCCTTTTTGTCAGCGACTATGGCAGACAACAAACTCTAATGTACAGTGTTGAATGGCTTGTTTTAGAGCTAGCCCATCTAACTATCTGATTAATCTCGTTTTTAAACATAACACTTACATGGTCACAAATGATTTTTTGCTAGTGATTCCATTTTTATTGCAAAATATACTTAAAGTTAAATTGATTTATTTATCTGCTATCATTAATTATTCATAATAAAGACACATAAACATTTAGCTGACGAAAACTAACATTCATAAATAAAATTTATTTAAAATCATGGCTCTTATCAAATTTTCTTGTCTTTTGAATATATTTAATATCTTTTGCTTTGTGATAACGCTTGCTTAACAAAAATTAACCTCTGAACAATTTTTACAACAGATACTGGTGTGGAGACCATTTAACGGCCCTCCTGAGTTGATTGTTGGTCCAGAGGAAACCAAGGTGGACATAAGCAAATATTTGGATAGTACAGAAAATGCTGTCAAAAAACTTCAGCTAATCACAAAAGAAACCTTGGTGATCTCATAAATATGATGATACAGAAAAACATTTTTCAACATTTTTATTTTAAAAAATTGCATTACCCTGGTTTTCAAGGCTTTTTTTGTGAAATAAATATTAATTTTTTTGAAACGCCGAAATTGTTCTGTCAATAAGCACTACCTCCGTCTCAAATTTTGTACTGACTAGTCCAACAGTTTGGATGTGTATAATGAACACATTTTTTTATAATAGCTTATAGTCCTTTACACCAGGTGTTTTAAACTAAAATAACTCCATGTAGAAAGCACCGAAGTACTTCCTGTCGTGGATCATAATTTGATCCTTTCAACTTTGTCCTCCTCTTTTTCCAGGATTGGACTGGCTCCCAATTGGCGAGGTAGAGTTATCAAGAACACTTGAACATTGTTATCTATATAATAAATTGAAAACTCAAAAATTGAAAATGTGTACACTTGCATAGGTTCAACATTTTCAGAGTTAAATATAAACTATAACTACTGGGTTCATAACAAGACTAATTATGTATATCATGACTTGTCATTTAAAACAATGTAATTGAAACGGCCGTGAGAACAGAGATAGTTAATAATTGTTTTTCTTCTGTGCAAGCTTTGCCTCTTTATGAAAACTAATAAAAAGATGCTGAACTTTGATTTCATTTCTAAATTATAATAAAATTGTTTACCATTTCTATTCTCATTGCCATTTCAAGACTATTGGTTCAATATTTTCAAAGCTGAGTTTTAATAAAAAAAAAACTAAGTGAGTGACTTCATTTGTGACAATGTGCAGTTTAGATCTTATTGACACAACAGAAACTAACGATTAAATTAAATGTACTTTTGCTTAAATACCGAGTTTTGATACAAAAAAAACTGAGTGAGTGATTTCAATTTTGGCAATGTGTAGTTAAAATATTATTGAAACAACAGAAAGAAACGATTAAATTTAATATAGTTTTGTTTAATCTTTTTGGTCTATCAAACAACTTTAACTACTCTATAATTTACTTTTATAATAAAATTTTCACACATGCTTGGGACCATTTGTATTCTGAATTGTACCTGGCTGTCAACTTTTAAATTGCGCCGATTTGTTGATTTCACAACTCAATTGTGGCGGTTTTGCAGTACGTTCAGGGCCGGTTAACCATTAGGCTGATAAAGCTATAGCCTTAGGCCCTGGAAAATATCGGCCCTGAAAAATACTGGCCCTAAAAAGTAGTAGCCCTGAAAGTATCGGCCTTGAAAAATATCAGCTCTGAAAAATATTGGCCATAAAATATCAGCCCTGAAAAATATCAACTCTCATTGATGAAGTTATATCTCTTATCTGTCTATATATTGATATTCTTATTTGATAACCGGTAAAAGCAGAGACTGGTTTACTGAACCATATTATGAGGGACGTGCTAGGAAAAGAACATCGCAGTTCTGCAAAAAGGAAAACACGCAAATTGCAAAAATCGTAATATATTAGCCCTAATGTGGACCCAATATACTAATATGCCTGAGATTGATGTTCGAAATCAAAAATGACTGCTGAAAATGCAATTGATAGTGACATAGTGACTGAAAACGTTTGGAGGCTAGCCCACATGGAGAATAAAAAAGAGAGACAAAAAGAGAAAGAGAAAAGAGAGAGAGAGAGAGAGTGATAGAAAAAGGAAAAAAGTTGGTAACAGTGAGTGTGTTTTCAGAAAAAGCGGTTGACATAGTAAATGAGAAAACTTGCATATTCACCAGATCCCTATTTAGGGGGGGTTTACAAGTTCAAACTCCCCCCCAAATCATGGACAATATATAAAATCGGTGTAAAATAAGAACAAACGTGTAGGATAATATAAAAACCCTTGAAAATAGCAATGTTAATGTGATTTTAAAACATAAATTTATGTCTTTGGCATCTGTGTTACAGTCCTTGTTAGAGGAAAAATTTGGAAAAAATTTGAACCCCCCCCGAAAACAATACGGGCCTGATGATCACTATAGCAATGTTTTGTATAAGGACATTAGGAAAGATGAAGTTTGCAGGCTCTTAGGGCATGATCGCTGTAGTGATGTGTCCATAGAACAGCGCAAATTGCTAATAACCCTGTTTTATATTTGCCTTATTCTTTGCTACCATTTTTATTTATTGAAAGTAAAATTGTTCGAAGTTTGAACCTCGATGAAATTATTTATAATTTTTCAAGCACCAAGGCCAGAAAAAACAATTTTGAACAATCAAATAACTTTGATTCATTTATTAATATACAAACGTGGATTTATATTATAATATGTTTTCGTTACTTTTAACAAATTTATGTTATTTTATTTTTGTTACTTGAAATCATTAAATGCTTTTATAACTTCATTTGTCTCTATGTTTGTTTGTTTGTTTGTCTGTGGTGATCAAATCATAGAAACAAAAATTCGCCCACTTTTCAATCACCTAGAGCTCTAAAACTTTCAGACAAGCTTTATTCTGGATGACAATACATGAATTGATTGTTTCCGACATGAATTAGGCCTTAAATCAATTAAAATTAATCAAATCTAATTAATCAAGTTGTTTATGTATAAGTCGCCAGAGGTCCAAATTAATTAAACAGTACGGATGTTTTTTTTATAAGTCGCCAGAGGTCCAAAATAATTAACTAGTACGGATGTTCACGCATAAGTCAAAAATTAAATCAATTAAAATTAATCATATCAAATTAATCAAATTAACCGTTACAGGTAAACACAAATTCGACTAATATTCATCTACATAGAGCTTTGAAATTTTCAGATTAGCTGTATTTTCTATAGCAATATATGAATGAAATGTTTTAGATAACAACTAATCTATATATCGAGTTAAATTTATGAATTTTGATTTCATATGAAAGAAATAAACAATATACAAGATTGTGCGTAACGGTTGTTTTAGATTCAAACATTTTAGTTCGTCGACTCAGACAAAGAGGCAAATAAAAGCATTTTTTCAAATTTATTTTTTATCTTTACTTGTTTTGTTCACAATATTAGGCCCTTTTTTAAAAACTAGCCTTAGGCCCACAGTACCCTTAATCCGGCCCAGAAGTACGTTGTACATGGTTTAACTGTTTAATCACGGATTTGCGGTTGAGTTGCTTTAATTGTGTTTGTATTTTTTAACTTCATAATTTGAAAGCTGTCCTCAAATTTAGATTTTTTTTATCGTTCAAGTTTTTTGATCCTGCATCAACTCAGGCACGAACAGTTATTCTAACCCTGTCGAAATCATTTAAAAATCTCAATATTTCATCATAAAAGGGTGCCACTAAATAGCTTAGATATTTTGGATAATAAAGTGCTTAACTAGACCTTTATAAACCATTAAATTTAAACTTAATATTAATCAGAACTTTTCAAAAATATTTCTTCATCGGGAACGTGCTCTTTTAATCTCATTACTATTCTTAAAGGGCATATCCTTAAACGACTTCAGGTGGTTATGTTCTGCAACCTAACGGCCTTTAAATAAAGTAAGGCAAATAATATTATTAATTACTAATTAAACCCATGGACATTATTTAGAAGTTCAAATAAAATCACACAATTAAGAAATAGTACGCGACCAAACAGCATGGAAAAAAAATTAGTGAGATAATATTTTTAAAGTTTTTTTCTCAAACATTTTTCGGTTTAATTTATTTGCTACTTCGTTATCGTGTGACTTTCTCATTTTCGGTCCGATTGAAAAACCTAAAATCAAGACCCGTCCTGTGCAAAACTTTAATGTACATTGTTGAGTGGCCTGTTTTAGAATTAGCTTATTTAACTATCTGATTAATTTCGGTTCTAAACAAAACACTAACCTTGTCAAAAGAAGTTTTTTACTTTTGATTTTATTTTTGTTTGCAAAGCATTTGTTTTTAAGATGTTCTGATAATGCAATTATACAAACCAGTTTTTGTTATCAAATCTATTTTGATTGACCAAAGTCACGTCAAAATATGGTTTTATAACTCAAACTTTATTTGAACCATTTTCATACATACACAAATATTTATTTATTTCTCCAACAGAAGGACCCGTATGGATGTGAATCCTGGCTTGTAACAAAAAGTTTGTCGATTAAATTGGACGTGTTTGCCAGAAAGTGTTATCGCAGGATGATCGGTGTGGTTCAGTCAAAGGATCGTATGACAAATGAGGACCTGTACGAAAGGGTACAATTGGCTCCTATCAGCACATTGATCCGTCATCGTCAGATGTCTTTCACTGGTCACTGCCTACGTATGAACCAGGATGAACCGGCAAATATATACATGCTGTATACATCGAACGTGAGAGCTAGCAACAGACGCGGCCGTCCAAGAATGTCATACCTCGACCAGATGTCAACATACATGGGTTATGACAGAAAGAGTATCACCGCTGAGGATGTTAGAAGGGAAGCCACGGAGGCCAAAGGAGAGAAATAGAAGCTCAGATATTGTCGTCGGCGGAGTGGAGGGACCAACAAGTCCGGACGAAACGTAGTCGGTCGATGATGATGATGAATAAAAAAAGACTAAAATTAATAAAACCCTGGCTTTAATTATATATATATATATATATATATATATATATATATATATATATATATATATATATATATGTTTAAGCTTAATTAAAAAAGACTAAAATTAATAAAATCCTGGCTTTAATTATTTTTCTTGTCTTTTGTATACATTAAAAAAATTTACTTTTTTGATAACGTTTGCTTACTCCAAGATCTAGTATAAACAATATGAACGTTTAAACAAATTGTACAACAGGTTCTGTTTTGGAGACCATTTAACGGCCCTCCTGAGCTGGTTGCTGGTCCAGAGGAAACCATGGCTAGTACAGAAGGTTTTGTCAAAGAACTGCAGCATAACATAACCAAGAAAAACTTTCCTACAAGTTTCACATGTTAAAATGCAAAAATATGCTCATGAAATTATCATAAATTATTATATTCAAATGTTACGTTTTATATGCTATCTAAAAAAAATAAATGTTTAACTCGTGAATGTGCGAATGGCTTGATGTTAACAACACTTAATATTGCTGAAACTGGTTTATTACTTTCCGGTGCTTTTCATTGAACCTGTTTTTTTTTATTTTCTTTTTTCATTTATTACTTAAAATCAGAAAATTAACAAATCAAAACACTAATTAGATAACAAAACGCTAGTCATACAAGAGCGGGATCATAAAAAGTGATTTTTTCCAAATTTCCCAGAATGTGGCGATATCAGGTAATTACAAGCATATTTTTCTGATTACAAATATGTAATTTGTTTGCCTGTCAATAGCGTTTGCACGATGCTGCAGTTAGCCGGCCCACTATTAATACGAAACGTAGGAAGCCGAACAGTAAGGAGACGAATAGTAACAAGGGACGAATAGTAAGGAGACGAATGGTATGCGGAGACGAAACGTAGGAGACGAACTGTAAGGAAACGAATGGTACGAACACCGGACTCGTTCCATCTCTAGTTTTAATAATACTTAATTTATTTAAAGATTTTTTACATAAATGGTATTGTGACTTTGACTATTTCTTGAAACAATACCACAAAAAAAATTATTTTTTCTAAAATAGTTTATTTTAGGACAGTTGATTAAAAATGCTATTTTGAGATGTTCAGATTAAAAAATATGAAATGTATAGTTAAAATAATGAGATTACAAAAACAAAAATAGGATTCATAAAACTACCAAAGAATAACCGGTGAAACATGCACGAATGGACAATTTCATTAAATTTAATAATAAATTAAAAAAAATTGATCGAATTTGATTATCATTTTTTTATTAAAATTGATATTTTTACGTAAACTAAAAAGCTAGTTATTATTTTTAAAACAAATTTTGTCAAAATGTTTGAAAGTGTTCTGGCCATTAATCCGATTTACCATATTAAGCACTAAGAAAGTTTTCTTTTGTAATTTGCTGCATATTTGCAATAAAGCTTTCTGTAGCAGCCAAATACTTGCTTATGTCCATCGTGGTCTCCTCTGGATCAACAATCACCTCAGGATGTCCGTTGAATGGTCTCCACACCAGCACCTGTTGTAAAAATAACCCAACGTTATGATTGGTTGCACCAAATCTTAGAATAATTAATAATAATAATAATAATAATAATAATAATAATAATAATAATAATAATAATAATAATAATAATAATAATAATAATAATAATAATAATAATAATAATAATAATAATAATAATAATAATAATAATAATAATAATAATAATAATAATAATAATAATAATAATAATAATAATAATAATAATAATAATAATAATAATAATAGTAATAATAATAATAATAATAGTAATAATAATATATCTACATAATTTGCTATGTATGTATGTATGTATGTATGTATGTCTGTATGTATGTATGTATGTATGTATGTATGTATGTATGTATGTATGTATGTATGTATGTATGTATGTATGTATGTATGTATGTATGTATGTATGTATGTATGTATGTATGTATGTATGTATGTATGT
Organism: Erpobdella octoculata; assembly: GCA_963978895.1. Taxonomy (NCBI): domain Eukaryota; kingdom Metazoa; phylum Annelida; class Clitellata; order Hirudinida; family Erpobdellidae; genus Erpobdella; species Erpobdella octoculata. Next base: position 28,275,102 of record OZ022240.1, read on the forward strand.
ATGTATGTATGTATGTATGTATGTATGTATGTATGTATGTATGTATGTATGTATGTATGTATGTATGTATGTATGTATGCAGTGTTGGGGAAGTTACTTTGAAAATGTAACTAGTTACAGTTACTAGTTACTTACTGAAAATGTAACTAGTTACTTTGCAGTTACTTTTATTGTGAGACGTGTTGGCCCAGTACTGCCATCACCGCCAATAACACCGCATTTGTTAGTCTTATCTGCGAGCTGCTAATATTGTAAAAGAGGTTGCTGGCCTGTTCCTTCATGTAATAAGTGACATTCAAAATTGATGTACTTTAACTTTAAGACAAAACACAAAAAGTTGTTTAACACACTAAATCCAATTTATTGCAAAAATTCACTAAAAAAATAAAATTCAAATTCCCTTATTGGCTCGTAAAAAATACTGTTCTCCAAACTTATCACTAAGGCAATTTTGTCGAGAAGTGAAAGTTTGACCACTCACGCTGAAAAGTTTTTCAACTGCTGTACTTGACGGTAGGGCAGAAATATATTTTAAAAACAGTTTTTTTACCTTGGGATACTGGTGGAGATGTAAGCTATTATACAGGTTAGATTCATTGAAAATTAATAAATCGAAGTACATTTTTCTAACAACTTAACAAGTTAATGACTAGTAATTCGTTTAAAATAAATTATTTTTGCGGTGTTTTAATGATGCAACCGCACTGTTCTGGGAGCGTGAGAGCAAGCGGGAAAGGAAACGGGAGCGCAAGAGAAAACGATAGAAAAACCTCTAAAAAAACACCGGGCACCCCGCTAGTATATATATATATATATATATATATATATATATATATATATATATATATATATATATATATATATATATATATATATATATTAATAATGTAAGATGGCATAAGATTTTCTTTAAGACAAGCTCGATTAAAAATAAGTCTCCATTTAGCCGCTATGAGTTTTATAGATACTTTCTCAATATTTCGTAACAACGTTTTTTGTTAACTGCAACACGTATTAAGAAAAGTATTAACATTTAAAACTTTCTTTATTTCAGACTTACGGGCCGTTTCGGCTTTCGCCATCTTCAGAGTCTGTAAATACGATCCCGAAAAAGGAGGCAAAAGATAAGGAAACATATAATAACTAAATATACAAATAAACTAATATTCTCAAGGAATTGTCTCAATAGAAGGATATTAATAAAAATAATCAAATTTAGACAATGTAATTAAATAACGTACATAAAATAAACTGGAGTTATGAGGATAAAATAAGTATAATTAAAAACGTTTAATTAAAGGATAAAATAATAGTAGCAGTAATAATAATAATAATAATAAAAGCAAGTATTATGATAATAAATGATTAAATTAAGTCGGAATAACATAAGATATTTAAATAAATAAAATCAAGAATATCTCCGCTTTCGTCGAACAGTGATGTTCTCGTTTGAAAGTAAATGGAGGAAGGAACTGGATGAGTGCGAACAATTGTCATCAATCGGACATTCTTCTTCGACACAGGTGCGCGCGGTATCATCAGGACTAACAGGTTGATCCAAGTCATCAACAACGGTCGTGAAAGAACAAGGACTTTCTGTGAGGATATTTTCTAAAGTATCTTTAGATGACGGATCTTGCGTGGTATCGAAATATTGCGAAAAGAGCATGCGTCCAAAACGTCAGGACTGTTTGTTTTATACATATCACACTTATGATTAAGCTGAAACTCATCAGGTGAATCAGTCTCAAGAAAATTATCTAGTGACTGAATCATATCAACAGAGCAGCAGGTACCGATGTCGTGGAATTCATTAACATTGGAAACATCAAGAGTCGCGTTAGAAAAGGTATCGAGAAGATGACCATTTGAAAGATCAATAGGACCCATGCTATTTCCGTTAATCGAAGTGTCAACATTGTCAGAGGCAGTCAAAACATTGTAACTCTTTTTAAAATTCGGTCGTGAAGCAATGTCCTCATTGAATCCAAATAATCTAAGAGTTGTAGAAAACTTTTAAAATTGTTTATTAATTGAAGGGCAGAGTTTCTGAATATAAAGAGCTTCTTTTATTTTAAGTCGAAGAGGATTGTATTCTTTAACAACAATATTCGAATTAGCAACAAGAACTTCATGTGTGAGTTTTCGATGATGTATTGTTTCAAAATGCTGTCGAATACTGCCGGATTGCAGATGCATTGTTAACCTACGAGACAGTTTAGTTCTGGTATGACCAATATATTGTTCCACCATACTGTGTGGCAACGGACATTTAAATTGGTATACCAATTTGGTTTGCTGTAGGATATCATCTTTTTTCCGGGTTCTATTGTTGGCAATTACAAGGTTAAAAAGTTTGAGGTTTTTATAGTAAATATATAACTTCAACACGTTATTATTAGGATGTATAACTGAAACTTCTTTACTGATAATTCTACGTAATAATATCCTTCTATTGAGATAATTCCTCGAGGATATTAGTTTATTTGTATATTTAGTTATTACATGTTTCCTTATCTTTTGCCTCCTTTTACGCGATCGTATTTACAGACTCTGAAGATGGCGAAAGCCGAAACGGCCCGTAAGTCTGAAATAAAGAAAGTTTTAAATGTTAATACTTTTCTTAATACATGTTGCAGTAAACAAAAAACGTTGTTCCGAAATATTGAGAAAGTATCTATAAAACTCATAGCGGCTAAATGGAGACTTATTTTTAATCGAGCTTGTCTTAAAGAATATATATATATATATATATATATATATATATATATATATATATATATATATATATATATATATATATTATATATATATATATATATATATATATATATATATATATATATATATATATAGCGTTACGTAAAATTGCTAACATGCATACATACATACATACAGTGTTGGGGAGTAACGCTTTACTGTAACTTCATTAAAAGTTTCGGTAACTAGTGAAGTAACGCGTTACTTTTGGAGTAAGCAACAAAGTAACGTAACTTAGTTAATTTTTTTGTGTAACTGTAACGTTTTTTCCGTTACATTTTTTTAATTATATTTTTTAAAAATATATTTTCACCGTTTAAAGTTTACTTTTAAATTAAACTTTTACAATTATACTAGGTTTTGTTTTTAAAAAAAATAGTGAATAAATGCTATTAATTTGTGTGACTTAACGTTTTTAAGAGTACAGGCTAAATCTTGTCACAGTGCAAAAACGATATAATAGCGTGAGCCAAGTGTTTATCAATGAAATATGACACAAAATGTTTAGTAAAGATAGTTGTTTCAAATTTTAAAACTTAAATTTTTCAATTTCTAATAAAATATGGTTAAAATACATGCCTGAGAACTGTTGCAAGTAGGAGGAAAGAGAGCGTGAGGTTCTAATAGGACGCCAAGGTTTTCTGTGATAAGTTCTGGACTTTTCTGCCTATTAAGTCCAAGAAGCGTGGCTCTTTTGCCTATGGGCTTTTCAGGGTGGACATCAATTGCAATTTCCATATTCCACGAAAGTGCTCGTATAATCTCATAAGAGTCCGAGTTAATGTCTTTCAATACCAGAAACGTGTTGAAATGCTGGTTTCGATACACAAATGTGAGTTTTGGATCTCGTGAGTAGTCTTTCATCGGGATGTGCCATGAGATCTGTGCCCAAGCAATTTTAATTTTCAAATTTATATCTATAAAACTACTTGTCAATATTATATATATATATATATATATATATATATATATATATATATATATATATATATAACTTGCAAGTTTTGGTTATTTTTTCAGCCATCTTCAAAATAAAATATTTAAAAACTTTTAAATCAAACTAATCATTTGCCTTTTTGGTTATTTTTTCAGCCATCTTCAAAATAAAATATTTAAAAACTTTTAAATCAAACTAATCATTTGCCTTTTTTCAAACAAGATAGAATGCTTTTGTGAACATAAATGGCGCCTCACGTTTTAGGTGTTGAAAATTTATGACTTGTTTGTTATACGAATGTCCACAATTAACGCATGCCTCCATATATATATATATATATATATATATATATATATATATATATATATATATATATATATATATATATATATATATATATATATATATATATATATATATATATATATATATATATATATATATATATATATATATATAAGAACTACAAAAATTAAAAATATTTAAAAAAAACTTTAAAAATACCACGTTTTTGTGAACTAATAAAATAAATAATTTTTCTCTGGGCTGTGTGAGAAATGTCTTGATGGAGGCATGCGTTAATTGTGGACATTCGTATAACAAACAAGTCATAAATTTTCAACACCTAAAACGTGAGGCGCCATTTATGTTCACAAAAGCATTCTATCTTGTTTGAAAAAAGGCAAATGATTAGTTTGATTTAAAAGTTTTTAAATATTTTATTTTGAAGATGGCTGAAAAAATAACCAAAACTTGCAAGTTAACTAAAACATGTTCTAATCAATTTAGAGAAATAAATCTTTTAAGTTGTTTAAATAAAATTGTTTAATATATAAAAATAAAAAAAAATATTGAGTCAAACTAAACTACAAAGTTTCAGTTTTATTTAAATACCTAACCAAAAAAAGTTATGCTACAAGTTAAAGCCTGTCATATATACGAAATTGATGCTACCAAGTTCTACTTCTGCAACCAAATTAAAACAGCATAGAATTCAATACTTCATGTCCTCATAATGCTGGCAATTCAACCACAAACAATCGTACGCAAGTTCTTGATTAAATTTACTGACCTATAAAAATTGTTAACGTACTGATGACTCAATCCTACATGCAATGCAATTTATAATTTCGTTTTATTTTCTTTTTTCCAAACAAGGCAAATTTTTTCTGTTTGATTTGTTTGTGATGTTATTTGAGTTATGTTAAACTAGCAAGTTAAAAAGTAATAAAGATTTGTATAATCGGGCGTTCTTTGAACAACTTCGTGGGTGAATTAAATTACGAGAACTATCTCATTTAATGGAAAAAGTTTGCAACAAAACTTGGTCTATAAAATATAACCAAGCCGCCTGTATCGACGTATTTTGGCGTAATTTGTTCTTTTAGACATGTTCCGTTAAGAACTACGGCCCATTTGGCGTTTATCAGTTTGCGCAATATATTTTCAGTTAAGCGAAACTTCAAAAACAAAAAACCTTTTTTAATGTCTGCCATTATATTCATGTTTTTACTTGGGCAGCTTCAATAAGAAATTTTTCATCTTCAGAGCCCCGGTGAATTGAAGAAAAGAGGACAAATAAATAGTAAACAGAAATCAAACAGAATAATATCAAAATCAAATGACCTCAGACAGTTCGGAACGATTAAGCAAGGCAACGTAATATATATATATATATATATATATATATATATATATATATATATATATATATATATATATATATATATATATATATATATATATATATATATATATATATATATATAAGAGTATCTTGAACTGTCTGATTAATTTGATTTGTTTGATTTTATTTTATTTGATGTAAGGCCTAATTTATGTCGGAAACATTAAATTCATGTATTGTCATTCAGAATAAGATTCTAGAACTGTTCATCAAAGGACGATTCATCAAAGGACTGTTCATCAAGGACTATTCATCAAGGGACTATTCATCAAATGACTATTCATCAATGGACTATTCATCAAGAGGACGGTTCATCATAAAGACTGTTCATCTAATGTCTTTTCATCCAGCGGACTATTTCATCAAAAAATGTAATAAAATTGTTTAAGATGTTATTTTCAACCAAAATATGTTACCAAAATGGAAGGCAATCTATATCAAGTTTACAGTGCTACTCTGCTTGCATCCAAATACTGTATTTTTTATAATAGAACTAGCGAGGTACCTTGTGTTGCCCGGGGTTTTTAGAGGTTTTTCCGTCGTTTTTCTCTCTCGCTCCCGTTTTCTTCCCCGCTTGCTCTCACGCTCCCGGTCGCTCTCTCTTCCCGCTTGTCTCCCGCTTCCTCTCCCGGTCACAGCACCAGAAAAACTAAATTCGACTGTTTTTGTAAACCATATATGTACACATTTACCAAAGGCCACAAACACGTCAAAGCATCACACATGCCCGCTATGTCAAATCTGGCATCGGTCGTTTAACACCACGGGGCCAAGCTTCAAAGACACTTTTGCCTTGAGCAATCAGCAGATTTGTAAAAAAACATAATATACAACAATTTTATTCGTCACATACAGTAAATAATATAACTGGACAAGAAATATCGTCAAGATCTTAAGATCAAACGAGCAAAAGACAATTGAATAATAAGTTTTAAAAAACTGTTTCAACTGTTCGTACAAACTGTAAGTATATACACACTCAAACAGCCAGATACCATACACCTCAAAACATCACTAACACCCGGTATACCACTTCTGCCACACTTCAAAGAGACGAACACGCTCGCTTTAGCGAGGTCAGGAAAGGTCATTTCAAAGAGACGCTTACGCTCGTCCGGATCATCGATAAATCAACCAGACTCAGATTTCATGCAAACTTCAAATAAAAACTAAATACATTTGGAAATCATTTAATTGATATACAAAACCTATTTTGTTTTTTTTAATAAAAGATGCGGTAGCGAATAGCGCTGAGAACAGCTAAAAAATGTAGCGGCGCTGTCATCAACGATCTTGTCAACCAATACTACCGCTCTTAACAACCCTGGTTGCCATCACTATTTTTTTTTAAATTACTGATATGTTTGAAATTTATTTTATCAAAGATTAAGAACTGTCTTTTAAAAATACATCAAATTACTTGACGCTGAAAATATCTTGGGTATATATTGATAAAGGTTGCTGAGTGGCTTCAAAATTTGATGAATAATCCTCTTGATGAATAGTCTTTAGATGAACAGTCCTTATGATGAACCGTCCTCTTGATGAATAGTCCCTTGATGAATAGTCCTTGATGAACAGTCCGCATACCCAGAATAAAGCTTTCCGGAAAGTTTTAGAGCTCTAGGTGGTCGAAAAGTGGGAAAGCGACCGGGAGCGTGAGAGCAAGCGGAAAGGAAACGGGAGCGTGAGAGAAAACGATAGAAAAATCTCTAAAAAGCCCGGGAAACACCGGGCACCCCGCTAGTATATTATATATATATATATATATATATATATATATATATATATATATATATATATATATTATAGGATAGAAAATTGCAAACAATCTAAAAACAATTTGAATTTGCATTTATCTATAATTTGCAGGCCGACAAAAATAAAAAAGTAATCCTCCGGCTAAAAACCTATCTGAATTTTAGAAAAGATCATTAATAATTTTTTATTTGGACTTTATTATAACTTTTTCTCGAAGTTATATTTTTTACCAAAAATTCAAATGAATTTTCACTTACTCATTTCCATTCAAATAACATGAGAAATATCACAATGGAAGAATGGAAAAAAAGATTTCAAACTACACGTTATTTTAGGATTTGGAAAGCATTGAAGGTAAAATTGAATTGTGGTTCAAAATGTGGAGAAATGAAGAGGGCACGCCAGATGCTACAAAACTTTTGAAAAAAGCGAATTTTTTTCTCAAACATCAGAAAAGCCCTACTGATTATGATTATGCTGCCTCGCCAAACGAGTACCATAAAACGGTCATTCAGCACTCTTTGTCAAATAAATCGGTGAAAGTTGATTAAATGGCTCAGCAATGCTACGCATTCACCGTCAATCGGTTATAGATAACAAAGAGGCTGTTTAGAAATTAATTTTTTACAATTATTTTTTCAATAAATGAATCGTATTGTCATTTCTGTTTTTAGTAAATCTATAATTCAACCAAATATATTTAATAGGCCTAGTGCCTTATAAAACTTCCATAGCATTCATCCATAGCTATAGTTTTATAATAAATTATGCGTTATTATATATTGCACTTTATTTAACCATAAACTCAAGATGAAATTCAAAAAGTTGCTCCTCCTACTACTGAGAGCTGGACACGCCCATGGAGGTAGCTTTTATAGAGGAATTAAAAGTAAAATAGTCAAAAACAATTTGCTCGTTTTTTTTTCACATTTTATGGTCAAATATCTTGTTTGGCCATTGCATAATTTGTGTAGTTGTGTGAATTTCGAGTTTAAACTTTTTTTTCTTTATAATTGATTTCTCGTTTTTTAGTTCCCTCCTCAACTCAAGCAGAGAGAGTTTTTCCAATAACGAGACGATCACGTTGCGGCCATCTGCTTGAAAACCGCTTCCAGGATGCACTTTTTGAAAATCCTGCGACGATCTTGTGTTTGCCAGAAGGACGCCTTGTGCTTTTACATAACATTCATCCGACCCATACTGAAATATGCTTGTCCTGTTTGGCATAGCATGCTAACAAAGAAGCTGTCATCCAAAATAGAATCGCAGCAGATACGGGTTATCATATAATTCATATTATGAGATTTCCCATTGTTCCAATCCAGCTTTTTGGTTGCAATACAAATAAAAGTTATATCTAAAAAAAACTTATGGTAAACCATTTTATTAGTATCCTATTACTGACACCAAATGTTATAAAATTTATAACTGTACTCATGTTCTTTATACATGATCCCAAGTTAATTAGAAGAAAAAAACACTTAATAGCAGTAATTAAGACTGGTCGACTGAAGTTCACGTTTTTTCCATCAGCTCAGTTTTTAGAATCTTTTGCTGAAGTCTATATATATATATATATATATATATATATATATATATATATATATATATATATATATATATATATATATATATATATATATATATATATATATATATATATATATATATATATATATATATATATATATATATATATATATATATATATATATATATATATATATATATATATATATATATATATATATATATATATATATATATATATATATATATATATATACTCTTTTAGACAAGTTTCGTTGAACTTTTTAGTCCATTCTGCATTAACAAGCTTCTTACAAAAGTTTTTAAGAATAACGATTTCTTTTTTATTATTAGGAATACGACTAAAAACAGATTTAAAACTTTCATTAAATTGGGCTAACTGGCCAGTTTCGGACGTATCCATCTTCAGAGCCCCTAATTTACTTTCATAAATATGAGTTAAAACATATAAGAATAAATTAAGTATTGATATGAACTATTGTATGTTATACGAAACGTTTAATATTGGTATAAAATATTGAATAATGATATGGAGTGATTCGAAACGTTGAAATATGAAACATTGGATATTAGTATGACACCTTAAATAATGGTATAAAGCATTGGATTTTAATATAAAGCATTGATTATTGAAATGGAGCATTGAAAGCTAATAAGAACAAAGGATGAAATAAACCAAATGAAATATTTAAAACCAACAAACCATTAAAACTAGTCCGAAATAAAATTGACTCGAATTTTTAAAAATATCAATATATAGACACGTAAACGTTTATGATATCGACTGGAAAAAACCAAAGTAATATACAGTCAACGTCGTTTTCTAGTTGTAATATTTACATTACCAAGCAGGTGGTTAAATACGCCTGGATCACACGTGCTTTCGCCGACAGTCACGGGCATAAAGGTGCGCACCTCTGAAAAATCGGAACGAACAGCAACGTCCAAATATCCAGGTTCCATGTCGCACTCAAGAGGTGTAGTTACAAGTCCGGCCCTGTCATCAATCAACTCCTCCTCCCCAGGTCGCTTGTCGCACTCGTTTTTACATTTTTTTAAGACATCCATGTCTTCAACTTTTCCCGTGTGTAGATCATCTTCACGAAGATCGGGATCGAAGGTAGAGTCAAATCCAACTAATTCGACGGGATGAAAGGCGCAACTATATCTCCGTTCTTCCTCATTGTTTAATATTTTGGGCTCTTGAAATTTAGAGTCACAATTACTAAATTTTTCCACTTTTTCTTTTTGTGGAACAAGTTCAGGACTTATTTCAGTTTCTTGAGTCTCAGAGTCGAGAACAGCCTCTTGAGACTCAGATTCGAGAACAGCTTCCTGAGACTTAGAGTCGAGAACAGCCTCTTGAGACTCAGATTCGAGAACAGCCTCCTGAGACTTAGAGTCGAGAACAGCCTCTTAAGACTTAGAGTCGAGAACAGCGTCGAATCCAACAAATTCAACGGAGCGACGGTCGCAACGATCCTTACGTTCATCACTGCTATTCAATACCTCGGTCTTCTTTCTTTTGGTTTCGACTTGTCCCACAATTAAACTACCAAACAGTTTAAGTAGATGACTGAAGTTATTATCCTGAATGTTGATACTTGTTCGTTGGTCTTGAATTAATAAGGCTTCTAAAATTCTAAGTCTTTTTGGGTTGCTATTTGTACCAATAATCTTAGTGTTGTCGACGAGAATTTGTCTCGTCAGATTACAGAAGTGTGTCTCGCGGAAATGTTTAGCAATACTCCCTCCCTGTAAGTGCATCGTCAGTCTTCTAGACAAGGACGTTATTGTAGACCCTATGTAGGTAGTTACTTGTTTTTCAAAATGATCATGTGGGCATGTAAACTTATAGACGACGTTTTTTCGTTGAAGTTGTTTGCTATTATTTGATAAATTGTTGCGCATAATTAGCGAATGAGTAGTTTTTGGTCTGTAAAACACGTTGAGTCGAAGTCTATACTCATCTGTGTCAGCAACTTTGACTTGGGTTTTGACGATGTTCTTGATAATTTCTTCGTAGATCCTATAGGAGCTATGCATTTGAGCGCCATAAAACAAGTTTAGAATTTTTTTACCAGTGTCTTTAAATTTTTCCAAATTTGAGCTGTCTTTGAGGAATCTAGCAACGATGTCGTCTACCAGTCTATTGGTAAAATTGTTGTTAATCAAAGTTGTTTTGATTTTTTGAATTTCTGTCTTCAGTTCGTCAAGGTTGTCAGTAGCTTGACGAGCTCTGTGTAACATATTCAACACAACACTGATTTTATATATATATATATATATATATATATATATATATATATATATATATATAGTGTTATATCTCTGGTACTGATTTCACTTTTCCCATCTATTGAGATCCCGACAAGTATTTTTATTAACATTGATTATATTAGAAAGTATAAGTAGCATTAACCAAGCTTTATTTATTATCACCCAAGAAACTAAAAAACCATTCTTTTGGACCTGTAATACGATTTGACGATTTTACAACACTGGTGATCAGAAGTGAGATTTCAAGAATGGTTTTGAAATCATTGGATGAGTTTTGGGCAAGTGAATTGAAAGACGAGCTGGAGAAACGTGGCCTGAGCGATACAGGTAAAAAGAACGAACTTAGGGAACGCCTCTTAGCCGCGTTAGTGAATGAAGGCTATGGGCCTGAGGACGATGAATATTTGTTCGATATTGACAAGAAAGCTGTGGTTAGGCGGAGAAAATTGAAAAACAAATTGCTGGAAGAAGAAAGACAACAAGCGAGAGAAAACATGGCAGAACAGGGGAAGACAGGAGAAGGAACCATTCTTGGCCACGAAAACAAAGTAGCAGCAGCCGGTACAACTGTTGAGAATTTGGTCGCAGGGTTGGCTGAGGCAGTGGTGGGCACGGTCCTGGACCAGCGGGTTGCTGCGGCCAAATCCAATTTAAACTGACGAGCCTGGCAAAGATGGTGACAATGATACAGTCGGTTTGGACGTCGACAACAAAACTAAAGAAGATGAAAAGAATGTTGAAAACAAAATGCAAAACGATGAGGATGAAAGTGACGATGATTATAATATTGGCAATAACAGCGATGGCTTTTACCCATACAGCGACGGTTCTGAAACGGACGCCTCCATATCAGACGACGGCACCGAATATTCAGGGTCAGATTTTAGTGACGAATCTGACTTGGATGAAGCAACCGAGGATTTAAAAATGGACGAAACTCCAATGGAGAAATACGTCGAAGTTAACTTGACAAAAAAAGAAGACGATGGCAATGATTTGAAGAAAGATCCGCTTGACGATACGAAAGTTGACACCAATGAAAGAGCCGAGTTGGAATGTGAAAAGAAAACGTTCGATTGTAGCTTGGAAGAAAACAAAGATGACGGCGATGAACTTCTCTAAAACAACAATACCAATGAAGCCAACAAAAACTCTGAAAAAGATGAGCCAAGAACAGAGAACGGTACCGAGGATTCTAAATCAGATGAATCCACAGAGGATTCTAAATCAGATGAATCCACAGAGGATTCTAAATCAGATAGCAGTTTGATGAAGGGATTTATTGGATTTATGGAACGTGTTTTCGAAAAACCTTTTCAAGAGTTTCTTGAAAAGGATCTTGAGGAGTGGAGGAAAAAAAGACCAGCCATGGAATATTCTATGGAAAGATATCTCAGATATTTTCATAAAAAAATATGGCGGATATTCGATGGCGGGATTGTGTTATGGAAAACAATGTGCTGGATATTCAATGGATAGATACCTCGGATCATGTAATAAAAAAAGATGGTGTTTATTTGAAATATGATTTCAACAAAGATTTAAAAGATGAGAGGGAAGAAGAAAAAGCAGACAGTTCCGATAAACCGTGCAAAGATGTTCAGGACGAGGCATGCAAAAAAGGCTGTGATGAACCGTGCAGAAATGGCGACGATGAGCCAAAGAAAAACTCTGCTGATGAGCCAAAGAAGGACTGGAAGAAACTGCGTCAAAAGGTCAAGAGACTTCACTATGTTGTTTGCGAATTGCGGTCAAGGCCACGAGTAAAGATCAAGGTATTTTGGGTTTATGGCCGAGTCGCATTTCCCAAAAGCGACTATGCTGTTCGAGACGAACAGGATTAAGAAGGGGGTAATGTTATATCTATGGTACTGATTTCACTTTCCCCATCTATTGAGATCCCGACAAGTATTTTTATTAGCATTAATTATATTAGAAGGTATAAGTAGCATTAACCAAGCTTTATTTATTATCACCCAATAAACTACAAAACCATTCTTCTGGACCTGTAATACGATTTGACGATTTTACAACAATATATTTATATAATATAGGCGTATATATATATATATATATAATATAGGCGTATATATATATATATATATATATATATATATATATATATATATATATATATATATATATATATATATATATATATATATATATATATATATATATATATATACGCCTATATTATATATATATATATATATACGCCTATATTATATATATATATATATATATACGCCTATATTATATAAATATATTGTTGTAAAATCGTCAAATCGTATTACAGGTCCAGAAGAATGGTTTTGTAGTTTATTGGGTGATAATAAATAAAGCTTGGTTAATGCTACTTATACCTTATATATATATATATATATATATTATATATATATATATATATATATATATATATATATAAACGTGTTTATCATAAATGGCAAACGTATTTTAATCTTTAAATTCCTGAATTTGAAAATCTTAAAATTGAAATTATAAAATTCCAATAAGTAATACATTTATTATTTAAAAAATCCATTTTCAATTAATAGTTTTTAAAAATTTTAAAAAATTATATGAAGAAATCACCGCCATTCGCCAATCAGTAAATTGACAAGAACATTTACAATTTTTTAGGCACTACTTCTGGCTCTCAGGGGGGTCCGTATACCTCAGCACAGGGACCCGCAATGTTCTCTCGGTGGCCCGGGTTTTATTGTGCGTTTCATTTGTATAACTTATCTAAGCACTGTCATTTTTTTCAGGACTTAAAATGTGATTTGTTTCCAAGAGTCATTCCATGTTTTCTAATGAAATAATGTTTAGAATACTTGCGTGTCTTTCATGTAACTAGGTGTTAAGAGTTTTTTATGACAAATTTTCAAAATATAAAAATAAATATAAAACAAAAGACTAACGTTAGGATGAAAATTGTCATCCATGCTAATTGTAACAGTTGTCGGCTGTTTTTTTGGTCCTTGGATACTGACAAGTTCTTTTTCATGTCCATACCATGGATACAGTCTACCATCCGAATCGCTAATCATTTTGTAAATTCCTGATTCGATTTCAGGAAGTTCCCAACTAGCTCTAGTCAACAAATATTCTGATTTTAACAAATTTATTTCTAATTTTCTTTCAATTGTATTTTTTCAATACTTTGATTTTTATGAATTATTCACTTTTAATTTAAATCCACCTGATTCGTAGTACTAGAAAAAAAGAGTTACACAAATTAGGAAATCTAATTTAGATCAATTGCGAGTTCTACAGCCTTGCATTAATTTGGCTTTATTTGTATTATACGTGTTCTTTGAAAACGGATTATAGTTGCATGAGTTAGTTGTCAACAGGGTCTAGTACCTGTCGAGTTTTTTTTAAAGCTGATTGACTTCAATTCAACTATTGTGATTCAGCTCAAGATAAGATACTTATAAAACACAAATTTAAATCAGTCCTGGCTATTGATACTAACAATCCTTCTTCTCCATACCTGTTGATAAATCGCATTTTAGTGCAAACCTGTACCCAACCTATTTGTATGTTCATATCAGCAGCAAGAGGGGGTATTTTGAGTTTGGCCAGTGCTCTGTTAAAATTTTTTTTGAAGAATTAGTTTTTGAGTAACGGGTTCATTCCTTTGTTAAGCAAAACAAAAAACTTTACTACCTGAAGTGAGGACTAACATATTTTAAAACGTCATTTGATTTTTCCCTAATTTGAGTGACTTTTTCATCGATGCTATATTGTAAATTAAGCAGCTCTATACCAGAAGCCTGTAAAAAGACAGGTTCTGTGTAAATCTGTGGTAACGGAGTATTCGTTTCAGGAGCTAAAAGAGTATTCGTTTCAGAAGCTCTGCGTTCGTTATTTTCACCCGGAAGACCAGGAGGAGCGATTTGTTTGCCAAGCATTTGTCCCATATCTTGTGTTATTGAAGATTTTGCAAATTAATGAACTGATTTTTGAGTGTTAGGCTCGTCAGACTGTAGTGTTTTGTGAGTAATATTTATAAACTTAGCATAACGTTTTAACTAAAACATAAGAACTGTTGCTTGGTTCAGTTTTGATTTGAACGTGATAAACTGGAATCAAATATTTTATCGTCAAGTTAGTTCTATCATGCAACAAAAATTATATTGCAGGACTGCTGAAATAATCTTCAAAGTTATCACCTGGTTTTTATTTGTAGTCAGAGTTTTTGATCATCATGGATTACCCAATAAACTGCTAGCATAAGTAGGTTTTCGGTGCAAAACTAACTGATTGAGGAGATTTTCTACACCTCGGTCCTTGTTCACTCTGCTAATTTAATTAAAAAAAGTTGTTTTCATTGCAGATGCTCATGATGGCCCCTAACCGGTGTGTGTTTTATAAAGTCTAATACCGATATGGTCACTATCGTCTAGTTTTTGAAAAATAAATTTTGACTTTGCCGATTGGAAATTGATGTTCTGATAAAAAGAATTGAAACAGCAGTTGATCGTTGAGTATAAATTGTAAACGATCGCTAATTAAAACCGTGCATTCGATTTTTTGAGATGTTTTGTTGTTGTAGTTACTGGTAGTCGGATAAAAAATCAGTTTTCTAGAAGAAAAAAAACTGTTTACGATTTTTAATCAAATTAAATTATCAGAAATTATATAATTTACTATGTTGTTGTTTATTTTTAACTAATTGAACTGGTGTTCATAAACTCAAATAATAAAAATATTTAATTTATTTTCTGTTTTTTCAAGTGTGACGTCATTAAATCAACAATGATCTAATATACTTCTTAAAATAAGCTTATGGTAATTAAGTATAAAAAAAAAGTTAAACCAGCAAGCCATAAAAAAGAGATTTTTTTTAAAAATTCATATATATCAAAATGAATGTTTATTTGTCTGTGTGTGTTCTTTATGCATTGCTACACCATTCATTCGATCCTAATAAAACTTTCTCGCCGCATATGAAGTCAATAAGACAAGGTTTTTGTAAAAAAAATTGAGATTGGTCACAAAATGAGCGAGAGCGAGCGTGAACGAAAGAGCAAGCGGGAACAGAAAATTGGGAAATTGAGAGGAAGCGGGAAAGCCAGAAGTAGCATGAGAGAGCGAGCGGTAAAAAAAAGCGACCTGAAATGGTAGAGCAAGCGGGAGCGGGAAAACGACCGGGAACTGGAAAGTGACCGGAAACGGGAGAGCAAGCGGGAACAAGAAAGTGACCAGGAACAAAAGAGCAAGCAGAGAAGGAAACGAGGGCGAGAGGGAAAAACGAAAAAAAAAACCGAAAAAAAAATTGCCGAAATAGATCTATAATATTATGGAGTTTGTGTTTGATAATAAATTATTTCTAAACGGACTTAGACTATTGGAAAAAATAAAATCGATTCAGCCAAGTGTGTGCCACTTCATTACAATTTTTGGTAACTAGTAACGTAACGCGTTACTTTTGGAGTAATATATCCTCTACGCTAAATTAATCACCGGATTCCAGAAATACCTTCTCTACTGTACTACGAATGAATTTCAGTGCCTCTGGAGCAGCAGATATTAAGTTTAGGTTCCCTTCTGCCTCAGTGATGACCTTAGAAATAGGTTGAAGCTAATTATTAGAGAGGCACCGTTACCATAAATATGGCCGATATTGATACTCATATCATGAAAGAGTCGATGCCGATGCCGATACTTTTCAATTTTTAATTTTTAATTATTTATTTAATAATAATAATAATAAAGTTTGACGATTTTTTAAGTGGCGTAAATCCTAATGGACCTCAAGGCCACTGAACAAATGCGCTTCAAGTTTTTTTCTGAAACTTTCAACTGTCACTGCGGAAGTCCATAGTCTTGGGCCAGCAACCGCAAACGTTCGATCTCCGGCGCTCTTGAGTTTTCCTGCCGGCACGAGAAGTTGAGACCTTGATGACGATCGTAGTCTTCTCCGAGACGGAATGTCCTGCACTCGCTGAATGCTCGATGCCAGGTATGTGGGAGCCATCCCGTTGAGACACTTGAACGTCATGAGCGCCGCCTTGAAGCTTATTCTGTCGCTGATCCGAAGCCAATGAAGTTTGCGTAGGACCGGAGAGATGTGTTTACGCCTGTGGGCTCCCGCAACGAGTCTAGCAGCTGCGTGGACGATAGATTGAAAACGTCGGGTGAGAGACGTGGGTAGACCGATTAGAGCTGAGTTGCAATAATCGAGCCTAGAGAGAACTAGAGAGGTAGCAAGTGTCTTAAGAGCAGACACTGGAAGAGATGGTGCGACGGCCTTTATCTGTCGGAGCATCATGAAGCATGAGCGCGAGATATAGCCGACGTGAGTGTGCATGGTCAGGTCGGAGTCCAGAAAAACACCGAGGTTTTTGACTGTAGACTTCGGTGAGATCCACTCATTTCCAAGTCGGACGGGAGCTGTTGGACACCGGGAGCTGCGCCGTCGACTGGTGAACCAGATGACCTCTGATTTCTTTGGGTTTAATTGTAGGCGACTCGATTTCATCCACTGATAAATGTCGTCGACACAAGTCGAGACCCGAGACGAAAGCTCGGCAGCCTGATCGAGATTGCTATGGCCATAAACTTGCGTCTCATCCGCATAAAAATGCGCCTGTAAACCATGACCGGCTATGATATAATAGAGGTCGGTGGTGTATAGTGAGAAGAGGGTTGGGCCGAGAACGGATCCTTGAGGGACGCCGCATGTCACAGGAGAGGAGGAAGACAATGAACCGCCGACCCTCACCATTTGTTACTGTTTATGTAAAAAAAAAAATATCGTGATAATATTTTATTGTATGATTTCAATAGAATTTATTTATAGTTATTATTTAAATTTAAAGATTCTTAAATTATGGTGCAGGAACATCAAGTTTTCACTTGTATCTAGAAAGAGCCTGTTTCTCTTTGGGTTGTTGAAAATTCTTTTTTATCATTTTTTTATTTTTCACTTTAGGATAAGGCTATTAATTAATTTACACTTGGCGTATACGGACTTGAATCCATGCACGAATAAATGAGAGAGCAAACTTACAGGCATGAAACTGAAAAAAATTGAAAAAACCGCTATTTTTGAACGCCCATAAATCCATTTCTGGAACACGAATTTAAACAATTCTACACCATCATGTGGTCTTATTCAGGGTTGTCTTCTCATGTAGAGTGCAGCTCCGTTTCGCCTAATTGGGGTGGGTGCACAGACTTTTACTTGGCACCGGAAGTAGACCTCGTTGAACGCCTTGTACCTGTAAAAGCTCAGGTCGTTGGCTATTAGAGTTTCTGAGAAATCGAGATTTCTGTGATCGGATTTCTATCACTCCCGGCTCATAAGTTGTATTCAACTATAGCGGACTCGCCCGCGCCTCGCACTTTAAGTCTTTTACACTTGGCGTATTCGGACTCGAATCCATGCACGAATAAATGAGAGTGCAAACTTAGAGACATGAAACTGGAAAAAATTGAAAAAAAAAAACCGCCATCTTTGAACGCCCATAAATACATTTCTGGAATACGAATTTAAAATATTCAACCCCCATCAGATGGTTCCATTCAGGGGTCGTCTTTTAATGTAGAGTGCAGCTCTGTTTCGCCTGATGGGGTAGCTGTAGCGTTGGACAAAAAAAGTGCCGAATCTGGGGTACCTATTTTCTTGTGCTCATAATTCTGGAACCGGAAGACACGTGACCCTGTGCTTAAAACTCGAGTTAGCGCACATGGACCCCTATGTTTTGTTTGAGTTAGGTTTTTCAAAGTCACGTGGTTTCGAGATATTCGACGTCGATTCCGCAAGCGTTTATAGCCCAAAACTGAAAAAAAACCCGCCATCTTTGAACGCCCATAAATCCATTTCTGGAATACGAAATTGAAAACTTTTACTTTCATTATGTGGTTCCATTCAGGGGTCCTAATTTTATGTAAAGTGCAGCTCCGTTTCGCCAGATGTAGCGTGTACCAAAAAATAGGGCCGAATCCAGAGTACCAATTTTTGAGCTCTCATAACTCCGGAACCGAAGGTCACATGATAGTGCGGTTTAAATTCCAGTTAGGGCTCATGTATCCCTATGTTCCTTTTAAATTTGATTTTTCAAAGTCACGTGGTTCCGGAGATATTCGACGTCGAATCCGCAAGCGTTTACAGCTAAGAGGCGGAAGTGGGCGTGGTTGCACAGACTTCCGGTTGTCAACTGGAGTAGACCTCATTGACTCCCTTGTACATGTAAAGATTCAGGTCGCTGGCTATTACCGTTTCTGAGAAATTGCAATTTCCGTGCTCGGATTTCTATCCCTCCCGGCTCATAGGTCGTATTCAATTATTATTTTGGACTCGCCCGTGCATTGCACTTAAAGTTCTTTACACTTGGCGTATTCGGAATCGAATCCATGCACGAATAAATGAGAGTGCAAACTTACAGACCATAAACTGAAAAAAAAAATTGAAAAAAACCGTCATATTTGTACGCCCATAAATCCATATCCGGAATTCGAAAAATTTTCTCCCATCAGATAGTCCCATTCAGGAGTTGGCTTTTCTTGTAGATTGCAGCTTCGTTTTGTCTGATGGGATGAATGTACCGTGGGTCAAAAACTAGTGCTGATTTCGGGGTACCGATTTTTGAGCGATCATAACTCCGGAACCGAAAGTGACGTGACCCTGCGATTCAAACTCAAATTAGGGCTCATGCACCCCTATTTTCTTTTTGAGTTAGGTTTTTCAAAGTCACGTGGTCTCGGAGATATTCGACGTCAACTCCGCAAGCGTTTATAGGCCAGAAATGAAAAAAAAAAACGCAATCCTTGAACGCCCATAAATCTATTTCTGGAAGAAGGAGCTGAAGAGAAAGCGGGATTGAAAAAACAAGTTGAAAAGGGAGTAACCGAGCGGGAACAAAAAAAAGAAAGACCATAAGGAAACGCGAGAGCGAGCGAGAAAGGAAAAACGATCAGGAGCAGGAGAGCGAGCGGGAAAGAGAGAGGAAAAGGGAAAGCGAGAGGGAACGGGAGAACGAAAAAGAGCAGAAAAGCAAGCGGGAGCGGGAAAGGAAACCGAAGCGAGGAAGAAAGACGAAGGAAAAACCACTAAAACCCCTGGCAATGCCGGGTAACTCCGTTAGTTTAATATAAATTGGTCTAAAATGTCTAACTATTTTTCAATTTTTTGTTTTATTTTTCAGATCAAACTGACAATTTGTTTACAAGAAGAGTTATTTATGCAAAACAGGAAAGACAGTTGCACCGCCATGGGTTTTTAGAAAAAATTTGTTTGAAAAAATTGCTGCAAAGTGAGAAAATAACTTAAACTCTGGAAAAGTACCTGCGGCTACCCCTTCCCCTCATTAACTTTCTTGGAGGAAAAGTTGTGTAAATAACAAACTCAGCCATCAGTTATTTTTGGAGGAAAAAGTTAAGCTTTAGGAAATGTTTACCTCCCATTTTATTGCTGATATGACGCACCATGGTTGTTCGTGTTTTCAAGCGATTCAAAATGTCCGTTTCGGAGACTGTTTCGTTTTCGACCAAAAATAGAAAATACTGTTTTCGGTGTGTCTCTGGTTGTAACGGTTCTAGGACAATTAATCGCAGGACAATTCAAGGCAGGACAATTCGTCGCGGTATTGTGCGGTGTGGTGCGTTGTGCTGTGGTGTGGTTCGGTGTGGTTTAAAGTAGTTTAATGCGGTTTGAAACAGCTTAGTGCGGCTAGGTGCGGCTTGGTGCGGCATGGTGCAGTGTGGTGCGGATTGGTTTAAAGCAAGTTAAATGCGGTTAAAATCAGTTTAGTTCGGTTTGGTAGGGTTTGTGTCGGATTGGTCTGGCTTGGTGCGGTATTGTGAGGTGTGATGCGGTGTGTTGCAGTGCGGTGTGGTGTGGTGTGGTGTGGTGCGGTGTGGTGCGGTGTGGTTTAAAGCAGTTTAATGCGGTTTGAAGCAGTTTAATGCGGTTTGAAGCAGTTTAGTGTGGTTTTGGTGCGGGTTGATGCGGCATGGTGCGGCTTGGTGCGGTATTGTGCGGTGTGGTGCAGTGTGGTGCAGCGTGGTGCGGTGTGGTGCCATTTTGTGCAGTGTGGTATTGTGTGGTCCGGAGTGGTTTAAAGCAGTTTAATGAGGTTTGAAACAATTTTGTTTGGTTTGGTGCCGTGTGGTGCGGAGTGGCTTAAAGCAGTTTAATGCGGTTTTAAACAGTTTAGTGTGATGCGTGTGGCGCGGAGTGGTTTGATGCAGTTTATTGTGGTTTGAAGCAGTTTAATGCGGTTTGGTGCGGCTTGGTATGGTGTAGTGCGGCTTGGTATGGTGTAGTGCGGTGTGGTACGCTGTGGTGTGGTGCGGTGTGGTGCAGAGTGGTTTAAAGTAATTTAATGCGTTTTAAAACAGTTTAGTGTGGTTTTGTGCGGTGTCGTGCGGTGTGGTGCGGATTGGTTTAAAGCAGTTTAATGCGGTTTAAAGCAGTTTAATGCGGTTTAAAGCAGTTTATTGTCGGTTGGTGCGGTTTGGTGTAGCTTGGTGCGTTTTGGTGTAGATTGGTGCGGAGTTGTTTAAAGCAGTTTAAAGTGGTTTGAATCATTTCAGCGAGGTTTGGTGCGGCTTGTTGCAGCTTGTTGCAGTGTGGTGCGGTTTGGTGCGGTGTGGTGTGGTGCAGTGTGGTGCGGTGTGGTGCGGTGCGGAGTGGTTTAAAGCATTTTAATGCGATTTTAAGCAGTTTAGTTTGGTTTGCTATAAATATATATATAATTGAATGTTTGTATGAATGTATATATAAATATATGCATGTATGTTATTTAGGCATTGCTAAACCATTCATCCGATCGTAATGAAATTTTCACACAACCTTGAGAGTCAAGGGGAATCAAATATAAAGAAAAAAAAATTTGAAATCCGTCACAAAATGAGCGGAGCGGAGCGGGAACTATATATATATATATATATATATATATATATATATATATATATATATATATATATATATATCTATCTGGCAGCAGACTTAGCTGTCGAGCCGAAGTAAGGAGTTCTGAACCTATCATAGTCGTAGTCTAATGTTAAGTAGCTCCGAAAGACTGAGACTTCTAGCCATCCTTTTTTGGGGATGGTCGGTGGCTCAGTTGGTAAGAGCACTTGCATTTAGGCGAGGCGGTGTTGCCGTAGACACGTGGGTTCGATTCCTAGTAGAGTCTTATATATATATATATATATATATATATATATATATATATATATATATATATATATATATATATATATATATATACATATATATATACATACTAGCGGAGGTACCCGGTTTTGCCCGGGGTTTTTAAAGGTGTTTCTAATGTTTGTCTCTCTCGCTCCCATTTCCTTCCCCACTTTCCCGTTCCTGGTCGCTTTGCCGCTCCCGGTTGCTTATGTATGTATGTATGTATGTATGTATGTATGTATGTATATATAGAAACATTGCAAAAAGACCTTCAGATGGTTTCAAAAAATTACTTTTGTTTATATCAGCACAATAATTAATAAATTTCATAATTGAAAAATCCATATTGAAAAGATTTGTCGTTCATAAATATTTTTTAGCAATGCTGACATCTGATTGTATTCACAGTGCTATGAATGACTGAACCTGCGACATAGTAAGTAGGGCTAAAGTTCAAATTATCATATTATGCAGTTGTTCAATTATATACCGCTTCAAGTGAAAGGCACATTTTTATTTCTCAGTATGATCATTATTTTGTGAAATTTGGTGTTTTAACATGTACATAAGTAAACGTTTAATTTAAAAAAACTAAATCAAAATAATGGTTATTTTACAAAATATGCAAATAATAATAAACGCCAAAATTGTAATCACTATTAAGTTTTTTTTTAACGAGCGTATCGTTCATTGGCTGACAAATGTTCCAGTTGTAGTAACGCAGCATATCAAAGTTCAAAAGCTGTTTTTGAAGTTTTAGGTCCTAAAGCAAACTCAACTCGTTGGAACTCTGAGTTTGACAGCTAGATAACGATATTCAATAGAAAGGACAAAGTTAACCTTGTGATGGAACGGCTGCATTTTCCAAAGTTTGAAAGTCAAGATTTTAAAATCTTTGGAAAATGGCTTAAAGTAATTAGATCAATTGCATAAGCTAGTGACAAGTTACAAAGAGAAAATACACCTGAGGCGTTTTTTGGTTCGATTTTGTTGACGGTGCATGTCATACAACGACGATTAATATCAACCGCATCAACCAATGCCGCGAGTTTAATTAGAGCTGGAATGAAGAGAAGGTTGGAAGATATTTTAAAATTTGAAAATATGGCAATAAACCTCAAAATAAAAATTTTTGCAATAATTCCTTGGCGTAGCAAACTCAGCCAAAATAATTTAAAAAATTGCTTCTTTTAAATAAAAACAAGCAGATTTGGTGACGCTTTTTAAAACTTGGTTTAACCCATGATTAAACCCGTTTAACCCAACTTATGAAAGCTCTGCTCTATTTAACTCACTACGTTTCTATGATGTGTAACAGTAAGACATATTTACTCAATTTTAAAGCTTTTTCTGGTATTTATTCTTTCCCAAAATTTGCACACAAGTTCAGTTTCCTTAACATGATCCAAGATACAATTTGTAAAATTATGACATACTTACATCTCATTTAATTAGAGTTTTTTTATTTATTGAATGAAATGTGTCTCGGCAAAGGCTAATCAGAAGTCTCAAAAGCAACTTTTTAAACTTGAGAATATTAAAAAAAGCACTGCATAAACATGTTTTTAAATGCTTTACTTATTAGAATTTCCATTAAAGTTTTAAGCACTGAAAACTGCACAAAAAAACAAATAATATAGTAGCCCAAGTCACTCACTCACTCATTGATTCTGTTACGCTTACGTCATTACTCGTATAGGTAAACAATAAACAAAATCGCTCCGGAAAACAGTAATTTAAAATAAAAAAGAATAAGAACGAAAGTTAAGGTAAGAGTAACTGCGACTTCGTAGGCACAACGAATTGGAAGAAATTTAATTAATAATAATAAAGAAAACCGATTTAGTACAACTTAGGTATTGGAATTCCAAGCAATGTACCTAACGACTATATCGATGTGCACGTTATAGAGCTACTAATTTTTTTTAACAAGTTGTTAAGCCGGTAGGGGCAAAATTAAATAACAACTTATTATAATAATACTAAACCAGCACTTGACGCACGCTTCGCGCGCTAAGCGTGTGAGTTTTACATATTAATAGTAAAGGTAGTCGCACGCAAATTGTACTATAGGCTCAAAAACAACACCAATGCGCTATAATAATAACAACTTTACGAACGCTTATTGGGCAATATTGGAAAAACATCCAAACAAAATATATCCAAACTTTCCAATAATAGGAATAATAGCAAAATAGCTATGTTATGTTGGGAAAACTATTACGTACGTCTCAAGCAACTAAAAGTGCATTCAGGTTTAGGCGCTCAACCGATAGACACGAGTAAACAAACTTCCGAAAATTATTGTTCTCAAACTCTAAAGGAGACTGATGGATGTCGAGAAAGCGATTAATGTAACTTCTTAGGCAAAGGAAATTGAAAGAAATTTTAAATTAAACGAGGCATTGCTACTATAGAAACCGTTATCAGGGATAGCACTGCTATATATTACGTTACAAATTTTGTAACTGGCTAAATAAACGGGCGTCCAATAACAACTGTAATCTAAAATTTATATATAAAGAGATTTAAAAAGATCCGTCTTTTTTTATCCGTCTAGTTAATCTTAAATTTTGCAGAATCAAAAATAAACAAGTAAAGATAAAAAATAAATTTTTAAAGAAATGCTTTTAAGTTGAGCCGTTTATATCTCGATAATTCAGGCGTCTATAAAGTCTTTGGTTACATCAGGAGACTCGTAAAAAGTGCGGGCATTCAACAAAACCAATGAATACACTTGGCCACGCCTACTTCACCTAGATATTGCGTCTGGAAGTTTGGTCCACATTTTATTTTTCTAATAAATTTATTATTTGGGGTCCCACAACTTTAGTTTTTTCAACGCTTAAAGCGTTATTATTCTATATTATTGGAAATTTCTATGGCTATAAAGTACCCCTAACGCCGTAACTTTAACCCACTATTTTGTCAGTCAAAATCGCCAAATCGCGAGCTGACGGCCATTATCGTCATCACCTTAGTCATTAGCCATTAAATTACTTATTAAACTATTAAAACATTGTTTTATAAAACTTGTTATGTATATTTATCATTTATGTTTGTCTACAACATAATTTTATTTTTTATAAAAAATAAAAAATTTAAACAAATTGACGTTAAACCTTTTTTCCAGCAGATTATTTTAAATTTGTTTTTATAGATTAATATTCAATTTAAAAAATTAATTGTTTTTATATATGGTTTAATTGGTGTGATTTTAGTGGTTTAAGTGAAATATAAATAAAACTGTTGAAATCAACGCGTAACACAAACATCGTTTACGGCGTTTAGGTTCTTTAAGATTTGATCACCACAGACAAACAAACCAACGAACAGAGAGACGAGTGAAGTTAAATAAAGCATTGAAATATTATTATCCGGCAATAAAAACGTCTGATATTTTCAACTATGGATCCTTTATATAGTGGAGCCGCAAGAAATAAAAATTAGTTTAGGGTGCGTGAAGCTATGCAAAAAATGTTTCCCGACACTGATTTAGTGCAAAAAAATCATAATTTTTGGGTAATTGTTACATCAGATACTGGTATAGACGGTATAGAAACCATTTACCGGCTGCTTGCTGATCCAGCGTAGACCATGATGGACATGAGCAAATTAAAGAAAATGCATTCAAAACTGGAGCTAATTAATTACTAAAAAAAGCTTTTCTATCTTGTAATCATGATAATTCGGGATAATGAAAAATAATCCGTTACCCAGGGTTTTTAAAGTTTTTCTTGTTTGCCCACTCCAAGATCTAGTTCAAGATATTGTCTAATCAATATTAATTTTTGAACAACTTCTAATACAGGTGTTTGTGTGGAGACCATTTAAAGGCATTCCTGAGTTGCTTGCTGGTCCAGGGGAGACCACGTGGACATCAAAAAGTATTTAACTCGTACAGAAAGTGCTGTCAAAGAACTGCAGTACCTAACAAAAAAAAAAAGATTTTCCTACAGGTTTCACATGGTTCCAAAATAGCAATCTATGAAGACGGCAAAACAATTTTTTCAGTATTTTTATAAAATGTTAATGTTTTAAATATAAATTACCTGTTTAATTTGCTAAAAATTCTATTTTATTTTATAGACGTTGAAAATATCTTACATTCAGCTGGTGTCTTTATGATATCAAAATCAAACATTTGCAATCCTAGTCGTTTTAATCATGGAAATTTAAATTTTTGTAAGATTTTTTTCTGCATTAAACTGAAAAAATAACATTGTTAAATCATGTTATTGTATTTTCGTTATATTTTATTTTCTGTTTATTCATTTCTTCAAACAAAGAGTTAATAGGCTATTAAGACTATTTGGAATACATAACATTACAAGCAGTAACAAAAAGAAAATAATTGTATCGCATGGACAAAGGGCGAATAAACCAAAATTATGAATTTAACGTAAAATTGTGTAAACAGTACGTTACTGTTGAGACGAATATGGCGAGTAACAGTTAAATTTGCAGTCGTCTATTTGGTTTCTCGGTTCTTTCGTTTCATTTCACGTCTGTTGGATTAATTTGTAAATTTGCTTATGTAAATTTTCTAGTTTGTCCGAAGTTTGATGACGCTATCGGAGGCGTTTGTTTTGCAATAATTTTTGTTAATTCATAATCCCGGTCTGACTAACCTTTTGTAATGTCGTACACTCACAGTGATCTACAATTGCTCAATAACCTATATCTTAACCTACCTGTCATAATCTCACCATTTTTTGACGGTTTCGGTTACATCTTCGGGGTGCTGAGGGTTTCAGCCACTACAGAGGTTGTCGAGCTGGTCAAAGAGTTGTTACTCGTTGAACCGCGGGCCTCGTACGCACTATTTGTGTCGCATAAAGACTGCGGCGTAGAAACTGCTTTACATTAGGGACCCGGTGACTTGACGATTGGATAGCTTAATGCACATCCTATCAGAAATAAGACAGTGTCTATTCTTAAGGTTATTACTGAGTTAAATATTGACGTGTTCTTAATTGTGGAAATTTGGACAAAGACGGACGATGTATCAACTCGAGTCATCACTCGGGACGGATTCGTCAGCGTCGATATGCCCCGCCACCAGGTGGTGTCTGGTTGACGCCTTCGAATGAGCGGAAGGATTGCCTTTATTTTTCGCTTCATGATTTAGTTCAAAAAACAGACTTTGGATATTAGCCCTCGCTCTTATAAAATTCAAGTACTTTTAGCTCAAAAACTCTTGTTGTCACCGTCTACTTTCCCCCCACCATCAGGGCCGGATTAACACATATGGAGGTCCTGGCGCACTATGAAAAATGAGGCCCTTATTATAAATTTACAATTTATGATTTTAATATATCAATTCAAAGCCAAATAAAATTCTCAGCTATAAACTCTCAAGTAAGTACAACAAAAACATAGACCTACAGATTACAGAATACTGTACATTATGATTTACAATGATCTCTTTCTACGTAGATTTAGCTGAACGGAATGTGTCAATAACTTCGGAAAAATCCAACTCCTGAAGTACATCACTTTCAATGTTTAAGAGAGATAGATTGTTTAGACTCTTTTGAGTCTGTGTTGACCTCACAGCAGATTTGATGCGTTTGAGGTGGCTGAAAGATCGCTCACCGGCACAGTTCGTCACAGGCAGTGTCAAGTAATGACGAAGAAGAATGCAGGTATTCGAGAAGGCCTTACTGAAATCATTCTGCGGCATCAAATTCAGAATCTCGGGAGGTGAGCAGGAAGGAACCTTGAGATTCTTGAGCAGTGATGTCCACTGAAACCATTCATTCTCAACTTGGCCCAGACTCTCTAAATCTCTGGAGTAAAAATCTACCGCTCCATTGAGAAAAACTTGTGCTTCCACATAAGTGTGCCGTGAGAACAAAAACAGCTTGTCCACTTTTGAGTAGGCTTTGATTTGCTTGTCCAGGTAAAAAAAATGGAGTCAATAATCACCAAGAAAATAGATATTCTGAATTCTTCAGAGCAAGACAAAGTGACACCTTCAGCACTTAGGACATCTGCTGTTCGTCGGAAGTACTTTTTTCGTTTTTCAGTGAACTGTAAAGTTCCAGATAGTTTTATTCCTAGTTCAACAAACTCATCAAATTTGTTTTTTTTTTCAAGTAGTATTCCGACAAAAAAACTCCTTTAGAGACTTGAGAAAACATACGGAAGATCCCAGATCGGTGTTTTCAGACTGGGGAAACTTACTGGTCATGTTTATTTTCTTTAAAACACAGCTCGAAAATGCTGTCAGAAAATTTGTTTCCAGCATTGCCAAACCTTAAGTAATAGATTGAGCTTCAGCTTGAGTAGCTTT
This sequence comes from Erpobdella octoculata, assembly GCA_963978895.1. Lineage (NCBI taxonomy): Eukaryota > Metazoa > Annelida > Clitellata > Hirudinida > Erpobdellidae > Erpobdella > Erpobdella octoculata. Next base: position 28,303,534 of record OZ022240.1, read on the forward strand.
ATTCTGCAAAGAATCTCCAGCAATTTGTTACAAAACTTCAATGTGTACATTGTAGTTCGAGATTTAATTTAATTCAATTTAGTTTGACGATCAGAGGAAGATAGAAACACGTACAAATTCTGCACAATTTCGAAGAAAGTAACGGCTTGGACACATGACTCAGCTGCAGCATTTTCAGAGAGATTTAGAAAATGAGCCATGCGAGGAATTAAGAAGTGCCCTTGGGTTGTCATGGAGCACTCGGGCTTGGATTCCATTTTAGACTCCGGACATGTATATCTGACCTATGCAAGGACCACCATTAGACATAGTTGTGACACACTTGAACTAACAAACTTAGCAATCTTCGTACACAATGTAGTTCTTAGAATATTAGGCTTGCATAGTTCTCAAGCAAGCCTGTCAATCTGCTGCTGTTTTGTTCAATTTATAATTGAGCTGTTTTTTTTAAATTATTGCAGCATTAACTAATAAATTCATTATTTTTTTCAGTGTGGAACCAATACATTAAAGAATGCTAATTGAAATTAAGGAAGTTCAGACGTAACTAAACGAGCAAACCAAACAACAAAAAATGTTAACGAAAGACCAGATCAACTTTGATGACTGCACAGCATTCCGCTACAGCCCATCTAAACCACACTGGGAAGGCTATGAAATTTAATAGAGGAACAGAAAAGCGATTGTGAGTGAAAAGAGCGAGCAGAAAAAGGAGAGCAAGCTGGAGCGGGAAAGCGTAAAAGCAACCGGGAGCGGGAAAGAGTAAAAGCGACCGAGAGCAAGAATGCGACCGGGAGTGGTAAAGCGACCTGGAACGGGAAAGCAAGCAGTGAAAGAAACGAGAGCCAGAGAGAAAAACGATAAAAATCCTCTAAAATCCCCGGGCAACGCTAGTATATATATATATATATATATATATAAGAACATGTCCTGACTGACTGACTGACTGACTGATAATCAACGCCGAGCTCAAACGCCTCATCCTAGGAACGTGAAATTTGGAACTTATATTACTTTTATTGCGTAAACATCCACTAAGAAAGGATTTTTAAAAATTTTGCTCCTGAGGGGAAGAAACTGGAAAACAAACTTTTTTCTAAAACAATGTATATCTCGAAAACCAAAAATGAGGAGATTTTGAAATTTGGAATATGGATTCTCTTGAAAAATATAAAAATACGTGTTTCACCATTTTTTGAGAATTTGGTTTCCCGGACCTCAAATGTGGGTTGGAAAATTAGGTTATTTGGTTTATAAAGTAGCTGCTACTCAAAATCTGTGAATGCTACAGGAATAAAAATTAGTATTTAGTTTTAGCTCAAAAAATAATGAAATACGTGTTTTAGCATTTTTGAAAATTTGGTTTCCAGAACTTCAAATGTGGGGTGGAAAATAGGGTTATTTGGTTTTTAATGTAACTGCTACTCGAAAACTGTAGATGCTACAGGAGTAAAAATTAGTATTTGGTTTCTACTCCAGATATAATGATATACGTGTTTTACCATTTTTTGAAAATTTGGTTTCCAGGACTTCAAATATGGGGTGGAAAATAGGGTTACTTGGTTTTTAAAGTAACTGCTACTCAAAAACTGTAAATGTTACAAAAGTAAAATTAGTATTTAGTTTCTACTCTAAAAATAATGATAT
>OZ022240.1:28310180-28395180 GCA_963978895.1 Erpobdella octoculata
ATAACTTGTTAGAGTTTATTCAATACGTGTAATGTCCAATGGATGAATTGATCGCTCTCGTTTGTATATGTATATACACTAGGTAAATTTAAAATCAATCCAGGAATTTGAAATCATAAGCCAGTACACGAACCCGAACCCGAACCCGGCTTTTGGAAAACTACAAACCCGAACCCGAAAACCTGAGTTTCACAAACCCGAACCCGAACCCGAAAACTCGAGTTTCACAAACCCGAACCCGAACCCGAAAACTCTAGTTTCACAAACCCGAAAACTCCAAAAAGTACAACCCGTGACATCCTTAACTTTAACTTAAAAAAACACAAAAAGTTGTTTAACACACTAAATCCAATTTATTGCAAAAATCACTAAAAAAAATAAAATTCAAATTCCCTTATTGGCTCTTAAAAAAACTGTTCTCCAAACTTATCACTAAGGCGATTTTGTCGAGGAGTGAAAGTTTGGCCACTCACGCTGAAAAGTCTTTCAACTGGTGCACTTGACGGTAGGGCAGAAATATATTTTAAAAACAGTTTTTTTACCTTGGGATACTGGTGGAGATGTAAACTATTATACAGGTTAGATTCATTGCAAATTAATAAATTGAAGTACATTTTTCTAACAACTTAACAAGTTAATGACTAGTAATTCGTTAAAAATAAATTGTTGTTGCGGTGTTTTAATGATGCAACCGCACTGTTCTGTGAGCTTGAGAGCAAGCGGGAAAGGAAACGGGAGCGCGAGAGAAAACGATAGAAAAACTTCTAAAAAGCCCGGGCAACACCGGGCATCCCGCAAGTATATATATATATATAACAACATATATATATATCCCCAAACTAGTGTTACGCAAAATTGCTAACATGCATAAATACATACATACAGTGTTGGAGTAACGCGTTACTGTAACTTCATTAAAATTTTCGGTAACTAGTGAAGTAACGCGTTACCTTTGGAGTAAGCAACAAAGTAACGTAACTTAGTTACTTTTTTTGTGTAACTGTTACGTTTTTTCCATTACATTTTTTTTAATTATATTTTTTTAAATATATTTTCATCGTTTAAAGTTTTCTTTTAAATTAAACTTTTACAATTATACTGGGTTTTTTTTGTAAAAAAAATAGTGAATAAATGCTATTAATTTGTGTGACTTAACTTTTTTTCAACTAGTTCACTAGTTAAGAACTTGTCACAGTTCAAAAACGATATAATATCGTGAGCCGATTGTTCATCAATGAAATATGACACAAAATGTTTAGTAAAGATAGTTATTTCAAACTTTAAAACTTAAATTTTTCAATTTGTAACAAAATATGGTTAAAATACATGCCTGAGAACTGTTGCAAGTAGGAGGAGAAAGAGCGTGAGGTTCTAATAGGACGCCAAAGTTTTCTGTGATAAGTTCTGGACTTTTCTGCCTATTAGGTCCAAGAAGCGTAGCTCTTTTGCCTAGGGGTTTTCAGGGTTGACATCAATTGCAATTTCCATATTCCACGAAAGTGCTCGTATAATCTCATAAGAGTTCGTTTTAATGTCTTTCAATGCCAGAAAAGTGTTGAAATCCTGGTTTCGATACACAAATGTGAGTTTTGGTTCTGTTGAGTTGTATTTCCTCGAGAGTCGCCATGAGATCTGTGCCCAAGCAATTTTAATTCTCAAATTTATATCTATAAAACTACTTGTCAATATTATATATATATATATATATATATATATATATATATATATATATATATATATATATATATATATATATATATATATATATATATATATATATATATATATATATATATATATATATATATATATATATATATATATATATATATATATATATATATATATATCAGGGGCGCACAACCTTTTTGAGGCCGAGGGCCAAATTGTATGTTCTCAGATAGCTCGAGGGCCGAAAGAATTCACGTATTATAATAGCAAACTAAATATACTAGTATATGAATTTACGTTAAATATTAACAGCTAATATACAAAAATTGTAAATGAATATATATATATATATATATATATATATATATATATTTATATATTTATATATATATATACATATATATATATATATATATATATATATATAAGAACTACAAAAATATAAAATTTTTGTGTTTAACAAAATTATCCCGCGGGCCGGACAAAACACGTTGGCGGGCCGGAGGTTGTGCAGCCCTGATATATATATATATATATATATATATATAAGAACTACAAAAATATAAAATATTAAAAAAAACTTTTAAAAATATCACGTTTTTGTAAACTAAAAAAAATAAATAATTTTTCTCTGGGCTGTGTGAGAAATGTCTTAATGGAGGCATGCGTTAATTATGGACATTCGTATAACAAACAAGTCATAAATTTTCAACACTTAAAACGTGGGGCGCCATTTATGTTCAAAAAATCATTCTATCTTGTTTAAAAAATAGCAAATGATTAGACTGATTTAAAAATTTTTAAATATTTTATTCTGAAGATGGCTGAAGATGGCTGAAAAATAACCAAAACTTGCAAGTTAACTAAAACATGTTCTAATCAATTTAGAGAAATACATCTTTTAAGTTGCTTAAATAAAATTGTTTAATATATAAAAATAAAAAAAATATTGAGTCAAACTAAACTACAAAGTTTCAGTTTTATTTAAATACCTAACCAAAAAAAGTTATGCTACAAGTTAAAGCCTGTCATATATACAAAATCGATGCTACCAAGATCTACTTCTGCAACCAAATTAAAACAGCATAAAATTCAATACTTCACGTCCTCATAATGCTGGCAATTCAACCACAAACAATCGTACGCAAGTTCTTGATTAAATTTACTGACCTTTAAAAATTGTTAACGTACTGATGACTCAATCCTACATGCAATGGAATTTATAATTTCGTTTTATTTTCTTTTTTCCAAACAAGGCAATTATTTTCTGTTTGCTTTGTTTGTGATGTTATTTACGTTATGTTAAACTTGCAAGTTAAAAAGTAATAAAAATTTGTATAATCGGGCGTTCTTTGAACAACTTCGTGGCTAATTAAATTACGTGAACTATCTCATATAATAGAAAAAGTTTGCAACATAACTTGGTCTATAAAATTTAACCGAGCCTGTATCGACGTATTTTGGCGTAATTTGTTCTTTTAGACATGTTCCGTTAAGAACTACGGCCCATTTGGCGTTTATCAGTTTGCGCAATATATTTTCAGTTTAGCGAAACTTCGAAAACAAAAAACCTTTTTTAATGTCTGCCATTATATTAATGTGTTTACTTGGGCAGTTTCAAGAAGAAACTTTTCATCTTCAGAGCCCGGGTGAATTGAAGAAAAGAAGACAAGTATATAGTAAACAGAAATCAAACAGAATAATATCAAAATCAAATGACCTCAGACAGTACGGAACGATTACGCAAGGCAACGTAATATATATATATATATATATATATATATATATATATATATATGTATATATATATATATATATATATATATATATATATATATATATATATATATATATATATATATATATATATATATATTGTTACGATATCACCAAATCGTATACCGGGCTCAATAGAATGGTTTTGCAGTTTATTGGAAAATAATAAATGAAGCTTTGTTAAAGCTATTTATACCTTCAAATATCTTAATAATAATGTCCCTAATAAATGTTATGAATCCGTTAAGGTTTATCAATAGGAAGCTGATCGTCAAATCAGTGATTTTACATGAATATATATATATATATTACGTTACCCTGCGTATATATCTGTTTCCTATAAAAGATTATCTTGAACTGTCTGATTAATTTGATTTAATTAGTTTTATTTGATTTAAGGCCAAATTTTTGTCGAAAACATTAAATTCATGTATTGTCATCCAGAATAAGATTCTAGGACTGTTCATCAAAGGACGATTCATCAAAGGACTGTTTATCAAGGACTATTCATCAAGGGACTATTCATCAAAGGACTATTCACCAAGAGGAAGGTTCATCATAAGAACTGTTCATCTAATGTCTTTTTATCCAGCGGACTATTCATCAAAAAATTTAATAAAATTTTTTAAGATGTTATTTTCAATCAAAATATGTTAACAAAATGTAGGGCAATCTATATCAAGTTGACAGTGCTACTCTGCTTGCATCCAAATACTGTATTTTTTATAATAGAACTAGCGAGGTACCTTGTGTTGCCGGGGTTTTTAGAGGTTTTTCGGTCGTTTTTCTCTCTCGCTCCCGTTTCCTTTCCCGCTTGCTCTCACGCTCCCGGTCGCTCTCTCTTCCCGCTTGTCTCCCGCTTCCGCTCCCGGTCACAGCACCAGAAAAATAAATTCAACTGTTTTCGTAAACCATATATGTACACATTTACCAAAGGCCACAAACACGTCAAAGCATCACACATTCCCGCTATGTCATATGGCATCGGTCGTTTAACACCCGGGGGCCACGCTTCAAAGACACTTTTGCCTCGAGCAATCAGCCAGTTTGTAAAAGATATGGTTGTAATATACAACAATTTTATTCGTCACATACAGTAAATAAAATAACTGGACAAGAAATAACGTCAAGATCTTAAGATCAAACGAGCAAAAGATAATTGAATAATAAGTTTTAAAAAACTGCTTTCAACTGTTCGTACAAACTGTAAGTATATACACACTCAAACAGCCAGATACCATACACCTCAAAACATCACACCCGGTATACCACTTCTGCCACACTTCAAAGAGACGAACATGCATTCTATAGCGAGGTCAGGAAAGGTCATTTCAAAGAGACGCTTACGCTCGTCCGGATCGTCGATAAATCAACCAGACTCAGATTTCATGCAAACTTCAAATAAAAACTAAATACATTGGAACTCATTTAATTGATATAAAAAACCTATTTTGTTTTTTTAATAAAAGTTGCGGTAGCGAATAGCGCTGAGAACAGCTAAAAAATGTAGCGGCGCTGTCATCAACGATCTTGTCAGCCAATAGTACCGCTCTTAACAGCCCTGGTTGCCATCACTATTTTTTTTAAATTACTGATATGTTTGAAATTAACAGCCCTGGTTGCCATCACTATTTTTTTAAATTACTGATATGTTTGAAATTTATTTTATCAAAGATTAAGAACTGTCTTTTAAAAATACATCAAATTACTTTACGCTGAAAATATCTTGGGTATATATTGATAAAGGTTGCTGAGTGGCTTCAAAATTTGATGAATAATCCTCTTGATGAATAGTCTTTAGATGAACAGTGCTTATGATGAACATTCCTCTTGATGAATAGTCCTTTGATGAATAGTCTCTTGATGAATAGTCCCTTGATGAATAGTCCTTGATGAACAGTCCCTTGATGAATCTTCCTTTGATGAAAAGTCTGCATACCCAGAATAAAGCTTTCCGGAAAGTTTTAGAACTCTAGGTGGTCGAAAAGTGGGAAAGCGACCGGGAGCGTGAAAGCAAGCGGAAAGGAAACGGGAGCGTGAGAGAAAACGATTGAAAAACCTCTAAAAAGCCCGGGCAACACCGGGCACCCCGCTAGTATATATATATATATATATATATATATATATATATATATATATATATATATATATATATATATATATATATATATATATATATATATATATATATATATATATATATATATACATATATATATATATATATATCTATATTTCAAATAATTAGGAACAAGCTGTTCTTTCAGACAAGCTTTATTAAAGACTATGGCCCATTTCTTATTACAAACTTTTTCTATCAAACGTGAAATTTTTCGAAAATCGGAAATACCAAGACACTTTTGAACCAACTGGTATATATTTTTATTAATGTTTTGGTCATGAGCTGACCTGCAGGTTTCGGCTTTATTAGCCATCATCAGAACTCATAAAAATAATTTAAAATTACAGCTACAACGAAAATATATAAAGTGGTGTGGCGAGACATATCAGATATGTTTACACATCAATCGAGGTCAAAGTACAAAGAAGAATAAAAGCAAAATATGAAAACCGCTAAAAAACAACCAAATTTTTTGCCTCATAGTAAATAAATAAACAAAAAATAAACAAAAAATAAGAAAAAATTAAAAAATTACATGTGCTAAACTATACAACCAAATTAAGCAGTAAAATATAACTTTTAAAAGAGAATTACTAATAAAGGCAAGGAGGTAAAATAATAAAATAAGAATTTAAAGCTACAATTCAAAGATAATAGAATATCGATAAAATTGAGAGATTAATTAAAAGTTGAAAATGATCAACGTCTACGTATAGTAATATTGCAGTTATCGATCAAATGCGGACACATTGCGCCGGTCCCATCACCATCACGAAGGTCAGCAGTCTCGAGGCCTCGAGGAGGTTGGCTCATGGCTGACAAACCAGTGGAGCACTGTTCGACCACGTCCAACGCTTCAATATGGTTGGTAGATGGAGGAAAGGAAACAGGACCACAAACTGGGCCGTTGTCCTATTGGTCGCAAGGATGATCATAACTGTGACAAGATACATTTGTAGTCTTAGCTGGCGAACTCCTAGTACGGAGTTCAGATAAATCAGAAAAGGAGAGGCGAGGTGTGACAAAATGAAAATGCGGGAGAACAGTGAATAGCGGGGTCCTTGGCATGTCGGCAGGGCACAGTTCGGTTGCATTTGAAACATCGATACAGTTGGTAGGGTCTATTGCGTTGGCAGCGTCTATTGCGTTGGCAGACAAAGGAGAGAAAACTCGACGAGAAATGGAACCGTTGTCGTACTGGTCACAAGGATGATCATTACTGTAATGGGAAACACCTGTAGTTTTGGTTGCCGAACTCCTAGTACGGAGTACAGATAAATCTGAAAGTGAGAGACGAGGTGTGACAAACGGAGAAAGCGGGAGAACAGTCGATGGTGAGGCTTGTGGCATATCACCATTCACCGGGTCCGAAGAAGGCCGGCAGATGGCAGACGGATCGATAAAGCACTGTTCGATCAAACGCTCAGCCTCCAGCCTTGATGCAACTGGTATCATCCACAGAACCGGCAGACGGAGGACCGGTAGGCCGATCACAGTTTGGCAAACCACAAATTTCAATAAGGTTAGCATGGTCCATTGCGCCGGTGGACGGAGCACAGGAAACCGGATCACAACGTGGGCTCTTGCTATGCCTGTCAAGTGTATGATCGTTCAATATGTAAGAGTTGTATATATATATATATATATATATATATATATATATATATTATAGGATAGAAAATTGCACACAATCTGAAAACAATTTGAATTTGCATTTATCTATAATTTGCAGGCCGACAAAAATAAAAAAGTTATCCTTCGGCTAAAAACCTATCTGAATTTTAGAAAAGATCTTTAATAATTTTTTATTTGGACTTTATTATAACTTTTTCTCAAAGTTATATTTTTTACCGAAAATTCAAATGAATTTTCACTTACTCATTTCCATCCAAATAACATGAGTGATATCACAATGGAAGAATGGAAAGAAGATTTCAAACTGCACGTTTTCTTAGGATTTGGAAAGCATTGAAGGTGAAATTGAATTGTGGTTCAAAATGTGGAGAAATGAAGAGGGCACGCCAGATGCTACAAAACTTTTGAAAAAAGCGAATTTTTTTCTCAAACATCAGAAAAGCCCTACTGATTATGCTTTTGCTGCCACGCAAAACGAGTACCATAGAACGGTCATTCAGCACTCTTTGTCAAATAAATCGGTGAAAGTTGATTAAATGGCTCAGCAATGCTACGCATTCACCGTCAATCGGTTATAGATGACAAAGAGGCTGTTTAGAAATTAATTTTTTTCAATTATTTTTTCAAAAAATGAATCGTATTGTCATTTTTTTTTAGTAAATCTATAATTCAACCAAATATATTTAATAGGCCTAGTGCCTTAAAAAAATTCCAAAGCATTCATCCATAGCTATAATTTTATAATAAAATATGCGTTATTATATATTGCACTTTTATTTAACCATTCAAGATGAAATTCAAAAAGTTGCTCCTCCTACTACTGAGAGCTGGACACGCCCATGGAGGTAGCTTTTATAGAGGAATATAAGGTAAAATAGTCAAAAACAATTTGCTCGTTTTTTTCACATTTTATGGTCAAAAAATCTTGTTTGGCCATTGCATAATTTGTGTAGTTGTGTGAGCTAATTTTCGAGCTTGGACTTTTTTTTTTAATATTGATTTCTCGTTTTTTTAGTTCCCTCCTCAACTCAAGCAGGGAGAGTTCTTCCAATAACGAGACGATCACGTTACGGCCATCTGCTCGAAAACCGCCTCCAGGATGCACTTTTTGAAAATCCTGCGACGTTCTTGTGTTTGCCAGAAGGACGCCTTGTGCTTTTACATAACAGTCATCCGACCCATTCTGGAATATGCTTGTCCTGTATGGCATAGCATGCTAACAAAGAAGCTGTCATCCAAAATTGAATCGCAGCAGATACGGGCATTGCGCATCATATACGGTGACTTGTAGTACGACGCTGCTCTGATGACTGTCGGATCTCCTCACTACACGACAGGCGCGAGAGGCTGACTCGCGATTTCTTCCTGTCTGTTCGTCAACCATCCAGCTGCCTTCACCACCTCATGCCGGCTCGGCGTGATCCAGAACCTCTATCGAAGCTGCGAAATGCTTCAGAATATCCGGTGCTTTTCTGTAAGACTAAAAGATTTCAAACATCGTTCTTGCCATATTCTCTTAAGAACTTTCAATAACTCAATATCACCTTCTTCCTATCTTCGATCTTATATGTTTACATATATATATATACATTATATACAAAATAACTAGTGATCTCATTATAAATTCAGTCAATAATATAATAGAGCAATGAACTGTTATGTTAATAATTAAAATTGCCTATTGTAACAGTTCATTTTAACATCTCATTCTATAATCTACTATAACTCTTATTGTGTGATTCTTCACTGTTGATCAATGAACTTACAATGATACAGTTTATTGTAAAATAATACTTCATCTGATTTGATTATATTTTATTCTATCTGTTTTTATCTTTATCTTATTATTCATCTTTATTTCACACTAACATTTCATTTACTATAATTCATATTATGAGATTTCCCATTGTTCCAATCCAGCTTTTTGGTTGCAATACAAATAAAAGTTATATCTAAAAAAAACTTATGGTAAACCATTTTATTAGTATCCTATTACTGACACCAAATGTTATAAAATTTATAACTGTACTCATGTTCTTTATACATGGCCCCAAGTTAATTAGAAGAAAAAAACACTTAATAGCAGTAATTAAGACTGGTCGACTGAAGTTCACGTTTTTTCCATCAGCTCATGATTATATTAGAAAGTATAAGTAGCATTAACCAAGCTTTATTTATTATCACCCAATAAACTACAAAACCATTCTTTTGGACCTGTAATACGATTTGACGATTTTACAACACTGGTGATCAGAAGTGTGATTTCAAGAATGGTTTTGAAATCATTGGATGAGTTTTGGGCAAGTGAATTGAAAGACGAGCTGGAGAAACGTGGCCTGAGCAATACAGGTAAAAAGGACGAAGTTATGATGGAACGCATCTTAGCCGCGTTAGTGAATGATGGCTATGGGCCTGACGACGATGAATATTTATTCGATATTGACGAGGCAGCTGTGGTTAAACGGAGAAAATTAAAAAGAAAATTGCTGTAGGAAGAAGGAAAACAAGCGAGAGAAAACATGGCAGCACAGGGGAAGACAGGAGAAGGAACGATTCCTGGCCACGAAAACAAAGTAGCAGCAGCCGGTACAACTGTTGAGAGTTTGGTCGCAGGGTTTGCTAAGGCAGTATTGGACACGGTTCTGGACTAGCGGGTGGCTGGTGATGTGGGTTGCTGCGGCGAAACTCAATTTGAACTGGAGTCCACCATCTGTCTCAGAGCATGTGACGGATGACGGCCGTACAGACTGAACAGGTCAGGTGGGTCATGATGATGAGCCTGTCAAAGACGGTCATGATAAGGAACCTTGCAAAGATGTTCAAGATGAACCATGCAAAATTGGTGATGACGAGCCTGGCAAAGATGGTGACAATGATACAGTCGGTTTGGACGTCGACAACAAAACTAAAGAAGATGAATAAAATGTTGAAAACAAAATGCAAAACGATGAGGATGAAAGTGACGATGATGATTATAATAATGGAAATAACAGCGATGGCTTTTACCCATACAGCGACGCTTCTGAAACGGAAGCCTTCATATCAGAGGACGGCACCGAATATTCAGGGTCAGATTATAGTGACGAATCTGACTCGGATGAAGCAACCGAGGATTTAAAAACGGACGAAACTCCAATGGAGAAATACGTCGAAGCTAACTTGACAAAAAAAGACGATGGCAATGATTTGAAGAAAGATCCGCTGGACGATACGAAAGTTGACACCAATGACAGAGACTAGTTGGAATGTGATAAGAAAACGTTGGATTGTAGCTTGGAAGAAAACAAAGATGAACAATATCAATGAAGCCAGCAAAAACTCTGAAAAAGATGAGCCAAGAACAGAGAACGGTACCGAGGATTCTAAATCAGATGAATCCACAGAGGATTCTAAATCAGATGAATCCACAGAGGATTCTAAATCAGATAAACTAAGATAGCAGTTTGATGAAGGGATATATCGGATTTATGGAACGTGTTTTTGAAAACATTTTGAAGAGTTTCTTGAGAAAGATCTTGAGGAGTGGAGGAAAAAAGACAAACCATGGAATATTCGAGGAAAAAATATCTCAGATGTTTTCTTGAAAAAAATATGGCGGGATTGTGTTATGGAAAACCATGTGCTGAATATTCAATGAAGAAAGTGACGATGATGATTATAACCTCAGATCGTGTAATAAAAAAAAAAGATGGTGCTTATTTGAAATATGGTTTCAACAAAGATCTAAAAGATGTGAAGGAAGAAGAAAAAGCAGACAGTTCCGATAAACCGTGCAAAGATGTTCAGGACGAGGCATGCAAAAAAGGCTGTGATGAACCGTGCAAAAATGGCGACGATGAGCCAAGAAAAGACTCTGTTGATGAGCCAAAGAAGGACTGGAAGAAACTGCGTCAAACGGCCAAGAGACTTGACCATGTTGTTTGCGAATTGCGGTCAAGGCCACGAGTAAAGATCAAGGTATTTTGTGTTTGTGGCCGAGTCGCATTCCCCGAAAGCGATTATGCTGTTCAAGACAAACAAGATTAAGAAGGGGGTAGTGTTATATCTATGGTACTGATTTCACTTTTCCAATCTATTGAGATCCCGACAAGCATTTTTATTAGCATTGATTATATTAGAAGGTATAAGTAGCATTAACCAAGCTTTATTTATTATCACCCAATAAACTACAAAACCATTCTTCTGGACCTGTAATACGATTTGACGATTTTACAACAATTTATATACGCCTATATATATATATATATATATATATATATATATATATATATATATATATATATATATATATATATATATATATATATATATATATATATATTATTCAAATAATTAGGTGTTAATTTTTCGTCGATACAGGCTCGGTTAAATTTTATTGACCAAGTTTTGTTGCAAACTTTTTCTATTATATGAGATAGTTCACGTAATTTAACTCGCCCACGAAGTTGTTCAAAGAACGCCCGATTATACAAATCTTTATTACTTTTTAACTTGCAAGTTTCGGCTATTTTTTCAGCCATCTTCAGAAAAAGCAAAAGGCCGGCGGTACAGGAACCGAACATAAACAAAGTCGATTAAAAACAAATAATGAAATGTGGAAGTACGTAGATAAAAATAAAATATGACCAAAATAAAATGCGAGGGAAGGTATTAATTAAGACTAAAATCAAAGAAGCAAATATAAATTAAATTTAACATAATAATTGTTGGTGTTAGTTTTCCGTCGATACAGGTGTTAGTTTTTCACCGATAAGAATTGAAGGCCTTAAATGTCGAAGTATACATAGATAGAAAGAAAATAAATCAATAAAATTAAGAGCAAAAATAAAACAAAGGGATGTATTAATTACCATTGAAATCATAAGAGCAAATATAAAATAAATATGACCGAAAATAATACATAAACTAGAATACCAAGAGCGAGAAATATCTAAAATTAACGCCTACGTAATGTAATGTTTGGGTTATTAATTAAATTAGAAAAGAGGGTGTTATGGTCACCATTACTAGTCAAAGCAAACAAACGAGGAATGTACAAAGTTCGACTGGTAGGAATCATGGTGAGGGGCCGTCTCCGAGAAGAAGCACGTTCACTATGGCAGGTTCTAGGAAGTAAGTAGGATGGCGAAGGGGAGAAACCATGACCACAATTCTGGGAATGATGTCTTTGGCGGGATACCTTTGTATTTCCTGGTGACGAACTCTTAGTACAGAGTGCAGATCTAATACATTGTAAGGGACATTCAGGTTTGTGCTCCACAGGGGGCACAGGGGCAACATTAGTTGGGTGAAAAGGCAAACGAAGACTGTATGGAGTATGCTGGCCTGGAATATATATAAATATATATATATATTTATATCTTATATATAAAAATGAAATGTTGTTTATTTGTTTATTCGAGAATAAAATGTAAACGGCCAAACAGATTTAATTGACATTTAGCACACTTATGTAGCTTATTCAAGCGGTGGTTCCTGTAAAGTTTCAAATAAATTTGTTTCTCCGTTGATATTTTATGGACAAAAAACATTTTGGTCAGCGGTAGTAAGGTGAAGTAAATTTTTTTTCTACAAAATAAAAATAAAAATAAATTAATTTATAGTGAAATTAAACAAATTTTTTTAAATTTTTTTTCTTAAGTTTTAAAGGTTTTAAATATAAATATTATATTAAATAAATATGTCTGTTGTTTAGTGCCGCCCATAGATATCTATGGTGCCGCCGGATACCTTTGTTTTGATTTCATAGAGCTCATCTCTTCCGAACTTCCGATATGACAGCTCTGCTATCTTAAGTTTATAATATAAACTTTCTATTTGATGATTTTTAGCAATTTATCTTTTAAATCCAGATAACTTTGGTTTTCAGGACTAATCAATAATTTGCAGGTGGAATTTCTTCTATTTAGAGATATTTTGTGCTTCACAAAAAGAGTTCAAGACTTAACATATTAAAATTAAATCAAATTAGAAATTTATTGTTCATATCTCCCATTCAAAAGTAAGTGGCAAAGCTTTGGCAATTTGTTTTTAGTTTTTAAAATCATGATTTTAAAATCTTTCAATTTGTTTCGTTTGTTGCATTGCACGTGATTAATTATGTTATAATATTATTAATTATTATAAGATTATCATTATGCTATAACATTTTGTGTGTTACAAAAAGGAGTTGCAGATTGGAAAAATAAATTTAAATTCATTGTTCATATTTATCGTTCAAGGCTTCTGACTTCAATTGTTCCTTATCTAATATTGTTCATCATGGTTTCCTAAACTGACGAGCTTGCTATCAGCCTATCGGTAAATGAGAAATGTTTTTAGGCAGGTAAGTGTTTTTTTTATGTGATGGCATTAGCCGATTTGGAATTAATTTATTATTGACGAGTAGTTATGACTATAAGATTATGAATTAATTTATCGGTCTTATTTTATTTTTTACTTTTCAGTGGAAATTAGAAAATTACATTTTAAAGAAAATCTTACATGTAATACCAATTTATTGTAAAAGTTTCACTGATATATGAGGTGCATGAAATTTGAAAAAAATGAAAGCAAGTGCAGTATGTTTGTTTTTCAACAAAATCATGAACAAAGTTCTCAAGCCAGCCTATCAATCTGCTGCTGTTTCGTTTAATTTATAATTGCATTATTTGCTAAATAAAAGTGTTACTCTTCCATTGTTCCAAATTGATTATCTCCGAAAATTCTGGTGAAATTCAATAAGTTAATGCTTTGACATTTTGACATAACAAGAAGGTTTTTAATATTATTATTACTTCATGTTTTATTTTAATCTGTGTTTTATATCACATTTTTCAAAGCCATGGTTCAACATTTATTAACATGCCACATGTAGCGTTATATGCTTTCTGTAGACATGACACTTAAAAACTAAGAACAACTCAAAAAGTAAGACTAGCGATTTTTCGAAAAGCAAAAGTGTGTGATAAATCTATTGTAAACATTTATAATCTTACAAGTATTTAGAATATATATAACCTGTTGAAATATATGAGCGGATTTTACCATTGTTATTATTGCAGCGTTAACTAATAAATTCTTTTTTTTTCAGCTTTAGTCAATCATAATAATCTTTTGCAGAAGATCACACTTGCAGAGTGGAACCAATACATTAAAGAACACTAATTAAAATTGAGGAAGTTCAGACGTAACTAAACGAGCAAACCAAACAACAAAGCGTTAACGAAAGAACAGATCAATTTTGATGACTGTGCACAGCATTCCGCTACAGCCCATCTAAGCCACATTGGGAAGGCTCTAAAATTCAATAGAGGAACGAAAAAGCGACTGAGCGAAAAGCGCGAGCAGGAAAAGGAGAGCAATCTGGAACGGTAAAGCGTAAAAGCAACCGGGAGCGGGAAAAGTAAAAGAGACCGGGGCCGGGAAAGCGACCGTGAGCAGAAATGCGACCAGGAGTGAGAAAGCGACCTGGAACGGGAAAGCAAGCAGTTAAGGATACAGGAGCCAGAGAAAAAAACGATAGTGAACCTTTAAAATCCTCGGGCAACGCCGAGTAACCCAGCTAGTATTTATATATATAAACGTGTTTATCATAAATGGCAAACGTATTTTAATCTTTTAAATCCTCAATTTGAAAATCTTAAAATTGAAATTATAAAATTCCAATAAGTAATACATTTATTACTTAAAAAATCCATTTTCAATTAATAGTTTTTAAAAAATTTTAAAAAATTATATGAAGAAATCACCGCCATTCGCCAATCCGTAAATTGGCAAGAACATTTACAATTTTTTAGGCACTACGTCTGGCTCTCAGGGGGGTCCGTATACCTCAGCACAGGGACCCGCAATGTTCTCTCGGTGGCCCGGGTTTTATTGTGCATTTCATTTGTATAACTTATCTAAGCATTGTCGTTTTTTCAGGACTTAAAATGTGATTTGTTTCCAAGAGTCATTCAATGTTTTCTAATGAAACAATGTTTAGAATAATTGCGTGTCTTTAATGTAACTAGGTGTTAAGAGTTTTTTATGACAAATTTTCAAAATATAAAAATAAATATAAGACAAAAAACAAACGTTAGGATAAAAATTGTCTTCCATGCTAATTGTAACAGTCGTCGGCTGTTTTTTTGGTCCTTGGATACTGACAAGTTCTTTTTGAGGTCCATACCATGGATACAGTGTACCATCCGAATCGCTAATCATTTTGTAAATTCCTGATTCGATTTCAGGAAATTCCCAACTAGTTCTATTCAACAAATATTCTGATTTTAACAAATTTATTTCTATTTTTCTTTCAATTGTATTTTTTCAGTACTTTGATTTTTATGAATTATTCACTTTTAATTTTAAATCCACCTGATTCGTAGTACTAGAAAAACACACATATTAGGCAATCTAATTTAGATCAATTGCGAGTTTTACAGCCTTGCATTAATATGACTACATTTGCATTCTACGTGGTTTTGAAAACGGATTATAGTTGCATGAGTTAGTTGTCAACAGGGTCTAGCACCTGTCGAGTTTTTTTTAAAGCTAATTGATTTCAATTCAACTATTGTGATTCAGCTCAAGATAAGATACTTATAAAACACAAAATTAAATCAGTGCTGGCTATTGATACTAACAATCCTTCTTCTCCATACCTGTTGATACATCGCATTTTAGTGCAAACCTGTATCCAGCCTATTTCTATTTTCATATCAGCAGCAAGAGGAGGTATTTTGAGTTTGGCCAGTGCTCTGTCAAAAATTATTTTGAAGAATTAGTTTTTGAGTAACGGTTTCATTCCTTTGTTGAGCAAAACGCAAAACTTTACTACCTGAAGTAAGGACTAACATATTTTAAAACGTCATTTGATTTTTCCCTAATTCGGGTGACTTTTTCATCGATGCTATATTGCCACTTAATCAGCTCGATACCCGAAGCTTGTAGAAAAACGGGTTCTGAGTAAATCTGTGGTAACGGAGTATTTGTTTCAGAAGCTAAAGGAGTATTCGTTTCAGGAGCTAAAGGAGTATTTGTTTCAGGAGCTAAAGGAGTATTCGTTTTAGAAGCTCTGCGTTCGTTATTTTCACCCGGAAGACCAGGAGTCCATTGTTTGCCAAGCATTTGTCCCATATCTTGTGTTATTGAAGATTTTGCAAATTAATGAACTGATTTTTGAGTGTTAGGCTCGTCAGACTGTAGTGTTTTGTGAGTAATATTTATAAACTTAGCATAACGTTTTAACTAAAACATAAGAACTGTTGCTTGGTTCAGTTTTGATTTGAACGTGATAAACTGGAATCAAATATTTTATCGTCAAGTTAGTTCTATCATGCAACAAAAATTATATTGCAGGACTGCTGAAATAATCTTCAAAGTTATCACCTGGTTTTTATTTGTAGTCAGAGTTTTTGATCATCATGGATTACCCAATAAACTGCTAGCATAAGTAGGTTTTCGGTGCAAAACTAACTGATTGAGGAGATTTTCTACACCTCGGTCCTTGTTCACTCTGCTAATTTAATTAAAAAAAGTTGTTTTCATTGCAGATGCTCATGATGGCCCCTAACCGGTGTGTGTTTTATAAAGTCTAATACCGATATGGTCACTATCGTCTAGTTTTTGAAAAATAAATTTTGACTTTGCCGATTGGAAATTGATGTTCTGATAAAAAGAATTGAAACAGCAGTTGATCGTTGAGTATAAATTGTAAACGATCGCTAATTAAATTTTGACTTTGCTGATTGGAAATTGATCTTCTGATGGAAGAAATTGAAACAACAGTTGATCGTTGAGTATAAATTATGAATTGAAAGAGATCTTTAATTAAAACCGTGCACTAAATTTTTTGAGATGTTTTGTTGTTGTAGTTACTGGTTGTCGAATAAAAAATTAGCTTTCTAAAAAAACTGTTTACTATTTTTTATTCAAATTAAATTATAAAAAATTATATAATTTACTATGATGTTTTTTTTATTTTTAACTAATTGAACTGGTGTTCATAAACTCAATTAATAAAAATATTTAATTTATTTTCTGTTTGTTTAAGTGTGACGTCATTAAATCAACAATGATCTAATATACTTCTTAAAATAGGAATATGGTAATTAAGTATAAAAAAAGTTAAGCCAGCAAGCCATAAAAAAGAGATTTTTTTCAAAAATTCATTTATATCAAAATGAATGTTTATTTATCTGTTTTGTGTTTTTTATGCATTGCTACACCATTCATTCGATCCTATTAAAATTTTCTCGCCGCATTGGAAGTCAATAAGACAAGGTTTTTGTAAAAACAAATTGAGATTGGTCACAAAATAAGCGAGAGCGAGATAGCGAGGGAGAACGGAAGAGCAAGCGGGAACGGAAAATCTGGAATCGGAGAAGAAGCGGGAAAACAAGAAGTAGCATGAGAGAGCGAGTGGTAACAAAAAGCGACCAGAAATGGTAGAGCAAGCGGGAGCGGGAAAACGACCGGGAACTGGAAAATGACCGGAAACGGGAGAGCAAGCGGGAACAAAAAGTGACCAGGAACAGAAGACCAAACAGAGAAGGAAACGAGGGCAAGAGAGAAAAACGAAAAAAAACTCTAAAAACCCCTGGCAACGCCAAGTACCCGCTAGTCTTTTATATTTCAGGATTTGCCGGCTTTTCATTTAATGCAATTTTTTGTTTGAAAAGGACTTTTTTAATTGTATAAACGTAACTAATTGTATGCTAATATATTATTTGTTGATGCTTCAAAACATATCAAATTAATATTTTAAACTAAAAACAGTTTTTTTGGAAAATTTTCAAAATTCAATCAAATGTTTTGTCATAAGAATCAAGTTTATAATTTAAATATCAGTTCGATCGGATGGCGGTAAGTCTGGTCATTTTTAATTTCAAGGTTTGCAACATTCAAGCAAGCAAGTAAAACTAACGGTAAACTTAATGTAAAGTGTTTAATAAACAAAATATGCAGTGATAGATGCAATATATTAAAAAATTAGCATGTTATCCGGAAACAAAAAATAATGCCTACAGTTTTTCACAAAAAAGTTAAATAAAATAGGCAGCTTGTGGCAAAAAAAGTAATTATGAACAAAACAACTTATAAAATAATTTAGGCAAATTTTAACATTTTTTTAAATACAAATTTTATGCAGAGAAACGAACTTTAAATTTTTAAAGTTTTTAAAGAAAACTGCATATAGTTTTCGAATTTAAAAATTTGAATAAAACATATATTTATTCCCTATTGATTCAAAAATCTCTTAAATTTTCAATCCTCACATACTTTACATATTAGAAGACAGTATTTAGAAGACTGTGGTCAATGTTTTTATATTTTATAGACTTACAATCATCAAAAAATGTTTTGCAAAGCATTTTTAGTCACCGAATTATAAAATTAGTTACAGAACATACATTTTGTTAAACTTTCAGATTGATTTTAACAAAATGTAAATGAATTATAGAAGAAAATTAAATAAAACTGTAAAAAAATTAAGTTATAAATTTTCTGTAAAAAAGGAGCCATCAGTTTTTAGTTTATTCACAAAAAAGCGTTAATTTTTATTTTAAATATTTGTAATAAAATTATTGTTTTTACCAATGCTTTTATTAACTCGTCGGCTCTGTTTCTCTGTCTGTTTCTCTGTCTGTTTCTCTGTCTGTTTCTCTGTCTGTTTCAAATCTTGCAATCAATTTTTGAGTCACTTCCTGATGATAGATTTTTTTCAAATTTTGCATACATGCTCAAGATAGAAGACAATGCAATATTCAATTATTAGTTTTACAATAAGTCAATTAATTTAATTAATTTTCTTGAGGATTTTATCGAGGGGTTTCTTGAGGGTTTTCTTGAGGGTTTTCTTGAGGGTTTTCTTGAGGGTTTTCTGGAGGGTTTTCTTGAGGGTTTTCTTGACCACAAAACGCTAACCGACTGGCAGACTATTTTACCAAGTTAACACGAACCACACTCACTGACCGCGATTCTCAAGCGTGTACGAAATTTTCATGAAAATAGTTGAGATATTTAAATTCGATGCTTTTTGATGATATTTTTATTATTATTACCAATGCTTTTATTAACTCGTCGTCTCTGTTTCTCTGTCTGTCTGTTTGTTTCTCTGTCTGTTTCAAATCTTGCAATCAATTTTTGAGTCACTTCCTGATGATAGATTTTTTCAAATTTTGCATACATGCTTAAAATAGAAGACAATGCAATATTCAATTATTAGTTTTACAATAAGTCAATTAATTTAGATAATTTTAATTAATTTCGATATTTCGATATAATTAAGATATTTCGACTTTAACATAAAATAAAAGAGTAATATAAGAAAAAATTGATTGCAAAATTTGTGTTGTAATTACATATAAGAGCATTGGTTTTAAAAATTCGTTTTTAATTTACTTGTTTTCATTTTCATTCAAACATTTCTTATATTATCAGTTCTCACATATCAAGTATTTAGAAAACTATGGTCAATATTTTTTACATTTATAGATTTATTATTATTAAAAATAAATTTGCAAAAAATTAGTAGCCCCCGAATTATAAAATTTTAAAAGATTTAAAAAAACAATGTTTTACCGGTGTATTTGTTGCAACATCACCTAACAACGTTTTTCACAAATCTTTTTTTTTTAATTTGGCAAATTTTAATTTTTTTTGCAAATTATTTTTATGATGATAAATCTATAAATTAAATAAATTTTAATTACTGTTTTCTAAATATTTGCTCTGTGAATTGTGAGGATAAAAAAAAATTTCACATCACTTTGAAAACAAAGCAAACGTTTTAATTATATATATATATATATATATTACTAGCGGGGGCACCCGGCGTTGCCGGGGGATTTTAGAGGTTTTTCTAATGTTTGTCTCTCTCGCTCCCGTTTCCTTCTCCGCTTTTCCGTTCCCGTCGCGTTCCCGGTTGCTTTTCCGCTCCGGTCGCTTTCCCGCTCTCTGTCGTTTTCCAGCTCCCGGTCGATTTCCCGCTCTCGGTTGCTTTCCCGTTCTCGGTCGCTCTCCCTTTCCCGCTTTATCTTTCGCCCTCAGTTGGCTTCTCATTCCCGTTTTCGCACATTTATGCATGTATATGTATGTGGATATATATATGTATATAGTTCCCGCTTACTCACCCGCTCTGCTCCGCTCATTTTGTGACGGATTTCAAATTTTTTTCACTATATTTGATTCCCCTAGACTCTCAAGGTTGTGTGAAAATTTCATTACGATCGGATGAATGGTGTAGCAATGCATAAAGGACATACATACATACATACATAAATACAAACATTCATTTATATATATATATATATATGATGACGTTTCTGGTTTTTCTTCTTGGAGTGAAGATCTCATCTTGGCTTGTCTTGCAAGTGATAACACACGGGATAATGGCACGACCTCTAACGAAACATTGATGAACAGTGTCGATGAGGATTTGTCGTGTCGGGACAAGTTTCCTGTTTCCACCTGTTGTGGGACTCATTGTGCCCAGGATGTCAGTGATACATCTAGTAAAACCTCAACAGAAGAACCTAATAAATTCGCATTGTCTGATGTTGCAGCACGATGCATTCCTGATTCTCCTTTAAATACTAACTCTCTCATCTCGGGTCAACATGGGACGGATTGTACACAAAGTACTGACATGATCGCGGATCAAACATTATCGGACGAGGACGAATTTGTGATGTGTTGATCCACTCCCTTCTGTTTATTGTGTGACTGATGGCGCCCATGGCATCAACAGTGACCTCAGTGGAAATCCTGAAGGGGACCAATGTGAATTCCCGCCAGGAGATGACAAACCCGTTGAATTGCCTATTCTACTTTATAGTGGTAATATAACAATAAGAAGAAAAAAATAAAATAACATGTTCATGTTTGTAATTTTACATTGTATTCTTCTATAAGCAAATTACGACCATAGCAATATTCTTGTAGATACTATTTTATTTTTAAATTATTTGAACTTTCTTAATACATATTTTTATTATTTTTATCTCAGTTCCTTTTACGATATTTTAATATCTAGGGTAGGTACGCTCTACCTGGTTTTATTGTTTATTTCATTGTATCGTTTCTTGCGTCGACGTTTGGTTTAAATTTTAAATGGGCTCTGAGGATGACAATGTTAGTCGAAAAGGTCCGTTAGCCCGAGTTGAATCAAAGAATGTATGTAGTTTGAAAAATTTAGAATGTCTCTCTAAAAAAATAATAAACGCAAAATGGTCTCTTGTCTTTAATAGCGCGTGCCTGAAAGAAAATATTACACCTAAGTACGTCAATATATATAGATATATATATATATATATATATATATATATATATATATATATATATATATATATATATATATATATATATATATATATATATATATATATATATATATATATATATATATATATATATATATATATATATATATATATATATATATATATATATATATATATATATATATATATATATATATATATATATATATAGTTCCCGCTCCGCTCCGATCATTTTGTGTCGGATTTCAAATTTATTTTCTCTATATTTGATTCCCCTTGACTCTCAAGGTTGTGAGAAAATTTCATTACGATCGGATGAATGGTGTAGCAGTGCATGAATAACATATATATTGTTACGATATCACCAAATCGTATACCGGGCTCAATAGAATGGTTTTGATGTTTTATTGGAAAATAATAAATGAAGCTTTGTTACGGCTAGTTATACCTTCTGGTTTATTAATAATGTCCATAATAGTTATTCGAAGTCCTTTAACGTCTATCAATGGGAAAACCTATTGTAAAAACAGCGATTTTACATTATTACCCCCTTCTTAATTCTGTTCGTCCCGAACAGCATATCGCTTTTAAGAAATGCGACTCGGCCACGAACACCAAAATACCTTGATCTTTACTCGTGGCTTTGACCGCAATTCGCAAACAACATGGTCAAGTCTCTTGACCGTTTGACACAGTTTCTTCCAGTCCTTCTTTGGCTCATCAACAGAGTCTTTCTTTGGCTCATCGTCGCCATTTTTGCACGGTTCATCACAGCCTTTTTTGCATGCCTCGTCCTGAACATCTTTGCACGGTTTATCGGAATTGTCTGCTTTTTCTTCTTCCTTCACATCCTTTAGATCTTTCTCAAGAAACTCTTCAAAAGGTTTTTCGAAAACACGTTCCATAAATCCAATAAATCCTTTCATCAAACTGTTATTTGATTTTACAATGACTCTTAGTCTATCTGATCTAGAATCTTCTGTGGATTCATCTGATTTAAAACCCTCGGTACCGTTCTCTGTTCTTGTCTCATTTTTTCTAGAGTTTTTGCTTGCTGCATTGCTATTGTTGTTTTGGAGAAGTTCATCGCCGTCATGTTTGTTTTCTTCCAAGCAACAATCGAACGTTTTCTTTTCACATTCCAACTCGGCTCTTTCGTCGGTGTCAACTTTCGTATCGTCCAGCGGATCTTTCTTCAAATTATCGCTATCGTCTCTCAAATCAGTGTCTTCTTTTCTTGTCAAGTTAACTTTGACGTATTTTTCCATTGGAGTTTCGTCCGTTTCTAAATCCTCGGTTGCTTCATCCGAGTCAGATTCTTCACTAAAATCTGACCCTGAATATTCGGTGACGTCGTCTGTTATGGAGGCTTCCGTTTCAGAACCGTCGCTGTATGGGTGAAAGCCATAGTTGTTATTGCCATTATTATAATCATCATCGTCACTTTCATCCTCATCGTTTTGCATTTCGTTTTCAACATTCTTCTCATCTTCTTTAGTTTGGTTTTTGACGTCCAAACCGACTGTATCACTGTCACCATCTTTGCATGGTTCATCTTGAGCATCTTTGCATGGTTCCTTATCATGACCGTCTTTGACAGGCTCATCATCATGACCCACCTGACTTGTGCAGTCTGTACGGCCGTCATCCGTCACATGCTCTGAGACACAGCTGGTGGACTCCAGTTCAAATTGGGTTTCACCGCAGCAACCCACATCACCAGCAGCCCGCTGGTCCAGAACCGTGTCCACCACTGCCTCAGCCAACCCTGCGACCAAACTCTCAACAGTTGTACCGGCTGCTGCCACTTTGTTTCCGTGGCCAAGAATCATTCCTTCTCCTGTCTTCTTCTGTGCTGCCATGTTTTCTTTCGCTCGTTGTCTTTCTTCCTCCAGCAATTTGTTTTTTAATTTCCTTCGCTTGACCACAGCCTCCTCGTCAATGTCGAATAGATATTCGTCGTCGTCAGGCCCATAGCCCTCATTCACTAACGCGGCTAAGAGGCGTTCCATAAGTTCGTCCTTTTTACCTGTATCGCTCAGGCCACGTTTCTCCAGCTCGTCTTTCATTTCACTCGCCCAAAGCTCATCCAATGATTTCAAAACCATTCTTGTATCCCAATTCTGACACCAATGTTACGATATCACCAAATTGTATACCGGGCTCAATAGAATGGTTTTGATGTTTTATTGGAAAATAATAAATGAAGCTTTGTTACGGCTAGTTATACCTTGTGGTTTATTAATAATGTCCATAATAGTTATTCGAAGTCCTTTAACGTCTATCAATGGGAAAACCTATTGTAAAAACAGCGATTTTACATTAATATATATACATACATACATACATACATACATACATTCATACATACATACATACATACATACATACATACAAACATTCATTTTTATAAATATATATAGATATATATATTGTAAAATATATTTTGCGTTTTTTTTCCAATGAAGCTGAAAGTTATGATTTTATTTTTTTATGAACATTTGTGAATTTATAAAATTGCATTTAAACTTTTTTAATTTGTCATCAATAAACCAATTTTTGACTTGATTGAATAACGGAAAATATGTTATTAGGCTTGACGACTTATTTTGGAGTGGTAATTAAAAAATTAGATTGTGAAGTAAATTGAAGATAAATATGTTTTCAAAAGATGACTATGGCTGCAAAATATTAAATTTCATTATTTTGACCAACTTTACAAAAACATTAAATTGTTTAAATTATTTCATTGGTTTGTTGAAAATTCTTTTTTACCATTTTTATATTTTTCACTTTAGGATAAGACTATTAATTAATTTACACTTGGCGTAAACGGACTTGAATCCATGCACGAATAAATGAGAGAGCAAACTTACAGACATGAAACTGAAAAAATTGAAAAAACCGCTATCTTTGAACGCCCATAAATCCATTTCTGGAACACGAATTTGAACAATTCTGCCATCATCATGTGGTCCTATTCAGGGATCGTCTTGTCATATAGAGTGCAGCTCCGTTTCGCCTAATTAGGGTGGCTGTAGCGTGGGCCAAAAAATAGTTCCGAATCCGGGGTACTGATTTTTGAGCGCTCATAACTCCGGAACCAGAAGTCACGTGACCATGCAATTCAATCAACTGAAAAAAAACCCGCCATCTTTGAACGCCCATAAATCCATTTCTGGAATACGAAATTGAAAACTTTTACTTTCATTATTCAGGGGTCCTCTTTTTATGTAGAGTGCAGCTCTGTTTCGCCAGATGAAGCGTGTACCAAAAAATAGGGCCGAATCCAGAGTACCAATTTGTGAGCTCTCATAACTCCGGAACCGGAAGTCACGTGATAATACGATTCAAATTTGAGTTAGGGCTCATGTATCCCTATGTTCCTTTTAAATTTGATTTTTCAAAATCACGTGGTTCCGGAGATATTCTACGTCGAATCCGCAAGCGTTTACAGCTAAGAAGCGGAAGTGGGCGTGGTTGCACAGACTTCCGGTTGTCAATGGGAGTAGACCTCATTGACTCCCTAGTACATGTAAAGTTTCAGGTCGCTGGCTATTACCGTTTCTGAGAAATTGCAATTTCCGTGCTCGGATTTCTATCCCTCCCGGCTCGTAGGTCGTATTCAATTATTATTTTAGACTTGCCCGCGCATTGCACTTAAAGTTCTTTACACTTAGCGTATTCAGACTCGAATCCATGCACGAATAAATGAGAGTGCAAACTTACACACCAGAAACTGAAGAAAAAAAAATGTCGCTTGTTGCAGCTTGGCTCGGCTTGGTGCGGTGTGGTGCGGTTTGGTGCGGTGTGGTGCGTTGTGGTGCGGTTTGGTGCGGTGTGGTGCGTTGTGGTGCGGTGTGGTGCGTTGTGGTGCGGTGCGGTGTGGTGCGGAGTGGTTTAAAGCAGTTTAATGCGGTTTTAAGCAGCTTAGTCTGTTTTGGGGCGTCTTGTGCAATGTGGTGCGGTGTGGTGAGGAGTAGTGTGAAGCAGTTTAATGTGGTTTGAAGCAGTTTAGTTCGGTTTGGTGCAGATTGTTGCAGCCTAGTTTTTGAAGTGAATTTAAAAGGTTAGTCAAAAATAGCGTTGTCGATAAAACGTCAGTAAAGCCAAAAACATTTAGCATCCTTTTATAATTTTACTTTTAACATTTCATAAGCGGTACAGATTGATAAGGTAAAGCTTCTGATATCGATTTTTTGGAACTTTCTTTAACAATATTTAGTACATTAATCTTACAATTAATTTAATCTGCTATACTTCATAAAAACATCAGAAATTATTAATCTCATAATTCATAAATTATGAATCGTTAATACTTGCAAATTTTGAATCTTTATTCAACAACTTGCGGGGTACCCGGCGTTGCCCGGGGATTTTAGGAGGTTATTTATCGTTTTTCTCTCGCTCCTGTTTCCTTTCCCGCTTGGTCTCCCGCTCCAGGTCGTTCTCCCGCTCCGGGACGCTTTCCGCTCCCGGACGCTTTCCGTTCCCGGTACCTTTACCTTTCGGTCGCTTTCCCGCTTTCGGTCGCTTTCCCGCTTTTGGTCGTTTTTCCGCTCTCTGTCGCTTTCCCGCTCTGTCTTTTTCCAGCTTCCTGTAACTTTCCCGCTCTTTTTTCCGGTTCCGGTCGCATTCCCTCTCCCTGCCGCTTCCCTGCTTCCGGTCCCTTTCCCGCTCTTGGTCACTTATCCGCTCCCGGTCGCCTTCCCATTCCCGCTTGCCCTCCCGTTTCCGGTCGCTTTTTCTTTCCCAATAGGTATTTCGCTTTCGTTTGCTTTTCCGTTCCCGCTTGCTTTGTGTAATTTATTATTATTATTTTTTTATAATAGTTTATAGTCTTTTACACCAAGTGTTTTAAGACTGAAACGGCTATGTCAGAAGCACTTAAGTACTTCCGGTCGTGGATCATAATTTGATCTTTTTAGCTTTTCCCTCCTCCTTTCTCTAGGCTTGGGACTGGCTTGCAAAAGCAAAGCGGAGTTCTTGCCTTTTGTTACCGCTGATTCTGCAGTTCTCGTCTTCGTTCGCTTTCTCGTTCCAGGTCGAATTTTGTAACTGGCTAAATAAACGGGCGTCCAATAACAACTGTAATCTAAAATTTATATATAAAGAGATTTAAAAAGATCCGTCATTTTTGACGGGCTACTTCTAGTAATCTTAAATTTTGCATAATCAAAAATAAACAAGTAAAGATAAAAAATAAATTTTTAAAGAAATGCCTTTAAGTTGAGCCGTTTATATCTCGATAATTCAGGCGTCTATAAAGTCTTTGGTTACATCAGGAAACTCGGAAAAGTGCGGGCATTCAACAAAACCAATGAATACACTTGGCCACGCCTACTTCACCTAGATATTGCGTCTGGAAGTTTGGTCCACTTTTTTTTTTCTAATAAATTTATTATTTGGGGTCCCACAACTTTAGTTTTTTTAACGCTTAAAGCGTTATTAATCTATATTATTGGAAATTTCTAAGGCTATAAAGTACCCCTAACGCCGTAACTTTAACCCACTACTTTGTCAGTCAAAATCGCCAAATCGCGAGCTGACGGCCATTATCGTCATCACCTTAGTCCTTAGCTATTAAATTACTTAAAACATTGTTTTATAAAACTTGTTATGTATATTTATCATTTATGTTTGTTTACAACATCATTTTATTCTTTATTTATAAAAAATAAACAAATTTAAACAAATTGACGTTAAAACTTTTTTCCAGCAGATTATTTCAAATTTGTTTTTATAGATTAATATTCAATTTAAAAAATTAATTGTTTATATATATGGTTTAATTGGTGTGATTTTAGTGGTTTAAGTGAAAAATAAATAAAACTGTTGAAATCAACGCGTAACACAAACATCGTTTACGGCGTTTAGGCTCTTTAAGATTTGATCACCAGAGACAAACAAACCAACAAACAGAGAGACGAGTGAAGTTAAATTAAAGCATTTAAGAATTGAAATATTATTATCCAGCAATAAAAACCTCTGATATTTTCAACTATGGATCCTTTATATAGTGGAGCCGCAAGAAATAAAAATTAGTTTAGGGTGCGTGAAGCTATGCAAAAAATGTTTCCCGACACTGATTAAGTGCAAAAAAAATCATAATCTTTGGGTAATTGTTACATCAGATACTGGTATAGACGGTATAGAAACCATTTACCGGCTGCTTGCTGATCCAGCGTAGACCATGATGGACATGAGCAAATTAAAGAAAATGCTGTCATTTGCAATCCTAGTCGTTTCAATCATGGAAATTTAAATTTTTATAAGATTTTTTTTCTGCATTAAACTGAAAAAATAACATTGTTAAATCATGTTTGTTTTATTATTCTGAGGTTTTTGTAGTTTCGTTATATTTTATTTTCTGTTTATTCCTTTCTTCAAACAAAAAGAGTTAATAGGCTATTAAGACTATTTGGAATACATAACATTACAAGCAGTAACAAAAAGAAAATAATTGTATCGCATGGACAAAGGGCGAATAAACCAAAATTGTGTAAACAGTACGTTACTGTTGAGACGAATATGGCGAGTAACAGTTAAATTTGCAGTCGTCTATTTGGTTTCTTGGTTCTTTCGTTTCATTTCACGTCTGTTGGATTAATTTGTAAATACGCCTATGTTCATTTTCTAGTTTGTCCGAAGTTTGATGACGCTATCGGAGGCGTTTGTTTTGCAATAATTTTTGTTGATTCATAATCCCGGTCTGACTAACCTTTTGTAATGTCGTACACTCACAGTGATCTACAATTACTCAATAACCTATGTATATCTTAACCTACCTGTCATAATCTTTTTGACGGTTTTGGTTACATCTTCGGGGTGCTGAGGGTTTCAGCCACTACAGAGGTTGCCGAGCTGGTAAAAAAGTCGTTTCTCGTTGAACCGCGGGCATCGTACGCACAACTTGTGTTGCCGAAAGACTGCGGCGTAGAGACTGCTTTACATTAGGGACCCGGTGACTTGACGATTGGATAGCTTAATGCACATCCTATCAAAAATAAGACAGCGTCTATTCTTAAGGTTATTACTGAGTTAAATATTGACATGTTCTTAATTGTAGAAATTTGGACAAAGACGGACGATGTATCAACTCGAGTCATCACTCGGGACGGATTCGTCAGCTTCGATATGCCCCACCACCAGGTGGTGTCTGGTTGACGCCTTCCAATGAGCGGAAGCATTGTCTTTATTTTTCGCTCCATGATTTAGTTCAAAAAACAGACTTAGAATATTAGCCCTCGCTCTTATAAAATTTTAGTAGTTTTAGCTCAAAAACTCTTGTTGTCACCGTCTACCCCCCCCCACCATCAGGGCCGGATTAACACATATGGAGGCCCTGGCGCACTAAGAAAAATGAGGCCCCATTATAAATTTAAAATTTATGACTTTAATATATCATTTCAAAGCCAAATAATATTCTCAACTATAAACTCTCAAGTAAGTACAACAAAAACATAGACCAACAAATTACAGCAGAATACTGTACATTATGATTTACAATGATCTCTTTCTACGTAGATTTAGCTGAACGGAATGTGTCAATAACTTCGGAAAAATCCAACTCCTGAAGTACATCACTTTAAATTAATTATATAGTAGCCGACGTCACTCACTGATTCTGTCACGCTTATGTAATTAGTCGTATAGACGATATCGATGTGTACGTAAGAATTTATTGCGCACAGGCGTGTAATAAAAGATATTATGCAATTGTACCTATATACACTCTCAGTCCTAGGGATCAAAAGAAGTGGCGCTGCAATCGAAAAATATTATAGGAGATTTAAAAAAATCTCAGAAGCAAGGACAACTTCTCAACAATGGCCGTCAATTCACAAGAAATGTCGTGTATACTAAAATTCTTTAATAAATAATTATTGCACTCTTTAATTTCACATCCTTTGAATTTATATGAAATACTTTAGTAAATTGAAAACTTGAACAAAATCAAAAAATTCATTAAATTTGCTCATATAGACAAGAAAATTGTTATGGTTATCAAATGTATCCAAAGTACATCGTAATTTTAAAACATCCGTCCTTGGGACGGGCAAAACCACTATGTATGTATGTAAGCAATTACGCAGGGGTCAGCAATCAGCAGTTGATAAAAATTAGTGAGCGCAGGCGTGTAATAAAAGTTATTAGACAAGTGTACAATGACAGTCTCAAAGATAAAAAAAAGGTGGTACTGCAATTAGAAAAGAACATATAATTAAATTTTAAAAAATCCGTCATTTTTGACGGGCTAACTCTAGTGTTTAAGAGAGATAGATTGTCTTTTGAGTCTGTGTTGACCTCAGAGCAGATTTGATGCGTTTGAGGTGGCTGAAAGATCGCTCACCGGCACAGTTCGTCACAGGCAGTGTCAAGTAATGACGAAGAAGAATATAGGTATT
Organism: Erpobdella octoculata; assembly: GCA_963978895.1. Lineage (NCBI taxonomy): Eukaryota > Metazoa > Annelida > Clitellata > Hirudinida > Erpobdellidae > Erpobdella > Erpobdella octoculata. Next base: position 28,340,042 of record OZ022240.1, read on the forward strand.
CGAGAAGGCCTTACTGAAATCATTCTGCGGCATCAAATTCAGAATCTCGGGAGGTGAACAGGAAGTAACCTTGAGATTCTTGAGCAGTGATGTCTACTGAAACCATTCATTCTCAACTTGGCCCAGACTCTCTAAATCTCTGGAGTAAAAATCAACCGCTCCATTGAGAAAAACTTGTGCTTCCACATAAGTGTGCCGTGAGAACAAAAACAGCATGTCCACTTTTGAGTAAGCTTTGATTTGCTTGTCCAGGTCGAAAACATGGAGTCAATAATCACCAAGAAAATAGATATTCTGAATTCTTCAGAGCAAGACAAAGTGACACCATCAGCACTTCAGTCATCTGCTGTTCGTCGGAAGTACTTTTTTTTGTTTTTCAGTTAACTGTAAAGTTTCAGATAGTTTTTTTCCTAGTTCAAAAATCTCATCAAATTTGTTTTTTTCAAGTAGCATTCCGACAAAAAACCTCTTTTAGAGACTTGCGAAAACATACGGGAGATCCCAGATCGGTGTTTTCAGACTGAAGAAACTTACTGGCCATGTTTATTCTCTTTAAAACACAGCTCGAAAATGCTGTCAGAAAACTTGTTTCCAGCTTTGCCAAACCTTTAGTAATAGATGGAGCTTCAGTTTGAGTAGCTTTATTCTGCAAAGAATTTCCAGGAATTTGTTGCAAAACTTCAATGTACACATTGTTCGAGATTCAATTTAGTTTGACGATCAGAGGAAGATAGAAACACGTACAGTTTCTGCACAATTTCGAAGAAGGTAATGGCTTGGACACATGACTCAGCTGCAGCATTTCCAGAAAAATGTAGAGAATGAGCCATGCAAGGGATAAAAAGTGTCTTTGGGTTGTCATGGAGCACTCGGGCTTGGACTCCATTGTAGACTCCGAACATGTATATTTGACATATGCAAGGACCACCATTAGACATAGTTGTGACACACTTGAACTAACACACTTAACAATCTTTGTACACAATGTAGTTCTTAGAATTTTAGGCTTGCATAATAATTTTTTTCTTGTAAAATTTTGAGGCCCCCAAAGCACGGAGGCCCTGGCGCAGGTGCGCCATTTGCGCCATGGTTAATCCGCCATTGCCCACCATCTGCGAAGGCAATACTTTCAAAAAACAATTTAAACACTTGCTTGAAATAATTGTCATATACAACTGCAGTTCCATTATCCTGAAAAACGTCAATATGCATTAAAAATGAAGTATTTCTGGTTGGTTGTTTCCCGTCGATTGAGTGGATGCTCTTTCAACTTGTTTAATTTTAGCCATCCAACCTGGTCCGCAATTTGAGGTCTACAGTGATCCAGCTGTCAGTCTCAAGGACCATGTCTCTAGGCTGACAAAACGAGTTTATTCGACAGTTGTCAGCTGCAATCAATGCTCTGGATCTCACCGTCAAATTTACCCACGCTCTAGTTATTGTCCTTATTATATCACGTAATGAATAATGCAACTTGTTTCTTAGTGGAACACCAAAGTTCATCTTTAACCCGTTATCTGATATGCTTTGGGCGGTCGCTTTGACTTTACCGTGCGAGCAAAGCAGCAAAACGGATGCGCGCAGATATGGATTGGCTCGACGTTCCGAAGCAAGACGTGTTCAAGCTCTGCTTGCTCGTTTACCAATGTCTTCATACTTCCGCTCCGACTTACCTGGCTTCTCTTATTAAACCTGTGAGGGCCATCCATGAGTGTCCGCACATCCGGTCTGCGCTTTCGTGTACTCTGCATGTGTCCAGAAAACAAATAAAAACGATACTTCCACAAGTCTTCGTTGTGTCTTTCCCGACGCGTGGAACTCTTTCCCTCGCTCTCTCTCTCTTTTTTTTTCTTTCTTTCTTTCTCTCTCTCTTACACTCTCTCTCCTTCTCTTTCTCTCTCTTTCTCTCTCTCTGCCAATTTTTATGATTCTTATCATAGCTTCTTAGTCTTCAGTAAAAAATTGAAAACGTACCTTTGGTTGGTGATTTTAAACTTGGTATGACAGGCTTTAATTGTATTGTAGCAGTTGCACCTTGTGGCTAAGTAATTTGATAATTCAAATTTAGGATGAATCAACCAAAAATTAATTTTATATTTTAAGCACTACCTGCTATTGTTTATACTTTAAGCATTACCTGTTATTGTTCATTTGTACATATAGAACAAAGTTATTAGTTTAAGTAATTCTCTAAAGCTGCTCAAGTTCAGCCAGCAGCTGGTGTCGTCAGCACAGATCGAACTAAATACACGAGCTCAGCACCCTGATCAGAAGCACAGTAACCAAAGACCTGAGTGTCGTCTGCATAAAAGTTAAATTGTTACCAGTTTTACCCTGTTTTGCTGTGATGTAAACAAAATGAGAGTTGAATTTCTATTTAATTGTCTCTGTGAAAAATATATTGTTTTTATTATTAGGTTGTTTTTATTACTGCACAAACTTTTAAACTATTATATACATTTTTGTTTTATTCTATTTTATTAGCATATATTTATACTGAAGAGTTTATGATTATTGTTAATGATGACGTCACAAATAAATATTCAGAACAAGAAATACAAACCCTTTCAACAAATAAATCAATCAGTTAATTTAGCATAAAAATAAAAACACCTTTTAAATCAGGTTATTATTTTATATATTTATATAATTTAATTTTTCGGGAAAACAGCAAAACGTTACTCTTGTAAACCTCAATTCATACCTGACTTATAGTAACTCCAACAACGAAACAGCAGAGTGCTCTTAAAATCTATTGTACATTTTTTTAATTCGTTGTACTAAACTCATAACCAACGTACAGCTGCTGCAACAATTTCTTTTTCAACAAAAGATCAACTTCTAACAGGCAAATGCCACATTGATATTTTATAATTAAAAAAAGTGATCAAATCAGAGTTATACTAAATAAAACCTCTATAGTTTCACGATCATTTCGACCCACTGCGACAAAAATAATTCTTTTAAATTTTATTCGACAAAATCACAAGTGAATATTGCGATGCAAGGTATATCAATCAATTGACTGCAAAAAAAACATTTTGGACTCTGAAGATAATTTTAGCGGCTCAGCGTTTCAATTTTCATAGCTTAGTCTGAATTTCATAGTTGGTCAACTGCAAAAAACACTTGCCGACAAAGTACCTGGTTTCAGTCTATCACATCCAAATTAGTTGAAACCATACTATACTACTTAAAGTTTATAATCAGAACACTTTATGTCACTTTTAAAAATATCACAAACCATTAAACCATAGTTGCATCAGCTCATTAGTAGGAGTACAAAAATCAGTATATCATTTTGCAAAATCGTCAGTAGCATAAGATATGGGACAAGCAAAAGGAAAACATTGCCGTACGGATCTGGAAAGAACTGACCAAGACACAACTTCTCAAACAAACAATCAACAACCCCAGATCTATCTAGAACCTAACTTAATAGCTTCCAATATTGAGCTGCTTACATTTAAATATAGCATCGATGAAAGAGTGACTCAAATAAATGATAAGTCGCCAAAAGGTCTAAAATATGTTACACCTCCATTTAGGTAAAAAGTTTTGTTTATGATTAAAAAACCTGAAAAAATCGTTATTTCAGCATTTTGTTTTAAAACTACTTTTAACAGTGCAATAGCCAAGCTTAAGATACCTCCTCTGTCTGCTGATAAGAATATACAAATAGGCTGGATACAGGTGTGCACTAAAATGCAATATATCATCAGGTATGGAGAAGAAGGATTGTTAGTATCAATAGCCATCAATTTTTATTTTATCAGTACAATTTTTTCAGTGGAAGTACATGAATTAAATTGAAATCAATTAACTCTTGCTAAAACCAAACAGTCACTAGATCCGATATACAATGAGCTCATCTCGAAGATCATATAAAATATAAACGTAACAAAATTAAATGCAGAGCAGTAACAGCTGTAATTAACGTGACTTAAACTTTTAGTTTTGTCTAAAATAATGTTTAAAAAAATTGCAATTCTATTTTTTTTAAATCAGACTACTTGTTAAATAGATCTAGTTGGGAGCTACCTCAAATTGAATCAGGAAAAGTCCAAATGATTAATGATTCAAATGGTGAACTATACCCATGGTATGGACAACAAAAAGAACTTGTTTGTCTTCAGGGACCAACAAAACAGCCAACCACTGTCACAATTAGCATGGCAGACTACTTTTTCCCTAATGTTTGTTATTTGTTTCATTTTATTATAACATTCGTTAATTTCAATGCAAACTATTAAGCATATAAATACAACAAAGACTCGCTGAAGGGAGAATATTACATCGAAATAACCCCCCTCCCGGTTATCAACTTTCTTGGCAGGAAAAGTGCAGGCGTTTTGCGAAATTTATTAAGAAATTGTGGGCCTTTTCAATATGTTGACTTTTAAGGGTTTGCTGAAATGACGTCCCTGGATCAAGCAACAATTAATTATTGTTTCCCAAAATGTTATTTTAACCTATGCAACCCTACCAGCAAATTTAAACTTAGCATTCATAAAAACCTGTTGCTAAATTGCCTTTGTTGCTTGTTATTATATGATTTTTTATGATTTAAATGATAAAAGTAAAAGTAATTTTCCAAAAAAACTGATTAAGAAGACAAGATATATAAAATTTAGTTACAAATGGAGATGCTTGCTTAGTGCCAGCATAATGAGCAAAAAGCCATAGACTTTTTTCAGTTTGTTGACCAACTGTGAGTAAAGAGAGACCTAGACACAGGAGTATCATTATTATAAAAAAGACTTTTTTCAACTAAAATGAGTCACAAAAGCATAGCAAACAAAAACATTTAGCAATCATTTTTTTTTCAAAAAGAAAGCGTTTCTCCAGTTTTGAGCAAAAATCCAAGAAGCTATGATTAGGATTACGGATGATGACAGGGAAGGAGTTCCACGCCATCGGGGCAGATACAACAAAGGTTTGCGGACCAATTGTTTGTGTTTGTGTTCTGGGCATATGCAGAGTACCCGGCAGGGCACACCGGAGCAACCACCTCGAAAACGATCCATAAATCGTAATACTTTGTCGGATGGAACATGTCGGATGTAAATATCTAGAATGTCCGCATATCCATTGTTGTAAAAACCCTGGCTTTCGACAACGCAAAAAATACCCGGTATGCCGAGAACAAACCATATGATCTAAGCACGAAGCAATAAGGCACCACGTGCATTAGAAGGACTGTTGAAGATGTATTCCCACCATATATGACGATCTGTCTTCTACCAATGAGATATGACGGCAGCCTTGCTCAACCTGTTGCCGTATACCCAAACGTACTACCAAAACGTCTAAGAAGGATGCCATGGTTTACGCAGTCAATAGTTATTGCAACAATGTTGTGAGCCAAAGTAAAAGATGAACAACAAGATGGCGCCTCTGAGGTTTCACAACACAAGAGTGCGCCTTATAAATTTATCATGGGATCGCGACACTAAAGAGGGTGAAGAAACGCTAAGTAGCTCCTTTAAGCAACGTATTTACTCACGGGGGTAAAATTGATTGAAAAAGTCTGAATTTACTTGAACACATGTATGTTAGTTTTGCTCAATAAAATTACGTGTTCAAACCTGGAATTAAACCCGGGTACTCTGGATATCCATGCCATTGTCAAAACCACTAGATCAATACGTTGGTAAGAAAAACCTGTAACCGATTTTCGACCACTTCCCATTGTTATTTGACTTCAACGTTTGCACAAAACCATCTTTTTGAATACAATAAACAAATCAAAAAGCATCAGTTAGAAGCAGGGGGATGCTTACATTTTGTTTTGAAAAATAAATATAGAAAAAAGTTTTAGAAAAAAACTTGGGGATAGGCGGGAAAGCTCTTGGCCCTTCAAGTATTTTAATGAACTTGAAAAAAGTTTAAACAATTTTAAGAAAAAGTACCTACGACAACCCGTCTCCCCTTTGTAATCTAAAAAGCGTGGTTTATAAAGAAAAGTATTTTATTACTTTTATTTGTTCATGCTACGCACCGGTTTGTGGTGAGCAAGGTAGGTAGATGTAAATCTTGTTTCTCTCTGCAAATATTATGTTTATGTAAGATATATAACAAGAAATTGCGAAAGTTCTCGTTATATAGAAAAAACTTCAACACAGTTTTTGGTTTTTCATTATTTTTGAATTTAAAATGTTAACAACTACGAGTTGAGGCTTTATTCCCTTATCGTTTTGTCCCCGTTTCCTTAGCTGCAGCTTCAAATCAGCCTTGAAAATTTCTTCAAGTAACTGCAACACCATTTTATTTCAGATCCCGCTTTTGTCAGCAATTGTTATAATATCGCCTAATCATAACGGGGTAATCCGGAATGGTTTTGCAGCTTATTTGAAGATAAAGAATAAATCTTTGATATGTCTTTTTTATCATATACTAGCGGTTTTTTAGAGGTTTTGCCAATGCTTGACTCTCTCGCTCCCGTTTCCTTCCCCGCTTGCTCACCCGTTCCCGGTAGCTTTTTCGCTCCCGGTCGGTTTCTTGCTCCCGGTAGCTTTCTCTTTCCCTCTTGCTCTTTTTGATCTCGGTCGCTTTCCCTTTCCCGTTCACTTTTTCGCTCTCAGTTGTTTTTCCGTTTCTGCTCGTTTATGTATATGTATGTATATAAATATATATATATATATATATATATATATATATATATATATAAATATATAAATATATATATATATATATATATATATATATATATATATATATATAAATATATATATATATATATATAAATATATAAATATATATATATATATATATATATATATATATATATATATATAAATATATATATATATATATATATATATATATATATATATATATATATATATATATATATATATATATATATATATAACTCAATACTACTGACTGATAGGCTGACTCATCACGAAATCGCAAAAACCACTGAACGGATTTTAATGAAAATTGGGACATATCTTTTAGGTGTCTTTTTAGGTATCTTTTAGTTTTAGGTGCTCATTAAGAAACGGTTTTGAAAAAATTTGGCCTGGATCGCCTTATTTCGAAAAATATACAATCCGTAACGAAACGTATATTGAAACGCGTCGTGGTTGGGTAAAATGCAGACCGCGGACTTATATTTAATAAATGTTAACGAAAAATTTAGAATTTTTGGTTATTTTATTTATTAATAATAATTACAACTAAAATTCAACCAAATACGTTATTTACTCAATCTTGGTTATTTATTAAGCCGAATAGTTTTGTTTGCTAAGGTTACGATTTTTTTTCATTATATGAATTAAATGTTAATGAAAAATTTATAAACTTTTATATTTTATTTATTAACAATTTATTATAAATACATATTCACAACGAAAATTCAACAGAATACATTATTTACTAAGTCTTGTTTATTTTTTTTAATAGTTAAATAGTTTTGGTTGCTAAGGTGACGAGTTTTTTTCATGTATGAAACGCGTCGGGGTGCCAAATCGGTATTTGCTTAATAAAATTCAAATTTAGTTTACGTAACAATGTTTGAAGACTTCAAGCAAGTTTTAGCCAGTTTTAGCAAATCTATTTTACGTTTTATGGGCTAGAAGAAGTTAGGAAAAAATAAAAAAGAGAAAATGAGCGCGAGCGAGAACGGAAATGGGGGAGCAAGCGTGAGCGAGAACGGGAGAGCAAGCGCTTGAATTATCGAGATATAAACGGCTCAACTCAAAAGCATTTCTTTAAAAAATTTATTTTTTTATCTTTACTTGTTTAACACGTATATAACTATTTATTTTGGTGAACATGAAGAATAGCGGCAGAAATTATTTTCGGTGTTTTTAATTATTTTTCTATAATAAAATTATTATAATTAGAAAAAAAAACAAATTACCAATTGATTGATTCAATTAGTTTCTTGAAATTATATTTAAAAAAGAAGCTAACGCCAGAAAAGCGTCAGGTAGTAGAAAAAAAGTTATTCTTATAAACAAAAAATTGAAGTGAAACAAAGTGTAAAAAAAATTATTTGTCCAAGTACATTTTAAATTTCAGCTCAATTGGATGAGGGAAATTAGCTAATTTTTATTTTCATGATTTGCAAACATTCAAGCAAGCAAGCAAGTAAGCATGCAAGCAAACAAGACCGGCGGTGAAGTTAATCTAATAGATTAAAAAAATATAGATTCTAAAATTTAAATCTTAAATTATTTGGGCACAGGTTTCATGGAAAATCCCGAGGCTTGGTTACTCGGCAGATCCAAGTCTCACCTTTATTTATCGCAAACAACACTTCAACACCTTTCTGGCAGTGAAAGACGTTAACTCGAACTCTTATGAAATCATACGAGCACTGACGTGGTCTATTGAACTTGCAATTGATGTCCAGCCTAAAAATCCTTTAGGCAAAAGAGCCACTTATATTGGCCCCATTAAACAAGAAAGTCCTAAGCTAATTACTGAAAAAACTGGTCCTGTACTGGAACCTTACGCTCTTTCTGCGCCTACTTGCAACAATTGTCAGGCATGTATTTTAATTGAAAATAATTAAAAAATTGTAAATTTGAAGTGTGGAATACCAATTTTAATTTATTATTTTGCTGTCATATATAAATTATAAACAGTTGGTTTAAGCTTCAATATGGACTTTGCATTGAGACGAAGTCCTGTTTGCACTGTAAAAATATCAGCATTTATTCACAATTATTTTTTCTTAAAGTATATACCTTATTTAATGATAAATTGTTTTAAAAGCTAAGTTCTTATACCGACAAAATTAATGGTTTTTATGCCCAGTTAATTTCAATTTTTTCAATTTTTCTCTATTATTCACAAACAACTCCATAGTTATATTTAAATTTAATTTTTTCATTAAAAACTAAAAAAATGTATTCACATTTCTCCTATAATTTTCAATTTTTTGTTTATCTAAACAAATCAAACCGCGGCAGAAAAAAGCAAATAATAATAAATTATGTAAAAATCGTATAAAATTTTTTAAATCTGATAAATCCAGAATTAAATAATTACGATTATTTTTTACTATTTTATTATTTTTTGACATATATTGAGAAATATTGCTTTACTCCAATAGCCATAGGGGCAGGGAAAGTTTGTGATGTAGTGCTGCTATATCAGTCTTAAACCACCTGGTGTAAAAGACTATAAGCTATCATTGAAAAAAAAATCATTTTTCAACATTGTTATTTGTTAAATTGGCATAACCTGGGGTTTTAAGTTTTTTGTAAAATATAAAATTAAAATTTTTGAAACGCTGAACAAATTTTGCCGACAAGGACTATCTCTGTCTCAAGTTTTGTACTGACTAATTCAGTGGTTTGGATGTGTATAAAAAACACAGAGACATTGTTATTTATATAATAAATTGCCATTTTTTTATTTGGAATTAATAACTCAGTACTAATAGTACAGAAGAAAACAAATAACTGAATTACTTGATGAGAACAAATGAACCGTAAAAACTTCGTTTATTAAATATCCTTTCTATATTTGAGATACATAGAAAGTGACCAATTTAATGGAAAAGTTTTCATGAAGATATAAGTCTATAATTCTAAAAACTACATAAATAAAAAAAACTTTTTAGTGTAAATCTGATATCTGCAATCATGAAAAGAAAATCTGATTATCAATAATTTTAATAAAATTAATATAAAACAATAATCCATTATAAATAAAAAAATCAAAATATAAAACTTCAGATCGACAGTGATGGGCAAAGGTTAACTAAAAAGTTAATAACTAATAGTTTAACTACAATTTTTTAATTAAAAGCAAAGTTTAACTAAGTCAAAAAAATTCAGTTAAAGTGATTGTTTAACTAATTTTTTTTAGTTGCTAACTAAAAAAATTTATTAATAAAATTTAGTTGCTTAAAAAAAATTTAAATAAAAATTATTATGTTTTCTTTACAATAACTTTCTTTTCAACTCTCGAGCTTGGCCGAGTTTTAGTGTAGAGTAAAGGATAGTATATAGACTAGGAATCAGTAAAAAATAAGATGCATAGGGCGCGTTGTTTTTTACCGGATTCATTTGACACTGCGTTGCTCCTATTTGTGATCCAGGTTCATGCCTTCTTACCGCAGTACTCTTACGCTTGACTCCTTCTTAGAGCAGGAGCTACTGGGGTTAATACCAGGATTCACCATCGCGATTAATTTAACAACGCGCCAATAATTCTTTAGTGAAAACTTGTTTTGAAGAAATCAAGCTTAAAGGTGACAGTCAGGACAGTAAAAATTACAGTGCAAGATGCCGATTTTGTCCTAATAAGCGCATCTGTGGCAACGTTTGGTGATTATCTTTAAAAATAAGCATTTAATATGCAGTTTTATTGAAATTAAAATTTCAGACATTGAGTCATTCTACTCTTTGATCATGTTATTAAATGATTAAAGAACAATATTTCAAGAAGTTAATTGAAAAAAACGAAAATTCCAAAACAATATAAAAACAAAAAAGTTAAAAAATAGTTGGAAAAAGTTTAACTACATTTTTTTAGTTTAGTTATCAACTATTTTAAATTAGATGCAACTAAAAATTTAACTAAGGTTTTTTAATTAAACGTTAGTTAAAGTTTAATTTAAAAAAATAGTTTGTGCCCATCTCTGCAGATCGATAGTAATACTTGAAATGGTTAAAAGGGGAATTCAAAATCTGTTGTCTTTCAATGAAATAAACAATGACGCAATATCGCATAGATTTTTTAGCAAAGTGTTCAAATAAAAAAAAATTATTTTTGTTATTGACCATCTCAAAATTAATGTTTGGTCTTTACGAGCCTATGGACAAAGATTCACGTCGATTTAAAAATGACGCTACTTCGTATTTCAATTAATACCACAGCAGCTCCGGGAACTGCTCGTGCATATGGGATCACAATCATCGACCAATGAAGGATGAAAGGCTGAGTTAGCCTGAGCAGTGTGAGTGAATTTCTTGCTCAACGGAATTACGCCTCGCCGTGACTGAGATTTGAACCCACGACAGCAGTATGATAGCATAACTGCTTTCACCAGTGTGCTACGGCGCCCACAAAATTAATAAATGGAAGGGTTGGTACTCAGACAGACAGAAAAGCAAAGTTAATATTAAAGAATTAAAAAGAGCGTTTAGTTCTCATTTATTATTCCTTTCAGTAAATAACAAAACCAGTTTAAACCCAAATAGTACGGTTGTAAATATTAGAACATTAGTGTCAGGGGGCGGAATCTGAAAGAAAGGGTTTTAAATGTACTTGAAAAAATTTCCGTTGCTGAGTAGAGGCAGGAGCTAAGAAAATGGGGACTGAACAGTAAAGGAGGTCAGCCCAAGATCGTGGATCGCCTTTAAACAACATTGGAACACAACGGTTTTTACCCAGAAAAAAAACGAGTTTGATACGAATAAAAAAATTTCAAACTTTTTGAAAGGTTTGATAACAAAAATGAAAAAAAGAAATAAAGCAGCACAAAAAACAAGAAAAAAAAACAAAGCATCACAAGAGAAAACGGAAAAAAAACTCTTTTAAATTCAATTAGTTCCTGCTATCATTAATTATTCATAATAAAGATAAATAAAAATATAGTTGAAGAACACTAACATTAATAAATAAACTTTATTTAAAATCATGGCTCTTATCAATTTTTCTTGTCTTTTTTATACATTTATTACGTTTTGCTTTATTGATAGCGTTTGCTTACTCCGAGAGCTAGTATAAACAAAAATTAACCTCTGAACAATTTCTACAACAGGTTCTGGTATGGAGACCATTTAACGGCCCTCCTGAGTTAATTGTTGGTCCAGAGGAAACCACGGAGGATATAAGCAAATATTTGGATAGTTCAGAAAATGCTGTCAAAAAACTTCAGCTAATCACAAAAGAAACCTTGGTGATCTCATAAATATGATGATACAGAAAAAACATTTTTCAACATTTTTATTTTTAAAAAATTGCATTACCCGGGTTTTCAAGGTTTTTTCTTTTGAAATAAAAATTAATTTTTTGAAACGCTGAAATCTTTCTGTCAATAAGGACTACCCCAGTCTCAAATTTTGTACTGACTAGTCTTGCGGTTTGGATGTGTATAATAAACACATTTTTTATAATAGTTTATAGTCCTTTACACCAGGTGTTTTAAGACTAAAATAGCTGTATGTAGGAAGCATGTAAGAACTTCCTGTCGTTGATCATAATTTGATCCTTTTAAATTCTACCTCCTCCTTTTTTCTCCAGGATTGAACTGGCTCCCAATTGGCGAGTTGGAGTTATCAAGAACACAGGCACATTGCTATTTATATAATAAATTGAAAACTCAAAAATTAAAAATGTGTACACTTTCATAGGTTCAACATTTTTACAGTCAAATATAAATTATAACCACTGGGGTCATAGCAAAACAAATTAGGTATCATAACTTGGCATTTATAACATTGTAATTGGAATGACCGTGAGAACAGAGATAGTTAATAATTGGTTTTCTTCTATGCAAGCTGTGCCTCTTTATGAAAAGATGCTGAACTTTGATTTAATTTCCAAATTATAATAAAATTATTCACCATTTCTATTCTCATTGCCATTTCAAGACTATTAGCTCAATATTTTCAAAGCCGAGTTTTAATGCCGAAAAAAAAACTAAGTGAGCGACTTCACTTGTGGCAATGCATCAACTCAGGCACAAACAGTTCCTTTAACACTGTTAAACTCATTTAACAAATCTCAATATTTCATTGTAAAAGGGTGCCACTAAATAGATTAGATATGTTGGATAGATATATTAGATAAGTGCTTAACTAGACCATAAGTTTTAACCATAAGTTTTAAATTAAATAATAATCAGAACATTTCAAAAATATGTCAGTGCTCTTTTTATCTCAGTACTAATTTTAAAGGGCATATCAATTAAATATTTAGAAAAATACAGAAACATTAGAAATATGTTTACATCGATCAAACGTGATGCCGAAAAAAACTACTAAAACACATTGTTTAAACAGGCAAAGATTGACATCAAAAAGACTTGGACAATTATTAGGAAAGCCTTAAATTAATTGTGTCCCTAATATATTGAAAGAATTTTTCACAATGGTCAGCTAGTTCAAGACAAATTATTATTATCCAATATCTTTAATGAATATTTCACATATATTGGTGCCAATACGGCTAACACCATTCCATCTATAATTAATAATAATTATAATGATTACCTGGTCAAACCTATTTTTGATTCAATTTTTTGAAGAAATTACTGAAACTGAAATTGTGGAAACGAAACAGTCAACAGTTTCAAAAATTCAAGAAATACCGCATTAGATGATTTAAGTAATTTTTGCTCAAGTCAATAATAAACTCTGTACCAAGTCTTTTTTGTCATATTTTTAATCTTTCATTTAAGAAAGGCATATTTCCCGAGCCCTTAAAGGTATCAAGAGTTATTCCAATTTTTAAAAAGGGTGACGAGGAATCCCTTGATAATTACAGACCTATATCACTCTTGTCTCAAATCTCAAAACTCCTTGAAAAACTTATGTTCGATAGAATCACATCTTTTTTCAACAAGCACCACCTCATTCACAGCAGCCAATTTGGATTTAAAGCAAATAGCTCCACTGATCTTGCTCTCATCAATCTCACCCAGCAACTACTACAGCAAATGAACAACAGTGGGTATTTTTATTTATCTCAGCAACGCTTTTGATACTATCAATCACGACATCCTGCTGAATAAGATCTCACACTATGGTATTCGTGGGACTGCACATTTATGGTTTGTTAACTATTTGAAAGATAGAAGTCAACTAGTTTCTCTTGGCGATAAAAACTCTGCTTTGAAGAGCATATCCATAGGACCTCCGTCCTTCACAGGGTTCAATCCTAGGCCCACTACTTTTCAACATCTTTGTTAAGGACATATTTGAAACTTTTAAACTGCTCTCTACAATATTATATGCTGATGTCACCAATTTGTTTTATTCTGGAAATTTTATAGATTAAGTTACAGTTGTGAGAAACATTGAATTAGTGAAATTTTCTCAGTGGTTCTCTGACAATCGTCTCAAAATTAACATCAGCAAAACAAACTACATGATATTTGGACAAAAAATTAAATTAAATGCCCTTTCTCCATTTTGTATTGAAAATGGTGGAACTTCACTGCCCAGAGTGATGTTCACAAAGTTTCTTGGTTTTACCATTACGGAAAGTCTGTCTCTGACAGATCATATAAATGCTGTTAGAAGAAAAATGAACAAATCTATTGGATTATTATCAAGGTTCAGAAATCGTTTGAATCATGATATTATACGTCATTTTTATTATTCTTTGATCTACTCACATACTACTTATTTTAATTTGATTTAAGAAAACAGTCCTATTTTTTCTATGCGAACCTTCTCAGTAATCCAGAATTCTTTTGTGAGAATGCTTAACGGACGTGGAGGAACGGACAATATTGATAATTATATCAAAACACTAAATATGTTAACACCAAGACGAATTCATTGCTATGGCATCTTGGTTTTCATGTTTAAGTTCATTGATAATATTATGCATTGCCCTGTCTTTGATAATTTTATGTTATCGTCAGATATAATAAATAGACAAACAAGACATACAGGTATCTTTCATTTACCTTACTGCAGATTGAAAATACTTTCTACTAGTGTTCACCTCATTGGACTTAAATTATGGAACATTTTACCAGAAGAAATCAGATGTGTATCTTCAGATCACATTTTTTAAATTTTTCTAAAAACATTTTTTTCTGAACATAATTTACAATTGCTTCTTTGAAAAACTGAGCATTGTGTTTATATTTGATTTTTTTGTGTTATTTTTGTTTCTTTTTGTAAAGGGTGGTTACACTACAAGCATAGCTTATTAGTAGCCTCCATGTTGACATTTTATTTCATTATGCAGTTATGTTGAAAAACAAACAAATAAACAAATCTTTGAACGACTTCAGGTGGTTATGTCCTGCCACCTAACGGCTTTTAAATAATGTAAAATAATATTATTAATTACTAATTAAACCTATGGAATTATTTAGAAGTTTAAATAAAAACACACAATGAAGAAATAGTACGCGATCAAACAGCATAGAGAGAAAATTAAAGAGATAATGTTTTTCAAGTTATTTTCTTAAACTTCTTTCGGTTTAATTTTTTCCGACTTTATTATCGTGTGACTTTCTCATTTTCGGTCCCTATGAACAACCTAAAATCAAGACCCGTCCTGTGCAAAACTTTAATGTACATTGTTGAGTGGCCTGTTTTAGAAATAGTTCATCTAATTATCTAATTAATTTAATTTTAAACAAAACACTAACCTTGTCTAAAGAATTTTTTTTATTTTCGGTTCTATTTTTTTTGCAAAGCATTTGTGTTCAAAATGTTCTGTCAATAAGAACAACTTTTTTATTAAATCTATTTTCATGAACCCAACTCACGTCAAAATACGGTTTTATAAACTCAAACTTTATTTGAACCATTTTCATGAATACATTTTTTTATAATAGTTTATAGTCCTTTACACCAGATGTTTTAAGATTGAAATGGTGGTATGTAGGAAGAAGCACCTTAGTACTTCCTATCGGGCATCATAATTTAATCCTTTTAATTTTTCCCTCCTTTTTTCTCCAGGCTTGGGACTGGCTTGCAAAAGCGACAGAGTTAATTCTCATAAATACATCGAAAATTATTTATGTTGATATATATATATATATATATATATATATATATATATATATATATATATATATATATATATATATATATATATATATATGTATGTATGTGTGTGTGTTCAAGCTTAATTAAAAAAGACTAAAGTTAATAAAATCCTGATTTCAATTATTTTTCTTGTCTTTTGTATACCTTAAAAAATGTGCTTACTTCAAAATCTAGTATGAACAATATAAGTTTTTGGACAAATTGTACAACAGGTACTGGTGTGGAGACCATTTAACGGCCCTCCTGAGTTGGCTGCCGGTCCAGAGGAAACCATGATAGACATAAGCAAGTATTTGGCTAGTACAGAAGGTGCTGTCAAAGAACTGCAGCATAACATAACCAAAGAAAAACTTTCCTACAAAATTCACATGTTAAAATGCAAAAATATGCTCATGAAATTATCATAAATTATTATATTTAAATGTTAAGTTTTATATGCTATCTAAAAAAATGAAATGTTTAAATTCTGAATGCGTGATTGTTTTAATGTTAACCAGACCTAATATTGCTAAAACGTGTTTATTATATTCCGGTGTTTTTCATTAAACCTGTTTTTTAGTTTTTTAATTATTTTATTTTTTGTTGATTTATTTTTCAAATAAAATTATCAATAAACCAAAACACTAATTAGATAACACAACTTATTTAAAATTAAAAAAAAACGAACAGAAAGTAATTTTGTATAATTAGAAATAATTTGGAACAAGTGAAGCAAAAACAAAGTTTTTTAAAAACACACTTTTATATTTTCACTACATAAACAACAAACATATTAGCATAGACAATAAATAGTTCGACGAAAATATCACAAGTAATTATTTAATTAAATTCTGTCCAATCGATCCGCAAATTTGATAAAATGCATTGTTAATTAGTTTGGAGGTATGTTTAAACTTTGAAATCTCTAGCTCATTGGGAAGTTAGTATAAAATTGATTGCAAAATTTGACGTCAGACAGATAGACAGATAGACAGACAGAGAAGTCAAGTTAAGTAAAAGTGTGTAAAAAAGAAATTAAAAAATAAATTATAAATTGAATGTAAGATTGAGTAATCAGTACATTAACAATTTTGAAAGGTCATTAAATTTAACCAAGAAGTTGCGTACGATTGTAGGATGTTGAATTGCCAGCATTATGAAAACATGAAGTATTGAATTCTATGCTGTTTTAATTTGGTTGCAGAAGTAGATCTTGGTAGCATCGATTTCGTATATATGACAGGCTTTAACTTGTAGCATAACTTTTTTTGGTTAGGTATTTAAATATAATTGAAACTTTGTAGTTTAATTAGACTCGATATTTTTTTTTATTAAACAATTTTATTTAAGCAACTTAAATGAATATTCTCTGAATTGGTTAGAACGTGTTTTAGTTATAAGAAATTTAAACTGCGAGTTCATAAATTATCAAAATGTTTAACCTATAAATTTGAACTATTAACTAACAAATTAAAAAAATATTTACTAAATGATCTTTTAACTATGATCTGATAGGTAATCAAAATATCAAGCTAATGAGAATCGCGTGAAAGTTCATTAACGACTAACTGAAGTAATTAAACTGGTCTCTCTATACCCTTCATTTTTAATGTTACAAAAAAACAGAAAACAGAACTTACAAACATTCACTGTAGATTGCTCCATCCTCGCTATCGTTAACTAAAATTCTTATTACGGAAACCCTCTTTAATGACACCTGAAATAAAACTGCAGAATCGTTTACTAAATGTTTGTTTGGCACGTAAAAGCATTTTGGATTATTTATAGGTTTTGTAGTATTTTTTGTTATATTTGGTATACTACAAATTAAAACCTTTTTAGTTTTTAGACTAAAATTATTAAGATAATGTATTATTAATATAATAGTAGACCACGTCACTGCCTGTTTAATGATTCTGTAACGCTTATATATATATATATATATATATATATATATATATATATATATATAT
Source organism: Erpobdella octoculata (assembly GCA_963978895.1). Lineage (NCBI taxonomy): Eukaryota > Metazoa > Annelida > Clitellata > Hirudinida > Erpobdellidae > Erpobdella > Erpobdella octoculata. The sequence goes on from OZ022240.1 coordinate 28,357,701, forward strand.
ATATATATATATATATATATATATATATATGTATGTATGTATGTATGTATGTATGTATATATATATGTATATATATATATATATATATATATATATATATATATATATATATATATGTATGTATATATATATATATTATATATTCATACTAGCAGTGCCCGTAGCGGCTTCGCTCGCATGAAATTAGAGAATTTGAACCGTGTATACATAGTAGAGTACTGCACGGATCAACTTTTTAGGTCTCGGCTCGCCCCGTCGACTACTTGGTCCAGCCCGTTTCAAAAACCGAAATTCCTGGCCCGGCACGGCCCGTCTAATATGGGCCCGGCCCGTTTTTACAGGTCTAGAAGTTCTATATACTTGATGAAAAACTTCGGCCCGTCCCACCTTGACTTCAGGTTTAGCCCGGCCCGTCTGAGCACCCTAAAATCACTTAAATGTCTATATACTTGGTTAAAAATCTCGGCCCGTCCCACCATGATTTAAGGTTTGGGCAGGGCCTTATGAAGACCCCAAAATAACGGCTTGGCCCGTTCGTCGGTTGATAAACTGAACTCATCTACTCCTAACCGGCACAAAACCTCAGAATACTAATTTTCACATCTGTAGCACTTACAGTTTTTGAGTAGCAGTTATTTTAAATTCAAATAACCCTTTTTCCACTTCACATTTGAGGTCCTGGAAACCAAATTTTCAAAAAATAGTGAAACACGTATATTTTTATTTTTAGAGTAGAAACTAAATGCTAATTTTACTTTTGTAGCATTTACAGTTTTTGAGTAGCAGTTACTTTAAAAACCAAGTAACCCTATTTTCCACCCCACTTTTGAAGTCCTGGAAACCAAATTTTCAAAAAATTGTGAAACCCGAATATCATTATTTTTAGAGTAGAAACTAAATACTAATATTTACTTTTGTAGCATTAACAGTTTTTGAGTAGAAGCTACTTTAAAAACCAAATAACCCAATTTTCCAACCCACATTTGAGGTCCGTGAAACCAAATTTGTAAAAAATGGTGAAACACGTATATCTCTATTTTTAGAAAAGAAACTAAATAATAATTTTTACATCTGTGGTATTTACTGTTTTTGAGTGGCAGTAACTATAAAAGACAATTAGCCCTATTTTCCACCCCACATTTGAAGTCCTGGAAACCAAATTTTCAAAAAATGCTAAAACACGTATTTCATTATTTTTGGAGTAGGAACTAAATACTAATTTTTACTCCTGTAGCATTAACAGTTTTTGAGTAGAAGCTACTTTAAAAACCAAATAACCCAATTTTCCAACCCACATTTGAAGTCCGGGAAACCGAATTTTCAAAAAACGGTGAAACACGTTTCTTTTTATTTTTTAAAGAGAATCTATATACCAAATTTCAAAATCTCCTCCTTTTTTATTTTCGAGATATACATTGTTTTAGAAAAAAGTTTGATTTCCAGTTTTTTCCCCTCAGGAGCAAAATTTTCAAAAATCCTTTCTTAGCGGATGTTTACGCTATAAAAGTAATATAAGTTCCAAATTTCACGTTTCTAGGATAAGGCGTTTGAGCTCGGCGTTGATTATCAGTCAGTCAGTCAGTCAGTCAGGACATGTTCTTTTATATATATAGATGTATACATATATATATATATATATATATATATATATATATATATATATATATATATATATATATATATATATATATATATATATATATATTCATATATATATATATATATATATATATATATATATATATATATCTATATATATATATATAAATGAATGTTTTTATGTATATATGTCCTTTATGCATTGCTACTCCATTCGTCCGATCGTAATGAAATTTTCACACAACCTTGAGAGTCAAGGGGAAGCAAATATAGAAAAAACAAATTTGAAATCCGTCACAAAATGAGTGGAGCAGAGCGGGTGAGCGAGCGGGAACTATATATATATGTATATATATATATATATATATATACATATACATATATACATACATATATACATATACTAGCGGGGTTACCCGGCTCTGCTCGGGGTTTTCAGAGATTTTTTAACATTTTTCTCTTTTGCTCCCGTTTCCTTCCCCGCTTGCTCTCCCGTTTCCGTTCCCGCTCGCGCTAATTTTTTCTTTTCCACTTTTTCATAACTTATTTTAGCCCATAAGAGGTAAAATAGATTTGCTAAAAGTTTCTTGAAGCCTTCAAACGTTGTTATGAAAACAAAACTTGAATTTTATTACGCAATTACCTTTGATGGTCGTACATTGGAACTTTTGCCCTGAAAAGTTAAGATCCCCAGGCGATTCTAGGACTGTTCATCAAAGGACGATTCATCAAAGGACTGTTCATCAAGGACGATTCATCAAGGGACTATTCATCAAAGGACTATTCATCAATGGACTATTCATCAAGAGGACGGTTCATCATAAGGACTGTTCATCTAATGTCTTTTCATCCAGCGGACTATTCATAAAAAAATTTAATAAAATTGTTTAAGATGTTATTTTCAACCAAAATATGTTACCAAAATGTAGGACAATCTATATCATGTTTACAGTTCTACTCTGCTTGCATCCAAATACTTTATTCTTTATAATAGAACTAGCGAGGTACCTTGTGTTGCCGGGGTTTTTAGAGGTTTTTTTAGTCGTTTTTCTCTCTCGCTCCCGTTTTCTTCCCCGCTTGCTCTCACGCTCCCGGTCGCTCTCTCTTCCCGCTTGTCTCCCGCTTCCGCTCCCGGTCACAGTCCCAGAAAAACTAAATTCGACTGTTTTCGTAAACCATATATGTACACATTTACCAAAGGCCACAAACACGTCAAATCTGGCATCGGTCGTTTAACACCAAGGGGCCAGGCTTCAAAGACACTTTTGCCTCGAGCAATCAGCAAGTTTGTAAAAGACATGGTTGTAATATACAATAATTTTATTCGTCACATACAGTAAATAAATAGCAAAAGACAATTGAATAATAAGTTTAAAAAAACTGCCTTGAATTGTTTGTACAAACTGTAGGTTTATACACACTCAAACAGCCAGATACCATACACCTCAAAACATTACTAACACCCGGTATACCACTTCTGCCACACTTCAAAGAGACGAACACGCTCGCTTTAGCGAGGTCAGGAAAGGTCATTTCAAAGAGACGCTTACGCTCGTCCGGATCGTCGATAAATCAACCAGACTCAGATTTCATGCAAACTTCAAATAAAAACTAAATACATTGGAACTCATTTAATTGATATAAAAGACCTATTTTGTTTTTTTTTTAAGTTGCGGTAGCGAATAGCGCTGAGAACAGCTAAAAAATGTAGCGCTCTGTCATCAACGATCTTGTCAGCCAATGGTACCGCTCTTAACAACCCTGGTTGCCATCACTATTTTTTTTAAATTACTGATATGTTTGAAATTTATTTTATCAAAGATGAAGAACTGTCTTTAAAAAATATATCAAACTACTTTACGCTGAAAATATCTTGGGTATATATTGATAAAGGTTGCTGAGTGGCTTCAAAATTTGATGAAAGCGACCGTGAGTGGGAGAGCAAGCGGGAACGGGAAACGACCGGGAGCGGGAAAGAAAACGGGGAATTAAACGGGAGCTAGATATAAAAAACTCTAAAAACCCCCGAGCAACGCCGGGTAACCCCGCTAGTGTATATATATATATATATATATATATATAAATATATATATATATATATATATATAATATATATATATATATATATATATATATATATATATACATATATATATATATATATATAAATATATATATATATATATATATATATTTATATATACATATATATATATATATATATATATATATACATATATATATATATATATATATATATATATATATATATATATATATATATATATATATATATATATATATACATATAAATATATATATATATTGCGAATAAACTGTGGAATCAATTTATCTTTAAGACATGCTCTAAGAAATACAACTCGCCATTTGGCAGAAACAACTTTTCGAGCCAAATTCTCGACTTTTCGGTATAAAACTTTTCCATTAAACTTTTATTGTCAGACCGACGGACCGTTTCAGCTATATATATATATATATATATATATATATATATATATATATATATATATATATATATATATATATATATATATATATATATATATATATATATATATATATATATATATATATTAGTTTTGTTTTTCCTATTATTTAAGTTCAGCTTTTAATAATAATTGAAAAACAAAGTATATATTTAAACAAAATGTCTCTTAATATGAATGACGACGAAAATCCTGTGTCGAGAAAACGGCGTCTAGCTAAAGAAAGGCAACAGAGATATCGCGCAAGACAAACTCCACAATCAAAAGCAAAAATTCGAGTTTTAGATGCAGAAGCTCATCAACAACGCACTGCACAAATAATTGAAAAACAAAGTATATTTTTTTAAACAAAATGTCTCTTAATATGAATGACGACGAAAATCCTGTGTCGAGAAAACGGCGTCTAGCTAAAGAAAGGCAACAGAGATATCGCGCAAGACAAACTCCACAATCAAAAGCAAAAATTCGAGTTTTAGATGCAGAAGCTCATCAACAACGCACTGCACAAATGTCTGTTGAGGAATTGCTGCAGAGCAACCATCAGATGGACTATTCACTTCATGTTGTCGAAAAGGCAAAGTAATGTTGCCAAAACCAATTGACATTCACGGTAATACACTTGAATATCCCGATTTTCTTAAAAGCCTCCTGTCAGACACGGCCAATCGAGATAGACAAAATTTTTGACAACATATTCGATCATACAACAGCGCAGTTTCTTTCGCTTCCATGGGCGCAAAAATTTTATGTTTTTAAAATTCATGGAACAATTTACCATGGAACCTCCCATTTACTGTCACCTGCCGGCCAAGCGCCATAATTTCCGCAAATTTAAGTACTTGATAGTACACAAGCCACAGAGGTACGTCAAGGAAATGAAGCAAATGAAAATTGTCGTCCTGATATTTTAGATAAAATAGATCGCTTCTTCCGTGAACACAATAGACTAGCCCAAAGCTATCAATTGATGCGAAATATAGAAAATCAAGAAGCTGAACAAGCCATAGCAGCAGGAGAGCAAATTCCAATCATCAATATGGCACTGAGAAGAGATCGACAGTCAGATCAGCGAAGATACAATGCACCGACAAGTAATGAAGTGGCCATGATTTTTGTGAATGAAGACGGAGAGCCACCAATTGATAATAACGGTCGCCGTATTTTAAAACTTCCGTCATTTTTGACGGGCTATCTCTAGTCATTGAATAATTATATTACGAAAAGTATCACAACTTTGAAACAAACAGTTAACAAACTGTTCATGTAAGATGAAGATGATTCATCTTACGTATTTTCATAATAGTTGTTTATTTTATTTTATTATGTGTGCATTTTTGATTGGATGTGTTGAAACAATAGTCATTTATGTATGTATGTATCTGTGTGTATATGTGTGTATATGTGTGTATATGTATGTATGTATATGTATATATGTATATGTATGTATATATGTATATTTGTGCTCTTGTGACATTGTGTGTGCGTTTAATTTTTTGTATCATTAATATATATGTATATATATATATGTGTGTTTGAGTGTATATATACATGGATGGGTATATGTATATGTATATGTATATGTATATATATGTATATATATATGTATATATATATATATGTATGTATATATAATTGTTATTGGTTTTCTTCCTTTTTGTGGTCTTCAATAAAAAAGTAAGGTGATCTGGGTAGAGAAATTGGAATTAACAAAAGATTTGTTAGAATCGTGTGAAATTCTACAAAGTGAGATAATTCAGTTTTGAGTCAAGTAAAAGATTATATTCAACGAAGAATAATAAAGTTAAAATAAATTCGAGAAATATTGTGTTATAAATAACTTCGACTTTAACGTTACGAATCGCTAGAAAGCATATTCCTCTACGTTTACATTTCAGAAGTAATAAAACTGGCTCCTAGCCTCTTTTTTGCAAGTTCAGGCAATGTTCCTCAATAATTGGGCTGTGTAAGCAAGAGATGGTGCAAAATTATTTTATTATTTAAAATTTCTGTAAGGCTTAAAAGTAAGAAACTTTTGTTACCTTAAAATAGAACATACTTCTTCAGATACTTTCGAAAGAAGTTATAGACGAAGAAGAACCTTCATAATTTTTTAATAAATTCTCTACGTAAATGTAAGTTTGTTAGTATTTATTCAAAGTAGATTAGTGAATAATGATGTAAAACATTTGAAAACATTCTGAAAGATTTCTTGAAAGTTCGAAGATAGGAAGAAATTGGATTGCGATCCTATCTATTTTGATCATTCTTTAGAATTATGTTTATAATGCCAGAACAACAACTATTGATTAAAATTACATAGAAGTAATGTTTATTTAAATATTTTTTTTATTATTTGTTTTGCAAACTAAACAATCTTGTTAATACGAGTTTTATTAATTTAATGCATATATTGTTAGCATGATAAAATCGGGCATGGTCGCCAGGCCATGGTGGGTAGTTATTTCATGTTCATGAAAATTCATCTTTTGAATTCTGTACAAAATAAAAGTTTTTGGTAACATTTATAATTTTATAACTAGCTTGACTTGCTTTACAGTTTTTTGTTTTGTACTTAGCGCCGGTAGTTTTAACAGAAAAAATGATTTGTTCTAATTATGACCATCGGTGCAGTTTAAGAGTTTTTCGATACAACATAGATTAAGATTATTTAATTTTTAAACTGTTTGCATTTTTTAAATAAAATTAGTATGCAATACTGTTTATTTGCTAGAGTCTATTAATTATTTTAAAATCCATTTTATTATACACAGTGCTTTGTGTTTATTTTTTCTAGCCCATGGCTTATGTTATGCCAAATTCTATTTGTTGTGACGAGACACTCCAGGTGTAGTCAGGTGCGCTTTCCTAGCTAGCTACCAAGTTGTTGCGAGAAAGTTCTGTTTAGTGTTTTGCGAGTTGCGTGGTATTTACATTACATGTTTCTTGTTATTTATATTGTGTTTTGAAAGAATAAAGTTTTCTGAAAGACACAACAATTGGCGCAGTCGACATGTCTGAAGTTGATAAATTAATTAAATTGTTCGCTGAGCAAGAGAGATATCGCTCAGAACAAGAAAGACTTCGCGAAAAAAAACGAGCAGAACACATAAAACAAATGGAGAGGTTGATTTTGAGTTTACAACCATCGGCAACAAATATTCCCAGTTTCGAAGCTTTCGATCCTTTGAAAGAATTATGGAAAGATTACTGGGAAGGTTTGAAACTTTCACTGGTGCTCATTCGGTTCCTGGTCGAAAAATACCTCAAGTTTTCTTGACTAATCAAACCTCGTCAACATACAAGTTTCTTGATACGTTATCAAGTCAGCAAACACCACCAAAAAAAGCGAATGACTTAACGATAGAAGAAATCGAAATGTTTATGGGAAATCAATTTAACCCATCAAAGTTTGTCGTCCGAGAAAGGTACAAATTCTGGACCGGAATGAAACGAGAACCAGGTGAAACCATCAACCAGTTGGCGGCAAGAATTCGTCAAGCAGCGACAACTTGTGATTTCGCTTCCATCGAGAATCCACAAGACGAATCAATGAGGACCAGATTCATCTGTTCCGTCAACAATGAAGCAGTCCTCCGAGCTCTGTTCCGCATAAATGACGATGAGTTATCTTTTGCAAGAGCAATAGAGATAGCATGCGAAACCGAAGATGCAGCTCAAGTTGCAAAAGAAACCGTTTGCGAAAAAGCCCCATCACCTGAGAGAACGTCTCAGGTATTCAAAGTTGATCGAAGAAAACAGAAGAAACATACGGAATATCATCAGCAGCACGCAACTGATAAAACGTCAAATGTTCCTAAAGAAAAGTGTCGACGTTGCGGTAAGAACAACCACACTTTTAAAGAATGTCGTTTTGCAAACTACATATGCAATTTCTGTCAAAAGAAAGGACATCTGCAAGCTGTTTGTCTAAAAAAGAAAAGACAAGTTCAGTGTAAATTTGCAAAAGATGAATTCGTGAAAGAACACGTGTTCACCATGAAAGGACGAAATCCTTTGTTGCAACAGTTGACTCTCAACAGTCAACCTTTCAGTTTTCTCAATGATAGTGGTTCCAGAGACAACTTTTGTTCACGAGCTGCATGGATCAAACTGGGGAAACCGAAGTTGCAGCTGAATGATGAAAGATATTGTTCAGCAACGGGAGATGACATCCCAACAATGGGCACATTTGAAACAGAAGTAAAATTGAAAAACTCAGACATCCAAAGAAGAGTGTGGTTCAATGTCACAAAAGCACACGATCTCAACCTACTGGGATTTGAGGCGATACGTGATATGAAGATTGACGTCACCGCATTGCTGTCAAAGAACTTCAGTTCCGTTCAAGTTATAACGGAAACAACAGAAAACCACCTTCCCAATGAATGTCAACTTTTGTGCTCTGAATACAGCAAATTGTTCGATCCACAACTGGGGTGTCTTAAAGATGTCGAACTAGAAATAAAGTTCAAACCAGATTCGGAACCGATTTTCTGCAAGCCCCGGACAGTACCGTTTGCTATCCTGGAAGAATTGAACAGTGTGTATGATGCAGGAATAACAAAAGGTATATGGATTCCAGCTCAGTTCAATCATTATGGAACCCCGGTAGTTTCAGTCAGAAAACGGATTCAACCGAATCAGAAAAAGGCAGGACTAAAAATCTGTGGAGACTACTCGGTAACGATCAACTCTCAACTTGAAACACATCGTTACCCAATGCCACTTCCAGAAGATCTGATGAGAAAACTAGGGGGAAGTTTTTGCTTCAGTAAAATCGTTCTCGCAGATGCATACATCCAGATTAAACTGGCACCAGAAAGTCAAAGAAGACTAGCGTTGAGCACGCACAAAGGTGTACTTCTACAAACACGTCTACCTTTTGGCATCACTTCAGCTCCAGGTTATTTTCAAGAAATAATGGACAAATTAACGTGTGATCTACCAGGAGTAGCGGTGTATTTAGACGATATTCTAGTGAGTGGAACCACAGCTGACGAACATCTGAGAAACCTACGGAATCTTTTTCAACGTTTGCAAGAAAGAGGTTTAAAGTACAATCAAAGGAAATGCGTTTTTGCTCAACCGTCAGTGGAATACTTGGGACATCGACTCACCAGAAACGGCATAGAAAAAAGAAAACAAGTAGATGCAGTGACGAAGATGCCACCGCCAACAAACGTTTCTTCTCTGCGATCGTTTCTGGGATCAGTACAGTTCTACGGAAATTTCATCAAGAACCTTTCGACCTTAACCGTTAACTCGTCTCACAAAGAAAACCACACCATGGCAATGGGGCGTCAAAGAAAATGCAGTGTTCCAACATCTTAAAGATATTCTTGCGAATGAAGTTAGTCTAGCTCATTTCGATCCTACGGCTTCCTTAGGAATGTCATGCGATGCGTCGGAAGTAGGTATTGGAGCAGTGTTGTTCCACAGATATGGCGATGGTTCTGAACGTCCTCTTTACAACGTGTCTAAAAAATTGACAGACACACAACGACGCTACAGCCAGATTCAAAAAGAAGCACTTTCTATCATTTTTGGTCTGCAGAAATTTCATCAATTCTTGTACGGGCGTAGATTCATCCTGGTGACAGATCATAAACCACTCCTCGCATTGTTTGGTCCGTCAAAAAGAACTCTGGTTCTGGCAGCAAATCGTCTAGCAAGATGGGCCCTGACATTGAGCCAGTACAACTACTCAATTGAATATCGAAAAACCGGAGAACACGGAAATGCAGACGCCCTCAGTTGCCTACCAGCGTGCGAAGAAGGAGAATTTGACTCGACAGAAGAAGATGCAGATGTTTCAACAGTTTACGTTATTAACACAATCACCCAACAAATGTCTGATTCCAGACTGTTATCAAAGGAGTCAAGTAAAGATCCTGTTATCTCTACAGTGATACGATTTGTGAGAGACGGCTGGCCTCACAGAATCATGCAACCGGAATTAAAACTGTATGAGAAACTTTCTGATTCTCTTTCAACAGAAAGTGGTTGTCTGTTTTTTAGATCAAGAATCGTGATACCAAAGAAATTACGTGGCAAGATTTTAGAATTGTTACATACAGGACACTTCGGAGTGCAAAGAATGAAGCGTTTAGCAAAAACTATAGTTTATTGGCCTCGAATTGACAACGATATTGAAAATTTAAGTCGTTCATGTAGTTCTTGTGCTGAACAGCAAAACAAGCCACCAAAGATGATGAATCACCCGTGGATGATTCCTGAAAAGCCTTGGGACAGAGTGCATCTGGATCACGCCATAAATTTTTTTGGAACCAATTGGCTGGTTATAGTAGATGCCTATTCGAAATACCCGTGTATACATCCGACAAGTTCCATAACAGCAAAAACAACAACTCAGTTTTTGGATGAAGATTTCGCACATTTTGGTTTCCCCCACACTTTGGTGACTGATAATGCTCTAACTTTTACTTCTGAAGAATTTCAGAATTGGTGCAAAGAAAGAGGCATCATTCATCTTTCTGGAGCTCCTTTATTATCCTGCAAACAACGGGACAGCTGAGCGATTGATACAAACTTTTAAAAAATCACTCACGAAGACTCCACATCCTCTCCGAAGAGCTTTGCAAGATTTTCTTTTGCAATTTCGGAGAACGCCCTTGGAATCTGGATTTTCCCCAAGTGAACTCTTGAATGGACGACAAATCAGAAGCAAATTAGATTTTCTTTTGCCATGTCCTCCTTGCCTTGTTCGAGAGATGCAGGATAAACGAAGTCAAAGAACAAACAAAGAATCTTTCCAAATACAACACAAGTACAAAATTGGAGATTTTTGTTACGCTCTTCACTGTGGACCCAGACAGGTTAAACAACCAAGATGGATTCTTGCAATCGTCAAGAAAATATTGGGAGCACGAAACATCCAAGTACGATTGTGCTCAAATGGGTCGATTTGGAAACGCCATGTGGAACAACTCCGCTCACGTTATGTTACACGTTACTCCACATCATCGAGTCTTGGAGACGACGCATTTGACACCACGTCAACGAAGAGTCCAGCGACCACGTCAACGAAGAGTCCAGCGACCACGTCAACGAAGAGTCCAGCGACCACGTCAACGAAGAGTCCAGCGACCACGTCAACGAGGAGTCCAGCGACCACGTCAACGAGGAGTCCAGCGACCACGTCAACGAAGAGTCCAATCACGACGAAAAGTCCGGCAACCGTGTCAACAGGAAATCAAGTGACCAATTTGCCAATGAGTTCTCCATCCAGTGCGACAACCGTACCAGGAGAAATTCTACCGACGGATCTGACAAGATCAGCAACGCAAGCGAATACTTCAGTTGAAACCGGACCACGACGTTCGGAGCGCCTGCGGTTGAAGAATTTAAGATTTTGACACGATTTTTTTTCGTTAGAAGACATTTTTACATTTAGTTTTCGCTTTTGAAAAGACTCAAAAGCTTGTGGGAAGGTATTGTGACGAGACACTCCAGGTGTAGTCAGGTGCGCCTTCCAAGCTAGCTACCGAGTTGTTGCGAGAAAGTTCTGTTTAGTGTTTTGCAAGTTGCGCGGTATTTACATTACATGTTTCTTGTTATTTATATTGTGTTTTGAAAGAATAAAGTTTTCTGAAAGACACAACACTATTTCTACCGATTTTCAATCAATCTATCATTAAGGAAGGTTTTCTTTAATAAAACAAAATTTTAATGATATTCATTATTATATTCTAAACTAAAAAGGAAAAAAAAACATGGAAAATAGAGTGACGAGTATTTTATATGCATTTATAAACTTTGTATAATTAGAAATAATTAGAAATAATTAGAAACAAATAACAAATTGAAAATTAGAAACAAATTAATTTTATAATTCAAGTTAATTTTTGAGCTCTACATATAACAATTGTTTTCATCGTTCATTCAAGAATTAACCGTAAAATAAATCAGTACTCTTTACCACTATTGGTGAACGTAATATTTATTTTGTTGATAATAGGGAATTTAAATTTTTTAAGATAAAATTTTTGTTATAATACTTAATTTATTTAAAGATTTTTTACATAAATGTACCACAGAAAAAAAATTATTTATTCAAAATAGGTTATTTTAGGAGAGATGATTAAAAATGATATTTTGAGATGTTCAGATTGAAAAATATGAAATGTATAGGTAAAATAATGAGATTACAAAAATAGAAACAGGATTTAGAAAACTGCAAAAAAATTACTGGTGAAACATGCAAAAATTACCAATTTCAGTGAACTTAATAACAAATTTAAAAAAAATGATCGAATTTGATTACGAATTTTTTTTATTAAAATTGAAATTTTTGCTATTGCAACGCCGAAGATTGAAAATATTTATGCATTTGATAATAATTGATATTTCTATATTTTTGTCTTTTGCACAATTTAAAAATAACGGAAAGTTCACAGATTAAATAAAAACAAACTTTTACGTAAACTAAACAGCTAGTTATTATTTTTAAAACAAATTTTGTCAAAATGTTTGAAAGTGTTCTGGCCATTAATCCGATTTTCCATATCTAGCACTAAGAAAGTTTTCTTTTGTAACTTGCTGCATATTTGTAATAACCCTTTCTGTAGCAGCCAAATACTTGCTTATGTCCATCGTGGTCTCCTCTGGATCAACAATCACCTCAGGATGGCCGTTCAATGGTCTCCACACCAGCACCTGTTGTAAAAATAACCCAAAGTTATGATTGGTTGCACCAGGTCTTAGAATAATTGCTAATAATAATAATAATAATAATAATAATAATAATAATAATAATAATAATAATAATAATAATAATAATAATAATAATAATAATAATAATAATAATAATAATAATAATAATAATAATAATAATAATAATAATAATAATAATAATAATAATAATAATAATAATAATAATAATAATAATAATAATAATAATAATAATAATAATAATAATAATAATAATAATAATAATAATAATAATAATAATAATAATAATAATAATAATAATAATAATAATAATAATACTAATAATAATAATAATAATAATAATAATTTTGAAGGAAGAAGTTGATAGTCGGTGCAGATTATGCAACAAGGCAGAGGAGCACATCAGTCACATTGTTTCAGGATGCACAATTCTAGCTCCAACTGAGTACACCAAAAGACACAACAATGTAGCAAATTACATCCACTGGAAGTTGTGTAAACACTTTGGAGCTAAGGCACCCAAAAAAAACTATGAACATCAACCAGAAAAAGTTATCAATGTAGATAATGATGTTACAATCACATGGGATCTGCCGGTCATCACAGACCGAGCAATTCCAGCTAACAGACCTGATATAGTAATTTACAACAAAAGAAAAAAAGAATGCTTGCTGGTTGAGGTGTCTGTTCCAGATGATGCAAATATTATATTGAAAGAATCAGAGAAGATATGCAAGTATAAGGACCTAGAAATAGAAATAAACCGAATGTGGAATTTAAAAACAAGAGTGATACCAGTGGTGATTGGGGCGCTAGGAACAATCAGGAAAAATGCTCAAGACAAACTGATGATGCTTCCTGGAAAACCAAACATCTCCGAAATACAAAAAATAGCATTAATGGGAACGGCTCACATCCTCCGAAGAGTGTTGGGATGAATAACTTTGATTTCTTGTTGAAGTCTGAATTCATCTTAAACCAGTTTTTGAAAACTGAGAAGACAAACTTTTTGTAATAATAATAATAATAATAATAATAATAATAATAATAATAATAATAATAATAATAATAATAATAATAATAATAATAATAATAATAATAATAATAATAATAATAATAAGAATAATAATAATAATAATAATAATAATAATAATAATAATAATAATAATAATAATAATAATAATAATAATAATAATAATAATAATAATATCATGTGTAACGGGTCATATCATGTCAATTTTTTTATAGATTATACATAAAATTGATTCACAGCAGCAAAATTGCTGTTGGAGTCAACCAATATCATTCAATATATTTTAACAAATTAGAAGTTAATACGAGAAATAATCATAATTATTTTATAGTGGGCTCATCAAATTTTGTATTACTAAACGGCGTTTTTCTATTATTCATATATTATTCTGATGTTTTTGTCCGCTGTGGTTTGATTTGTTTAGCAAAGTAAAAACAAACAAAAAACTTAGGAACAGAAAGTAAAGTTAATCGTATACGAAAACCGTCAATTTTTTTGTTGAAACAATTAAGTTATTAAAACAATTTACAATTATACTGGGTTTTGTTTGTATAAAAAAAGAGAGAAATAGTGGAGAAATGCTATAAATTTGTGTGACTTAACGTTTTTAAGAGTACAGGCTAAACCTTGTCACAATGCAAAAACGAAATAATAGCGTGTGTTCATCACTTAAATATGACATCAAATGTTTATTAAAAATAGTCGTTTCAAGCTTTAAAATTTAAATTTTCTAATTTCTAATAAAATATGGTTAAAATACATGCCTGAGAATTGTTGCAAGTAGGAGGAGAAAGAGCGTGAGGTTCTAATAGGGCGCCAAGGTTTTCTGTGATAAGTTCTGGACTTTTCTGCTTGAAAATTCCAAGAAACATGGCTCTTTGTCCTAGGGGCTTTTCAGGGTTGACATCAATTGCAATTTCCATATTCCACGAAAGTGCTCGTATAATCTCATAAGAGTTCGAGTTGATGTCTTTCAATACCAGAAAAGTGTTGAAATGCTGGTTTCGATACACAAATGTGAGTTTTGGATCTGTTGAGTAGTCTTTCAACGGGATGTGCCATGAGATCTGTGCCCAAGCAATTTTAATTTTCAAATTGATATCTAAAACTACTCTCATTGAAATTCTCTAATAAATTAATTAATTTATTTATTTATTTATTTATTTATTTGTTTATTTGTCAACATATCTGCATAATAAAATGAAATGTCAACAGGGAGACTACTAATAAGCAATGCTTGTAGTGTAGCCACCCTTTACAAAAAGAAACAAAAATCACATACACACACAAAATCAAATATAAACACAATGCTAAGTTTTTCATAGAAACGATTGTAAATTATGTTCACAAATAAATTTCTTGATAAGAATTTTAAAAATGTGAACTGAAGATGCACATCTGATGTCTTCTGGTAAAATGTTCCATAATTTTGGTCCAATGAGGTAAGTACTTGTAGAAAGTATTTTCAATCTGCAGTAAGGTAAATGAAAGATACCTGTATGTCTTGTTTGTCTATTCTTTATATCTGATGATAACATAAAATTATCAAAGACAGGGCAATGCATAATATTATTAATTAGCTTAAACATGAAAACCAAGATGCTATAGCAGTGAACTTGTCTTGGTGTTAACATATTTAGTGTATTGATATATTTATCAACATTGTCCGTTCTTCCAAGTCCGTAGAGCATTCTAACAAAACGATTCTGGATTACTGAAAGGGTACGCATAGAGGAAACAGGACTGTTTCCCCAAATCAAATTACAATAAGTAATATGTGGGTAGATCAAAGAGTAATAAAGATGACATATAATATCATGATTCAAACGATTTCTGAACCTTGATAATAATCCAACAGATTTGCTCATTTTTCTTCTAACAGCATTTATATGATCTGTCCAAGACAGACTTTCCGTAATGGTAACACCAAGAAACTTTGTGAATCCCACTCTAGGCAGTGAAGTTCCACCATATTCAATACGAAATAGAGGAAGAGCATTCAATTTAATTTTTGGTCCAAATATCATGTAGTTTGTTTTGCTGATATTAATTTTGAGACGATTGGCAGAGAACCAATGAGAAAATTTCACTAATTCAATGTTCATCACAGCTGTAACTTTATCTATAGAATTTCCAGAATAAAACAAATTGGTGTCATCAGCATATAATATTGTAGAGAGCAGTTTAGAAGTTTCAAATATGTCATTAACAAAGATGTTGAAAAGTAGTGGGCCTAGGATTGAACCTTGTGGAACTCCTATGGATATGCCCCTCAAAGCAGAGAAACTAGTTGACTTCTATCTTTCAAATAGTTAACAAACCATAAATGTGCAGTCCCACGAATACCATAGTGTGAGATCTTATTCAGCAGAATGTCGTGATTGATAGTATCAAAAGCTTTGCTAAGATCAATGAAAACACCCACTGTGAGATGCTTGTTGTTCATTTGCTGTAGTAGTTGCTGGGTGAGATTAATGAGAGCAAGATCAGTGGAACTATTTGCTTTAAATCCAAATTGGTTGCTGTGAATGACGTGGTGCTTGTTGAAAAAAGACGTGATTCTATTGAACATAAGTTTTTCCAGGAGCTTTGAGATTGGAGACAAGAGTGATATAGGTCTGTAATTATCAAGGGATTCCTTGTCACCCTTTTTAAAAATTGGAATAACTTTTGATGTCTTTAATGGCTCGGGAAATATGCCTTTCTTGAATGAGAGATTAAAAATATGACAAAGAGGACTGGATATGGAGTTTATTATCGACTTGAGCAAAAAATTACTTAAATCATCTATTGCAGTACTTCTTGAATTTTTGAAACTGTTGACTGTTCTCACTATTTCAGTTTCAGTAATTTCTTCAAGAAAAATTGAATCTGAAACAGGTTTGACCAGGTAATCACAATAATTGTTAGTAGTTATAGATGGAATGGTGTTAGCCGTATTGGTACCAATAGATGTGAAATATTCATTGAAGATATTGGATAATAATAATTTGTCTTCAACTAGCTGACCATTGTGAAAAATTCTTTCAATAGATTCAGGACGAGATTTATTTAAGGCTTTCCTAATAATTGTCCAAGTCTTTTGATGTCATTCTTTGCCTGTTGAAACAATGTGTTGTAGTAGCTCTTTTCGGCCTCACGTTTGATCGATGTAAACATATTCCTAAATTTTTTGTATTTTTCTATATTTTCAGTTGTCGGATGCTTGATTGATTTCACGTAAAGTTTATGTTTGGTTTTAGATGATTTGAGAATTTCTTCCGTGATCCACTCCTGACGTCGTTCTTTACGATCGACAGTATGATAAGGACAGGTTGAGTTTAGCACCCTGGTAAGATGATCCTGGAAAATCCTAAAAGCCTCGTCAGTAACATTGCTGGACAAGATATTGGACCAATCTACTTGCTGAAGTCCGAGAGTCAAAGACAATACATTCATAGGTTTTAAGTTTCTTTTGGAAGCAATAGTTTTATCTAGATTTAACCTGCTTTGGAAAATAGTGAAGATAGGAAAGTGGTCGGATAAGTCATCCAGCAAGATGCCACTCACGTTGTTACTATACCTGTTTGTAAAAATGTTATCAATGAGTGTAGCTGAGTGTTTGGTCATTCTAGTAGGTCTAGTTATTGTAGGTAGTAAGTTGTGTTCCAGTAGTGTATTCTCAAAGTTTGTTCTTAATTGTCCACAATTTAGCAAATTGATATTAAAATCTCCTCCAATGTAGATGTCAGACTTGTGGTTTATTGATGCTAAAAATTCATTTAGATTGCCAAGAAAAACATCCGCATCAGAGTCAGGAGGTCTGTAGATGTTCAATATTATATTTTTTTTACCATTTTTATTTATCATTTCAATTGCCAGCCAGTCAAAAACAGGATTGGCAATACATAAATCATCTCTCACTCTGTAATGTATGTCATTTCTAATAAAAATAGCCACACCACCACCTTTACCACTTATTCTGTTTCTGTATACAAATGAGTATCCAGGGAGAATTATTAATGGAGCAGTATCTTCCGAAAGCCATGTTTCAGTTATCAGTAGCATTGAAAAAAAGTTTCTTGTGTTGTAACATAAAATTTCAAGGACTGGAACTTTATGAAACAGACTACGTGAATTTATATGTAAAATAGCAAATGAGTTATTGGGTGAAGTTTTAATTAATTTGGACAATTCTTTGTTATTATAATATTTGGAAGTAATCTTAAGAGATCTAAAAAAGTTGACATCAGGATCATGAGCTTCAAGAAAAAACTGGTTTTTGTTTTCTTTTTCAAATAAGTCAAAAATATTTACATCTGTGGCAGCCTCCATTATTGCTTGTTGTTTTGTTTAAAAGTCCATTCACGGACAACGACATAGCGAGGCCAGTTATCAGGGTTGAACATGTTGGTCGTTGCTTCAGATGTAATGCATAATCTGAAAGAAGAGCTCATATCGGTTGGTGAAAAGGCTTCATCTTTGTTCCTTGCTTTATCCATTGAGTCCGTTTTGACATTTTCATCATTGGGTTCCAAGTTAGTGTTAGAGTTGCCAGAGGATTTTGTTTTTTTGAAAACTGGGTAGCAAGTTATGAAGTTGACATTTATTTTGCTTAGATGTTCTTTAATAGTGTCTACCGAGCAAGGAGAAATATTTCCCAGGTAGCAGACTTTCTTCTTAATAAATTCTTTTGAGGCTTTTATTAAAGTGTCTTTTTGTTCCATTTTACCTATTATTTTCTTTGTTACCTTTTCAGTTTTTTTCTTACGGGATTGTACAACTTCAAAATCAGGAACAATTTCATCCATGAATTCTTTTTTATTTTCTTTTACTCTATCAGCCCAGGAAACCTGGGGTTTGGTTTTCTGATTCGAGGTCCTATTGATTTTGTTCTGGTCTGGTATGGTAGCTTGCATACTTTCTAGTAAAAGATCTTCAGACAGAGTCTCAGTGGGTTCAAATTTGGTTCCATTAATTTCCAGATTTGTGTTTGCCTTTTTGGAGAGCATGTCAATTTTATCCAATAAAATTTTTTCTCTTGCATCTGCCTGCAGTTTGAATGCCTTTAATGCAGAGAAGAGAGCTGATTCTATCATTTGGCTCACAGGGGATCGGTAGGTGCTAACAAATGTTCCACTGGTGGAGGTACATTGGTTTACGGCATATAGTGCTGCATCTTTTGCTATTTGCTCAAGATTCTTACTATCCTTTTTTTTTTTTTTTTTTTTTTTTTTTTTTTTTATGATAGTTTATAGTCCTTTACACCAAGTGTTTTAAGACTGAATTGGCTGTATGTAGGAAGCACATAAGTACTTCCTGTCGTGGATCAAAGTTTGATCCTTTTAACTGTCCCTCCTCCTTCATCCAGGCTTGGGACTGGCTCGCAATTAGCGAGGCGGAGTTTCTTACTATCCTCAGCTGATAGCATTTTTATCGCTTGTTAAAGTTAAAACCAAAAGATATAACTAACACGTGCAAGGATTAATCTAGTATCGTAATAGGATTAAGCAATAATCACTAGAGCAAAGTATAATGCTAAAAATTATTGTCTTATGTAATAGGATTAGTAATAAAGTATTGAAATAGGATTAAGTAAAAAACACTAGAAAAAAAGTTATAGAGCTAAAAATTATTCTCTTATGTAATAGGATTAGTAATAATGAAACACGTGATAGTGTAGGCAATTAACCACGTGGTTTCGGACAAAAAAATCTACAAACCAGCAAAAAAAAAAGTAACTATAATCAAGAGAGAGAAAACTTCTAGTGCAATAAGAAAACGAGAAGCAACTTAACTCAACTTTATCAAATGAAGTCCTCCTGAGAATATAACTTTTTAAGAAAAATTATCAAAGAGTTTCTAAGTTGAACTTTTTAAGAAAATTATCAAAATTTTTCTAAGTTGAACTACGGAGCCGGCCACCTCCAATTAAATCAAATTCCGTCACAATTTTTTCTCGCAAGTTTTGTATTTTATTCGATAATCAAGTCATAATAAAACTTTGTGCAAAAAAAATTATTAAAATTTATCAAATTCATAACAGAATCGCTGGTTCATTCTATTTTTACAAACTTTTATTTAGGTTACAATCTCTGTTTGTGTGTGTGTGGCTTTCTCTGTACGCAAATCTAGCAAGGGAAATTTAACCAGCTTTTTGACTGATGGACACGTAGATCGCCGGCCGCCGCCGACCGAAGATGAGAACGACCAAAGAGTTGAGAGACCGGAACACATAGCTCCTGAAAATAGACAGGAGCCATATATATATATAAAAGAACATGTCCTGACTGACTGACTGACTGATAATCAACGCCGAGCTCAAACGCCTCATCCTAGGAACGTGAAATTTGGAACTTATATTACTTTTATTGCGAAAGCATTCACTAAGTAAGGATTTTTTAAAATTTTGCTCCTGAGGGGAAGAAACTGGAAAACAAACTTTTTTCTAAAACAATGTATATCTCGAAAACCAAAAATGAGGAGATTTTGAAATTTGGTATATGGATTTTTCTTGAAAAATAAAAAGATACATGTTTCACCATTTCTTGAAAATTCGGATTCCCGGACCTCAAATGTGGGTTGGAAAATTAGGTTATTTTGTTTTTAAAGTAGCTGTTACTCAAAAATTGTGAATGCTACAGGAGTAAAAATTAGTATTTAGTTTTTACTCCAAAAATAATGAAATATCATTTTTTAGCATTTTTTGAAAATTTGGTTTCCAGGACTTCAAATGTGGGGTGGAAAATAGAGTTATTTGTTTTTTAAAGTAACTGCTACTCAAAAACTGTAAATACCACAGATGTAAAAATTAGTATTTAGTTTCTATTCTAAAAATAAAGATATACGTGTTTTACCATTTTTTAAAAATTTGGTTTCCAGGACCTCAAATGTGGGGTGGAAAATAAGGTTATTTGGTTTTTAATGAAACTGCTACTCGAAAACTGTAGATACTACATGAGTAAAAATTAGTATTTGGTTTCTACTCCAGAAATAATGATATACGTGTTTTACCATTTTTTGAAAATTTGGTTTCCAGGATTTCAAATATGGGGTGGAAAATAGGGTTACTTGGTTTTTAAAGTAACTGCTACTCAAAAACTGTAAATGCTACAAAAGTAAAATAAATATTTAGTTTCTACTTTGAACATAATGATATACGTGTTTCACCATTTTTGAAAATTTGGTTTCCAGGACCTCAAATGTGAAGTGGAAAAAGGGTTATTTGATTTTAAAATAACTGCTATTTAAAAACTGTAAGTGCTACAGATGTGAAAATTAGTATTTTAGGGTCTTCATACGGCCCTGCCCAAACTTAAATCAAGGTGGGACGGGCCGAAATTTTTAACCAAGTTTATTGACATTTTAGTGATTTTAGGGTGTTCAGACGGGCCGGGCTAAACCTGAAGTCAAGGTGGGACGAGCCGAAGTTTTTCATCAAGTATATAAAACTTCTAGGCCTCTAAAAACGGGCCGGGCCCACATTTGATGGGCCGTGCCGGGCCCATATTAGACGGGCTGTGCCGGGCCAGGAATTTCTGTTTTTAAAACGGGTTGGGCCAAGTTGTCGACGGGCCGAGCCGAGATCTAAAAAATGGATCCGTGCAGTACGCTACTATGTATGCACGGTTCAAATTCTCTAATTTCATGCGAGCGAAGCCGCTACGGGCACTGCTAGTTCTATATATATATGACACACAGACACACATCAAGTGTATTTGAAATCAAAGTTGTGTTAAAAAACTCGTTTTTTCCTTTACTTGTTATATTTTTCTTATTAAAAAAAAAACTATTTAACTAATTACAGAAAGACGTGTGACTAAAAGTTGTCCAAAGTTTTCAAACTAAACTAGTTGGGCAGCTGAGTTGACAACTTAAAAGTTGCTCAACTCATGACAACTTAAAAAGTTGCTCAACTCATGACAACTTAAAAAGTTGCTCAACTCATGACAACTTAAAAAGTTGCTCAACTCATGACAACTTAAAAAGTTGCTCAACTCATGACAACTTAAAAAGTTGCTCAACTCATGACAACTTAAAAAGTTGCTCAACTCATGACAACTTAAAAATTTGCTCAACTCATGACAACTTAAAAAGTTGCTCAACTCATGGCACGCAAAATAAAGCAAAAGAATAATATAAATCATCAAAAAAACACCCAAAAATCAGCATGTCAGGAATAAAAAGTAAAGAAATAATTCCACTCTGGTCAACTTGGGTAGGACTTCGCAAATATAAATGTCTTTAGCTCGGCCTTGAATAAACTCAATGAAAAGGCTTCTCGGATGCTGGCAGGATACATGCTTCAACTCTTGTAAACATGATGGGGCTTCGCCATGGAGCGCCTTGTAGACCTTGCTCAACTCATGACAACTTAAAAAGTTGCTCAACTCATGACAACTTAAAAAGTTGCTCAACTCATGACAACTTAAAAAGTTGCTCAACTCATGACAACTTAAAAAGTTGCTCAACTCATGACAACTTAAAAAGTTGCTCAACTCATAACAACTTAAAAAGTTGCTCAACTCATGACAACTTAAAAAGTTGCTCAACTCATGACAACTTAAAAAGTTGCTCAACTCATGACAACTTAAAAAGTTGCTCAACTCATGACAACTTAAAAAGTTGCTCAACTCATGACAACTTAAAAAGTTGCTCAACTCATGACAACTTAAAAAGTTGCTCAACTCATGGCACGCAAAATAAAGCAAAAGAATAATATAAATCATCAAAAAAACACCCAAAAATCAGCATGTCAGGAATAAAAAGTAAAGAAATAATTCCACTCTGGTCAACTTGGGTAGGACTTCGCAAATATAAATGTCTTTAGCTCGGCCTTGAATAAACTCAATGAAAAGGCTTCTCGGATGCTGGCAGGATACATGCTTCAACTCTTGTAAACATGATGGGGCTTCGCCATGGAGCGCCTTGTAGACCAAAGTCCCAATTTTGAAAGTAATGCGCTCAGAGATATGCAGCCACCGGAGTTCAGTTTTCATTATTGCAGTCACATGATCATGTATCTTTAATCCACCAAAAAGACGAGCAGCCGCATTTTGAATACGCTGAATCTTTCCAACAGCGCCTGTGAATGGTAATCGGACATTTCCCCCCCTTCCGGACATTTCCCCCTCCGGACATTTCCCCCCCCCGGACATTTCCCCCCCGGACGTTCCCCCCCCCCCCGGGTAGGACATTTCCCCCCCCCCGGAGAGAGAATATACTTTTATTTTTCATTTATTATTTTTTATTTATCCCCAATAGTTCAGTGCAATGTTTGGGTTAGGGTTAGGGTTAGGGCTAGGGTTAGGGTTAGGGTTATTTATCCCCTAAATAGTTCAGTGCAATGTTTGCGTTAGGGTTAGGGTTAGGGCTAGGGTTAGGGTTATTTATCCCCTAAATAGTTCAGTGCAATGTTTGGGTTAGGGTTAGGGTTAGGGTTAGGGTTAGGGTTAGGGTTATTTATCCCCTAAATAGTTCAGTGCAATGTTTGGGTTAGGGTTAGGGTTAGGGTTAGGGTTAGGGTTAGGTTAGAGTTAGGTTAGGGTTAGGGTTTGTGTTTCTTAGAAACACTCTTAGAAACCCTAGGGTTAGGGTTAGGGTTTGTGTTTCTTAAAAACACTTGTGAAATTCAACTCTGCCTTGTCCTACCTCCTGGGGTGAGAATTATCATACTCATGGCGGGGGAATGTCCGGAGGGGAATGTACACAATTCACGCACACACATATTTATGCCATGCAAGAACACACTCTTGCAAAACCACAAATTCATACTACTACATAACCACAGGGGGGGGGGAAATGTCCTACCTTGGGGGGGGGAAATGTCCGGGGGGGGAATGTCCTAGGGTCTGTCGGGGGGGGGGGAATGTCCGGGGGGGGGAAACGTCCGGGGGGGGGGGAAATGTCCTACATTCCCTGTGAATAGAGAGTTGCAATAGTCAAGTCGACTGACAACAAACGAATGCAGCAGGAGACCTGTTGTTTCACTAGTCAAAGACTTTCGTATGGTTCTTAGTTGTCGTAGTTGGAAAAAACATGTTTTTGAAAGTTTAGAAATATGATCTTTCATGGAAAGCTCAGAATCAATATAAACACCTAGGTTTCGAACAACTTCTATGGGGACGACCAAAGTCCCAGCAACCAACAAAACTATTGTTTTACTCTGCTGCAACTTTGATCTTGCACCTATCCAGATTAGTTCAGTTTTATCGCCATTTAGTTATAGACAATTAGAAGCCATCCACTGTTTAATGTTCTCTATGCAGGAAAATAAGCGAATGTGAACATTCTCCACATCATCAACAGAGCAGTGTTTGGGTGTTGTCGGCATAGCAGTGTAACTCGAGTCCAGAACGATGAATAATTTCAAGTAAATCAATGGTGTACAATAGAAACAGTAGTGGGCCCAAGAGTGACCCCTGGGGTACTCCACTACTAAGCGATACGGTCAATGACAAGTCCCCACCCACACTAACTCGTGCGTGCGGTTAGTTAGATATGAAATAATCCATTTTAAGACAACTCCACAGATGCCATGAGTTTTTTCAAGTCTCTCAATAAGGATTCCATTTATTTTGTTTCTAGCAATTTGAACACTTAATTAAAATCAAATTAATTGTGACCGATAATATTAATTATTTTGTAATAATATTAAGCAAAACAATAGCTTTGTTGAGATTGTTAATTTTTCATTAGCTCAGTTTTTATAATCTTTTGCTAAAGTCTATAAACATATATACAACAGATTAATATATCGATATCTTATTATATCTTATATCTGATTAATATATCTATATATTGAACCGATTAATTAAAACAAGATCAAATTTCTTATAAAATGTTTTACTTGTCATTATTAGATCACTTAACCGATCACAAAACACTTGATATACACCGCGCAGCGCTCGCCAGACTGTTAGTAAGTAAAAAACTGACAGTGTTTCCACTAAAAATAATAAAAATGTTGACAAAGCTAGAAATGCAAACAAATTTTTTGTTTCAATTAATCTGTTCGATACTGATATATATATATATATATATATATATATATATATATATATATATATATATATATATATATATATATATATATATATATATATAATAGGGTTGCACCGGACTTGGGTTTTTCAAATCCGGCCGCGGCCGGTTCTGGCCGGATTCAATTCATAACTCAAAATCCGGCCGGAGCCGGGGGGGCCGGTCTTGTCATTTTTTATTATTCATTATTCATATTTTTGTTCAATTGCATGTTATTATTAAAAACCAACGTAGTAACCAACAGACAATATCAGTTTTATTTCAAATAAACAATAAACAAAAAATAGTAAACAGTATTCGAGGAGGTGGCACTGGCAACTTAAACAGCAGCCGCCATCGAAGTCTTTAGACTGTTCGTCTCACTGTACAGGATTGGATGCTTAGATCTTAGATGAGTAAGCAGAGAAGACGTCGAAAAACCTTTGGGAGTATTTGTCTTGCCGCGTGACAACTCCGTGTAGCAGTGTTTACAAACAGGCTTCGAATTATCCGTGATTTTGACATCAAAATACGCCCAAACGCCCAATTTTTTCTCAACCATTTTATGCTATTAATTTTTAATACTCAAACAAAACAAGAATAATTCAAAAATAGAGAGAGAGAGTTCAAGGTTCGCGAGCGTGACCTTATATAGCTTCCGAGCGTGCTATTCTGTTCCAGCAATCGGAAGATTAAATTTATTTATGATTCAACCTAGCTATATGAAATAAACTGATAAGAAATAGATAAGCCATTTGAAAGATATATATGTATATATATACTAGCTGGGTTACCCGGCGTTGCCCGGGGATTTTAAAGGTTCTTTATCGTTTTTCTCTCTGGCTCCTGTTTCCTTAACCGCTTGCTTTCCCGTTCCAGGTCGCTTTCTCACTCCTGGTCGCATTTCTGCTCACGGTCGCTTTCCCGGCCCGGTCTCTTTTACTTTTCCTGCTCACGGTTGCTTTTACGCTTTACCGTTCCAGCTTGCTCTCCTATTCCTGCTCGCTTTTTTCGCTCAGTTGCTTTT
This sequence comes from Erpobdella octoculata, assembly GCA_963978895.1. Lineage (NCBI taxonomy): Eukaryota > Metazoa > Annelida > Clitellata > Hirudinida > Erpobdellidae > Erpobdella > Erpobdella octoculata. The sequence goes on from OZ022240.1 coordinate 28,383,559, forward strand.
TCGTTCCTCTATTAAATTTTAGAGCATTCCCAAGGTGGCTTAGATGGGCTGTAGCGGAATGCTGTGCACAGTCATCAAAATTGATCTGTTCTCTCGTTAAAACCCGTTTTAGACCATCGTACGTTTTACGAACGCACTTATTTTTGGCGTTGCATAAAATTAAGCTGAAATTTTTTTTCTGTTAAAAGGTTTTTTTTATGTTAAGAAAGCTTCAATACACTGTATAAAATTTTTTAAATAATTTTTTTATTCGTATTAAGTAGTTTAATCTGGGTTAGAATATGAGCATTTTCAAGGTTTTCGACCGATATTACTTTAAAAATTTATTATGCTAATTTCATGAGAGTTATCATAACAAAAGTTTGAAATATCGAAAGAGGATGTACTCAAAAGTAAACAGCAACGTTTATTAAATTTTATTGTGTTTACACTAACCCACAATCTGAACATGTATGAGTCATGCTCGTTCTACGATCGTTGGGCGTATAGAGTACTTTATGCGAACAAGTCGAAACTAGTTCATTCAGCTTATATGTGTGCAGTGGTTGAATTGGTGATAGTGTTTTTTGCAAATTTCATTCTTCGAATGAAATGTTTATAAAGCTTAAAAATGAAAGGCGCCAAAAAGAATGTTTTTTCACGTTGAAAGAAGCTATGGAACTAATTCTTGATGATGATGATAGCATTGAGGTTGACATACTTGTCATTCCTCCGCCCGACGCATCATAACACGTGACTGATGAATAAGCAAATGAAGAAGAAATGTTATTCTTTGTAATATCCGGGAAGGTAGAAGTTGATTATACTAATGATGGGATGAGATTAGACTGTGTCGGTTCTTTGGGTGAAGAAATGTAGGTCGCAAATACGGTCAGTTCAATGCCGCGGCAACCAAAACGCCAAAAACGATTGAAATGCACTTGGACCAAAAAGAGTAATTTGAATAGCCACTTTTAAAACAGTCTATATATAACGAGTTTGAAACACCACAATGGTGCTTTGCTTGATAAACCCCATATAGGCTGTTTAGGTTGTTTTATACCGATGAAATGAATTCATGCACGGTTGAAAAAACAAAACGATAGGGAAGATTCAGCAACTGCCCATGGTCACGATCTGGAAAAGGTGAAAACAGTAGGTCGCTACAAGCTGGAAAATTGTGGCAAAACACTGTACATGTGGGCCAAGTGCGGCAAACGACTTCATCGGAATTGTTTTGGTGCTTTCCGCACACTCCGGTTCTGAAACGACTATCATGAACTGCTTGACCTATTTATTGAATGTTAAATTTTTGGATTTTATTGAACTGTGTTACTGATAAAGTCAGAAATGTGTTTTTAGCTTTTCTGTTTATAGCCTAAAATTTATATTATAATTGTTTGCGTTGAAAAAAAAAAGAAATTGACTTTTAAACATTTTGTCGTTTTCAGTAGTCTATACGACCACCGTTCGAAAAACGAGCATAGTGAATTTTCAAAGTTTTCTTTCAAATAAAAAATAATTAAAAATAAATCTGTTAAAACATAAGCAAGTAACTTAGAAATAACAAAAAAAAATAATAGAAATCTAATTAATAAAGTTTTGGACCTAAACGGGTTAACACTTTGTTGTTTGGTTTGCTCGTTTAGTTACGTCTGAACTTCCTCAATTTTAATTAGTGTTCTTTAATGTATTGGTTCCACTCTGCAAGTGTGATCTTCTGCAAAGGATTATTATGATTGACTAAAGCTGAAAAAAAAGAATTTATTAGTTAACGCTGCAATAATGTTAAAATCCGCTCATATATCTCAACAGGTTATATTTATTTTAAATACTTGTAAGATTATAAATGCTTACATACTTTTGCTTTTCGAAAAATCGCTAGTCTTACTTTTTGAGTTGTTCTTAGTTTTTAAGTGTCATGTCTACAGAAAGCATATAACGCTACATGTGGCATGTTAATAAATGTTGACCCGTGGCTTTGAAAAATGTGATATAAAACACAGATTGAAATAAAACATGAAGTAATAATAATATTAAAAACTTTCAAAGCATTAACTTAATGAATTTTCAGAGAGTTTTTTGAGATCATCAATTTGGAACAATCGAAGAGTACCACTTTTATTTAGCAAATGATGCAATTATAAATTGAACAAAACAGCAGCAGATTGATAGGCTGGCTTGAGAACTTTGTTTATGATTTTGTTGAAAAACGAAAATACTGCACTTGCTTTCATTTCTTTCAAATTTCATGCACCTCATATATCAGTGAAACTTTTACAATAAATTGGTGTTGCATGTAAGATTTTCTTTAAAATGTAATTTTCTAATTTCCTCTGAAAAGTAAAAAATAAAATAAGACCGATAAATTAATTCATAATCTTATAGTCATAACTACTCGTGAATAATAATGGCTGTAATGCCATCACATAAAAAAAACTTACCAGCCCAAAAAATTTCTCATTTACCGATAGGCTGATAGCAAGCTCGTCAATTTAGGAAACCATGATGAACAATATTAGATAAGGAACAATTGAAGTCAGAAGCCTTAAACGATAAATATGAACAATGAATTTAAACTTATTTTTCCAATCTGCAACTCCTTTTTGTAAAACACAAAATGTTATAGCATAATGATAATCTTATAATCTTATATTATAACATAATTAATCACGTGCAATGCAACAAACGAAACAAATTGAAAGATACACAGTAAATCATGATTTTAAAAACTAAAAACAAATTACCAAAGCTTTGCCACTTATTTTGAATGGGAGATATGAACAATGAATTTCTAATTTGATTTAATTTTAATTTGTTAAGTCTGGAACTCTTTTTGTGAAGCACAAAATATCTCTAAATAGAAGAAGTTCCACCTGCAATTTATTGATTAGTCCTGAAAACCAAAGTTATCTGGATTTAAAAGATAAGTTGCTAAAAATCAAATATAAAGTTTATATTAAAAAGCACCGATAGCAGAGCTGTCGTATCGGATGTTCGGAAGAGAATGAGCTTTATGAAATCAAAACAAAGGTATCCGGCGGCACCATAGATATCTATGGGCGGCACTAAACAACACACATATTTATTTAATTTAATATTTATATTTAAAACCTTTAAAACTTAAGAAAAAAATTAAATTTTTTTTATATAATTAAACTATAAATTAATTTATTTTTATTTTGTAGAAAAAAAATTTACTTCACCTTACTACCGCTGACCAAAATGTTTTTTGTCCATAAAACATCAACGGAGAAACAAATTTATTTAAAACTTTACAGAAACCACCGCTTGAATAAGTTACATGAGTGTGCCAAATTTCAATTAAATCTGTTCGGCTGTTTACATTTTATTCTCGGATATACAAACAAACAAACATTTCATTTTTATATATATAAGATATATATATATATATATATATATATATATATATATATATATATATATATATATATATATATATATATATATATATATATATATATATATATATATATATATATATATATATATATATATATATATATATATATATATATATATATATATATATATATATATATATATGTGTGTGTGTGTGTGTGTATTTATTTCACTAAAATAAATAAATAAATACGTTAAATTCGGCTCCAAATCCGTCAAATCCGGCTCAATAGGCTGGTTTTCGGTGCAACCCTAATATATATATATATATATATATATATATATATATATATATATATATATATATATATATATATATATATATATATACATATATATATATAAAGAGAGATATATTGATAGATAGATATTCTTGGAAAGTAAATTACAATAATGCACTTCGGCTGGTTTTCGATGCAACCCTAATATATATATATATATATATATATATATATATATATATAAAGATAGATATATTGATAGATAGATATTCTTGGAAAGTAAATTACAATAATGCACTTATTAAAAATAATCTTAATACCAAAAACTCTTGTATTTTATTCAGGGCCGTCGAGAGGGGGCAGCTGAAGCTGCACAGGGACCAGGAGCAGTGCAAAAAGCCCGGACCACTAACCATATATATAAAATAGAAATCCTTCGAAATAATTGATGAAATGAAGCACTTAAAAGCGATTTACAAATCAAATTTTGGAGATGATTTAGTTAATTCGGATTCATCTGTTTTAAAACTACTCAAGTTACTAAACAAATTTTGAGAATTAAAATTAGAATGCCTTTTCCAAAGTGTATCTGTTGCATAAGAAGTTTTTGTACGATGCCTGTGACTGCTGTAGAAGCAGAACGGTCATTCAGCTAATTTGTTTATTTATAACGTGAACAAATAGCAGAGCCAACGACCACCATTTTGCATGGCAATAAAAACAAAAAAAAGTAATTGAGTGTTCGAAACAAAAACGAAATCAAAAAATAAATAAAAAATGAAGACGCAAAATAAAACAGATAAATAGTGTACAACAATCAGTAATGGGAGAAGAATGACTCTGTGATTTAGCGTTACTAGCAATTGAAAGTGATCTAGCAAAGTCTATTAAATTTTACAATTTTGCATTAAGGAAGTCAAAAAAAAATTGGTCATTGTGCAAAAAACGTATACTGTTAATTTTTTACATAATTTTTTTAATAAACGTGTTTTTCATAAATGGGAAACGTATTTTAATCTTTTAAATCCTGAATTTGAAAATCATAAAATTGAAATTATAAAATTTAAATAAGTAATACATTTATAATTTGAAAAATCCAATTTCAATAAACAGTTTTTATAAAATTTAAGAAACTTGTATGAAAAAATCACCGCCTTGTGCCAATCAGTGAATGAGCAAGAACATTTACATTTTTTAGCCACTACATCTGGCTCTTAGTGGGGTCCGTATACCTCAGCACAGGGACCCACAATGGTCTCTCGGCGGCCAGGGTTTTATTGTGCGTTTCATTTGTATAACTTATCTAAGCACTGTCATTTTTCAGGACTTAAATTGTGATTTGTTTCCAGGAGTCATTCCATGTTTTCTAATAAAACAATGTTTAGAATAATTGCGTGTCTTTAATGTAACAAGGTGTTAAGAGTTTTTAAGACAAATTTTCAAGTTATAAAAATAAAAATAAAACAAAAAACAAACGTTAGGATGAAAATTGTCTTCAATGCTAATTGTAACAGTTGTGGGCTGTTTTTTTGGTCCTTGGATACTAACAAGTTCTTTTTTATGTCCAAACCATGGATACAGTATACCATCCGAATCGCTAATCATTTTGTAAATTCCTGATTCGATTTCAGGAAGTTCCCAACTAGCTCTATTCAACAAATATTCTGATTTTAACAAATTTATTTCTAATTTTCTTTCAATTGAATTTTTTCAATACTTTGATTTTTATGAATTATTCACTTTTAATTTTAAATCCACCTGATTCGTAGTACTAGAAAAAAAGAGTTACACAAATTAGGCAATCTAATTTAGATCAATTGAGAGTTCTACAGCCTTGCATTAATTTGACTACATTTGTATTCTACGTGGTTTTGAAAACGGATTATAGTTGCATGAGTTAGTTGTCAACCGGGTTTAGTACCTGTCGAGTTTTTTTAAAGCTAATTGACTTCAATTCAACTATTGTGATTCAGCTCAAGATAAGATTCATATAAAACACCAAACTAAATAAGTGCTGGTTATTGATACTAACAATCCTTCTTCTCCATACCTGTTGACACATCGCATTTTAGTGCAAACCTGTATCCAACCTATTTGTATATTCATATCAGCAGCAAGAGGAGGTATTTTGAGTTTGGCCAGTGCTCTGTTAAAATTTTTTTTTGAAGAATTAGTTTTTGAGTAATGGTTTCATTCCTTTGTTGAGCAAAACGAAAAACTTTACTACCTGAAGTGAGGACTAACGTATTTTAAAACGTCATATGATTTTTCCCTAATTTGAGTGACTTTTTCATCGATGCTATATTGCAACTTAAGCAGCTCTATACCCAAAACCTGTAAAAAGACAGGTTCTGTGTAAATCTGTGGTAACGGAGTATTCCTTTCATAAGCTCTGCGTTCGTTATTTTCACCCGGAAGACCAGGAAGAGTCCATTGTTTGCCAAGCATTTGTCCCATATCTTGTGTTATTAAAGATTTTGCAAATTAATAAACTGATTTTTGAGTGTTAGGCTCGTTAAACTGTAGTGTTGTGAGTAATATTTATAAACTTAGCATAACGTTTTAAAAAAACATAAGAAGTGTTGCTTGGTTCAGTTTAGATTTGAACGTGATAAACTGGAATCAAATATTTTATCGGCAGGTTATTTTTATCATGCAACAAAAATTAAATTGCAGAACTGCTGAAATAACCTTCAAAGTCATCACTTGGTTTTTATTTGTAGTCATAGTTTTTGCTCATCATGGATTACCCAATAAACTGCTAGCATGTTTTCAGTGCAAAACTAACTGATTGAGGGGATTCTCTACACCTCGGTCCTTGTTCACTCTGCTAATTTAATTAAAAAAAGTTGTTTTCATCGCAGAAGCTCAAAATGGCCCCTAACCGGTGTGTGTTTTATAAAGTCTAATACCGATATGGTCACTATCGTCTTGTTTTTGAAAAATAAATTTTGACTTTGCCGATTGGAAATTGATGTTCTGATAAAAAGAATTGAAACAGCGGTTGATCGTTAAGTATAAATTGTAAACGATCGCTAATTAAAACCTTGCATTTGATTTTTTGAGATGTTTTGTTGTTGTAGTTACTGGTAGTCGGATAAAAAATCAGTTTTCTAGAAGAAAAAAAACTGTTTACGATTTTTAATCAAATTAAATTATCAGAAATTATATAATTTACTATGTTGTTGTTTATTTTTAACTAATTGAACTGGTGTTCATAAATTCAATTATTAAAAATATTTAATTTATTTTCCTTTTTTTTAAGTGTGACGTCATTAAATCAACAATGATCTAATATACTTCTTAAAATAAGCTTATGGTAATTAGGTATAAAAATAGTTAAATTGAGATCGGTCACAAAATGAGCGAGAGCGAGATAACGAGCGGGAACAGAAAATCGGGAAATAGAGAAAAAGCGGGAAAGCCAGAAGTAGCATGAGAGAGCGAGCGGTAACAAAAATGCGACCGGAAATGGTAGAGCAAGCGGGAGCGAGAAAACGACTGGGAACTGGAAACAAAAAAGCAAACAGAGAAGGAAACGAGGGCGGGAGGGAAAAACGAAAAAAACCTCTAAAAACCCCGGGCAACGCCGAGTACCCGCTAGTCCTTTATATTTCAGGATTTGCCGGCTTTTCATTTAATGCAATTTTTTATTTGAAAAGGACTTTTTAATTGTATAAATGTAACTAATTGTATGCTAATATTTTATTTGTTGTTGCTTAAAAACATATCAAATTAATGTTTTAAACTAAAAACAGTTTTTTTGGAAAACTCTCAAAATTCAATCAAATGTTTTGTCATAAGAATCAAGTTTATAATTTAAATATCAGTACGATCGGATGGCGGTAAGTTTTAATTTCAAGGTTTGCAACATTCAAGCAAGCAAGTAAAACTAACGGTGAAGTTAATGTAAAGTGTTTAATAAAAAAATATGCAGTGATAGATGCAAAATATTAAAAAATTAGCATGTTATCCGGAAACAAAAATTAATGCTTACAGTTTTTCACAAAAAAGTTAAATAATTATGAACAAAACAACTTATAAATTAATTTATGCAAATTTTAACATTTTTTTTAAATTCAAATTTTACGTAGAGAAACGAACCTAAATTTTTAAATTATTTAGAAAAAACTACATATAGTTTTCGAATTTGAAAATTTTGAATAAAAAATATGTTTATATCCCTATTGATTCAAAAAAAATTTTAATTTTCAATTCTCACATACCTCGCATATTAAGTATTTAGAAAACTGTGGTCAATGTTTTCATATTTTCTAAACTTACAATCATCAAAAAATATTTTGCAAAACATTTAAGTCCCAGAATTACGAAATTAAAAAAAAACTTTTAAAAACAAAGTGTTCCACTGTTTTCTTGTAAATTTTTTTATATTAACTTTACTTTGTTTGCTTGCTTGCTTGAGTCATGCGTAGGGACCGTTATTTAATTAAGCTGAAAATCAGTCGGGTTATTTGCGGTTAAATCTGTAGATTGATTGAACAAAATTTGAATGACTTATAGAAGAAAAGTGATTACAACTGTAAAAAATTGTAAATTAAAAGTTTTCTATAAAATAAATTAACCATCGGTTTTCAATTTATTTACAAAAAACGTTATTTAATTTTTAATTCAATATTTATAATAAGAATATTGTTTTTTTTTGTTTTGATTCAAAAGTTTCTTATGTTCTCAATCCCCACATATTTAGAAAACTATAGTCAATATTTTTTCATTTCATAAACTCATTATCATTAAAAATACAAATAATTAAGAAACAATTACCTACAAATAACATTGATTTATTGTAGCACATTTAAACAGCTTTAGCATATTGTAATAATTGTTGTCATTTTGATTTGAAACTATCAAAGTGACAAAAATCATCAAGTTAGACTGGGTGTACATCATTACAATTAAGTGCAGCAGTGTTTCGGTTTTTTGATAGTGTGAAGCTTGTGCCTATCCATCTAGACTACACCATGTTCTGCATTGCCTTACACCACTATCATAATATTGATAACGTTTGTCGCAGAATGGTAATCAGCATCTGCAGATCGATATATATATATATATATATATATATATATATATATATATATATATATATATATATATATATATATATATATATATATATATATATATATATATATATATATATATATATATATATATATATATATATATATATATATATATATATATATATATATATATATATATATATCGAAGATATATGTTTGATTGAACAGTGCTTCATCGATCCGTCGGCCATCTGCCGGCCTTCTTCGGAACCCGTAATTGTGTTGACATGCCAAGGACCTTACGAGCGGAGAAACGAACAGGAAAGGTAAAGCGACCAAGCGCAGGAAAGAGTCCAGGATCGAGAAAGCGACCGGGAGCGGGAAAGCAAACGAGAGCGAGAAAACGGCTGCGAGCGGGAAAGCGAACGGGATCAGAAAAGCAACCGGTAGCGGGAAAGTGACCGAGAGCCGGAAAGCAAGCGGGGAAGAAAACGGGAACGAGAGAGACAAACATTAGAAAAACCAATAAAAATACGGGCAATGCCGGGTACCCCGCTAGTCCTCGACAAATATGTAAACATATCTGATATTGCCCTGTTGGCTCTCGTCGCAACACGTTATGTATTTTTTCATCGTAGCTGTATTTTTATGAATTCTGATGATGGCTGTAGGTCAGCTCATGAAAAAAACATAAATAAAAATATGTATCAGTTAGTTCAAAAGTTGCATTGAATTCGTGATTTTCGTCAACTGTCGCGTCTGTGGTATCTAGTAAGAGATGAACCATAGTTTTTAATAGAGCGTGCCAGAAAAAACAACTTCTTCCTAATTGTTAAATATATATAAGAACATGTCCTGACTGACTGATAATCAACCCCGAGCTCAAACGCCTGATCCTAGGAACGTGAAATTTGGAACTTATATTACTTTTATAGGATAAGCACCCACTAAGAAAGGATTTTTGAAAATTTTGCTCCTGAGAGAATGAAAATGGAAAACACATGTTTTTCTAAAACAACGTAAATCTTGAAAATCAAAAGCGAAGGGCTTTTGAAATTTGGTATCTAGATTCTCCTTAAAAAATGAGAAAATACGTAATTCACAATTTTTTGAAAATTTGATTTCCAGGACCTAAAATGTGGGGTGGAAAATAGGATTATTTGTTTTTTAAAGTAAAAGCTTCTTAGAAACTGTCTACAGATATAAAAATTAATAATTAGTTACTACTCAAAAAATGATGATATACGTGTTTCACCATTTTTTAAAAATTTGGTTTCTAGGACCTCAAATGTGGAGTGGAAAAAAGGGTTATTTGTTTTTTTAAAGTAACAGCTATTCAGAAACTGTGATTGCTACAGACGTATAAATTAATAATTAGTATTTTCTCAAAAATAATGATATACCTGTTTCACCATTTTTTGAAAATTTGGTTTTCAAGATCTCAAATGTGGGGTGGAAAATATGGTTATTTGTTTTTTAGAATAACTGTTACTCAAAAATTGTAAGTGCTACACATGTAAAAATTAGTATTTAGTATCTACTCAAAAAATAAAGATATACGTATTTTATCAATTTTTGATAATTTGGTTTCCAGGACCTCAAATGTGGGGTGGAAATAAAAATTTGATTAAAAGCTCCAAAAACTAAAAATGTTAGTTTTGCAATTTAGTACCAAGATTATTTTTACAAAATAACAAATTACATGTTTTATTAATTTTTGAAAATTTGGTTTCCAGGACTTCAAATGTGGAGTTATAAATATAGGGTTATATTTTTTGTAAAATAACTGCGACTTTGAAACTAAAAATATTGCAGATATACAAATTATTAAATAGATACTGCTTAGAAGATAAAGTTACAAATGTTTTACCATTTTTTTTGTTCTGGCTTCCAGGACTACAAATGTAAAGCGGAGAAAAGGATTATATTTGCTTAAAAACTCATTAACTGAAAATGTAAAAACATTAAAATTCAGTATTAAGGTTTTTTTACAAAATTATAAGATACGTGTTTCATTATTTTTTTGAAAAATTAGTTTCCAAGTAACGGTTTTGTGTCCGTTAAAACTTGTTGAGTGCAGGCTTGGACTTTTGTGTTTATGCAAAAGGGCAGTTCGGGCCTAAATAACAAGCCAGGCCTGAAGATGGGACAAGCCTGAAGTCAAGGTGGGACGGTCCGAGATTTTTCGCCAAGTATATAGAAATTTTAGGCCTGTAAAAACGGGCCAGGCCCTAATTAGACTTGCCGTGCCGGGCCTGAAATTTTGGCTTATAAAGCGGGCCGGGCCAAGTTATTGACGGACCGGACCTAGTCGGGCCGTAAAATATCGCCCTGTGCAGTACGCTACTGTGGATGCGTATTCTCCTTTTTGAAGCGAGCGAAGCCGCGACGTGAATGCTAGTATATACCTAAACGTATGTATGTTTGTTTGCCTTCTATGCAAATCCAAACCGCTGGACCAATTTTAATGAAATTTGGCATGGAGGTAGATGTCAAAAAGTAGAAAAACATAAAGTAGTTTTCTTTTTAATTTTTAGTTGTTTTATGACCAAAAACCTTTCCAAGCCACAAATGTCTATTTACGAACAGAAACGATTATTGCGTAACACAACTGAAATTTAGTTTTCGTAAAAATGTTTGAAGGCTTCAAGCAAATTTGAGTAAATCTATTTTACGTTTTATGGGCAACAAGAAGTTAGGATAGAATGAAAAATAGAAAAGGAGCGGGAGCGGGGAAGCAATCGGTACAAGAAGCGGAAGAGCGAACGGGATTGGGAAAGCAAGTTAGAGCGAGAGAGCGAGCGGAAACGAGAGAACGAGTGGGAACGAGAGAGCGAGTGGGAACGGGAAAACAAATGGGAACGGGAGAGCAAGTGGGAAAGGTTGAGCAAGTAGGAACGGGAGAGTGAGTGGGAACAGGAAAACAAAATAAAACGCCAAAGTCAGCGGAGCGAAAACGGAAAGCGATCAGGAGC
>OZ022240.1:28400180-28475180 GCA_963978895.1 Erpobdella octoculata
TAATTGTTGTTTGTGCTATGACTCTATTCTATTTTTTTAAAGACTGGAATTTTATGTATTTCACTGCAAAATAAATTTTCGTAAATGAAGATCCGCTTCAGCGGTTGACAACAAAAAAGCCGCAAAAACCAGGTTTTTTTCAAAAATCTCTTATATTTCAGATTTGCCGGCTTTTCATTAATTCAAATAATTTCTTTTAAAATATTTTTTGGGTTTATATATGTAAACATTCATATAATTGTATTTAATTTGTTTTTGCTTTGAAACAAAGATAAAAATTATTTTTAATTTCATTTTTTTTTTAATTTTTCAAATTTTAGTAGGATGCATTGTCATTAGGAGCTTGCTTATATTTATAACTTCAGCTCATTTAGATGACGGGAAGTTAGTTAAATTTCGCTATCAATGTTTGCAATCAGTAAAGCGGACAATCAAGCAAATTAGCAAGCAAGCAAGACCGCGGTGAAGAGATTTAAAATATTTAACTTTTTTGATAACTTTGTGATCATAATAAATTGCTGTTCCGATGAGATTATATTAATGTTGTACCGAAATGAATCGATTTCAAGACCACTACGATGCAGGCAGCCGTATTCAGCGCTTCAATCAATTTATTAATCTCTAGTGGAACCACCGGTACTCATAATTAACTATTTATAAATAACGAATTAACGATAACTAAACACTTTTTATCTGCCCAATTAATCGGCATTCAATTCAAGCAACTGTTTCGAGGATCTACGTTTATATAACCAGACTGCTGAAAAAATGTTGTTCGTGAAAAGAATAACTGAATCTGATTTCTAACAATAAATTTTAATAAATGTATCAAGTTTTAAAAAATCCGAGTTTGTATTTAAGTTTGTCAGAGCTCCGTATTTGGGTTTTTTATTTTCGAATCGAAAGTTCGGGTTTGGATATATATTTATATAACTATAACAAAAACAAGAAAATACCGGGTAACCTAGTTATTAATAATGTAAAACAAATAACAAACGTTAGGGTGAAAGTAATCGTCCATGCGGATTTTGACAGTGGTTTGCTTTTTTGTTGGTCCTTTAAAAGTGGTAACCTTGTTTTGATGTCCATACCATGGAAAGTTCTTGCCAGTTGAATCGCTGACCGACTTGAGCTTTCCTCTTTCAAGTCCAGGAATTTCCCAGCTACTTCTAAATAATGATTTTTTTTATTTATTTAACAAAGTGTTTTGTCATGCGTACGCCTTTTATTTTCAATTTCCTAAATTTTGTTAAACACTGTGATCTCGACTTTATGGTGCTAGTGAGTCATGTTTATTAACTTTTTTAGATTTCACTCTGGGTTATTAACAGCTGTGGTTTAAGTAAACGTCAACTGCAGCTGTTAATAACCCAGGCTGAAATCTATAAAATTAATAAACATGCTTTGCCACAGATTTTACCACACGAGATTAAACAGAGATATTAAATAGCAGTTGTGTGGCTTCAATTCATTTTTTATAATAGTTTATTATTTTTTACACCAGAGGCCGTATGCATGTCGCCCGAGTGGCGCTTCTCTGGCTGTAAAAAGGCAGTCAAAATTGTTAGTTGGTACATCCATGGACTTTTTAATATATTTATTTAATGTTTAGTATTTTTCTCCTTTATCCAGGCTTCGGTGTGGCTTGCAAAACCAAGACAGACGTTTTCAATTTGTTTTTAAGTTAACAAAAGTATTATTACTGATGTAATCCAAAAATAAATCTTAGCCAGTATTGCTGGTTATGAATACTAACAATCCTTCGTCTCCATACCTGTTGACGAACGTATGTGCATTGCTAACCTGTATCCAACCTATTTCAATATGTACTGTAGCAGGCAGAGTATCAACAACTACTTTAGCCGTTGCCCTGTTTGGGAGTATTTCATAAAATAATAATTTTTGAACAACACTTTCATCATTTTGATGAAAATAAGATTTTCTTACTGGAAATGAGGACCAGAGTATTTTAGAACGCTGGCTGAAGTTTCGTCCAGCTTGACTTTATGTTCGATGCTATGTTCAACTTTGACATCTAAGATACGCGAAGGTATTTGAACAAAAGTCACCTCAGAGTCTTTTCGTGGTGAAGACAGTTTGTCAGATTTTTGCCCCATATTTTGTGATGTTGATAATTGTGTAAATTATTAAACTGGCTTTTGTATTCTTACCAATTTGTTCAGTCACCCTCTACTAATGAAAAAATTATTGAAATTGCCGTATATTCAGTTGATGTGACTAGTTTAGTGGTGAGTTATATTTAAAAACTCGACAAAACAAAAATTGTTTAATAACTCAAATGGAGTTGCTTGGAATTTTTTATTTTTTCTGCAAGTTTTTTTCTTGTTTTCTGCCGTTTAGTTTCTGCTTAGCATAAAATAAAGTAGTTTTTTAACTTACTCATTTTTACTAATGATGTCGATTTTGAATAAAATAAAATAAAAATGGTCTGTTTGGTATTTTATACGGTTTAACTTTAATTTAGTTACTTTTCTTTAATCTTAAAAAAAAGTATTGCTTTAGTCTTCTGTAAACTGATCTGCTTGTAAAACATGAATTGTAGTTTTGTTCAAGCGTTGATTAATATAAAAAAACGATTGTTATAAAAATAGGCATTTAATTTAAAAGTTGTATTGGTGATGTATTTACTGTTAACCGGGTAAAAATTGTACTTTCCAAAAGCAGGTTCTTACGCTTTTCTTTACAATGAAAGAACAAATTAAGTTATATTATTTGATTAACTAAACCAAAATTTATGTAATAAAAGTTTATTTATTTTCAACTCTTTATTTGCGACGTCATTGCAATATGACGATATTAGAAGCAAAGCAAGGGATGGTTAACAACAATGTTTTCAAAAATGCTTATGAACTGTTTCGTTAAATTAGGACTTTTTCTTTTTTCCTTCTTTCGACAACCTTGATATCATATTATAAAAATTATATTCTTTTTCAAGTAAAAAGAAACAAAAGAAAAGTTGTTTGTCAGCTCCTCATTGGCTACCGCTCATCTGCCTGACAATTGCCAATGCAGTTGCAGCCAGAATTATAAAGAAAAAAACACATTTCAACAAATTAACATTTTTTTTTTATTTATTTGTTGTTCACTATTTTGTTGTCGTTAATTGTTTTACAAACAATGTGATTAGCAGTAGATGTAATGATTCCACAAGCGAGTATCAGAACATTCAGCGAAAATTGAATTCAATAAAAAGTGTTTGTGATGCGATGTTATATTTTGGTTAACCCACCAATACATGACTTTGAAGTATTTTTCACGATCTTGATATATTTTATCTGACTTGACATATAAACAACAAAACAATAATTAAAATGAAAACAAAATTGAAATAAAAAAGCTGAAAAAAACTGTCTCTGAAAGGAACGCTATGCGTTAACACTCAAGGTAAATTACTGTCCATGAAAAAACTCAAAACATTCTAAACAAAAATGCCTTATATTTCATGTATTTTGTAAGCTTTTATTTTAAAAAAACTTTAATTTTTTTGAGCTATCAGTTAATGTTCCAATGAATTGTTTTTTTATTAAATTTTACAACATTCTATACGATACGATTCACTCATCTTTCTTGCAAATCATTTTGATATTGTTTTCTAAAGATTATGTCAACAATACCTTTCTAAAATCAAGATAAGTGTAATGTTCATTTTTTGTATATTTAATAAAAATATACCAAACATTATGAATGCTTGAATCTAAGACAAAACTAAAAAGCGGCCACCACTATTTCCTCATCCTAGTATTGGTCCGCAAATTGTCAATTGCTTGATCCATCCTATCGGCTCCACACTCATCTATGTTGTGTTGATTGTTAACAAAAAGCTATTAAATTTAAGATTTGTTTTAAGTTGAACAATTGTACTTTGAATGTTTTTACAGCATTTTCCAAAATTTGCTCTCTATTACGCTGGTTTTTTTTTAATTTTATGATTCAAGATGATTTCAGTTAAAGGTTTTAAAATATATTAGGTTGTCCAGACTTAAGCGTTAAGCTAGTTTGGATTTTTTAATTGATTAATGTTGATTTTTATTTGAGACAGAAAAATTGTAATTTTGTCTTAGAGGTCAAACGATTGTCACAAATCTATGTTAAGTGGTTTAAAAAATTGCGAAAACTGATCTAATGTTATTGAGTGTTTTATAGAGGTTGGAGTGTTTGTTTTTGTTAAAACGGTGCAATTATTTTTAAACACGAGTTGTGAGTTTTTGGCAAAATAAACTTTCGTAACAACCAACTCGAACCAAGGCAGACAGAGAAAGTATAACTTAAACAACTCCAATCACAGCTTTAAAAACTAACTTGTTCAACATTCGCTGTTTTATTGAATTCAACATTGTCAAAACGGGAAGTTAGAAAAGGACGACTAACAAGAAAATAATTACTGGTCAACATTATTTTTACAACTCAATGTTTATAAAAAAAAGACCGTTTATCAGCCAAGATAGCATATGATTTCACATAATTTTCTTTCTTTAATTTTTCAGAAATTTATTAAAAAATTTTAAATTACAAACGTTTTTTTTATATTTTATGGCAAATAAAAAATGGGCTGTTTGTAGATATTTAAATTAAAAAATAGTTACATTTAAATTGAAAAATTACAATAAAAGAAACAATTCTGAAAAAAGAACCTAAAATTAATAAACAATATTGAAAAAATTCAGTTTTGTTATACTCGGACCAATAAGGCATGCATGAGTACATATTTTTATTTTTATTTCATGGAAATTGGCAAAAATCAACTTTTAAAAAAAGCAAAATGTTTAAAATTTGGAACGTTACAAGTGGACGGAAATAAATTTGAAAAACATAAAATATTGCAACATTTATCAAATAGAACCAATTTTATTGTAGAATTAGGTAACTAATAATTATATTTAGAAGACAAATAATCCATAAAAAAAACTGTTGGAAAAGTTTTATTCTGCCATATTGACTCAATTCAAGGTGATGGTGGTACCATGAATAATTTATACATGAAGCTGTGTTTTGAAATGAGTTCCAGTTTTTCGATAGAATTTTTTGATTTCTCCAAATACGGATCCATGCCTTCAGTTCCGGTGGGCTCAATTGGAGCGATAAGACACTCAGGAGGTTCGTACAATGGTCTCCATATCAGCGCCTGTTGTTGAAGTTATCGCAAAGTTTAAATTGTTTAGAATAAATTTTAGAGTGCGTGATTTTGCTTAATACCATGGTAAAAAATTGAACGTCATTGATGGCAGATTAGTCAAACCAGAACCGTTTTCTGAGCCGTCAAATGAGTAAAAAAACGAGAGTTCAAAGAGAAATCGAATCAGTTTTGCAAAGCTAACAGTTATGCAAAATCAATGCCAATAAATGTACTGTCGGAAAAAAATACTAGAAAGTCATAAATAAAAAAACTGCAAAAAGGTTTTCAACATCAGTCACATTAAATAGGAGCAGGACTGAACCTTGCGGGACCCGGGCACAGATATCATCAATGATTCATTGCTTCCCGTCAGTAAGTTATGATCTAATCCATGCATGCGCGAACCACCTAAATTAACGGCCCGACAAACATCAGTGACAACTTTCATCATGGCCGTTTCAGTAGAATGGTGTCAGCGTTTGGCGGACTGCGTCGTCGGGAAAAAACAAATGTGGTCAAAGTAGACAAGCAGGGGCCTCATAACAAATCGTTTTAAAAGTATAGACAAAACACTGATATTATTGGAAATCGGCCTGTAACACGATGATAGATATAGGTCAAGAGTTGGCTTCTTAAACACTGGGAGTACGTGGGCGTGTTTTAGAAACGTAGGTACATAGCCAGTAGAGAGTGAACGGTTAAAAAAACTCACTAGATATGGTGCTAGGACAAAACAAATCTTAAAGAACCATGTAGGAATTAGCGAGCCAATAAGTCTTGCTACTTTATCAAATGTGGTAGGATCCAATTGAAAAAGGTCGGCAGTTTGAATAAAGTTGAGTATACAAGCGGGAGTGCGTTCGCCGTTGATAGATGAATGCTCCGGAGTTTTTCAGAATAAATTCTGGTGTAGACCCTGGGGGATGGTGCTGCCGAACTTTGTTTCTTCGCAGAGTCAGTCACTTCTCTGAATATCTTCCAGCGCACCTTTGGATTCTTTATAGGTCGCTTTATTTCATTAACGTCTAGCTTTCTCCACTAGCGCACACTGAAGACAGTGGCTGGCAAACTATGACGGTGAAAAGATAGTTCTCAAAAAAGCAGTAGGTGGTAAAAGAGACCGGTGTAAAATTTGTTAATGTAGGGGTGTTGGGAGATACTCCCATAACCAACTGTCTCTAATTGTTGTAGTTCTCACACCGGTTTCAGTCTTCTGAACTACTTTAAAACCATGTTATATACAAAATAAAAATAGATAGTTTCTTGAAAGTTTTTTAGGTGACTAAAACTTTATTAAAGTACAAGACGGACTTTTTTACAATGCAAAATTCAGGATGGATACTAAAGTACAGATCACATAAGGGCCCATTCTCTAGAATGTATATGCGATTGCAAATAATTTAATAAATGAAGATTAAACTTCGGCTTTTATAATTTCTAATAAAGAACACGTTAAAAACATGCCTGCGATTTGAGAACATTTGGAGCATATAAAGCATTAAAGTCCAGGTGAGGAGTACGTTTTTCAGAAACGCCTCTTGGTGGTAGCTGCTCCACGGGTCCAACCAAATTGGCTCTTTTGCCTAGAGGCTTTTCAGGCTCGACCTCGATCGCAAATTCAAAAGACCAAGTGATACAACGCAGGACTTGATAAGTGTCGGCAATGACGTCTTTCATTACGACTAAAGAGTAGAAGCGTTGTTTTGCATACACATATGTGAGACAGGGATCCTTACATTGTCCCTTTTTCGGGACGCTCCATGGTACTTCAGACTAAAAAATCAATTTAAAGTTTAACTTTTATATCTATGTTTAAACTTTACTAACTTTAACATTAATTTAAAGTTGTTTCAAACCATGAAATTTTTTTTATAAGATAACTTAATTTTAATAGTTTAAAGTTGATAACTTTCAAAAAAGATTACCTACATCAGAAAACAAATCTTAAAAAATATTAAAAAACAATTTGCTGAATGTTCCATAAGC
Organism: Erpobdella octoculata; assembly: GCA_963978895.1. Classification (NCBI taxonomy): domain Eukaryota; kingdom Metazoa; phylum Annelida; class Clitellata; order Hirudinida; family Erpobdellidae; genus Erpobdella; species Erpobdella octoculata. The sequence goes on from OZ022240.1 coordinate 28,407,301, forward strand.
AGAAATTTAAAATGAAAGTGAGAAAAAAAAGAAACAAGAGAGAAAGAGAGAGAAAAGAGAGCCAGTTGAGGAACAAAAACCTCAAACAATGCCGTGTAACACAAACAGTAACAATATAAAGCAAATAACAAACGTTAGGATGAAAGTAGTCGTCAATGGTGATTGTGGTAATGGTTGGCATGCTAGTTGGTCCTTTAAAAGTAGTAACTTTATTTTGATGTCCATACCATGGAGGTTTCGTCCCATCTTCATCGCTTACCGTTTTCCATCGTCCCGTCTCAAGTTCAGGAATTTCCCAGCTAGTTCTATTTAACAAATATTTTTATTTTAGCAAATTACTTTATGATATTTGCGTTTTTTATTTGTTTTTTCTGAAATTTTGTCAAACATTATAATGTCATAAATTAAATGGTGTCAATTAAGGTCCTGCACAGGCCAAATTTTCGTGGCCCGGCCCGTCGGTAACTCGGCCTGACAAGCCCGTTTTTCCAGGCCTAAATTTTTATAATTGGCACAAAACTATCAACCCGGTACGTATAAATATCTCATGTCAATGACATATTCACATCATCTCATAAACGCATCGGTTTCACTTGCTATTGATTTTTAATTGTTCTTTTAAACATAGCTAATAAATGATTAGCAATAAAATTAAATTAAATCTTAGCCGTCATTGCTGGCTATCGATACTAACAGTCCTTTTTCTCCATACCTGTTGACAAACGTATGTTCAGTGCAAACCTGTATCCAACCTATTTCAAAATGCACTTCAGGAGGCAGACTATCAACAAATATCTTAGCGGATGCCCTATTCGAAAGTATTTTGTTAAATAATAATGAGTTTTTGGAACAATAAGCTTATCAGTTTTTTTAAAGAAAAATAAATTTTTACTGGAAATGAGGACCAGAATATTTTAGAAAGTCAGGTGATTTTTCGTCCAGCTTCACTTTACTACTGATGCTGCTTACAACCTTGACATCTGATACACGCGAGGGTATTTTAACAAAAATCAGCTCAGATCCAGATTTTCTGCATTGTTCTTCTAAAGGCAGCTTGCTAGCATTTTTCCCCATGTCTTGTGCTGTTGTCGATTCTGAAAATTATTAAACTAACTTTTATATTCCTACTGGTGAGTTCAGTCGTATTGCCGGAGTCGCCGTATTGTAATCTAGTGGTGTGTGATATTTATTAACTCTCCAAAAAGACTTTTGTATGAAGAACTCAAATGGTACTGCTTGGATTGTCTTAAATTTAAATGTGACTAGCAGACCAGTGGTTTTGTCGGCAAGTTTTCCTTTGTTTTCTAATCAATCAAGGTTTTTCCTGTGCTACGAAAGTAAAACGCAGAAGTGCCAAAAAATTGGTAAAGTTAGCAAACGTTTTTTTCTGTTAATTTTTTTTTATATATAATTTTCTGCTTAACATAAAATAGAGTTGGCTTATTTAACTGCTGGTTAAAATGAGCTTGTATTTAAATATACATTATTGAAGTTGTGGTTGAATAAAATTAAAGCTAAATTAACAAACAAAAACAGTCTTTCTTGCTTGGTCTCTTATGAAGTTTAACCCTGATTTGGTCACTTCTGCTTAATCTTGAAGAATAACTGTTGTCTCTGCTGTTTCAAAATTGATCTTTCGATAAAATGAATTGTAGGGCCAGTTGATCGTTAGTTATGAATTTAAAATGATGGTTTATTAAAAACTGATCATTCGATCTTTTGAGATCACAATGTCGTTTTGTTCTTCTAGTTACTGGTAGTCGGGTGACAATTGCACACTTCTATAAAACAAATTAGCGATTGTCTTTTCAATAAAATGACATTTTGTTAAAATATTTCGCTAATGAAATTACGCTCGTAAAACGAAAGTTGTTTACTCATTTCTAATTTTCAATAGTGACGTAATTGCAGTATTACAATGCTGAAAACAAAAAAATGTTAATATAAAAAAATTTTTTCAAACAAACAGATAAACAAAAGCGTTGAGTGTTTACTTTTATGTTAACAAATTTAGGAGTAAAAAACCAATAAATTGCTTTTTACAGGAGCAAACGTACGGGCGTCATTTAGGGGCAGGAAAAATGGCTACCATCTACCACTCCAGGATTTTCTCAAAAAAAATTGTATGAATTTTTAGAAAACGTTTAAAAAATGTACTTACGACTTCTTCTTTTTATCATCAGCTCATTTGAAAAAGAAAAAGTTTATAAAGTTAAAGAAACATTTTGGAAAAAGTACTTACGACTCCCCTTCCCTCCATTCCTCGGTCATCACCTATTTTAGGAGGAAAGTGTATACAGTTTTAGAAAGTTTTTAGAATTTGAAGGTTTTTTAAATATAATGCCCTTCCCCAATGTTGTTGTTGTTGTTGTTGTTGTTGAAATGATGCTCATGAGCAAACGTTCGTCCGCTGCATAAAATAATTCAAGTCATTTGTAAACCGACACATCTTAAACAGTTGAGTAAGCAGCCATAGAAATCTATCTCTTCAAATATTTGTTTATATTCTCTATGAACATGTCTGTTTATGTTACAAATATCATGTTAATATTGAAATGTACGAGATCATCAGAGTTATTCAGCACTGCACTTCTTTTCTATAATTAATTTTGCAAAATTCGTAATAACCTACAACAAGCATTTTTACACAACTAGTAGTGGCTGCTGCTGTCGCTGTAGCTTAGTGCGCAAGAGAAAGCTGCTTTTCGTTATGCGCAAAAGTTTTTCGGGAATATCTTTTGTACTCTCCAAGTAGCTGTTCATGTCCATAGTGGTTTCTTTGGGTTGAACAAGCAGCTCTGGGTTCTCGTTGTTTGGTCTCCACACCAGTGCCTATAACAAAAATTACAGCAAAGTTATAATAGTTGAAGTTTATCTTGGAGTGCAGGGTTAATATCAATACAGAGCATTTCTACTCTCAGTAGTTAATAATAGAAACCAGACAAAAAAATACCAGGATAATTTTTTTACAAGACACAATCGATGCTTTGAATATTGGTTCCCATAAATAACGACGCAAATAAAAATCACATGCAATTGCTCTGTAATAAAAAACCTTGAACTACATGCAATTGCACAAGAAAACAAATACTCATGAAAATAAACAGTATCTATAAAACAAAATCACTACAAAATGTTGCCCACTCATTTTTGAGCTTAATGATGTAAACACCCATTACTCGCCCGTCAAAAAAACACAAAAACTCAACACCACTCTTGTACACACCTAAACAACTATTTATATTTTTGATTAAGGAATTATCAAAAACTTGGAAAAGCAGTCAATGTCAATGAACACATGCATGGACAAAGATGAGTCAACCAATTATTTTTCAACTCCATCTTTAACTGGGACATTAAAACTTTCTACGGAACTAACTATAGACATTCAATAGCACTCCAAAAAAACGAGAAATCTCAATAAAAAACAAAGTTGATAATTTATGCATACACACACAATCACATTGCCGTTAATATAAAAAATAATTTGTTATTTAGCAAGTAAACTATAATAACGTAGTTTTTGTAAAAAAAAAATCTTTCAATAAAAGGCCTCAATGATTTGCCGTAAAATGCAACTTTATTAAAAACAAGTCTATATTCTATGTTTCAGCTTGATTGGACGATGAAAAGTGGGTTAATTTTAATATGTAGGCTTCAAAAAAGTTGTTCAAAAAATAGGTCATAGATATAGATTAATTTAGTCTTAGCTTAAACTATTGTCTAGGTATACGGCAAAAATGGCGATCACACAATGGCGATCATCAAAATGGCGATCATCAAAATAGCGATTGCATCATCAAAATAGCGATCGTCAAAATGGCGATGGCATCAAAAAGGCGATCCTCAAAAAAACGATTTGCATAAAATTATATAGAATAGGAGAATGACATAATAATAGTGATTTATAAAATGTTATATAACAATAAACATTCATACAAAATCAGTCTACATCAATAAGTTGGTTTTAAAAGTTAAGAAAGTTAGGCTTGAAGACTTAAGTTGTGTGCTATTCTATGAATATATTCAAATACTAAACGTTGATTATAATCGGAAACTATGGTTTTGATCCTTGCTGATGTTTTGCTCTTTCCCGCATTCGGTTGCTAAACAGCAAAGTGCTACTCAATCTTTGCTTCAATAATTTTTTGTTCTATCTTCAAAACATTGATGAATTTCCATATTGTTGGATGGTTAGCTCCTACGAGCTCGTTAAAATCTCTATGCCATCCTTCTAAATTGTTATTGGTTCAAAGAAGATCATTGATGACAGCATCGTAACAAATAATGACTGGTTTCGTCCACCTCTCCTGGCTGGTCTTCCAATCTTCAAAGTAGTTAACAAGTTCTCAATGACCTGTTGTCGGTGAAGAACGTGGAATCGAGTAAATCATTAATAAAAAATAAAACTTTACAAAAAGTTACAATGTACAAAGCGCTTATATAGTTTTCTTACATTTTTTCTTTGATTATTATTTATTTTCTCACAGGTTAATAAAAATTGTCTTTGAAGGGTACCTACTCCTTTTTTAAATTCAAAATGAATTGCAACATAACCAAGACCGTTTTTAGTATTTGATCAATTATTTGAATATGAATAATTCTAATTTTTAATAAAAAATGTTAATTTTATAGCTTAAAATTATAGAGATCGCTTACTTGATGATCGCCTTTTTGAAGCTGTCGCCATTTTGACGATCGCTATTTTGTGATCGCCATTTTGAAATCGCCATTTTGACGATCTATGTTTTGTGATTGCCATTATTAACGTAAACCAATTTAAGCAACGTCGAGCTCGGTTAGTACTTCGATGGGTGACATTAAATATATTAATCCGTTTCAAGATTTAGAAAAAAATTTAAAAAATTTAATTACTCAAAATTTCTCCCAGAGAATCAAATTGTTTATTCACGCACGCGTATATCTAATTTTTTAGTAACAGCTATCAACATAGATATTACCGATGGTTTACGTTAATAATAGCGATCACAAACTGGCGATCGTCAATTTGGTTTTCTGAGAGATATTTTTAGTGATTAAATTTTTTATATTTTTTCTAAATCTTAAAACGGATTAATGTATTTAATGTCACCCATCGAAGTACTAACCGAGCTCTACGTTGCTTAACTTTGTTGATCAGACGATTAGCGTTTTTTTTTTAAACAACGTTTGCGCTGAAACAACTTACAAACAAAGAAATAACATTGCAAATTAGTATAAGCGTTGTCAATACATCTAAACTTCATTTAATTAAAAATTTAAAATAATTTACTCATTTATTGATGTTTTGTTTTTATTATATGCAGCTGCTCTAAATTATAACTTCTAATTTCAACATTAAAAAAATAACTAAAAGTCACACCTGACAGTTGTTGCAACTTGGAGGAATTAGAGCATATGGTTCCAGCGGGGGAACAAGGTTTTCAGGGACGATTTTTGGACTTTCCTGCTTAAAAGGTCCAAGAAGTCTAGCTCTTTTGCCTTGACGCTTTGCAGGGTTGACATCAATTGCGATCTCCATGAGCCAGCTGAGAGTGCTGATGATTCGGTAAGTGTCCGTGTACGCGTCTTTCAGTGCCAGGTAATTGTAAAAGCGCTGTTTGCGGTAAACAAATGTGAGACATGGATCTCTTGGGTAACCAGATTTCGGAATGGGTAACGTTATCTGTCTCAAACAAATATTATTTCAAAGTTTAATTTATTGAATACGACGTTTAAATGTTTCATGGTTTTTTAACTTTATAATTAACCAGCAGGGTGACGCGTTGCTTTCCAGTTTTTTTCGTGTTTGTCAGTGTGTGTTTGTTTGTGGCAGGAAAAATCTTGGAAAGTTAAATTAACTAAATTCCCAATCAAGCTGCAAATTTGGAACGTTCCCGGTAACATTAAACTTAATGACCAACCCTCTCGTACTGTTTATTTTAGAAAAAAAATTAATAAAAAAATTATAAAAAAAATCTTTTTTAATTTTCAACCAAAAACAGTGTTTTATTTTGGACGTGAGAAACAAACCAACAAACTGGAAATCGCGAGTCAAATATGTAATTATAATTTTTAAATTTTTATATGTTTCAATTTTAATTTCATATAATAGCTGATTTAAAAATGTTTGCAAACAAACACAATTAAACTAGTTAAAAATTCAAATTACAGCAATGACAAACCTGTGGAGCAAAGTGGTCATCCATTTGGACCGCGAGAGTGGTTGGCTTTTTAGTTGGACCTTCGAGAGTGGCGATCTGATTATTAGGTCCATACCACGGGAATTCTGGGCCATTCGTATCGTTTACCATTTTGTATTTTCCGGACTCTAGTTCAGGGAATTCCCAGCTAGTTCTATTTAACAACTTGTTATTATTATAAAAAAAAAAAAAAAAAAAAAACTAAGTGATACGTGAAGTGATTTATCTAGATCCAATTATCTAATTTTATAAAACTCTGTGGCCTTGACTATATTATTTTAATAATTTTTAATTTTAATAATTTTTATTTGTTAGAACCCATCTGTTTTATTTCCTATCAAAGAAAAAGGTAGACTGATTTTGAATGTCAAGCTCAAGGTAATTATCACTTTCATTTCGGCTATTCTGGCATTAATGTGCTAGAAGGTGGCAATCGGGTCTTTCATTAGCACCTGATTTGTTTAATTATTTTTGAAAAAGAAAATTTGTTGATATAAAATAAATAAATAAAAACAAAAGTTTTTAGAATTTTTTGGAAAAGTTCTTCTGCAACTCAACTACTCCCCATCCCTGCTATCAGCTATTTTTGGAATTATAGGACTGTTCATTAAAGGACGATTCGTCAAAGGACTGTTCAACAAGAACTATTCATCAAAGGACTATTCATCAAAGGACCATTCATCAAAGAACTATTCATCAAAAGACTATTCATCAAAGGACTATTCATCAAGACTATTCATCAAGAGGACGGTTCATCATAAGGACGGTTCATCTAATGTCTATTCATCCAGCGTGATATTCATCAAAAAAAGTTAATAACATTTTTTAAGATGTTATTTTCAACCAAAATATGTTACCAAAATTTAGGATAATTTATATCAATTTTACAGTGCTACTGTGCTTGGATCCAAATACTTTATACTTTATAATAGAACTAGCGGGCTACCCGGCGTTGTCCGGGGTTTTTAGAGGTTTTTCAATCGTTTTTCTCTATCGCTCCCGTTTCCTTCCCCGCTTGCTCTCACGCTCCCTGTCGTTCTCTTTTCCCGCTTGTCTCCCGCTCCCGGTTGCCTTTCCGCTCCCGATCGCTTTCCCGCTCCCGGTCACAGCACCAGAAAAACTCAATTCGACTGTTTTCGTAAACCGTATAGGTACACATTCACTAAAGGCAACAAACACGTCAAAGCATCACTCATGCTGATATGTCAAATCTGGCATCGGTCATTTAACGATTGTATATCGTTAATCCCGAGGTTCATAAATCCCGAGGTCCGTTACACCCCGATTTAGCATGAAAATCAAGCGCTGGGCTTCGCTCCATTATCTGCTCATTCTACTGCTGACTGTGACAATGTTGCCTAAGAGATCAATAAAAGCATGTGTTTTATTTGATTTATGTGATTGTGTAACACTTGCCATTCTATTCTACCGGCTAGTGTACCATATTTAAGTAACGACCCAACCTCAGCAATAACATGTATAAAATCCCTTCGGAGTAAGTAAGCATGAAGTTTTAGCCAATTTTACATACCATTTAAGCCCCGTAAATGCAGACGCCGTTGCCTGCGTCATGCAATCGCCACAAAAAACAGCTTTCCATTACTTATTTACACCTGCAGAAGTTATCGACATGCTACGTCACATGGACGCACAAAAAACCACAATCGTTTACTGAAAGTGTTCAGGTCGTTAAATTAACTGTTTTTATTACAACATACTTGAACTAGTACTAGGTCGTTGTTGGACGCCCGTGGCGCCCGTTTATTTAGCACGTTACAGACTTCGGGATTAGCGGACCTCGGGATTAATGAACCACTTCATAAAGACGCACACGCTCGCTTTAGCTGGCCCAAGGATCTGGAATCGTCTTCCACTGAATGTCACAACCGCATCTACAACCGAACAGTTCAGAAAGGCTCTCAAGACACACCTGTTTGTGGCCTAGAAGTCTGCTGATTTACGCCACATTAAAAATTGTCAAACTAAAAATGAAATGAAATGGAACAGCTAAAAAATGTAGCGGTGCTGCCATCAACGATCTTGTCAGCCAATAGTACCGCTCTTAACAACCCTGGATGCCATCACTATTTTTTTTTTAATTACTGATAAGTTTAAAATTTATTTTATCAAAGATAAAGAACTGTTTTTTAAAAATACATCAAATTACTTTACGCTAAAAATATCTTGGGTATATATTGATAAAGGTTGTTGAGGAGGAGTGGCTTCAAAATTTGATGAATAGTCCTCTTGATGAATAGACTGTAGATGAACAGTCCTTATGATGAACAGTCCTCTTGATGAATAGTCTTTTGATGAATAGTCTCTTGATGAATAGTCCCCTGATGAATAGTCCTTGATGAATCGTCCTTTGATGAAAAGTCCGCATACCATTTTTGGAAATAAAAGTGTATACCTCCACAGTCATCAGCTATTTTTTGGAGGCATAAGTATAGATTTGTTAAAAAATTTGTGCAAAATAAATTCTCGAAAAAAGTTCCCCCAAGAAATTGCTGAAATAAAGCTGCTGTTCGTAAACATTAGTAAATAGTCGTTTGTTTATTTTAGGTAAATTTCTATAAAATAACTTTATAAATATTTTATATTGAGTTTTTGTGACAATAAATTTGATGATTTTTCAATTAAATATAAAATTTTCTTTAAACGTTTCTCTTTATAACAACTGAAATCAATAATATTAATGAAATCCTTGAGCATTTCATGTTTATTTATGTATTTAAAAAAAAAGTTGTGTCCGCTGAAAGACAGTCGATCCAAAAACTTAAGATTTACACCACATGGGTCTCCAAACTACGATCCGCGGTCAGAGAGTTTGTAAATTTTAGATAAACAAAACAAGTCACTGAAAAACACATGTAAAGTTGAAAAAAAAATCTACGCCATTTTTGCTGGCTATCCTTACTAACAATCCTTTGTCTCCATACCTGTTGATGAATTGAAATTCTGTGCATACCTGAATCCAGCCAACTATTATTTTCTCTCCACGAGTTAGTGGGGGTATCTGAACCATGGCGAAGGCTCTGTTGAAGTAACAATTTCAGGAAAACAGTTTTTTCAACCTGTTAAAAAACACTGACATAATTGTTTACTTGAAATGAGGACTGCAATATTTTAAATGTTTTTTCGATTTTTCACAGATTGAGGTAAATTTTCTATCGATTCCAAATTCAAGTTTTTTTAGTTTGATTCCCGAAGCTGGCAGAAATTGAGGCCAAAAATCAATCTGCGGGTTACTTGCATCGAGTTCCTTCGGTGGTTCAGCTGGTGGAAAGGTTTTTCGTTGGTCATTTTTGTCCTGGTATTTACTTATTTGCTTGCTTGAGGTGTGTCCCATATTTTGTTGTATTAAACATTAAACTGATTAAACGACACTGCAAATAATAAAGCTAGTGTTTGCAGTCTCTCATAATTTGAATCGTTCTTATAAAAATCCAAATATGGCGTAGACTGAAAATTAAATTTAAAAAAATGTTAATCATATTTTAACAGCACGTTATTTCTTGGTTATCAGTAGCTGGATGACAAACTTGATTTTTCGAAAGCCGAACTTCACGACATTCTTTACAATGAAAATAAAAGTAAGTTATTATGAAATAATAAATAATTTTGTGCTTGTTAATTAATTAATCGGATTTTTTAGCTACATTTTGTAAAAGCCGTTTTTATTTATTTTCATTTTTAATTATGACGTCGATGAAATCTGAAAACTTTTTGAAAAATGAAAGTTCAAATCCAATTCTTGGTAAACTTTTTTTACTTATTTACCACGTTTTAATATCAATTTTTTGTCTTAAGTACACATAAAAAAGCAGTTTCGTTTTCAACAGTCTATAACAAAAATTTCAAAAAATGCGAAGACAAATAGAGAGGAGCAAATTTTGTTTTCTAACTTGCTTATATCAAAAATTATCTGGCTAATTAATCACTTAAATGAATGAGCCATAAACACAGACAGTTAGCAGCAGAGGTTTAGATTTGCTTGAATGTACAGTAAAAGTAAAATTCCTGAAGAACAGACACCCTCGGTGAAGAGTGAAAGAATCCGCTTCTGGTGTCTGTCCGTTCTTTAGAGACAAACTACTATAGGCCAGATACAGATTAAAAAATTCCGTTCCGAACAAGCATCGTTGCTCTTACCAGCCGCTCTTTTGGGTGTCGTTCTAGAGGATTTTTACCGTAGATCATTTTGTGGTTTGAAATCAGGTTGAAACTGTTATTGATTAAATGATAACTCTTAAAGATCAATAGTTTAACCTAATAGCGGGTTGGGTAGAGTAAGGTCGGGTCAAACCAAAAGTCAACTGAATAAAAGTTTAACTACTTTGATTGATAGAAAATAATAAAAAAATTTCCTTCACGAAAAAACAACCCGGCCCATTTGCGTGATCAGCATAAAAACAGCTTATGAATATTTCTGTGAAAAAAAAACATTTTGCCTATAAAGAATTGTACTATCAGTGCTGATTAAAATTTATTTTTATAAATTAAAAAAACAAAAATAAACTAAAATTTGCTCAAACAGCTTTTTGTCTACACATCGTTTCAGCAAGAGAAAGACAAAATTAAAATTGTTTATAGGTTAGTAAATATGGGTAGGGCTTTGTATGATCGAGTCCTGTCCGGTCAACATATTGTGGTGAGTCTGATTAGCAACGATAAAAAAATCAGTGCACTTTTATATCTTTAGCGCAACATATATCATAACATCCAGTCAAACTTTTTAAAAAAAACTTGGTAAGATCATACCATATTATTATTTAAAAATTTAATAAATTTATTTTATCTATATCTATAGGATACATAAAGGTATCCGTGAAAGTATTTCCTACATTCTGTTTTTCATGTTTTAAAACAAATTTCAAAAAATATAAAAAACACCTAAATAAAAACAAGTGAAGCAAAAACAAAGTTTTTTAAAAACACACTTTTATATTTTTACTACATAAACAACAAACATATTAGCATAGACAATATATAATTCGACAAAAATATCACAAATGATTATTCAATTAAATTTTGTCCAATCGATCCGAAAATTTGATAGAATGCATTGTTAATCGGTTTGGAGGTATGTTTACATTTTGAAGTCTCTAGCTCATCGGGAAGTTAGTTTAAAATCGATTGCAAAATTTGACGATAGACAGATAGACAGATAGACAGATAGACAAATAAACAGACAGACAAACAGAAAGAGAAGTCAAGTTAAGTAAAAGTGTGTAAAAATAAAGACTTTTTGTAAATTAGGGTAAACTGACCGAATGGCCACTGACCAATTATTGGCCATTTTTCAGGAGAATTTTAAAAGAATTCATCACGATCTAGAATTTTTATTAAAGTTTTGAACTCTTTGGTTAAATGTAACTTTGAACTCTAGTGTTATTTATCCAGGCTCCCAGCATAATGTATCTCTACATAGAAGTTCAAAAGTTTGCTACTTTACGGTCTTAAAGTTTCAAAAACTTTAAAAGAAATTCTTTTTTTCAACTGAACCAGTGAAATATCTAAACATTCAACAAAATAAACCCAAATGAAAGGGGACTCCATAACTTGTTCTCATTAACTTTTTTCAGTTCTTTTATTTAAATTTTAACTAAAGAAAACGCAGAATTTAGAAATAGAAGACCATACATAAAGACCAATTATTGGCCACATTATAGTACATTATGGCAATTATAGCATGTGTCAGGACTGTTGGATCAAAAATTCTACCTCATATAATTGCTAAAGGTAATACCTAGCGTACACTTTATGGATTTGATGTGGAACATTCTCCAAAAGGTGTTACATGGAGTGTTTTTAAAATATGCTGGACCAGACAAGGCAATGCCCGATTTTGGTTTCAGAAAAAATTTAGCAAACATTGAACCTGCTCAACCACAAATTCTTATTTTGGATAGATATGATTCACAATTTTGTAGAATTGTTTGATTTTGCACGGGAGAATCAAATCCATATTGTTGTATTATTAGCCCACATCTCTAATTGGCTACAGCCATGTGACATGATTATTTTCAAAACATTTTAAGATGCTTGTGGAGATGTATGCCTAAAGCTGATAAATGATTATCCAGATCCTGGCGTGGTGAGCGCCCATTCACATTTTTGTGGTCTGTTTGCTAAAGCTTGGGAAAGCGCAATGATTGAATCTAATATAAAATCAGGTTTTGGCACATGTGGTATTTAACCATTTAATCCCAATGCCGTTCCAAAAAAGCATATTTGCTAAAAAAATTTTATAATAACACACAAGAAACCAATCAGGCAACAACACAAAAGCACCAGAAATAAATAAGCGATTAAAAAATGTTAATAGTAGGTAACATATTTTCAAGAAAATTAAATAGTAATTTTCAATCAGACGGAATAGACGACGGTCAGGAAAAAGAAAAAAAAACTTTAGAGAAAAATGTCACCCAACACCATTTCTATTTTAAAATTCATCAAATCCGGTGAATTTTGATATTTAGTCTTATCCTTCCCCGCAAACTCACAAAAAAATAAAAAAACAAATATACAATAATTTTTCTTAACCTCAGATAAAGCTTACAACTTAAAATTTAATGAGAAAACTGTTAAAATTAAAAAAACAGAAATTGGAAAAACAAAAGATTGCAAAAAACTGTTTTAAAAAAAGTGATAGTTAGCCATCAGAAAAACTTAGTTTTCAAATAGCAAAAACTGTAAAACCAAATAGACGACAATAACATGAAACAAATTGGTGGTGCATAAAGTGCAGTGGATTGTATTTTAATGCTGAAAACTTTATGTACAGTAATAATTGGGTTCAATGCATAAAATGTGCCAAAATTCGTTGCCACATCTCCTGTGCAAGAGATTGTTGAACATTTATAACATGGATTTAAATGGAGATTGTACATGTTCATCACATTTGAAGTAGTTTTTTTTATATACCGGCCAGTGAAAATAATTGTAAATTGGTTGGACCTATTACTGGCCGCATGGCCAGTATATGGTACTCCATCGCCATTAATTGGTACAAATTAAACTTTTTTAAAAAAAGCTCTAAAAATTTATTTTCATTTATTGCTGGCAAAAGCCATGATAGAAATCTTAAAACTGCACAATTTTTACATAAATAAACGTGTGTGGTCCTATGGGCTAAAAACGTACTTTAGTTGTAAAAAACTTGTGGCCAATAATTGGTGAGTTTACCCTACTGGTCAATGCCATTTTTACCCCGTCTTAAGCTGTTTTTTCACTTGTGTTAATCACTTTAATTATTTTGACCACTGTCGTGTTTTGATTTTATTTAATCAAACTGGCTGTGTGGCGTGTTGGTCTATCTAGTGGTTTAGTCACTGGTTAGATATCCGAAGTACCCATATTCGATTCCAGGTTTGGGAAAGTAATTTCCATGAGCAAGAAACTACCTCACGTAGTGTTCGCGTCAACTCAGCCTGTCATCCTTTTGTGGTCAATAAATGAGTACCAGTAACCGGCAAGTAACACTTATAGTTGCAAAACAATAAAAAATACATCTCTAGAAAATCAATTTGTATAACTTTAAAAAATACTATAACTAATTCTAACAACAAACTTTATTTTTATAAAAAAAAATCTAAATAAAAAATGTGTTTAGTGACAGGATAGAAAATAGTTTTTTTTTAATGATTCATCATTGATATTGACAACTAAAACTGAAAAGCTATATATTTTAGATTTTGTAAGCAACAGGTTGACAAAAAAATGTTAACTTTTTAAAACTATCATAAAAAAATACAGATTACAACATATATTTGATAAAAAACATTTTCAAGGCTGTCAATTGTTAATTATTAAAATAAACTCTAATAAAAAAATTAATAGAAATGTTTTGCTGTCATCTATCATTATCAAGACTGATTAACATTATCTGATTAACTAACGGTCAGTTGGTTTATCAATTCTCTTTTAATGCTTCTGATTGATGCCAATTAAAAACGACAACCATAATATGTTTCTACCGAAATCCGAAGTAAATACTAAAAACAACACAAATGATATGCATAAGGACACGACTGCAGCAAAAATATGCCTTTCATACTAAAATCCTAGCTCTCGATTTAGTTTTTTCATAAAATCTTGCTGGTTTGTTAGTGGTCTTTATCTTGTTTCTGAAATGTTTCCTTCGGTTGTCTGTTGACTTACTTTTGCATCTTTTTCAAGTGCATCAGTAAAAAACACTTTACTTGACTGCCTTCAGTTGTGGTTTTTTCTGCTGCTGCTGCACACGCGACAGAAAGCTGTCCTTTGTTATTCCCAGCAGTTTGACATTAGTATCTTTTGTCAGTACCAAGTACTTGTCCATGTCCATAGTAGTCTTCTCTGGGTGAACAACAATCTCAGGATTTTTGTTAATTGGTCTCCATACCAGCACCTGTTGGAATAATTTATGTTAATTGGTCTCCATGCCAGCACCTGTTGGAATAATTGATGCAAGGTTACTCTATTTTATTTACATTTACGTAGTTTCTCAAACACATAGGCCGATAAGTCTCTAACACTATTTATAGATGATTAAATAACGTAAGAATAACAACAAAAACAAAATTGAAAGAATTGTGCGCTCGTAAAAAAAGGAAAAGTTGCAAAACGATAAGTTTATCGTCAAATAGAGTTGTTAGTACGTTCAATATTTTGAAAAGTTAGTGAGATTGTTCAGACACTTGAAACGGCTGCGGGAAATTGAGTTAACGACATCATGATGTTATGGATTTTATACGGATACTATTTGGTTGTTGAAACAGAACTTGGTAGCATCGATTTTATCATTTGTTTATTCTAGGCTTTCACTTGTAAGAGTGACCACGTCTGTCTAGGTAATTAATTACGAGTTGAATCTTTTTCATTAAGTTTGGATCGGTAAAATCGTTCAAAACGTTTTAGCAGAAACAAAAGTCAATATTAAATCTACGGTGCTTTAATGGTTTGAGACTGATGATGTTGAGGCGCGTAAAATAAAGCAGGCTGGTGATCGCGTGTTTGTCGTTGCCGGTCTTAGATTTTGGAACAAGCTTCAAAACGTCTGCGGGCAGCCCATAGACATCCCACGGACATCCAATGGACATCCAAACAAGTGAAAGTTAATAAAAGTCTATACAATATGCTGTTGTCTAGAGGTCGGGGTCCTAAGTCGTAAAAAATAAATTGATTGGCGGTGGTTTTACATAATTTTCATTGACATTATTTTCAATATGTTTCTTAAATTTGACGTCACTGTCAATCAATACGCCTAGCTCTGTCACGTTTCTAACAGTCATCAATAGATGTAGCAAATAAAGTATTTTGCCAGAGCTAGATTCAATTTTCATATCTCACTCCAGGATACCAATTCGGCTATGCGTGTCTTCGACGTGTGGCCTAATTATAAACTATAAACGAAGATCATTTAGTGGTGAATCAAACTGTCGTTCATACACGATAACTACTTCCTGTTGTAATTTAAACTTCAAGCCAGAGTAACTTGTAACAATTGCATAGCACTTGAACTTTATGTTATGTCTAATTTTTTTTGAAACTCGGCAACCTGTTTGACCAGGTTCTTCAAATTGGTTTCTATGTCATGGTATTAAAATCGTTTAAGGGCTCTTTAAAATGGTTTTAAATATATTAGACGATAATAAACACTCAACTAGACAATATCTCTTAATTAATGCAATTTTTTAATTCAAACTTTTAACTTTATATCAAATATTTTTTTTATATTTTTTAGTGAATTATTTATCGTTTTGAGCAAAATAAGATACGACCAAAAACATTTTTTGTTTTATAGTTAAAAAAAAAAGAAACAAGATTAAAAAGGTCAACAAAAACGAGCTGGGCCAATCCGGGATGGACCTGAAATTTGGTCAAGTAAAACGGGTTGGGTTAAGCCACTCAAAAAATCGGCCCGTGCAGTACTCTAATTGTTTTTCACATTTCTTTATAGCTGATTTCTTGTTTTCGTAGTTCCTGTCCCAATTCAGTAATTTCAAAGACATTCTTTTCAAATCCCACTTCTAAACCAAATGTTACAATATTGCTAATTGTTTAAAGGCTCTACAAAATGGATTTAAATTTTTGGGACGATAATAAGCACTTAACTAGGCTATATCTCTCAATGACTGCAATTTAAACCGGTCCGATGAGACACTTATGTACGATAATCAAATGAGGCCTAGGAGCGTTTTTACTTACAAAATTCCATCCTCGTTATAAAAATTTTATAATAGTTTATAGGCCTTTACATCAGGTGTTTTAAGACTAAAATTGCTGCATGTAGGAAGCACCTAAGTACTTCCTGTCGTAGATCATAATTTGATCTTTTTAACTGTGCCTCCTCCTTTCTCCAGGCTTGGGGCTGGCTTGCAAAGGCAAAGCGGAGGTGCTTTGTTTAAAGCTTCTGTATTTTCTTTTGTTACATTAGAAATAGATAAAATATGCAACAATGTTATATAAAATATATAAATATAATATATTATATGTATATATAAAGTTAAAATAAAACTTTTGAAAAATCAAACCTGGCAAGAGTTGGCATTTGGAGGTTTGAGAGCGTAAGATTCAAGGCGAGGAGTAAGATGTTCAGGGACGATGCTTGAACTTTCCTGCTCAAAATTTCCAAGAAGTTTGGCTCTTTTACCCTGAGGATTGTCAGGATTGACGTCAATAGCAAGCTCCATAGACCAAGTGAGGGTACGTATAATTTGGTAGGTGTCCATGTTCAGGTCTTTCAATGCCAGGAAAGTGTAAAACTGCTCTTTGCGATACACATATGTCAGTTTTGGATCTTTAGTGTAATTATGGCATGGAATGTGCCATGAAACCTGTGTCATAGTAGAAGTATTTCAAACTTCTTTCAGATGAACCGTCAAAGTTGCGGGTTTATAAAGTAAGCCTTAAAAACCAGGTTTTCACAAATACCTTATATTTCAAGATTTACCGCGAAAAAAATTTAAAACATTTTTTAAATGTATGTATGTAAGCATTTCTATAATTGCGTTGAACTTGTTTTTGTTTTAAAACATAGACAATTATTAGTTTTATTTTCAAATTGTTTCAAATTTTAATAAAATGCATTGTCATCAAAAGCAAGCCTATATTTAAAATTTCAGCTCGATTAAATGACAGAAAATTAGTTAATTTTTACTTTCAAGGTTTGCAAACATTCAAGCAAGCAAACAGGACCGGCGGTGAAGTTAATATGAAGGATTTAATAAAAAAATAAAAATCTCTATAATTACCGTTGTTTTGCAATTGCAGAGCGTTGCGCAAAGTTCTAACATAGTTACATACATACATACATGCATACATACATACATACATACATACATACATACATACATACATACATACATACATACATACATACATACATACATACATACATACATACATACATACATACATACATACATACATACATACATACATACATACATACATACATACATACATACATACATACATACATACATACATACATACATACATACATACATACATACATACATACATACATACATACATACATACATACATACATACATACATACATACATACATACATACATACATACATACATACATACATACATACATACATACATACATACATACATACATACATACATACATACATACATACATACATACATACATACATACACAACACTTCAACATCTCACGTCGCTATAATAATAATGAAAAACCTGCGGAGAAAAATAGTCACTCATCTGGAGTGTGGCCGTTGCATGAGATTTAGTTGGTCCTTGAAGATGAGCAACCTCATTCTTAGATCCAAACCACGGGTACTTTGTGCCATCCGCATCGCTCACCATCTTGTATTTTCCTGACTCCAGTTCAGGTAACTCCCAGCTAGTTCTATTTTTAAAAATTCTCGATTTTTAAATTCTATATTTAATTCCTTAAATTTTTGTGGTTTGAATTTAAACGCTTTATTCACGTCATACCATCTCGCAGACAAATTTAAATTCATTAGTAATTCAAAGTTGAATTTATTATCACTTTTATTTTGGCTGCATTTATCTTTAACGTGCTCACAGAGAAAGGCTTTGGTTACATGAGCCAGAAGTTGTCAGCCGGATCCAGTATCTTTAAACTTTCCAAATAGTAGTATTGCCACCATGGGCCGGCACCGAAAATTTAATTTTTCTAAGTGGCCTAATTGTTATACATTTATTTAAACTTTCTGCTTTGTAAACATACTAGCTGGGTTACCCAGCGTCGCCCATTTTTGTTGTTATTACACACTTTAAATTAACTTGACTTTTCTGTCTGTGGTCAAAATGTTTGAACTCGTTTATCACCAACTCTAAGACAAGTTGGAACTTTGAAACTTTTAGCATATACTTTATCTACCCGCCAAAATAATAATCAATATTTTTCAAAACGATTTAATCATTATTCCAAATAATTTCAATATTTATTTTGTAACGCATTTAAACTTATTGTTTGCGTCAATTAAATGAATTTTTAGGTACAATACTATACAATACAAAATAACATGGGTAGAGGATAAAGTCTGGTTTGCATAGGTGATAGAAACAGAGCGACTTAAAGCCATGTTTACAATTAAGCTGGTCTTGTATTATGAGATGATCAACAGTGTCAAAAGCCGCACTGAAGTCTAAAAAACAGAACAATGTGACCAACAATTGTCTGCAGCGTGAAACACATCAGACAAAACAGCAAGCCCAGTAGTTTCAACAATACTAGTAAGCTGACTGAACTGCTGAGAGAAGAGTGCTCAGATAGATAGCGTCCAAGTTGATCATTAACCACACGTTCCAGCAGTTTTGAAATGAAAGAAAGATTCAATATAGGTCGATAGCGGTTGGGATCAAATGGATCAAGTGTAGGTTATTTTAGTATTGGAGTTACAACGGCAAAACTAAACAGTTTAGGAAAATGCCAGTTTGAAGAGAAGTGTTTGACAGAAAAACAAGAAATGGTGACAGTTCTGTCATAACTTTCTTAATTAGCCAGGTTGGTGCCGGACCAGTACTCTTAGAAGCACTGCAGTCGCTTAGCTATATAAGCATTAATGATTCTACTTGTCTTTGAAAACAAAATAATTAATATAATAAAAATATAAAAATAAATTTTTTGCCGTCATTGCTGGCTATTGCTACTAACAATCCTTCGTTTCCATATCTGTTGATGAAATGAAAATCAGTGCTGACTTGTATCCAGCCAACTTCTAAGTTCACTCCATCAGGTAGTGGAGGTATCTTAACCTTAGCCATTGCTCTGAGTGTAAGTGTTTGATAACTTACTAATTGTTGAATAGATTTATGAGTTTATTAAACAAAGCAGAAAACTTTTCAACCTGAAATGTGGTGTGCGATATTTTAAAACAAGATCGGATTTCTCATAAATAATGGGTACTTTTTTGTCGATGCCAAATGTAAGCTTGCTCACTGTTATATCAGAAGCGGGAATAATAGGTTTTAAGACTAAAAGTGTTTGCGAAAGTTTAATTTCAGTGGGTTTGCGTTGGACATTTTGCTCAAGACTTGGCTTTTTGCTAGATTTTTGTCCCATATCTTGTGCTATTGACAATTTAGTCAATTATAAACTTCATTTCCATAGCCTAGTATTCCTAGAATCGCTAAAAAAATTACAAAGGTATTTTTTTATTTGCTGTCTGCTGGTGTTACAAAAGATATGCGTGAAAGATTGTTTCTGTACTTATCTGTGTCTTTGTCCTTGCTGAGTTTCGTTATTCAGCATTGGTCAAGGTGATCCGTTATCATGGACGTATGATTGAGCCTGTATCCTAATTTTCACCGCCTGTTACGTCTTTGAAATGAGTCTATTCCGTTTGATTAGACAAACTAATTTTCATAGCAGTACCTCATAATGATGATGAAATATTTGTAAAGCCCAAATGTGGTTTGGTCAGTTCTGTCGAATTCTGAATAATTAGAGTTGCCGCTAATTTTTAGAAACTGATCTGTTGGTATCGAGAGATGCGGCATCTGTTGATGATAATAGGTCGCAGTTGTTAAAAACTGTGCGTTTGATTTTCATCAGCACCTGATAGTCTGTTTACGTTTGTATTGCCATTAAAAAAGAGCTCTTATAAAAAACGAAGTCTCTCGATTTCATTTATCGAAGAAGTTATTAAAAAAAACAGTACATAATAAAAAGTTGTTCTTATTTGCTAGCTGCTTAAAATATTTGTAGGTTTAATCAGTAAAAAACAATATTTTAATTTATTTTCATTTTCTTAATTATGACGTTGCTGCAAAATGTAAACATTTAAAAAGGAAGAAATTCCATTGATTTTTTCTAAATATTTCACTTCAAAAATTAAAAATAATTCAACATATGTTTTTTTATTCTAAAATTAAAAGAAGTTAATCACTTTTTTATCTTTTCAAAAAAATTATATAAAATGTTTTCTTTACAATACAGAAGCAGTGTTAAAAAATGAAAGATTTTAAGAAAAACATAAAGCTTTTTCCTAAGATGCTTTAAAGTTGGAAAACCACTGAAACAAATATTTAACAAACTTAATTTAGTTTTTTTTTTGTTTTTTTTTGTTTGACAATGTTTAACATGGCGTTAGTCGTTAGACTTCTAGGCCACGAAGAAAGGGTTCTTTGCAGAGGCAGCCATTTATAGGCGCCTACCCCTTTAGCAAAGCTAGTGAACTCTTTGCTTAAGGGAGTTACGCTGGTCACGCCGGTGAGGCTTGAACTGCTGAACTAACGATCGACAGGCGAACGCTCTACCGCTCTGCCACCAGCACCAGCGATTCAAAAAATCTTTTTTGTATAAACGTTTTCAAAGCTAATTAGAGTACAAGTCCTGCAAAGCCTACAGCTACAGCTGCATCCAAGAACGATCTTTTATTCAAAAGAAAATATGTTTATGGTTTTGGTTTTTTCATGTTTTCAATCCTTCTAAATTTTGTACAAACATTTGATACAACTTGGATGTAAAATGTTAATTTTTTTTGTATCCGACTGTGCATCAAGATTTTTGAGTGTCCAACAAGCTTTATGCATTTGCGCAAAAATCATGACCGGGCATCATTTGCGGTGACAAGAAAGATGCTGACATGCCGCGAAGAGAGGGTGCATACAGTCTCATGAAATGTGGTAGTTGAAATTATTATTTACTCACCACGATCATTATCAAAAAATTTTCTGCCCACATCAAATATTTTTAGAAAAAAAATATTTTTAAAAATCAAATAGCTGCAAAGTTTTTGAAGAAAGTTTTGAAAAAGTTTTAGGAAAAGTAGCTGCAACTACCACCCTCCCGGTCATCAGTTTTTCTTGGAAAAAAATGATAATTTTTCTAAGTGGCCTAAGTGTTATACATTTATTTAAATATATGTTTCTGATTAAAAAACATACCAGCTGGGTTATTCATCGTTGTCCTGTTTTGTTGTTTTCCATCTTTTTTTTTCCTCTATTTGTCCCCTTTTTCTACCTCCTTCCTTTTTCTCTTTCTTTTCTTTATAGTTTATTCACTTAATTTTTAGGAAAAATATAATAGAACGAAAAAGTAAACGTGGTTGAAATCAGAAAACAAATACAGTTATAATCATTACTGTACCACATTTTCAGTTCACTGGGTATATTTGATTTAATGCTCATGATAGTCAGACTTAGCAATTTTTTGTGTTTAATAAATGTATTATCGGTTTTCAATTTGTTTGAATTTTCAGAAAAAGTAAATAAAACAAGCAGTATGTTGGGGGTGACTGCAAAATATATCCAATATCTGTCAGAAATTGCTTTTGTGTACTTTTATACATTTCTGGTTAAATTACAGTTATCATATGTTGTTCAAATGTAGAATCCATGAAGACAAAACCTATTAAAAAATAGAAAAGATTTCTAAAAAAATGACAACAAATATTGTATTTCTTCGGTAAAAGGTTTACTGAGTTTTTTCATGAAACTAAAAATTGTAATTCTGTATCAAATTTGTTGGCTGGGTTTATAAACATTTATTCTGTTCTATGTTCTTTACTGAGGCTACGGTCTTTCTCCGAGTTTACTTTTGCTTTATCGCTCACTCATTTTTTAAATTTATTTTTAACTTTTTTCAGTAACTTTTACAAATGTAGATGTAGCGTTAATCAAGTGAAACATCAAACTATATTTTTCTGGAAGGGTTTATTTCATGACTGGTTACAAAAAGCGAAGAATTTTGTTGTTTTAGATGTTTAGATTGACAAATAAATGAAGTAAAATATGATTAAAAAGTAAAAAAGTGTTTTTATGAAATACGCCAGAAATTATCAAACAAGATTTAAAAACATTCAATTCTGTTAACACCAGACCAATAAGGCATGCATGAGTTCATAATTTAAGTTTTTTTATTTATAGGCAAATGGCAAAATGATTTTTATAAAGAAAATGAAACTTTTACAAAGGCAACAAGTAACAAGTGGACAAAAAGTACTTCAAAAATTTTATGTGAAATATTGAAAAGTGCGACAGCAATTATAAAATGAAAACAAGTTTAGTAGACTGCAGGCTTCTGATTATCATATTTTTAGCAGAAAATCATCCAATTAAGAATACTGAAAACGTTGTGGCAATCATTCTGAATAATTCTCATCATCAACACTACAAACAACTCAAGTAACAACTGACTAGCAGGCTTATCAATCAAATTTTACATTATTGACATTCTTTCAATGTTCACCCAAACACGCTTCTAGGAAAATCATTTTCTCATTGACAGAAAGACGACACCAAGATAATTTAAAACATAATTTACAACGTTTATACAACTGAACCGACAAAACTCGAACTGAAACAACCCCTTTAAAATTGAAAACCTGAGAAACGTTCTTCTAAACTTACAATTGAATGCCTCAACAACAGAAATGACAAGCATAGCGACACAACAGCATCATAAACAAGCCACTCATCAACCCAGCCCTTGATTTTGCTTCATGAAATGTTGTTTGTGTCCCTTGATGTTCGAGTTGTTCCCTAAGATGTCGTTGTGATATTTTGCTCTGTTTTTTCTTTATTTACTATTGCAGTTTTTCTCGAGGTTATTGACAGTGCAACATTCTACTTGACTGGCTGAAGTTGCTGCTGCTGCTGGTGCTGCTGCTGAGAACGCAACAGAAAGCTGCTCTTCGTAATGCGCAGCAGCTTCGCCGTAGCATCTCTTGTACTGACCAAGTACCTGCTCATATCCATGGTGGTCTGCACAGGAGGAACCACCAGCTCAGTGTCACCGTACTTTGGTCTCCACACCAACACCTGTTGAGCAAATTAAATAAATCAATGAAAAACATGTATATAATAAAAAAAATACACTTAAATTACAGGTTTTCTTCTAATTCTAATTTTAACAGTTAAAAATAACCTGGGCCACCCACCAGCAGAGTGAGCATAGGCTTCCCTCTTATATAAGTTTAAAAAAACAATGACCCATTGCTTGCTTTGATGGAATTTTGAAAATACATGACAGTCTGGGAAACAGCCACTGACAAAACTACGACAATGACACTGCAATGAGTTACCACAAGAGCTAGTAGTTGGTCAAAAAATAAAAACATATCTGCAATGAGTTACCACAAGAGCTAGTAGTTCGTCAGAAAACCAACAAGTTTGGCGTGTAAGATTACTTGAACAACGCATTCTTTAAATTTTGTTGAAAAATTGCTGCTCGAGGACTGAACATTTTTTTTTAAATTCTTAAAAACTTATTTTATTTACAGTTTCAACGCATTAGCGTCAATTGCTTAGTTAAGTTTTGAAAATTGATTCTTAGACATGTTACAAAAAAAACCGACGCAATTCTGCACTTAAGCATGACTCTCTGCAAATTAATGATGTACTGGAACAAATAGCTGATATTGTAGAAAAAGAAGACAAAGCTGTGAAATAAAAATACTGGTAAAGCAAACAAATCTGTTTTACAACGTTTTTATTAGGTCACAAAGTTGTTTGTTTGTTTGAAATCTTCGGCAAACCATTCTCAAAAAATATCCAAAAATATCCAAAAAAAACATATCCAAAAATCATTACTGTAAGTAAACTCTGAGAAAAGTTATTCATAGTTTTATTATGTAAAATCATAACTAACTACTTCTCGCTTTCTCCTTCTCCCTCTCTCGCTCTCTCGCTCTCTCTCTCTCATGGATGCCATGAGCGAGAGTGAGAGAGGGAGAGAAGCAGTAAGACGAAACAACTCGATGATGAGTCAGAGGAACTTCGATAAGCATGCATGCTGTAACCATATATATAGAATTCTATATATATGGCTGTAACGAACAAATAATCATAAATATGAATGAACTTGAATGAAGATGCGACAGGAGGAAGAGGATTAGTAGGAGAAAGTTCGATGAGCCTGCATGCTGTAAATAATCATGAATATGAATGAACTTGTCGCACAGTGTATAATCCGCGGATAAAGATGTGCGGCTTTCCACCGATACCTATAAATAGGAGATCGAAATTCGGGCTTCCTCATATTTCGCTTTGTGAAGTGAGTGATGCCTTCGTTTGCACGTAACTTATTTATTAGTTGGTGCCGGATTCTCAGGCTTGGTTTATATTCTATAAACATTAATCTATAACATATCTATATTGAATATCTATGTATATTGAATACATTTATTCTAAAAACTCAAATTCTTATAAAATTTCACCCATCAAAAACAAAAAAGTAGAAAACAATTAATAAAAAAGACATTTTTTAAAAAACAACGTTTTTCTTGTGCCCTAAAAAGTATAAAATAATATTCCTATAATTCTTATACAAAGGAAAACGTTGCGGGCACATCATAGGCTACGGCTACAACATCAACAACTTTAATAAAACAAATGGTTATAAAAAATAATGCGCCCGCAAGGTTTTTCGTTGTATATGAATCATAGGAATATTATTTTATACTTTTAGGGCGAGTTGTTTTTCAAAAAATGCATTTTTTATTAATTAATTTTTTTTTCTGAAATGATATACAAAAACCAGATGTTTACAGATGTTAACAATAACAATCTACAACAAGCCAATCATGACTCCTGTGATGTCAGTGACCAGTTTGGATCAAAACGTGAATCCTTCTGCAAGACAATAAGCTGCTTCGTTGAAAACTGACTACGAATAGCTTTGGAACCGAACCGAATTGTTAATCTGGCTATCATGGGTACCGAGTCAGATATACACAGCGTGAATTATACATCAGCATCTCTGCCGCGCGAAAATCGAGAAAATTGAACTGTAATGGTTATAACTATAACTATAACTACATTATTCTTTTATTTTAATTGCATTTATTTGTTAGTTCTATTATATATTAGATAATTGCACGAACACGACAAGTAGAACGGTTTGGGTCGAGGTGATTGTGCCAAGTTTAGGGGTTTTAAGTCTGTAAAAACGAGCCGAGACAGGAAATATTTGCCTATAAAACGAACCGGACCGCAAAAACTTGGCAAACTCCGCCTCGCTAATTGCGAGCCAGTCCCAAACCTGGATAAAGGAGGAGGGACAGTTAAAAAAATCAAATATTATGTACGACAGGAAGTACTTATGTGCTTCCTGCACACAGCCATTTCAGTCTTAAAACACCTAGTTTAAAGAAGCGGGTCCCAGGCCCGTAGTGATGCTGATATGCACCTGAAAAAATGGCTCAGTCTGGTTGAAAAGATGGACCCACAAGCAATAGATAACTGAGGTTTGGCTGTTTGAAAAAAAAAACATTTAAAAAAAATTTAATAAATAAAGGTTATGAAATAAAAAAATGTGCGGTTTTCTAAGCCAAAGGCAAAAAATATTGTATAGTATAATTATTTCGAAGGTGTGGCTGAGGGCAACTTTTGTTACAACATGGGGCTGAGTATGGATTCTTAAATCCGCATTTTAACAAAGTGTATGTAATTTAAAAACAATACAAAATCTTTAAAATATGCAGCCATTCAAAATCTTTTATTCTTTATGTCATAAATTAGAAATGAACGTTATATTAAATTACATGCCTGACAGCTGTTGGCATTTGGAGGATTGAGAGCGTAAGATTTCAGCGGAGGAGTTAGATGCTCAGGGACAACTCTTGGACTTTCCTGCTCAAAAGGTCCAAGAAGTTTGGCTCTTTTTCCCAGAGGGTTTTTTGGATTAACGTCAATGGCCAGCTCCATGGACCATGTGAGAGTTCGTATGATTTGATAGGTATCCGTGTTAACGTCTTTCAATGCCAGGAAAGTATAGAAGCGCTGTTTGCGATACACAAATGTGAGACTTGGATCTCTTGTGTAACCAATGCTCGGAATGTACCACGTGACCTGATTTGAAATAATAACAATTTAAAATTCAACGTTTTGAATAGATTATACAAATCTTTTGTATGCTGTTTTGCTCTACTAACTATTTATATTAACCAAAACGTATAGCAGATAAATTATAATGTAAAAAATTGAATGCAACTCTAAAATTTTTTTATTAACGCTAAAAATATTAGTGGTAAAAAGCATGTCTAAAAACTTCACTTTAAAATAATTATAGCTCAGCAATAAAGTACAAGAAAACACTGGAATGTACAAGAAAGAAAGCTTGGACAAAATGTCCAGAATATCCACGGCCAAAATGTCTTTTGACAAAATCACCATAAAAAACATTTCTGGATAAATTTTCTTGGATAAAGTTTCTCTGTATCAATGTATCAAATACTCTCGGGTATAAAAATTTTTATATAAATTGTTCCTATATAAAATGTTCCTATATAAAATGTTCCTATATAAAATGTTCCTATTTAAAATGTTCCTATATAAAATGTTCTTATATAAAATGTTCCTATATAAAATGTTCCTATATAAAATGTTCCTATATAAAATGTTCCTATATAAAATGTTCTTATATAAAATGTTCCTATATAAAATGTTCCTATATAAAATGTTCCGATACAAATTATTCCAGAATAATATGCCATGAAATGAAGTGTTCCGAGATGAAATGTCCATGAAAAAATGTCTATAAATAAAATATTCCTAAATAAAATGTACGTGGATAACATTTTTCTAAACAATGTTTCTTTGGATAAAAGGTTTCTTAAAACAACGTTCCAAAATAAAATTTTCTTAGATTTAATATCTTTGAATAAAAAGTCATTGAGGAAATTTTTTAATTGCAATGCAATACTTTTCCCGGGTTAATCAAATTTTTTTTATTCTACACTAGAGCTAGGATAGTCGGAGTTACTCCGTTTTTTATTTTTTCTCTATCTCTTTTTTTATTCTTCGAACTGAAAACAAACAAAAACAAACGGCGAAAATTTTGCTATGGGTGGTTTTAAACCAAGAATTTGGACCGACATCAAGTTTTCAAGTTTTAATGTAACTTACGTTCTGTTTTTAGCAGTAATTGTGCAATTTAAATTTTTTTGGTAATAATTCAATAATGCCAAAATAAATTGCTTAAATTTATAGGTCAAGTTTTATAGCTTGATTGGACTTACGTTATAAATATTTTTCAAACGTGTTGACCATAAATACCTGAGATAGTTTCACGTATCTTCTTTTGCATTTGGGTAATGAAAGTTCTTGCATCAAAACCCATAATAGTTATAATAATAAAATTAAAATAAACAAACTTGAGGAAAAAAATTGTCGTTCATGTGGATTGTCGCAGTGGTCGGATTTTGAGTTGGTCCCTGAAGATGCGCAACCTCATTCTTAGATCCGTACCACGGGTACTGCTTGCCATCTGCATCGCTTACCATCTTGTATTTTCCTGACACAATTTCAGGAAATTCCCAACTTGTTCTATCAAAAATAGTTTTTAATTGCAACGAAAAAGTTTGTTTAACTTGTGTGCCTTTCCTAAAACATCTTGAACACTGTGGCTTATATGCAACATGATTTCATGGACCTTCAGATTGTAAACCAATCTGCATTTGTTTGTTATTGCAAGACAGAAAAATTTAAAAATAAAATGCGATAATTTTTTATGTCAATGACAAGTTAGTCATCACTTTAATAGCGCCGCTTTAATACGCGTGTTTTACATGCATGGAGGGAACGAATCTTGGTAACATGAGGAAAGAGGTGTCAGCTGGATCAATTAACTGTGTCGTGTAGGTTATAGTCAATCAAGAAACTTTACATTATTTTTGTCAAAAATTTTGTTATTTTCAAACAACCATGAGCGGGCATTTAACAGAAAAAAAATTAAACATTGCATGGGGAACAGATGATTACAAAATTAAGTTCGTGGAATTTAATTGAGATATTAATATCGATAAATAAAGAAAAATAAATCTTAGCCCTCTCTGTTGGCAACTGATACTAACAATCCTTCGTTTCCATACGTATTGATGAATTGCATATCAGTGCAAACCTGTATCCAACCAACTTGTATGTTTACTCCAGCAGGCAGCGGAGGTATCTCGACCGTGGCAAGTGCCCTGTTCGGATATGTTTTACAATATAATAATTGTTTAAATAACTGTTTCTTAAAATTGTTTAACAAGTCAGAAAACTGTTCTACCTGAAATGAGGAGTACGATATTTTAGAACGGCATTCGACTTTTCGTCTATGATGGTCAGCCTTTTATCGATTCCAAATTGAAGCTTGTGCAGTTTAATGGCTGAAGCGTGCAAAAAACGAGGCTGTGAATTGAACGATCGAGGAACAGATGCCGCATCTTTGGAAGACCTTGCTTCGATCTGAGGCTGACTGCCGCTGAGTTTCTTTTGTGACCAAGAACTCGTTCCAGAGGTTCTTCTCTGGTCATCTTCATCCAGATCGATGCCACTACTTGCTTGCTCTGGAGGTGATTTGCCTGGAGGAGCCACGAAATTACGCCTGTAATTCTTGCCGGATATAGGATTTGACGATCTCGCAAAATCATCTCTTATTTGAACGCCATCAGCGTAACGATTTTGACCGTGGCTGGACCGGCTGCTACCTAATGTAGCAATTTCATGCTGAGTTGATTCGTGCCGAGATCGCTTACTGGAAGTGTGTCCCATGTCTTGTGTTATTGACGATTCTGCAAAAGAATAAACTGAGTCTTTCTCGCAGTCTTGTATTGTTGGTGACGATTTCAGTCGACCTCCGCGAATGTTCAGCTCGTCAGAGTTCTCGTCAACAAAAGGAAAGTTAATGTGGCTGTAATTTAATTGCTCTTGCGGAGAATGGCGGTTTATAAAATCGGCAAAGTGTTTTCTGTTTAAAGAACTTAAATTGTGCTGCTTGGCTCCGTCTAGAAGTGAACGCAGTAAGCGGGAATCGGGAACTGTGTCTGCTAGTTCTCTACTCTTTCCTAGTTGCGCGTGATTCTCACTGGGTTGGGAAGACTCAGACGCAGAACTTCTGCTATAATTATCTTCAGAGTCAGACTCGTAGTTGTTACTGGATCGGGAGTATTTGTTATCGCCTGCTGTTACAAAAGTTGGTCCGGTCAGCGACGCGGCTGCCGAAGCGTAGTTGTACGGATGGTGGCGTCGAGTTGAACTTTTGCTCAGCAAAGGATTGTCTCTGTAATCAACTGTTTGCTTGTCTTTGCTGCGTCTCAGTACCTTGTTTAGCATGGGTCACAGTGACCCGTTAGCCTGCCAGTTTGGTTGAGCCCGTTTCGCAATATTCACCAGTAATGCCGTTTTTGAGATGATTCTACGTAGAATGACTAGACGAAGCTATTTTTCTCACAATAGCTCAAAATGATCGTGAATCGGTAGGTGTTTTATAAAGCATAACTAACATTTGGACACTTTTCGTCGTTTTTTGAAAAATATGTGTTGCCTTTGCCTGCTAGTAATTGATCTGATGTTAAAAAGAATTGTGGCGTCGGTTGAAAAGCTGATTGAGATAAAAGCGATGGTTAATTAAAACTGTGCATTAGATTTTTAAAAGCACAGGATTTATTTGTTGACGTAGTTACTGGTAGTCGGGTTAAAAATCGAACTTTCCAAAAACGGACTATTACGATTTTCTTTAAAAAATAAGTTATATAAAACTAATAACATGAAATAATAAATGGTTCTATATTTGTTAGCTAATTGAACTGATATTCATAGTTTCAATCAGTAGGAAGCGTTATTTCTTATTTATTTTCAACTTTTTAATTGCGACGTCATCGCAATATTCTTACGTGAACAATGAAGACACAATTCCATGGTCTTTCTACGGCAAATTTTGACTTTCAATCAATCAAACAAATCAATTTATATTCCTTTCAATAATTTTTTACAGAAATCTTTCTTTTTTAATGTTTTTCTTTGTTTTTGGATGTTTCCTTGAAATAATGCTGCTTTAACGGATAAATCATATAGGTAGATTAGGCAACTCAAACAGAAACTCCTGATTTTACAATTGCAATTGCAGTTGATATTCTTCTTATATTCTTTTGATGACCTGGAACTAAAGTTACAAGTTAGAGCGTGTTTCACAAGTGAAACTTCATTTGTTTTCCAGACTGCTGAGAGAAAGCAAATTTTGGCTATATTTTCCAACACTAAAAACAAAAACCTTTTTATAGAATGTCTTTAATTTTTATCTCAAAAAATAGAATGGTCAAGGTGATTTAGAAAATTTAAAGCTCTTAATGATTATATTATTTTTCTTCTAATACTGTTTTCAAATGTTGGATACTATCTACTAAACTGTACGTGCAAACTAACAATGTTTTCAAAGATATTTTGTCA
The DNA here is from genome assembly GCA_963978895.1 of Erpobdella octoculata. NCBI lineage: Eukaryota > Metazoa > Annelida > Clitellata > Hirudinida > Erpobdellidae > Erpobdella > Erpobdella octoculata. The sequence continues at coordinate 28,438,136 of OZ022240.1, forward strand.
GAATTAACTAATTTGTATATGCCACTAAGTATAAAAAGTTTCCAATTATACAACAGTTTATCATAAAGATCTTTGTTATATTTTCACAATTTTACGTTTTTATCTGGGAACATCAATAAATCAAAGTATTTTTTACGGTTTATTGACACAAAATTAGATTCTATACCTCTTACCTACTAAAAATTTAAATCACTAGAAATTATTCAATTCCGGGTAGTCGAAAACTTTATAAGAACTGTTTGCTGTTACAAAATTCTAATTTTGTTTTCTAAATTTATTAAAAAAATAGCATTTTACCAAAATAATATGCATACATTAACACACTTTTAATTTTCACGCTGATCCCTGTTGAATGGAATATAAACTGAACTGAATCTTGAATGCATACCTTTTTGTTATTTAATGTTTTATTTCTATTGTAACGTTGGATGATGTGATTTGTTTTTGTCAAGTATTGTTGTAAAGGCAAGAGGCTTTGTTCCTGCGCCTAATAAACTAATAATACAAAAAAAACGTTGCCCATCCCTGTTTGTTCTAGAACCTCTTACTTTAATAGCTAAAGATATTAAATATCTTTTAACAGGGATATACCATGTATCCAGATTTCAATCGGATATCAGCTATCCGGTTGATATCCGGTATCTTTTATTTGGCACTTATTATCCAGTCAAAATGTTAAAAATACAAATACTAATAAATAAAAATTCTTTTTTTTATAAAAACTTTGTAGCGATCGCGTTTTTATATCAACATACATTTCCTTTCAATGATTTAAATCAAGTTTGCAAATTTTATTAAGGCTGCTTCCCCTAATTCGCCCCCCCCCCTCGAAGATTTTTTGAACAAATAAAAATAATCTTTTCTAGCTCACTCATGATTAAGTACCTATTTAGATTTGTCGATAATAGCAGTATTTATTAAATTTATTTAGTTATATCTCTGCTAATATTTGTCAATCTTTTAGTACCTTTGGTCCATCCGAACTCGTATGAACTTTAGCCTCGTGTATCTGTCCTAGCTTGACGACCAATTAGTATAATCTTATCCTACCCGGTTACTTGAGCTCTCTTACCAAGATTTTTCCAATTAATTTTAAATTATTTTTATTAGCTCACACACTATTGAGTATTTAGATTAGTTGATGAAAGCATTATTTAATTATTTATCATACTTGTTGAATAATATCCAGTTAGTTAAATATCTGATATTATTTTCAATTTTTTAATACCTTCAGTCTATTTGATTTTGATGGTTTAGTGGACAATTTTGAAAGAACGTCAATAACCTTTGTTACATTCATAATTTAAACGTTTTTAGTCTGCCTTCAATATTAAACAAAAGTTTTTAAAAAAAAATTACTGTTTTTTAACTAATATTATGTTTTACATTAAAATACAATAGGTATACAAGGTTATTTTTGTTTGAATATTATCTGGGTTAAATTTCAAAAATCTTCGCCCCCCCCTAACATTTTGCTGAATCCACGCCTCTGATTTAGCTATAAATGAACCGGATACGTCAATGCAGTACTTGGCTCCATACATCTAGTGGTGTGTCAAATAGGTGACTCTTCAGTAGGTACTGTGAGTGCAGGAGATGTTCGCACGGGCAATGAAAATTTCTTGTTGCCTTAAGTGAATGAGCAACTAATATGTCTTAGAATCAACATGCTCTTACTTTATTTCAAATAAGACTTATTATGAATAACTTTGGTTATGAGTGAGTTGTTTATGCTTGTGAACCATGCTGGACTTTACCGGATTTCACTGGCATTTACCATGCGTCACCGGACCTCACCGTGCCTCAGTGGCGTCACAGGGGTTAGACCTCTTCCGAATCCGGATGTGCCAAACAACAAACCACACAGAGCAGAGGCAGAGAGAGTCGGTTTTACGTCTGAGAACAAGGTATTCAATGGCGCCTTTTTTCAAATTTTGTTCGATGACCAGCAGATAGGAAAAACACTGTTCAACTTTTCCTCATACAAAAAGTCAATTGCTGGTGTTGTCGGAAAAGTAAAATAATAGATTGCTGTCTGAGATTAAGCATAAAAGATATTCATAGTGACATTGAATTAAAGCACAGTAATGTTTAACATTTTGGTAAAAAAACCTTTTCGAAGTGGTTTGAACACAGCTGCATGCAACCATACATAGCAGCCGCTAACCAGACGTATTTTGTATGCTGGTCCATTCCATATACCTGCCTACGCATAATTTTTTTCAACTCACTATTTACTTATCGTAATGGTTTAAATATTTTTAGTAAATTTATTGAAGAACGCCTTTGATTGGTTTTGTGTTGCCGGTTTTTACCTGACTTATTAACCCCGCATCCTCGAACTTTACAGTGCCTCAACGGATTTCACCGCAGATTTCTGTGAAGTATTTCGACGCACTCGAATTCAACATTATTTCAAAATCTGAAACTGTAATAACATCAGTGACGTCACAGTGGTTGGTCTCAACCAGTGCAGTAACTAATGGTGTCATTTCTCAGGACTTACTGTTTAGACCTAGTGAACTTTTCTCCCAACAATTTAATGGCCGGGGTAAGGGGTTAACGCTAAGTCTCGTTTTCCATCATAGAAATAACTTTTTAGTCGCTGTGCTGAAACAATAGTTAACAATAATTCCATAGTGACATATCCATAATCATAGACATTTTGGTTTTACCCCATGTAATGGTGTTACTCAGTGCAATCCGAACCCCACTAGTGATGCCTATGAATAACATGCGTCATCGTTTGCCTATTTCTTTTTACTTTACATGAAAGACCAGAAAAAAAGTAGATAGGGGATATATACTACGTCCTAGGCGAGCAAAATATTACATTATATCAATGTTATTGAATATCACTAATGACCTGGAAAACTTTCAAGAAATACAGCTGGTTGCATGGGAAGTAAATATTACCGATAGCCTCTTCCATATAAACAACGTCGATAGTCGTACGCAATGCACATAGATGCTGAATCAGCTTAAGCTTATATTCAGCATTTTTGTAAGAATTTACAATGTTTTGTATCAAATACTAAACTACCTTGATGAATTTCAGCAAACATTATTTGCACGTTCCTATAATTTAACAAAGCAAGATATTTTGAGAGTAGGTAGAGTGCAAAAGATTGCCCATGAGAAAAATTATTTATATTCGTGAAAGTTTCATAATAAAAACTTCACTGGAAACCAATTTATTCATAAAATGAGAACATAATTACCAGGAAGCATGATAAAATAAACATTATAAGTATTCAAAGACTTCTGAAGTCACAACACAAGGCACCCCAATTAAAATTGAAATTAGTGCACAAAATTTAAAAACAAAAACGTAATGGTCCCGACCGCTAGCCTTGTGAAAGAGAAAATCTAATATTAAAAAAAAAACTGCATTGAAAATCATATGAAAAAAATCAAAAGTCGTACAAGATTTGAAGCAGAATCAAATATCAGGACGGATATTTCAATCAAACTCATTATTTTCACGATTGGAAAAGATAATTTCAAAGCAAAAGCGAACTTTAAAAACGGTATGGAGATGATGTCACCAGATTTGGTCAATGAGAATAAAAATTAAAAATATCTTAGACTAAAATATTTATTCAACAATTACAGAAAATTATAAAACATTAGCATGCCAAACGACAACAATAACAAGGTGTTGAAGAAAATCACAATTATAATCTGGAATGTCAGGGAATCTTTCATAAAGAAAGTTTTCAATATCTATCTCATCGTAGCTTTTATAAAATAAAAAATGATTACTGAAAAGATTATGAGTACCATCCACCATAAGCACTGATATGACCTGACAAGCCATTAATATAAAAATTCTAACATAGTAATATGAAAAATTAAGAAATAGAAAACGATTGGCATTTTAACTCATTTATTGACACACCCAATCATTCCAATCAATTTAACTTGACTTCAATATATAAATTATTTTTAGCAAAACTTAAGTATATATGATGAACCTCTTAAAATACAACAAACACTACTATACACATACATCACACCTAAACACAAAGATCTTCACTGGAAAAATCATCAACTGGAATTCTTCTACAGCAGAGATGAGAAATAAATGACTCATGCCTTGGTCTCCATGGTCGTACGGGATGAAGGGGCAGACGTTTCCACCGTTTCCCTGTACACGGCACTGTATCTCACAGCTTTCTTCTCCTGCGACCTCCTTCTACGATTGGTCACTATCCTGTGTGCGAAGCAGCCAATCACGGCAGCCACCAGGACGAGCACCAAAATGACAATAACCACAACGAGACTGGAATTTGTATGTTGAGTCTGGACGTCGGGATCTTCAACGTGTTGACACTTGGAGACAAATTCGTTCACGCCAATGAGATCGACTGAATTTTTACACCTAAAGTTTTAGAATAAAAAATTTTTATTCTGAGTACTATTAATGATGGATTAAATAGTCTCAAAGACACTATGACGTAATTATAAAATCATCATCACTTATAGAAATATAATCATTAGTTGACTAACTTGAGATCAGATGGTTCCACTTTTAGTGAAATACCTTTCATCCATGAGCAATTGCAAATCAGTTCCACACCTTTAAGTTTGAGAGTTTGCAGACCCTCAGGAAGTTGTGGTGGGAGAGCTGTCAAATTATTCCCACTCAGATCAAGCACTTCTAGATTTACTTCAGAAAATGACAAATCATCTAGTTTTTCAAAGTTATTTCCAGATAGATTGAGATGTTTTAAGTGAGGAGTATGAAGAAGAAATTTGTTAAGAGAGTCCACGTCTGAATTATTAAGGTTGCAGTGAGACAAAGTAAGAACTTTCAGTGATGTGTTTCTTAAATTTAGACCAAAAATATCAGGATTAAAAGTTCCAGTAAGATCTAATGTTTCCAAATGTGCCAACTTTTCTAATGAATAACCTTTAAAATCTTTCAAAGTGCATTTAGAGATTTTCAACTCTTTTAGATGCTCAGCCTTAGAATCATCTGAGTAATTACTTTGCGGACAAACAACTGGGCTCTCAAACTCAAGTGACTTGTTGGTACAGATATATGTTGCTGCTAAATCTTCACACACTGGAGATGGCTCACAGAAACATTCGTTGTTGAATGAAGATGAGACCGTTTGCAAGATGCATGTCATCAACACAACGCAGTACATCAGATACTGAACTCTGACTGGCATTTTGTAGCTGGAAAACAAAATTTTGTTATTAAAAATAATTTAATTTATTGTAAATATTCCCGTATAAGCCGAAAAATTTTGGACCAAATTATGACTAAGACAACATGGGTTTGGCTTATCCGCGAACTAGGCTGTACATTTTCAATTGATCTTATTAGATCAAAAAGACTCCTTTTTTGTAACAATTTTAACTCTCTCATGCATTTTATCGCATTCACTACATAATCATTCACAGCTGATGGTCCCTCACGACTCAGGTCTTAATTAATTTTAAAAATTTGTATAATCATTATGCACATTATTAAATACTTTTAATAAAATATCAATAAAAATATAGAAAATAATTATATCAACCATCTTTCATGTAAATAATTTTCTTTCATCCACAAGCTCTGTTCAAAATGTTTGTTAACACTCTATTGAACTGGATTATACATGGTTCGTGCATATTTCCTAATATTAACCATTTCAACTATGGGGGTCCACTCATAAGCAAGTATTTACTGAATGAATGATATTTAATACAAATAAAAACATAAAACTACTAATTAAATAATTTTTTCTATTAAAATGTAGGCATTCCCTTAACTTTTAGCTTACTAAAAGGTGGCCGCAATGCCAGTTTTATTGTTAAACTCATTTTTGAAATTTTTATATCTTAATATGACTTTAGTAAAAAAATGTATTCTTATCAGAGATAAGAATAGGTAAAGGTTTACTCTCTCTTTTTAAATGCTTTTCTCTAACTTCACACATGCTTGTTGAATTCCAGGACAAAGTTTGTAATCACATTTTGACCAACCTCCCAGTATGCCTTCAATCTGATTTTTGGATTATAGTCGTATTTTGTATTAGTATACATGATATACTTCATTGGCTAAGGTTTTCATTACAATCGAATGTGGCAGTTAAAAAACCTAAAAGTAGAAAATAAATAATCAAAAAACTAAAAACATGCTTTAATAAAATGTTCTAAGAAGTACAAAATATATTATAAACATAAAAGCGTGGGGCACTTTCCTTTGCATCCATAATATCGCAAGCATTGCGCCCCACGCATTTACATTTAAAATTTATTTTTAACTTTTTAGAGCATTTTATTAAAGCATGCTTTTAATTTTTAAAATTAATATCTATTCCTGCTTAAAAAAGACCAAAAAGCAGAAAATGTGGCGACACTTACAAAAGAAAGCAAAGGTTATACCTGAATTAAGGAAAAAATCAACATTCGTCATATATTTTGAAACTTGTAGCAACAATAAATAGTACCCTTCAAGGAACTATTTACATTGCAGTTGTGAATGACAAGCTATGGTGAAGATGCAAAGGAATTAAAATAAAGAACTAAGAAATAATTTTTATTATTAATTCATTTTAATAAAAAATTATAAAAAAAATAATTTTAACGTCTAGCTTAAATTTTCCGCTCACTGCCAGGTAACTCAGATCGGTTTGCATAAAGTCATCGATATGGTTTTTAGTCATGGACTGATGCGATATTTAGTAACCCGTCTGAGATTGTATTACTCTGCCGATTTTAAAATGGGGTGGCACTAGTTTATTAATTGAATTTTAAAATGAACTTGTTTTATTCAGTAATCTCTTAGTATGGCGTCCTATGCCAATTTCATTACCGAAACCAATGAATTAACGCATTCATAAAATCAGAAAAAAAATAATATTTAAATGATTTAAAAAAGTATTTTGACAGAAATATTCCTTAAAATGTTACGTTGAACAAAAATAATTGGGTGCCGATACCTGGAGGGAGATTACCTTATAATTACAGTTTCAAAGTTATAAACATAAGTGCGATGAAAAGTATATTATCTAGTGAAAGTACGGCAACTGAGGAAGATATGTATAGTTGGTGGAACCTTCACAGGTTTCAGTATCCCTATTTAGCAAAGCTAGCTAGACGCTATTTATCTGCACCAGCGTGCCAAGTGAGCAGCTCTTTTTCGGATCGGCGTGGATCGTTGCTCGCCGAGAAGGGAGAAATGTTATTATTACTTAAATATAACTTACCTCAACTTGGCTTTGATTATTTTATTAACTCTTGAACTGTAGCTATCTTCAATATAAATTTTTATCCATTTTGTATTTTTATTAGTTTAGAATTAACTACTGGATTATTATTTTATTCTTTTCAATACTATAATTAGTTTCAACTTTGAATGACTTGAAAAAATTTTCTGGATTTTTAATAAATAATTATTGTTCTATGGTTGTGTGAACGTTGGTTGAATTATCACGGCTAGCGCATGCAAGCAGGAAAACACGCGCTTGTATTATGGCGGTATGTTTCGGATGAAGCATTTTCACTAAAGAAATAGTAATTATAAAATAATCGGCATTGTAATCGGTATTGGCAATTTTAATAACCGGCTATATGCGGTATCGGCATAATCGGCAAAAAGTCATATCGGTACAGCCTTAAATTTAACTAGTTAGTTTAAAAATGTATCAAATAAAAAAAAATTAAAAATAGTTTTCCAAGAGAAATTGGAGCAGTAAGTGGAAAATCTACATTTTTTAATAAATTTTTAATAAATTAAATTTGAAAAATTAGTTAAACAAATATTTCGTTTTTTTTATTTTCACTATGGCATATAGGCAATGCTGCACTTTTTAGCAAACTGCATTTTTATGAAATGCGTACATTTTATTAACAAAATAATTTAATGTAAATGTTAGATTTAAAATATTTATTTATACTTCATTTTTAATAAGGATTTTTTATTTTATATTAGAAAGTTTTACTTCTGATGCTATTGGCAATAGATCTTTAATGAAAACTACTTAGCTGTCAAAGCGATTTTTAAATGCTGCTAAACTGATGTATTTAATTTTTTTTAATGTATTTCTGTTCAAATTAGTCTTTTATTGAGTTTATAAATTTAAAATTTAAATGAAATCTACATTAAACTGCCGGTTATTCCCATCGAAATTGACCCAAAATGCTATACCAGGAGATTACCTTATATTTACTTCTTATTTATTTCACTAAAACGTTTATCTTTACTTTTCAATGCACTTTTTTTTATAACTGTATCATTACATGTATTGGCACTCAGCTGCTAAGAATTTTGTTAAAAGTTGCATTTTGAAGTTTTTCTTTCAAAATACTCGTTTTACTGAATTTAAAATTTAAGTGTAATGAGATTTATTATTAATATGTTGTTGCTTTTATTAATTAACGCAGTAATTTTGGACTTAGAATCGACCCAGAGCCAGAACGCTATCTATACTAGATTACCAGACTACCAATCACCAATAAATTTTAATCATTAATTAAAATAGTTAATGATTAATCATTAATGATTATAAAACAACTTTAATAACTTTGTCAACTAAAAAAAACTAAAAGTAACGAAATTCTAAAATGACTAATTTTCGCTAAACATATAACTAGTCATATATATAAAAAATTAGAAGACATACTTTTATAAAACCTGCATTTGTTTCTAAGACTCAGATTCTAAGTCACAAATCAAAGAACGTTACGTAAAGTCACAGTAGGAGCTTTAGTTTGTAAATAAAAAATCCGGAAGAAAGTAAACAAAACAGCCAAGAAACAATAACGTGTTAAGAAATTACCATATATATAGAATAGATTTATATTCTATTATATTCTATTATATATTATATTTATATTCTATTTATATTCTATTATATTCTATTATATATATATATATATATATATATATATATATATATATATATATATATATATATATATATATATATATATATATATCCCGGTGTTTTCCAAATTACTCATAGTAAATTCCAAGTTAATTTCTGATTACTTTATAATTGTAATTGTTAGCTGTATGTCTCCACGTATTTATCAGAGATGTGCGGATTTTTTTTTCTTATTTTGTTGTTTTTTTTATGTTTTTGATAGTATTAGTGGCACCATGTGTCCTTCTGGTCCAGGAGAATTAAAAAAAAGCTGGCATAATTGGAAGCAAAGCAGTTAGATATTTTGTTTTGTAGGTATATGTGTTAGCAACAATTAGTTAAAAATCCACCCTTCCAACTCATCGTATAAAAAAATTACAGACGATTTTCAAAATCGGCCTTAAAATCGGTAAAATAATTGAATATTCCAGCTCTTTTAATCCAATTAAATGAAAATAACTACAGTTTAAGCTGAATGCTTTATTGTTACTTATTGTATGATATACAAACATTAATAATTATCAATAAAAATAAAAAAAATACAAATAAACTGATTTATGGAGCCGTTTTTCCCTAAAATATACAATATAACAGCTCTTAAATTCCATTTAAATAAAAATAACTCAATCTATAGATGAAAACTACCTAATGCTAAATAATCAAAATATACATAAGTTAAAATTTGTCTCGCAACATTATATACGGATACAAATAAACTACTGTATTATGCCGTTTTTGACAAAACGTGCAAAAAAAACTAAGATTATTATGAAAATTGCTTGTTACATACTATTTAATATACACATATTAAAAAGCATACATATAAATCCATAAATAATTTCCAATTTCAACATACAATAAGAAAAAACAAACAGAAAAACAACAAAAACACCTAAAAATAACAATTTCTTTATTTCCCGCCCTGTGTCCTTTGTCTGTGTGCCTATATCCCTTTTGTTTGGTTATATAAAGTTTGTATGGTAGGTCCAGTAGTAAAATTTCTTTAAAATAATGAATAAGAATTTCAGTTAGACCACTGTAAATAAAGCCTCACGTTAAATTTGCATCCTGATCGAAGACGCTCAGATCATCAATATCAGAAGTAGTCAAAAACTCCATTTTCAATATTGATTCCAAAAGCAAAGCAAACAAAGCTGACTCTACTAAAAAGTGGCCGCGTAGTGCTCTAGCCACTGCCTTCCCTGTCATCACGTGAGTTATGGCTATGGGTCCATAACAGCACTGCAGCGCTTCTGTCAAACCTGAGCCAGCCATGACATGACCAATGCTGCCCAAATAATTCATCAAGACATGAAACCCACCTAGACGACATACTATGTTCAGTTTGGATGAATGCACAATATCAACAGCCTTTAACCACAACGGCTGGTCGAAAGTTACACAAGCCGTTGGAATGTTGAGCTTTTGAGCCTGGTGTTCTATGAAAGTTAACGTGGAAAAAATACAAGACATGTCATTAGGGTTCAAATCAATAATCGGAAGCATCCTTATGTCTGATGATGATCTGAAGTCTCCGTCAGGTTTACAAGCATGTTCCATAAAGCCGGACCAATTTGGCCTTTTTCTGATCTTCATCTAAGCACAAGATACCAATTTTCCAGGCAAGTTCCAACTTTAAAGAAGGAGGCAACACAGAAGGAAAATTTAAGTGAGAAATGGGCTTGAAAGACATTAATGATAATGATGACTTGTCGGGGAATGTGTATCCCAATATAGGAATACCTCGGTTTTTCACAACACAACGGGATTTTAGGCGTGACAATCGAGGTACAGCTGATTCAGCATAGTGTCCTGACCCTAATCGATTACACGGAGTAGACATTGATATGATGCCCATACCGTGAAAGGTACAACTTCCATCTAAAGTGATAATGTTGTGGTCTAGATTATCACCAGACCATTGCGTAAAACATTGAGGAAAAGACTGAAGAGTATCAGGGGAGTCATTCTGAACCACTGATTGTTTAAAAAGTTTAACTTCATCATATGAAATTGAAAATCCCAACCGTGATAGCAAATCAAGCAGCCATCTAGATCCAAAGGCATGATCTAAACTAACTCCAACACCAAACAAAATTGGAGAGATAAGAGATCTTTGTCTTGCCCCCTGCACAATAGAATGACATATGGAAACTTGTTTCATTTCATTACAAACAATATTTTCAATTAAGATTTTCAATAAACTAGGAATCCACCTTTTGGCATTTTCAATATTTGAGAAAGCCTGGATACGTTTCATTTGAGGACATTTCCCTTATTTGAGCTCTTATCAATTTTGCTGCTGCCACTATGATACGTTCACTCTCATCTTCTATGCTACTCTTTTTTCAGCATACCATTGGTTATAATGTGAGATGCCATGTTACAAAAGCAAATAACATTTTTCCGACCACAAATTTCGGCAAAAAATATGTGCTCAGCGTAGCGTTCTTCCAGCTTTCGTTTTATATGTTTTAAAGAATTCACTTCACCATCTTCCGATAATTCTTGCATTTTAATTTGTATTTCAGCTATCGTATAAATTCCTTGATCTTCTTCTTATAACCAGTCACACAGTTTTTCAAAAGTAATAAACATGTCGTTATCTGGATGTCGACCTGGATGGTTTCGGCCAGCGGTATTATCTCCGACATGTGATGATCTACATTTTAGGAACACAGAAAGACACACTCTGTGGTAACGAGCTTCTTCAGCTGGTAAGTCATTGCATGAATTTAACCTACCAAGAACTTCTACACTCCATGCATCATTTCTTTTGTGGCAAGTTTCTATTATAGTTTCTCTGAATTTCAATGTCATCACAGTACTTGATTCTTCTTTTAAATGTTTTCTACTTTCTCCAAAAACTATTTTTCCACACAAAAAACAATGTTGCTTCCAATTGAAAGTGTCGACAGACGATCGTAATAATTTACACTTAAAATTCTCTTGATCAACACCAACACCTTCTGCATGCTGCTCATTCTTTCGTTGCAATTGATCAAAACTTCTTTTGTTAGTGTAGTCTCTCCGGCAATGATCATGAACATTAGCTACATTTGGTTTATTTAACTGTTAAATTTTAACAGATACTCTGTTAACTGTTCATTACCACGTAAAACGCTGAATTGACATAACGTTTCAATACCTTTAACACCTAGTCCTAGTGTAACCATCTTGAGTGAATCTTGACTGTATCACAGACGTTGGCGGTCTGGCGGAACGGAATTCAGTTCGACAAATTAAACATACCATTTCATTTAGTTCACCCATTTCGAAAAAGAACAATAAAAACTCCAAAAAATAGATATTTTACAAAATCCTAACTTAGAAATTCGATGCTTGACGGCAATTTACGAAAATACTAACTTATCGCTCACTACGGTAAATCTCTTTCAAAAAAGCGTCAAAAAACCAATTTCCTATTTGACGATTTCAACCGATTTTTGCAGGAAGAATCATAAACGTATTACAAACAAAATATTCAAAAATCAGCTTGCTGTAAATTTTGTCTAGGTACAACAAGGAAAAATTTTAATTCTCCTGGACTATTCTGTCTTTTTCACAAAAATAAATAATAAATAAATCCGCAGCTTTTTTGCTGACGCGGATTCGTGAAAATTGAAACTAGCGGACGCGGATTGTGTAGATCAATAGGCCAAAATTTGAAAAATAATTGAATAAAATAGAAGAAATTTTTCTTACAACTACAATACAGTACGAAATTACAATTCTATTCGCTTGTATTAGAAGTTAGAACAGGCACGTCTCGTTTCGAATTTCCATCCACCTCTCCCCCTTTACCATATCTATCAGTGTTATTTTCTGGCAAAGCAAAATTGTATTTTGCTTTAAGTATGACGTCATTTTAACTGAACCAGTAGTTTAAAGGCGCGTTTACACAAGCAAAGATTCGCTGGCGCCAAATGTCAATGTCGCCTGAAATTAGAAAAAATGCACGTGTAAACTGTAAACGCTCTCACGCATGACATTGACATCTTGGCCGCCAAGATTTTGAATGTTGGTTGCCTACCAGCTATCAAGTCAAGTGAATAATGTATTCATGCACGCAAAAGACACATTAATTTTATTAGAATTATTAGACTAATCCGCAAGACAGAAATAAATGCTTTTTTATAAATTTTAATTATTTAAAACATAAGAACTTTGTACAATTTTATCTTGTTATTGAAACTGTATTTTATTTTAGCGGATGCTATTGCGGACGCGGATTCTTAGTCGGCGGAATTTGCGGAAGCGGACGGGTAATTAGAGGATCCTCACATCTCTGGACTCTGGTATTTATGCTCATTAATACCGATTTCTAACAATCACATTTTTCAACCTTGATTGTATATGCTTTAAATTCCTTTATATTAAATTTGTTTATGTGGCGGAATTAGTTATTTTTCGATGAACAGAAAATGGTTTACAATTGTATTTGCGGAAAAAATTTAGCAAACAGGGGTAAGGTATATATAATATAACTACGATATCTATTATGAGTGCATTTGTGCTGAAAATGTGAATCGTACGTGGAACTAAATGAAAAATTTCATTTTCTGACAATTCTTGCACAGTTGGAAGTTTCTGAAATCACAAGATATGCATCGAACCTAATAGAAATATACACAGACTAGCAGTGCCCGTCGCGGGTTCGCTCGCTTAAGATTAGAGAATTTGAACCGTGTATCCATAGTAGAGTACTTACTGCACGGGCCAATTTTTTACGGCCCGGCTTAGCCCGGCTCGTCGACAGCTTGGCCCGGCCCATTTCATAAGCCAAAATTCCTGGTCTAGTTCGGCCCGTATAATATATGGGCCCGGCTAATTTTTAGAGGCTTAAAATTTTGATGTACTTGCCGAAAAATTTTGGCTCGTTCCACCTTGACTTCAGGTTTGGCTCTTCTGAAGACCCTAAAATCACGGCCCGTGCAATGCTCTAATTCATGAAGCCCTACGCGGAATTTTAAGACCCGGTCCGTCTTATTTTATAGGCCGAAAATTCGAAACCTGGCTTGTTATTTAGGCCCGAACTCGCCCGTTTCATAAGCACAAAAATCGAGGCCTGGACCGGTCTGTGATGAACTAGACTCAGCCAGTTTTAACTGGCACAAAACCTTAAGGCTTTATATTAAGAGGCGCTGGTGGCAGAGCGGTAGAGCGTTCGAATGTCGATCGTTAAGTCGGCAGTTCAAACCTCGCCGGCATCACCAGCGTAACTCCCTTAAGCAAGGAGTTCACTCGCATTTGCTAAAGGGGTAGGCGCCTATAAATGGCTGCCTTTGCAAGTACCCTCCCTCTCTCGCCTTGAGCAAGACTTGTCTTGATAAGGCGTATGCTAAATCTCAATAAAAAAAAGCAGATAATCTTTTTCTCCACCCTACATTTGTAGTCCTGGAAGCCAAAACATAAAAAAAAATTGGTAAAACATGTGTAACTTTATTTTTTAATTAGCATCTAAATACTAATTCTTAATCTGTAGTACTTTCATTTTTAGAGTTGTAGTTATTCAAAGAAAAATATAACTTTATTTTCCACCCCACATTTAAAGTCCTGAAAACCAAATTTTGTTATTTTGCAAGAATAATCTCGGTACTAAATTGCAAAATTTTCACATTTTTAGTTTTGGAGTTTTTAATAAAATGTTCCTTTTTTCCACCCCACATTTGAGGTCCTGGAAACCCAATTATCAAAAATTAGTAAAACACGTATATCTTTATTTTTTCAGTAGATACTAAATACTAATTTTTACATCTGTAGCATTTACAGTTTTTGAGAGGAAGTTATTCTAAAAAACAAATAATCTTATTTTTCCACCCCACATTTGAGTTTGAGGTCCTGGAAATCAAATATTCAAAAAATGGTAAGACATCTAACTTTTTATTTGTTAAGAAGAATCTAGATACCAAATTTCAAAACTTTCTCATTTATGGTTTTTGAGATATCCGTTGTTTTAGAAAAACGTTTGTTCTCCTGTTTCATCCACTCAGGAGCAAAATTTTCAGAAATCTTTTTTTTAGTGGGTGTTTACGCTATAAAAGTATATATATATATATATATATATATATATATATATATATATATATATATATATATATATATATATATATATATATATATATATATATATATATATATATATATATATATATATATATATATATATATATATATATATATATATATATATATATATATATATATATATATATATATATATATATATATATATATATATATATATTTATATATATATATGTATATATAAGTGGGACTTTGTTGAGTCATTGCCATATCTTACACTGACTCTAAGATTTTTTCTGACATTATGTATTTCTGTGGCATCGTGTGAAAGAAGTTTCTCCAAAATGAAACTTATAAAGAATTACCTCCGTTCCACTATGAGCCAGTCGAGATTGTCCGATCTGGCTGTGTTGTCCATTGAAAACCAGCTTACAAGACAGACAGATTTTGACGATGTCATTGACCTGTTTGCCACAGCCACAATGAAAACAAGAAGACATTCATTCTAGGACTATAGTGTCGAAGGACATTCTTTTGTTTTGTGCATTGCCATTGCCGTATTTTATACTTAGATGTTCTGAAAGTATTCAGTTGCATTTAAAAATTTTTGGATTTGAACCCTTTGTTTTGCAGATTTAGATAATGTTTTGGATCGAAAATGTAAGCAGTAACGTTCCAGTCAGTAGAGTAAAATACTAAGTAGACTAGTAGACGTAGAGCATGTATAATAATTTAACTTCAGCTAACCATTCAGAATAGGTTGATGGGGGGGCTCATTGGGATGACATTTCAGCGGACCGCCCAGGGTGACGTTTACTCTAGCTATGTAACTGGGCGCAGCCAGGGGAGCCAAAGAACCTGCCCCCTCCAAAAAAAGTAACGCGCGTGCACCCCTGCTGATATATGAATTGAACCTGTTAAATCCGCTGTAAAAAAGTATATCTGGTTTGTAAAACCAATAAAATATTAAAAATAAATTAAAAATTATTATTTAGCAGCTATAAGCATCTTTTAAAAGCATATTCAAACTCAATTTATTTTGCAATTGTTTTTTTATACTGGGAAGGTTTTCGATGGGAAAATTTCCAAAAATTGTACATCACTAGGGTGAACACAGGATTAGCAAAAGGAGGGGTTCAAAACGGGGTAGGTAAGAACACTATACTATTGCGTAGGATTTATTAGTTTTGACATATTTTTGGTCAATATATTAGTTATTTAAAAACAAAATTTGTAACAGTTCTTAGCAAAATAATATAGCTACTTAAGTTTTGTACAACGCATGGTATACCATCATAGAGGCTTGATCAGATCCACCACGATAAAATGTACCTGTGTGAACCTAAAACTAAGCCAAACGAATAATTATATCTTAATGATATTACTAAATGATTCATCAAATTTCACAGCAAAATAGGTGCTAATAAATATAAGAATAGTAGTTATTAATTTCGTGCAATGTAAATAACAGTGTCATAAACGAGTAAAACAGACTAACTTTGTCTAAGACTTAAATTTACAAACTAAAAATGCAAGCTTAAAAGACATTGTGACCACTGTTATTCTCTACCCTAACTACCCTAGGCACATCGCTAAGCTTAGGCTTATGGATCATGTAACTGACTGTAAGATACTAAATGACTTAAGTTTTTAAATCCTCTATAATAACTTCATCGTGTTTGCATGCTTGCTTGATTGTTTGAGCCATACCTAACTTCGCGTTATTCCATCGAGCTGAAATTTGATGGATTTCTTTGCCTTCAAGGATTTTACATTGTGTTAAATTTTCAGATTGATTGAACAAAATTCGAATAGAATAAAATTAAATGAAAATTTCAAAAAGTTACACAATTTCTGTAGTGAAATAAATCATCAGTTTTTAGTTTATTTTAAATAACGATATTTAATTTTTCAATTTATAAATTTATTATAGTATAAAAACTTTGTTTTTTTCTATATTGATTCGAAAGTTTCTTATCTTTCCAATCCTCACATATTTCACATATCAGTCAATACTGTGGTCATTTTTTTATATTTTATAGACGTATTATCATCAAAAAAAAAGTTTGCAAAAAATTAGAAGCTGCCGAATTACAAAATATAACGGGTTTGTAAATATGAAGTTTTTAACGGTTCACTAGCACCTGAGCCTCATTTGCAATAAATTGGTGTTCAATGAGACAATTAATGTTTCATTTTTGGTTCAGGAACGCACAACTTTTTATTATAACAAATAACATAATGGTGGAGCCAATAAGATTTTAGGATTGGTCAAGAGAACAATAATAAGTCGAAACCAGGAAATAATTATCAGACTATACAAATGTTTGGTAAGACCACATCTAGAATATTGTGTACAAGCTTGGAGCCCTGTTTTAAAAAAGGACATCGTAGTGTTGGAGAAGGTACAAAGGAGGGCTACAAAGTTGATTAAGCATTTAAGCCAGTTACTCTAGAGAAAAGGAGAAGTAGGGGTGACTTGATCGAAGCCTACAAGATAATAACAGGAAAAGAGGATTTAACACCAGCAATGTTTTTCGAACAACCACCGATTCAAAGCACTAGGGGACATAGATTCAAGCTTTTTAAAAAACAAGAAAAGACTTTAAAAAAGGCTTTTTTTAGTTCTAGAGTGGTAAACATATGGAATGACTTGGACGATGACACTGTAGCATCTGAGACTACCACATCTTTTAAAGTAGCGCTATCCAGGCATGGATACTGATTTTTTATGCAATTATTTATTTTTTATTAGTTTATTTATCTATTATTATCATTTATTTTATTTTATTCTATTTATTATTATTTTTAATTCGAAGTGGTTGTCTATAGGCGTAAAGTCTTCTAAACCACTATAATAAACGTTATCTTATCTTATCTTATCTTATCTTAACAGATGACAAAATATGGTCGTCTGCATGACCGCCTGATTCCTGCAAAAACTGAAACTATTGATGTATTTGTTCAAAGATAGAATTTGTTAGAAGTTACAGCTTACAAGAAGACTATATTGCTCCATGTGATGCTGCAGTCATAAAACAACGATAAGAACATATCCTGATAAATCAACAAAATAATCCTTCATTTTTGTCGGGTGATCACTATATTACTAATAATAATAATAATATCAAACTGAAGCATTTTATATATATATATATATATATATATATATATATATATATATATATATATATATATATATATATATATATATATATATATATATATATATATATATATATATATATATATATATATATATATATATATATCAATAGACTCTATTGATAACGCTAAATGGTTTTTTTAGAAAATATCAAAAGAGAAAGTGTACAAAAAAGTCCTCATTTATTATTACTTTCAAAAAATTAAAAATTAATTCTAAAAGAACCCAAATACGGTTGTCTATATATATATATATATATATATATATATATATATATATATATATATATATATATATATATATATATATATATATATATATATATATATATATATATATATATATATATATATATATATATATACATTACTCTGTTAAAAAATATAAAAAATTCTTAATCTCGTCAACCTTACGAGATTTAAATTGAAACAAAAGGGAAACTCCCAGCCAGTTTCCTTCTTATCTCGGCCGCACAGTCATCCATCATCCTTCCACACTCGCCTTGTTAGCAGACCACTCGAGCAAAACAGAAGAAGATTGGACTCAGAATTTGAGCTCATGCGTAACAATGAAAACAAATACTTCACTTCAACTGATTTGTGTACTTTCTACAACTAATTATATAGCATCAGTCAATTATGTAAAAAAATACATGGTTCATGGTTCATTCATGGGTTAAATCCTGTCAAAAGACCTTATTTTGCTCTGGATATATGGAACTGATGGCACTCCATATTATGGGTGGAGGCTCAAAATTAGAAAAAACTTTGTGAATAAATGAATAAAATATTTTGATCGACACAATTATACATACTATTAGGATAACCGACGTTGCTCGGGGTTTTTTATATATGTTTTCTCTTTTTTGACGATAAAGCGTAAAATAGTAAACCAGTTTTTTAAATCCTTTTTATTAACTTCACCCGACCGCCGGTCTTGTTTGTTATATAGATATTTACATTTATAAACTAAAAAAAATCGTTTCAACGAAAAATTTTGCAATAAATGTGAAGCCGACAAATCCTGAATTATAAGAAATTTGTAAAAAAAAAAAAAAAAAAACCTTGTTTTTTACGGCTTACTTGTTATTTAATAACTTGAGACCTTCACCTCAATGAAGACAACCTCCATGCAATATTTCTTTCAAATTACTCTAGCGGTTTGGATGTGATAAACACACACACACATTGCCTTTTATATACACAATAGATTAATAAATCGCTTCTCGTATTTACTTTCTTCAAATGTCAGCATCAACTACTTATTTTGGCTGTAAAATATAAGTTTCGTCTTCCATTCGGCGCCCCGATAAATAATTTTTTTGCTGGTATGATTATTTGAGGTAAGACACTGCCAAAATGGAGTTTTGTTTAAAAGGAAGAAGGAAACGACTAATATTACGATTTCTTCCGCATGCTGCATAATACATTTATTTTAATACAAAACATGACTATTAATTGATGTTATAAAAGTCCTGAAATTGATTGTCAAGTCCCACTTATTAAGTTTAATTTGATTTCAATATTCAATCATCTTCTTTTGTATTCACGGCCCCAGAACATATCTGATAAAAAATCAACACAAACAAAGCAAAATAAATACAACATAACCTTTGTCAATTAAGTGTTTGAAGTAAAAGACAACTACGAAGTGAAAGTGAAATGATAATTACTTCATAACAAGTCTGCAAATATAATAACAAAGAGCCTGGTAATTATTATTATTGGTTCAAATAAATAAAAAGTTTTTTTATTTGCCTCTTATAAAATTATAATTTCGTCAAATGGCAGTTTCAGTCAAGAAAGTTTGAAGCCCAAAAACTTTTCGTACATGGAATGATAATGATTTCGTAACTCAATCGCTCATCATGGAAGTGCCCCATGAAAACGTCTTGTAAATTATGCGTGCATCTTTCCGAAAAAACTTTTCAAGCGGCAACCGGAGATAAGAATGAAATAAGCAAACAAGCTATGAACGTCTGCAATGAAAGCTTCATAATAATACGTTCATCGAGGGAGAATTTAATAACAAAAAAGTTCAACAAGTGTTTATTTATTTATTTACATAACACTCCTAAAAAATTTGTGTCGCCATCTTTATTACATATTTTTAATGCCTAAATTTTATTTGAGTTATAGATGTTGTTAATTAGAAGCTTCGCCAGACAGAAAAAATAACACGCACATCCCTAGACAATCAAACACGTGTGTCAGCATTCAAAGAAGGCGGGCAACTTCTCGGATAATTATCGAGACACAACAAGCGAAGAAATGAATTGCCGCGGACTCCCTGGCTTTTTATTAACACTTCATCGTCGGAGTCCGTTTGAAGACTGCACAGTCTCTAATTACACAAGAGATGCTGGCTGCTGGACTCGAAAATGACCGACTAGATTGTTTTCGTGACGGACATGAATATTTTATCTGCTCATCTTATCCAGACTGAAAGTGTATTTATTCATAGCTCGACCTTCATCGCAAGGCCTCTTCACAGCTAACCAGGCACTTTTTTTAAATAAACACATCCAGCTTAGGTCATCTTATGTAATCTCGCAAATACACACGAGTTTAGCAAACTTAATCGTGTTCAAAAAACATTGGTGTTTTATGTTCTCCGTGATATTGGAACGAAATCTTCTCTATTAAGATCCCATCAATCACTCGCTGACAGATTGCCGGCTGGTAAGTTGAAACGCTCGCGAATGTTTGGCTCTCTCGATCGACCATGGAAGATTTCCATTTCAAAACTGCCACCTCTATCATGTTATGACGGGAGGGGTCGTGAAAGACAGCGTAGAATCATCCCCCAGGGCAAGTGTTCCACCGCTTCGTTTAGAAGCTGTTGAAATATTGTTCGATGTGATATGCTCCCCGAAATGATTCTTCAACAATAAACCGTTTCGTATATATACATCCGGGTGGCTTGCGTCAACACGGACTGACTGACAGTTTCATTGTACATCTATATCGGGCTATATGGACAACCGCGGGTTATTGAACACAAAAAGCCGCGACCAGACGACTAGATAAATCTCAATTGAGCGCTTCATAAAACAGACGACAAAGCATGATTGATGACGACAGTTAATCGGATGACGTCCCTGGCATATTGAGGTATGACTTTTTAACAGGTCTTTTACTATATCGTGTTGTGCACTTCGAAACTCCCTTGTATAATAAAAAATAAATAAATATAGTAATTTTATATTATAAAGTAATTTTATATTAAAATAAATATATGACTCACTTTCTTTTATATCTCAAGCCGTCATCAAATTATCTAAAAGCCCATCTGGAATTTGAAGAGGAAACAAAAAAAAAGACAAGAAAACTTCTTGATATTAATTAGGTACTGATTTGATTGGAGGTCTCTTCAAGGTCGGATGGTAAGGTCAGCACGAGGTGGCTCCACGTCAGTCAAGTGCTTTTTCTTGAGAAACAAATGCGAGATTTGGATGAGATAGACCTATCAGAGCGCGTCAGCGTACGAGGAAGCTCTGAAAAGAAAAACATGTCGGATGGAAAGATAATTGTTCTCTTTAAAAAAAAATGTGTCACCAAGTACATGTTGTCGGTTCACTCTTACTTCACGTACACATGCACATACGCACGCACGCACTCATTCATAAATTCTTGTTCACTTGGTAAAGCAATGGCGAATGTGAAAAGTTTGTTTGGGTGAGGTGAGATTTAAAATTATATTTTGTGATGGAATATAATACGATTCTTTCTATTGAGCACTTAAATGTTTTTGCATCCGGGGTTAACTCTTTCAGTGTATGCTGCAAAAACTTAGACACATTGTAAGTCGGTCTGATACAGAGATGTAGTACTTGGTACTCGTACTCGAGTACGTTTTTCAAGTACTCGTACTCGATACCGTGGTACTCGTACTCGCACCATAAGTGCATGCAACATCTCTGGTCTGGGAGGGGGTTAATAATGACGGGTTACCACCTACTTACCAGCCGTTGCTCTTATTTTTTCTTGCCCATTATGGGGGACGGACAATCGTTTTTTATTAGATACGTCATTCCATGAATTTAGGCTTTAAATGATAA
Organism: Erpobdella octoculata; assembly: GCA_963978895.1. NCBI lineage: Eukaryota > Metazoa > Annelida > Clitellata > Hirudinida > Erpobdellidae > Erpobdella > Erpobdella octoculata. Next base: position 28,460,256 of record OZ022240.1, read on the forward strand.
TATCATAAAGAAATTCCCTGTACTATTCGGACACGATAAAAACCCAAACTAGATACGAACATTTGACATCGCCACTGATTCTGCAGCGGTTATCCTGGAATGGAAATAATTCGAAACTTTGATAAATGAAGACTTGGAACTTGGAATTAATTTCATCATCATACAAGGGAGGAAGGAGGATAGAGATACGATCCCGGGGAGAAAGTAATGATATGATTGCTAGATAATCTTGTTACATGCTGTCTGGTGTTTGCATCGACCGTCATTAAGTCTTACATCAAATCAAATCCTCTCGCAGCGAACACGTCGTTAACTTTGAAACATTACCAATTAATATGCTATCCGCACGATACGATATTTGATTTAGTACACTTTTAGAAAAATTAATATAAACGATTATTTGCATATAAGAAAGTAAAAATAGTTCTAAATTATTATAAATAATTTCTATCGATCATAAAATATTCTTTTTCATACACAAAGCTAACGCTGAACAGAAATTTCTGCCCTTTAGTAGCCCATAGCTAGAGAGCTTATTAACTAGATAGAAACAGGCCAATTAGAGCAGAATTAATGGAGCGTGGTCGTCCTCTCTAAGCGTCATCATCAATTTATAATTTCCTCCATCACGAACAATAAAACACAGGCCATGCTACAAAGACGACGATTTCACCGGAAGTATCGTCGGTCGACTAATTAATCAGGAATGTGCCGTTCAAAGATGAGGCAAACAGCAGAGCTCGCATATAGCGCTTAATTTATTCCTTGTTTATTACTTCTCATTTATTTTTAGTATTTTCTTTCGAATTAATTTCTGACTGCTCTTCATTTTGTCATGCAAAGAGAACCAGTGGTGTAGCGAAGAGGAAGCGAAGGTGCGGTCCACATCCGGCGCTACTTTTGAGGGTGTGGCAAAAAAGATTTTAAGGGTGGAAAAATTTTGAGAAAAACAGAACTTCTATAGATTTTAACTTCCCCTTCCCGGTCATTAAATTTTTTTTAGAAGAAAATTCTACTTCATCCCCCGTAATCATCTTTTTGGAAAATAAAATTTTCTCCGCCCCCCCTGTCATCAACTTTTATTTAGAGCTTCCCGCCCCGGACAGATCAAACCACGCTACACCACTGAAGAGAATTCGTACTCGTTCAACTTGTCCCCACTAATGTTGACAGTTCGCCACAGCTGGAGAAAAAAAAACTTGTTTTTGCTTATTTGTCTTTGTTTACGTTTTCCGTGTGATGTTTCGTCTTCCGTTTTCAGGATTTGTTGCTTTGGTACATATTAAACACGAACTCATTCGAGAACGAGTTTGTTTTATCGAATGCTTTAATAACAAAAAAATTTTTGTTTTAAAATGTCTACAAATGATTTTTAAATGAAACACCCATCCTCTCTCTTTCACACTCTCTCTTTTCCTCAGTCTCATCACGTGGTATTAAGCCCCAAATAATTTTTTTCTGTTTCGTAATCGTCCAATAAAATTGTAGCTTGGCACGTTAGCTCCTCCTCCAAACGTACATATATAATCAGCTACCCTAGATTTAAAATGATAGCATGGTTTTGCTATAAATAGAACAAGTCATCCCAACGTCTTTATTGTGAGGTGAGCACTTCTAATATTTGTTGGCCAGGTTGCCAGTGGTAACCTATAGAGTAAAAAGTAAACAGCGTTGTTTTTTATATAACGCGCTAGTGAGTCATCAATAAAGAATTTAGGGATGGACCATTTAGTTTGTAATCATCGTTGTGGTTACTAAATTCCAGGTTAGTTTTCGGACAACAATTGAGAGACTCGTTCGTCTTAACAGATTCTTCCCGTCTGATAAGAATTGTTTTTGAAGAAGTTTCTTGTTAACAATAACAATAAAACATTGATTAAAAAATAATTTGACTTTATTTAAAACTTTTTAATTCATTCAAAACAAATCGAATAAGTTAAAACTTAATTATGACAAACACGGATACAACAGAAATGATCCACGACGACAACTCTAATGCTGACGTTATCATTTTTCGAGTATTTGATAACAGAAGAGAAGTTCTTCTTTCAAATTTACATCTCATGCAAAGCATTCTAGCCACAACAACCGAATCATCAGAACTCACGAGCTTGCTGACATCACTGCCAACGCCATCATCGTCGTCATCTTCCGACCATATTGGCGTTCAGTCGCTGCCGTCAGAGGCTACTCTGTCTCTGTCAGTCGATCATTTACCAGTTGTATCACCGAGTCGTCAGAACTCCAGAATACCTTTGCGTGTGAAGAGATTTGTACACTCTCTTCTGACGAGGAGTTCTCAATCATTTTTGTACAACGCTGATCAAAATAACCAGGGTTGGCATGTTAAGAAAGTTTCTTTTTTAAATTAGTTTTAAATTACACACGCCATTCTGTCATTCTTAAACACTGCAAGTTGCTTTGTTCTTTCAACATCTTCAATGTTTTATGAGAAATCACTCCTTTGTCATAGAACTTGTGGTAATTTTTCTATACCTGTGAGTGTGTGTGTGTGTGTGTGTGTGTGTGTGTGTGTGTGTGTGTGTGTGTGTGTGTGTGTGCTAGTGCGAGTATGTCTGTGTGCATGTGAATAACTCACGTTGTTGCTCATCGCTTGCGCAATAATGTACTTACGAAGGTTAGAAACGATCTCGTGTCAACAAGAAGCTGTTTCTCAAATTAGCTTTAAAAAAGCATATTTTGGTTTTCATTCCGATTTACAAAGTCGCAATATTATTCCTAGCTAAAAAATAATAAATAAACAACTGATTAATGTCTGAATTAATCTATAAATTTATCTTCAGTTGGTTTCTTTGTATTCGTCTCGAGTTTTTAAAATCACAAAGGTGGGAGACGTTAAAAACGCCGTGGTTAAGTTGATGTTTACAATCACACTCATGTGCTTGTATTTAACAAAGACGCAACGAAGCACAACAATAATTACGGAGTAGCAACAATAATTATTATTATTACTTATTACAACGCATTTGTTTATATAAAAGATTCCAACATTAAGTTGAAAGTTCATTTTTTTGTTAAACTCATTCGAATTCGACTGAAATTAAAAACATCTCGTTTTGTTTTATTTTTTCTTCGCTTCATAATTAAAACCATTTTGCTTAATTGTTTGAACTGAGAACGATTTCTTTTTTGGATGACTGGAAATGTGCCAGGTGTTTTAAAACATTATTTCGATTCAAAAACTAGATTCTACTTTCGTAATGGAAATATGATTAAAGTAATGCAACTAATATTGATGAGCTTACATCATCTTCATTATCGAAAACTGATAATTATAATAAAAAAAAAATTGTTATTATTGTTACTATAAAACCAAAATAATACTAATAATAATAATAATAACACCTTCTTCAACTTATATTAGGTACAAGCGGTCACAATATTGTGAACAGATGTCCGCATGGACGACAAAGTGCCATAATCGTCGCCACCATCGTGACACCACTAAGTGCCGACATATTTTCACACTGTCTCGCAGCTTACAGTCTGGAACGGGAAACGAATGATAGCGTATTGAAAAAACTGTTGGACTTATTTGAGACTCTGTCCCGAATTGAGATCACACTTCTCGGCTCAGACTTCCAAAGAGAGCTCTGTTCATCCATGAACCGTTTCTTTGCGAACCTCCTGTCAATGAGTCATCTGTGCACGAACCATCTATCAATAAGACATCCAGCTTATCAAACAGCCGGTTTTCAAAGCCGTCTGTTCATGAGCAGTTTATTTTCGAGTCATCTAATGTCCACAAGACATCTCTTCGCTTACCAAACGGCCTTTTTTCAAGGAGCTGTAAATCTCTTTACGAACCCAAGACAGCATCAGTCAACGCCTAATCTCACCACAACCGTTAACCCACAAATGTTAGTAATTTTAATTGAAATTATCGCGCACCCTTACTGGTGTGCAATTATAAAGATCTAGACGATTCTTTTTGTTATATAAGATCATGTTATGTTTTGGTTTTAATTGTTCATTGCTAAACTGCACAGTAATATATTGCAAAGTAAAAGGTAGTATCTGTCTTAAAACGCTTGGCTGGAGTTGATACCAGGTCTATGGCCAGATCTATGGCATGGTCTATATGGCATGGTCGCTGTCATATTGTGCTTGGTTGCTCGTTTCATCAGAGAAACGAGAGAACGAAATAATTTTTCTGTGAAAAATGTTAAAGACTTGCGTCAGTGAGTTTCTTAGGAAACTCTCCTGATTGTAATCTTATTTCTATACTACTAAGAAGTGGTCAAAAAGGAAGAAAAGAAAACGTTTCATCCAGGTATTCTTATCGTCAGCTGAACAATTAGCTATATTTTTGAAAAACCGCAATAAAACCATATTTTGTGGTGGGATTTCCCAAATTGTAAATTAATTATAATTTGGTTAAAATATCAATTTTTAAAACATAAATGTGTAAGTCTGTTATTAACATAAAAAGACTATAAATAATCATAATCTCTAGAGAGTCATTTTATTAAAAATCAGAATTTTATCTTATGATATCATTTGGGTATATACAAGAAATCCCCTTATTTAAAATGTACTTTTACAGGGGGGGGGGAAGTCGAGTCGATCCCGAGTAGTAATGTGCGGGTGACAGTCAAAGGGAACAAATAATTGAACTGTGTTTAAATTAAATAAAACAACAAATATTAAATTGTTGATGTTTTTGTTAATTTATTTGTCGACTTCCAGGGAATCCAGACTTTCCAGACAGTAATTTATTCAGATTGGTTCGGAAAGGTATAAAAATAAACGTTACAATTGGGTCAGCATCCCTGGAGTTAAATTGAAATATCTCGATCTTGGTTGGAATGGAATTCGTTATCACAGAACCGATAATAAAACAATACAAATAGGACAAAACTTAATATATTTGTTCAAATCTTTATAATAACCGTCCAGGAATGCTTGTAGATTTGTTTGTTTTGGTTGGTAACAAAAGAGTATAATTGTAATTATAATTACTAAGAAAATTATTCATAAGATTGGTTTTGATTGTAATTTTTAGAAAAACATTTTCGTTAAATTGTGACAATATTATAAATAATTATAAGCAGAATTGAAATAAAATCGCACAAATAAAAATACCGCGTGAATGCGAAAAAGATCATAAAGCATTTTGTCGCTATAGATAACCCGACCACCTCCCTTCTCTTTCGATGAGCGATTCTTTGATGACGTCATAAAAATTAATGGCGTATAAATGTGGATTAGATATCAACGTGGGTTATTTCCAGTTATTATTCCATGGCTGGAAATGTAACACTGCGCGCTGTCGCAAAGCATAAGAATCTAATGAGACGTGTCGTTTAGTTCATAATCGTGCGGAAGAGAAAAGGACGCTGGTTTGAGGGAGGAGGGGGGAAGAGGTGGATATGGGTTAGGTTGACCCATGTGTTGGGTTGGATCGGGTTGGGTTGGGTTTGGTCCAATTTTTTGACACATGAGTGGGTTGGGTTAAAAATGTTTAATGTTAACTGTGGGTTGGGCTAGGTTCGAAAATTTAACTTTTCAGGTGGGTTGGGTTGAATTGAGAAAGTGGTGGGTTGGGTCGCCAAAAATAGACCCATGTCCACCTCTGAGGAGGGGGTAAAGAGTCACGGATTCTTCATGAAGACACATACTTTACGTTTTGTATCTAATTATATAAAAATTACAAATAGCAATTGTTGCTGTTTTTTATTCTTATCTTTTGTATAATGGAGGATGCCGAAGCCGAAGATTGAGTGTCAAGTAAGTGAGGAACGGGTGAGGGATACACAATTGGTGACACTTCAAAACCGAACAACTCATTGCTTTTCTGATTTTTCTCTGACATCTTAAGACCGCCGCTTCAACAAACCATCGAAAAGTTGCTAGAATAGTCATAATCAAATCACTAAAAACGTTCGAAGCAGGAGAATGCGCTTGCAAATCATGATAGTGTTTTACGTGTTAGGTTGTGTAAATGAATACCTGATGAATGTGCAACCGTTATATCAACAACGAATCACATGCCGTGAAATCGTTAACTTGTCTGATACTAGCTGATTCTTTGTATTAATTAAAACCAACTCTTGTTTCTTTTGTAGTAATAAATTATAATAAATTATTTACAATTTTCAACAACACATGTAATTACGCACCCATGAAATTATTGTGACGTTGTATTCCAAGAAAGGATATCTGCGCCACTTTCACTCCTAGCGTAAGGTTACAATGACAACCAGAGAAGATCTTCAAGGTACTTTCCTACACCTCTATGGGAGCTGGTGACGCAGGAGGATTCGAAACCCCAACATTCAAGTATACTACTGGACGCATTACTACTACCATAAGAGAACCATTTAATAAGAAATGCAGAAACAAACTGATCATATATAATTGTTCTTCACAAAGCTTCATAGGCTCAGGTATTTAGGTACATCTTACCTATCAAAAACATGCAAGTCAGTGCAGAACAACGCAGAACAACGCAGAACCTCCCAGGGTAGCTTCGAAACCTTGTTGTGGTCAAATAACAGGACTTTTTTTGAGTAGTTCTTGTGGCTCTCGTGTTTTACTTCGCAGTTTAAATCCAATACAGGCGCATATGTATGTGCAAGTATTTATGTTCATAACCAATCATAGCGTAATATTTATATTTAATAAATAATTTATATATATATATATATATATATATATATATATATATATATATAAATTACTTATTAAATATATATATATATATATATTATATATATATATATTAATCATAGAATATGTATTTTATATATTATAGCACAAATATAGTCGACTCATATCCGCCATGTTCATTGTTCATCTATTTATAGCTCATTGTTAATCTTGTGAATAAAAATAGTATGCCTTATAAATCACAACATTACCGGTTAAATTGGTCGATTTTCTTTACATCGTAGGGAAGTCCTACGGAGAGTTGGACAGCAGCTGTCAATGATTGGCGACGAATTGAACGAAAGTTACTCCAACAAGATGATGAGATTTCTCCACCAAACGCTCAACAACTTCAGCATATTCGGGCTTCGAATTACTTTTCAAAAGTCTTTTCAACAGGAATACATAAGGTAAAATTATGTTCGTCTTTACTTATTCGTGATAAACTGGTATCCAATGTGATGGTCTGACGAAAATGTAAAATGTAAATGATGTAGTGTAACTGAAATTTCTATACCATCTCCTTACAGCGACAACTGTCATGGAAGCGCTTTAAAAATGTGATAACTTGACCAAACTTAATGTTGTATCACATATTTGTATCACAGCCATGTACCGCAGGTATATGCGCTGAGGCAAAGTTTTTTTTAACCAGTATCTTGCGGGTTGAGTCACAAACGACAATTTCATCGTTTTTATGTTATAAAAATTTATTGAATTTAATCGTTTCTTTTTTTCTAGAATTTCCATGCACATCACTTTAATGAGGACGTCCTACCAATTGGCCAGAAGGTGACGAAGATGTGTGAGACGTAAAAAAGAAGTATGTTTGTATTATAGACGGGCCGGACCTGGTTGTCGTTCACTTTTTAATTTATTTATTTCTCAGCTGCAATGTAACCACTGCATGGTTTTTCTGTTAACTTGTTTTTGTTGAATTGTGCAATATACATATTGTGTGTGTGTGTTTTTAAAAAACAGTTGCAACGAAGAATCAACTAAAATAGTTTATTGAAAGTTGAAACTTTAAAATTTATTTTATTGCACAAATGTTTTTTTGTTTATGTTTTGTTTTTGTTGCACAAAAAAGACGATAAAAGAACCTAAATATAACTTAATGGAGGAAGAGAGATAGATGTATCGAATTGGTGACTTTTTCGATGACATAAAACGAAAATTGAAACCATAAACTAAACTGAAATCTGCAACAAATCAAATCAACGCCGATATTTCTTCAAATGAATTAATGCACAGAAATGTCTAAAAGACGCGTGAATGAATGCACAAGAATAACTCGCAAAACTGAAATGCAAAGGCGACATCTGCAACTAAAACAGTTACGATAGAAACACACAATGTCGATCAATTAATGCCACTTTGGTAACGGAAAAATAAAAATTTTAAGAAACATCACATAGAGGTTTATGAATATATCACATATAACACGTAGGACGGATCGTACGTTTGGTCGTCGCATGGGATTCGGTCTTCTTGCACTTCATCAAGGGCTGGCCATGTAATGTTGTTTCTCCAGGGTTGGCCCACCATCACAAAAAAGCACATAACAAATCACACCAAATACGGACACAGACATATCGTCTTAGATGGGTGGTCGTTAAATAAAATTCAGGCATACGCACACACTGTCACACGCATACACACAAGCACATGTAAAGGTTTTCACGAATCGATTACAATGCGATGTCATAAGTAATAGAGTTCAAGTTTGAAGCACATCTGATCACAAATGTGACCATCGTAATCACTCAATTTCGAAATAACAAAATTTAAAAAAAAACACGAATAAATATAAAATAATTTGCTTTGATTAGACTGGTTTGTATTTATTTGAAGGGTTCTGGTCAGTTTTTCACTGGCGCCTTCTTCATTTCTCTTCTTAATATTTTACCGCTGTGATTTCTCGGAATTTTGTCGACGATGTCAATTCCACCTCTCAACTGCTTGAACAAAGCGACCTTTTCTGTCAACCAAAAACCAATATATATACAATATATAGTGGATTGAGGCAATGCAGTTTACAGAGAATTAATTGAACATGGTCGCTTGCTTAAAAATCCAAAAAATTTGATTACATTTTAAACATTTTCCCAATTATTAAAAACTAAGCCTGTGTTTTTAAACATGTAAGCAACATGAATATAATTATAGAATAATCAAACAACACCCACGCTGTCTCTTCAAATCTATCTAATAATCAATCACACATATACACGCATACTCGCACACACATGTCTAATGTTCTCACAATAACCAACAGGTAGGCTTCCACACCCATATTGCATACTCCCACACACACACACACACACACACACACACACACACACACACACACACACACACACACACACACAATATGTTCACAATATGAAGATGGACTTGATTAAATATTTTAGATACACGTGTGGGTATGATATGAATAAGGATGGGCTCAATTGAGAAAAAATGCATACTTTTAAAAATACAGCCACAAGAATTAAATTGAAATTGACCCATCTAGCCAACGTAAATAACAAATAACGAAAGTTACATGCCACTGTCATTGATTAAATATTTTAGATGTCAAAAACCTGCTAGACACATTACCTATGTCTATACGCGTGTGCATGTATGGATATAACACCTCATTATGATGGTGCTTAAGGATGGATTTAGCGAACGGTGAGCTAGTTAATCTACATGAGCGTTCTACAGCGATTTTCTGAGTGAGTGAGGCTGAAAGATTAAATAAGCAGATATCCAGGCAAATAATCTAGAAAATTATTTTTCAACCTGAAACATATTTGAGGAGCTCTCCCGCTGTAACCGACGAGTTGGGTCTCGTGACCACCCATGCGGCAGGCTGACATCCATCGTCACTGTGAGGGACTCCAAACACCCCCGCATCGACAACGTCATTGTGTTGCATCAATACCGACTCCAATTCTATCGGAGACACCTAATTATTGAGGAGCAAAATTGTATCAACATAACTATAGTATTTCTTTGGTTAGGCTGGATTGTATATATTTAATTTTTAATATAGAAATATTACCTGATATGATCTATATTTAATGAAATCTTTCAATCTGTCAACAATGAACACATGACCATCTTCATCGAAATATCCAAGATCACCTGAAGGAATGGAATTCATTTATAAACAAATATGGAAACAGTTAAAATATTATCTCTAAATATAAAACGTTTTTCTACATGTTTACAGCTTACAGGGGATTAACCAGAAAATGGTTAATGAAGGAAAAGATGTCAGATGGAACCGAAAAAAGTCGGAACATAGCAGTTTTTTAAAACAAACATTTGTCATTTATTTGGTGACTTCGACCACGTCCTCAGTTCAAAATTTCTTTGGAATGCCGTAGTTTTTTGCATATAACGCGTATCTATGAAGGCCTGGAGAGGGGTTAAAAAAAACGTGACTTTATAAACAAATACAGTTTGATTGGCAAATGTATTACAATATTAATGAAAACACATTGTATTTATTTAAATACAATTTATTTAAATTTTTTGATTGATATAGTAACATTCTTTTTAATGACCTTTCCTGGCACGTCAGAGTGCGCGTTATATGCGTAAAAATACGGTAGTCAGTATTTCTGTTTCAATTAGTCATTAAATCTTCCGCTAGACCGAAAGTAATCTATGCACATCAGAGTGGAAAACGTTTGTTGGTTGTAGATAAAACTCCGAGACGAGTAATGATCGTAGAGATAGGGGCTAATACCCTCCAAGGGGTATAGATAAAATCTTGCTGGTGTATACTCTGGCTGTAAATAACACAGTCAAATTACCTGTGCGCAGCCAACCTTCACTGTCTACTGCAACAGGCGCTACAAAACCCTTTCTGGCATCTTTGTAACCAAGCATAACCATGGGGGATTGAATATAAATTTCTCCATGTTGACGAGGACCCATGACTTTTTGAGTTTTTGGACAAATAAACTTGAAATAAAAATAAATAAATTACAAGAATATAAAATTTTCAATAAATAACTATTCATATCTGATTATGAAAAGACCAGCCACCTTAATTTTGACGTAAGGCAGAGGAACTCCAACCGAGCCAGGTTTTGCATGACAACGATGAGATGAAGACAATGAGGATGATTTCAAAGATAATCCTGGAACCATAGTGCACATTCCACTTGACTCCGACAATCCGTAAGCTAAGAAAGGTTTTATAGAAAAATTAAGCCATTATTATAAAAACAAAAATCACTTGGATAAGCTGAGAGCCATACGACACACCTATCTAATACGACCTTCTTCACATTGTGCAACTAAAGTTTGCATATTTGGAAGCTTTATTTTTATACATTGTTTGACCTAGTTGAACAGTCACAACAACGAGATAACAAAACTTGAAAAAATCACAAGCGCTTTTTATTAATGGTCTCAAAAGCTGTAACGCATTTTTGAACTTCATTTAAATTTTTAAGTTTTTACGAATGGCAAAGGGTGATAACGCTTACCTTGTCTGACCGATAATCCTGGGAATCTTGCCAGTAAGAGATCGATTACCTCTCTGGACACCGGGGCAGTTCCGCAGACGATTTCCTTCAAACTGGACAGGTCGTATTTCAGCACTTCGGGAGATTTAGCAAGTAAATTGGCAATTACAGGTACAACGGATATGGTTCTGATCTGGAGATGGCAATATTATTATAAGAAAGACGAAAAATCATTATAAATCCTAATCGTTATGTTAAAAAATTTTTAATAAAAAAAAAACAAATAGATTTTTTACATCTTTTATATTAACTTCACCGCCGGTTTTGCTTGCTTGCTTACTTGCTTGAATGTTTGCAAACTTTGAAAGTGAAAATTAACTAACTTCCCGTCATCCAATCAAGCTGAAATTTGAAATATAGTCTTGTTCCTCATGACAATGCATTGTATTAAAGGTTGAAAAAGTTTTGAGCAAACAATGTTAAGTAAAAATAATAATTATCTATATTTTGAAACAAAAAGAAATCAAACACAATTAAATAAATGTTTACATATATAAATTTCAAATAAGTTATTTTAAAAAAATTTGCAATATATGAAAAAGCCGACAAATTCAGAAATATAATGGATTTGTTGAAAAACCTTATTTTTTACGGCTTACTTATTTCAAATATTTATTTCAATTAATCACTCGAAACAAACCTTATTTTGAGAAAGCAGCTGTAAATAATGATTGAGTGAAAACTTCGTTAGGAGGTAAGTTGTGAAACCAAGTGACATGCCAAACATGGTGATTATCGAACCGGAAAGATGGGCAAACGGAGCTGACACGACCTGATTGTTTTGTATTTTTCTTACGTTTTCTCCTCTGAAATCCGAATCAACTTTTAAACATTAATAATAACCGTTATTAAATAAATTGTTTTAATACCATCTCAGATTATTTTGATTAATAAATAAAAAAGACAGTTTTTTCATCAGACCAAAAATTAATTGACCACCTAGTTAGTTAGAGTAACTTAATGTTAAAATAACTAAAATCGGAAATTACACAGAAACGGTGAACTGGGTTTGAATGTTACGATGCGATAGTAGGACTGCTTTCTCACAACCGGTTGTTCCACTAGAGAAGATGATCAGAGCAAGATCATCAGGATTGAAGTTTAACTCTTTGAAACTCGGAAGAGGAGGAAGATTGGATGCTTCTTCTTGGCTCTTCGACAGCATATCGCTCAGACTAACGCAATCTTGATGAATCCCATCTTTCAGTATGATTTTCTAAAAAATATTTTGATCAGACGATAATTAGTTATCTATTAATTTTTATATTAATAATGTTTAATGAATATTAAATCAATTTTTAAGCAGAGGCAGATAAATTTAAAAAAAAAGCAGTCTACGTTAAATTCATTAATTTTGTATGCATAAGCTTTTGCAGGTGTGATTGTTTTCAAGAACAAAAAACTTTGCTCTTTAAAGCCATAAAAAAGACAACAATAAAATGGCAAGGCACTAAGCACTAGAGTACTGCACGGACCGAGCCGGGCCGAGATTTTTGCCAGTTACGTAGGGATTTTTGGTCAGTAAAAACGGACCGGGTCTGGAATTTTGGGAAGGGTCAGACCGTGAATAATGTACGTTGTTTTTCGTTCATAAAAATAACGAAAGTCTAAAAATACATTCAATCGTCTCTCATTACAAGCTTTGTAATACTATAAAATCAAAAAATGTCCAAGTTTTTAGATAAAAAGAAATTCATATAACAACTTAAAATCGGCCGAGGCATGGTTGAAATATAGTAGGCACACGCACATATGTACAGTGACGTACACACTCACAGACACATACTACTTTGTAGCTTACAAATAAATATGTCAAAAGGCTGTAAAACCTGTCCTAATAAATATTCATTGTTTGTTATTGTATCTGTTTCATGCATTATAAAGTTAGAAATATGGTTAATCTGAAAGTTAAATAATTCTGATAGCTGTTTCACGATGACCAACCTTGACGTTGGAATTTCCTCTTGAAGCAGTAACAGCTGTCATGACAAGAGGAAGATCAGTGAAGACGAGAGAAGCACCACAAATCTCCAGCTGTCTTCTCAATTCCTCTGCATGATGGAACACAATAAACAGATCGATAAATGAACGTTTACAAACGTTGAGTGCGATTTGGTCGTAATGCGTCGTTAGCACAGAATCAGCGGTTTCACACAAAAAAGTTCGGTTTTCACTAAAAAAAATCAGGTCACTTTTTTGCTGTCTCAGAAAAAGAGCAGTAGATGAAAATACACTTATAACTGAAAAGTTCACTAAGACTCCCAGCCGATCAATGTGCGCAGTGCGACGTTGAAACTTCTAAAGCAGACAAAACACATCTTCAGACGATTTCTGTTTTAGAAATTTACGTGACTGAATTTTTACAAACCTAATTAGTTTTTGTGTCCTTATGGAAAACATTCTTTTTTAGACGATACATAAAATTGTGGTAACATTAAGCATTTGTTAACTATTTGTAACAAACATTGTAAAAAACCTAATCAACTTTAAAAAAAATGTTGATTTAAATAAACAAACTAAAATAGAATAAAAAAAATATTTCAGAAAGAGTACAATCTTGATTTCATTTATTTAATGCACTACATGTGCAGTAATAAAGGCAATTTAAAGATTAGCAAGGAATTTATCACATCAGCATCTTATTTCATTAGTAAAATAATTTTTCTCGTTTTTATCTAAAAGAAATAAAATTTTAGGACTGTGAAATATGGCGAAAATGTTGGGACAAAAAGCATACAATGATGATATAAGCACAACTTTTTCCTAAGTGTGTGTGCTTGTCTGCGTAGGCGATGTAAACCAGAAGAAGTCAGAAGTTATCATAATTGATTATAGTTACCGGTCCTTTGAAGAGTACTGCACCCAGCTGGTATGAGACCGATTCTGATGCATGCCACGATGAACAGCATAGCTTCGATTGAGTTAGAGACGAAATAAGCAACAATGTCTCCCTTCTTGAATCCCATGCATAACAGATTTCTTGCTATCAACTCAAGGCGGCACTGGAACGTACTAGCAGTTATTCGTTCTTTCTTGAGAAAATCCACCTGGTGATAAAAGAAAAATAAATATTTGGTTTCCGATTTCTTGAAAAGGTGAATAAGTTTTTTAATCTTTCAAAATGAAATGTCATTATTTTACACTTCTTAACAAGCTACACATTTTAGCGATATTTCAACTTGGATTCGCTGACAGGGGTTTATTCCAGATAGAGCAAGAGATCGATCGACGCGAAGCAAATATTCTGACACAAAGTTTCTGACATGGAAAAAAAACTTGTCATGTTTTTTAAACGGTAATAACATTTTTCTAAAACAGAGACTTGATAATATTGACAACATCTTACTTTCAACTGATCATAAACATTGGTATAGCGCCACTTAAGCTCAAATAGGCGTTCTGTCATAAGGCAAGCAAGCAACAACAGTGTTAGTAATTTAATGACATTTCACTGCATTCTCTATCTATCTATACAAATTACGTTGTCTAACATGTTTATCAACAATATTTTTGCTAGTGAAAATTTATCAAGCTTCTAATAACAACAAAATTGAAACATTTGAATCTTCCCAAGAAGCAAGACCCAAATCAGATAAAACAGCTGGTCCCGTCACCCCCCCCCCACACACCCAGGACTCTACGACTTTGACTTTAGTATAAAGGGGAAAGATTAAAAAGTGACCTTAAAACATGACGAAGTCGACGAAAGCCACTTCTTCAA
>OZ022240.1:28480180-28640180 GCA_963978895.1 Erpobdella octoculata
TGTAATAAACAAATCATGTCAAGAAAAGAAGAATACAAGTTGGAAGTTTCAAGGCTGTAAGTCCTTGACATTACTCATACAATTGAGACACGATCATTTTCAGATTATCATTTGAAAGTTGCACGAGATTTGTATCACGTCGGGTGAAGATGGAAACTAACGTTATTAGGTTATTAAACATTATTTACTCAAACTTCAACTGCATGAAAGAAATTTTAACTAAAATTTCAATAATCTCAATAGTTTGTTGAATTTCTATACAACAAAAACCTTATCTGAATCGCGACGAAAATAGAAAGCAAACTAAAAGTGAAAAAGAGTCGTTATAAAACTGAACTCACAAAAATACTTTCGAGGCTTAATATTTTGCTAAAAATACAAACAATATTATTCATTTTTTAATCCCCAACCCTTAATCCTATTTATGTATTGAATTGTATTGTTATTTAAGATTATTAATTGCAATGCTGGTTTATTTACTTGTGCAAAATCTTGACTGGCGATTTTTCACTGACAATTTTTTTTCATAAAATATTGAAACCGTTTGGGCCAATAAATTAATATTTTAAATTTCTTTCCATTGATATTACATATTAAAGTAAAATAATACATTTGGTAATACTTTTTTAATATAAACTTCTGTAGTAATTTATTATGAAAAAACTTATAGGACCAGCCTTAGGTTTTTTGTTTTAATCTCTTGAAATAAATGAAATACCAATATTCATCATTTTCGTCATTGTTAGTATCATCATCATCGTCGTCGTCATCATCATCATCATCATCATCATCATCATCATCACTACCATCATCAACATCACCACCACCACCATCATCATCACAGTCATCATATAATTACCACACCAACCTTCATCGCCATCATCATCATCACCATCATAACCATCATCATCATCATCATTATCATCATCGTCATCATCATCATCCTAATCATCCAGATAGCTAAACTTGATTATTTACTCTTAATCTTTCGATTTAATACCCCTAATCAAGATGAATTTAATTACATTTAGTCATATTCAACAGATATTTCCGTCATCAACTCTAAGATTTTCTTCTCTTTGTACGAACGATAAGCAGTTTTTACCACATGGGTCACGTGGTTGTTTAATTGTAAGCAATTTAGTTTCTTAGGTTAATTTTTTAAAAATAATTATTATGAAGTTAATAAAATTGTATTTATTATAAAATCAATAAAAATGAAGTATATTACAATTTATTTTTCAAATCATTTAAATCTATTTCCAATCTTTTTTCCGAATGGTTTCTGAACTGATCTATATATAGATCAGTGAATACAACTCAACACCGGCAGGGCATTAACAAAGTCAATCAAGCCCTTAATGGCTGTGAAACTTGAATTGTGATCAAATATTTGTGGCACGCCACGAACAATGATAAAAAAATTTACATGCTTATTATTTCGCAAATCACGACCAACGCTGTTAACAGCACGGTGACAACGATGACAATGAGAATGATGCTAATTGACTTGGGCCAACATTAATGAATGGGCGTCAATAAAAGCTTTTGATTAGTCCATGTACTTTGTGGCTTCAAAACTTTAACTAGCAAAATTAATAAACGGATGAAGCAGTTATCTATACCAATACTAAGTTTTGTGAAAATGAGCTTAAACAAGATTTACATAATTTACAAGTTTCTGCCAGTTATATATTTATAGATGCTATATATGCATAATTATATTTCAAAACTTTGTTCTAAGAGAAAATTCAGCTTCTAATTTATAGCAATGCAAATCAGGTAATTTTGTGGTAAATGGCAAATATATTCAAATTTAAAAAAAAAACTAGTAAGTCAAAAAATATTTCCGATAAGCGCGTAAAACTTTCTAAATAATACTTAAATCTAACTTCAGAATTACACTTTGATCCAACTTTGTTACATTGTTGCATCATCAGGCACCAACTACAATCTGAAGCTTTTTTAACTTAAAAAATAAAAATAAAAACGTTTTAAAGGCCCACTTCCTATTTTTAAAAATAGAAAAAACACTTTTTCTTAAAAAAATGGTCTGGACCGTCGTATGTTTAAAGCCCATTTTTTAACTAAATTGGTAGATCATGGTTAGAGCATATAAATTAGGCCGTTGAAAAAGAAATAAAAAATGGATTACTAATTCTTTAAATATTATACAATTTGTTTATGAAGACCCAATTCCAGGAGCGTCATTTCAGCAATTCCTCGGGGGTCCAAACCTTTTCCAAGAGTTTATTCCTTACAAATGCGCACATTTTCAAGCAAATTTGCCTCCAAAAAAGAGCTGACGAACGGGAGGTCGAAGGTACATTTTCAAAAAAATTCTGAAACTCTATACACTTTTTCTCCAAAAATAACTGATGAACGGGGGGTATTTGAGGAGGAAGTTCTTCTATAAAAAAAAATCATAAAACTTCGTCTTTTTTCATTTTGTTTCAAACTTTCTTAAATTCTTAGGGAGCAACTTCCCCCGGCTCCCCCCAATGAAGCCACTGTCTTATTCATAAAACAGTACTATTTGAAAATGTATTTATAATTTTGATATTTACCACCACTAAAAGCATTGTTGCTTATAAAGCAAATAAAGCAGTAAAAGTACAGAAGCGTTCCTTGAATAATAATAATAATAATAATAATAATAATAATAATAATAATAATAATAATAATAATAATAATAATAATAATAATAATAATAATAATAATAATAATAATAATAATAATAATAATAATAATAATAATAATAATAATAATAATAATAATAATAATAATAATAATAATAATAATAATAATAATAATAATAATAATAATAATAATAATAATAATAATAATAATAATAATAATAATAATAATAATAATAATAATAATAATAATAATAATAATAATAATAATAATAATAATAATAATAATAATAATAATAATAATAATAATAATAATAATAATAATAATAATAATAATAATAATAATAATAATAATAATAATAATAATAATAATAATAATAATAATAATAATAATAATAATAATAATAATAATAAAGAAAGTTTGCTCCAGTTTTTGTTGTATTTCCACTGTTTCCTTGTAATAAATGCACGCACACATTATTTGCATATTGGTACGGGGCCCATGGCTACGCACGCATACATATGTAGGGCAGCCTCAACTTGCGGTTAGTCTTATATTTAAACCCATGACCATGGTCTAAAAATTATAGCTGGGGATCACCTAAAAGCCAAATGGACATACATTTTGCAACTTTTAAGAAAAGCTATTTACTAACAAAGGTTAATTCTTTTATTGGCAATCAGATATAAGATAACATTTAATTGTATAACAGAATGGTTTTTCTAAACGGCACCATCGAACCATCGGGTGCATTTAGATAAAAATGCTTAACAGCTTTGTCAACGTTTACCATTGTGCTATGGTCTATATAGCCATTGGTGACAGAGCAGAGTCGGTTGGTGGTGGATATAGTTGGTTGTAGGCAGAGGCGTATCGAAGGGTCAGGGGTACAGACTACAGATTTAACCGGGCGGCACTTTAAAAAATATGGATGAATTGTCTCACGATGACATTTTAATTATAAATTCCCTTCACGATGAATTGTCTACACGATGATCTGTTTACACGATGAATTGTCTACACGATGATCTGTTTACACGATGAATTGTCTACACGAAGAGTTTTTTCGTAAAATTTGACAAAGGGCGTTATTTATTATAGGACCATAATCGTTTATTAAAAAATTGTATATGAATCCTAATCTCCCGCTTATATCTGTGCCTTCAGACGTACAGTTGCAACTTTATACTACAATCATTTTTTTTATTTAATGAATATTGAATAACCTGAATTTCACGTTATCTGGTTAAACAGAAGTTGTTCCTGAAAACCGGAATAGACGAAATGAACTGAATGTTGCGGAGCTATAAAAAAAACTATTTTTGCCAAATCCTTGACATTTTGGGTTTGTTGAATTATTTCCTAATATTTCTTAAAATTTTATAAAATTCAATGTTATAGGGAGCGAGTCTATATTTCCAAGTTTTAACTCTATTGGATGACGGGAAGCTTGTTAATTTCCACTTTTGGCTTTGTCGAAAAGCAAACAAGTAAGAAAGCAAGCTAGTAGAACTAGTGCTGAAATTAATATCAGTGATTTATTGAATATACCAAAACGTGCCACAACTGTTTTAAAAGCCACAATGTCTCTGCTTACCACTGAGTCCAACCAACTCATAATATTTTATAATTATTATTACAGAAAAAGGATTGATATGTTACGCTATAAGAAAAATCCAAATGGTCTATTCAAGTCATGTTAAATAGTGTCACAAGGAAATGAATTGAAGTAAAATCATGGCACGATACTATTTTGTATTTTTTTTAATAATTATCAATTACATGATCCAGATATCAGCCGATTTAATTTCCAAAATTTCAATAATTATATTCAATAACGTCTGGCTGATGTGATCACTTTTCTCACTAACGTTTAGCTATTGGCTGATGTGATCACTTGTCTCACTAGAGATGAGACGACGGTGACGTAGTTAATCGGTTAATTGTCGTCGAATGTTGATTCAAATCAGCTGAAAATACTGAATGACAGTTAGCTAGACAGTTTTGTTACCGCACGAAGTTATTTGCGTTTTCATTCAAGCGAATGAATGAATGACGTCACACGCTTTCTTTCGGTTGACATGAAAAAATCGTCCTTGTAACATTGCCTTCGTTCGTAAAAACTAAGTCCTGTAAAAATACTTTCGTATTAGGCAGCTAGTTTAGGCAAAATTAAACGACCGTGACATTTTGGAGGTCATGGAAGAGATGAAACCAGCTTAAGATTTCTATTAAAAAAATCATATTCTTGAATAACAAATTCATTGATATGGTTTTTAAATAGTTTAAAACCAATAACATAAGCAGGTCTAAAAGACAACTTTTTGATTACACTTCTGAAAAAAAACCAAATGGAGGAACTGGTAAGGGAGTGCACTGCTGTAGTATTACGAAGTAAAGATTACCCTCGATTGCTTGATGTTTGTAAACAAATTAAAAAAATTGTTTATTTGTTGGCAAGCTAGAGAAGCGCTAGTTAAGTTTTTTGTTCAAACTGCTATCACTAAGATTTTTAACGTGTTGAACCATATAAAAACTTACAGAACCATATAAAAACTTAAAAATTTACACGGCCTTCTGTGATTGTTAGTTTATCAAGCACCACACCACTAGGGAGTTTGAAGACTTTAAGAAACCAGATTCCCTTATTTCTAAATTTAAAAAATAAACTTTTTCTATAACAAAAACTACTTTCGTGTTGAATGTTGTCCAAAAACGTATAACAACCAAATATAAAGATTTTTTAAGGAATTCAATAAAGTATTCGTCACCCACATACACACCTCACAAGCACACAAAAATATCTGTAAGAGCTGCTAATTAACATAGTAAATTCTTCTTATCTTCAATGAGCTTGTTCTCAAAAATATAACACTGCAAAAGAACTTAAAAAACTCGAGTAATTAAAGACTTTTTTACGTCGCTTTTTTGCAGCAGATGATACTGATTCATATTCATGTTTGAGACCGAGTAAAATCAATCATTTGCTTAAGGAAAAAACAGAAGAAATAGAAAAAAATTTAAATTAGTTTAATTAGTTTTTAATTAAAATTTTTCTAAACATTCCAAATTTATACGAACTCTTGTGTCTCCGTCCATAATAGCAGGCAATTAAACGTTGTGAACAAGTTCGTCTATTTAACGACCACGTGCTCTTGAAACAAGAGAAAGTATTTTGTATTGATTTATCTGTATATATAAAAATGACTGTCTGTATGTATGTATGTATGTATGTGTGTGTGTGTGTGTATGTGTGTGTATGTATGTATGTATGTATGTATGTATGTATGTATGTATGTATGTATGTATGTATGTATGTATGTATGTATGTATGTATGTATGTATGTATGTATGTATGTATGTATGTATGTATGTATGTATGTATGTATGTATGTATGTATGTATGTATGTATGTATGTATGTATGTATGTATGTATGTCCTTTATGCGTTGCTCCACCATTCATCCGATCGTAATGAAATGTTTACACAACCTTGAGAATCAATGGGGGAAGGTTTTTATGAAAAAAAATTGAAGTCGGTCACAAAATGAACGGAGCGGGAGAACGCGCGGAAACGGGAACTGGAAAATGAGTGGTAACGGAAAAGCGACCGAGAGCGAAAGAGCGACCGAGAAAGGAAAAGCGACTACGTGAAACAAAGAAGATATCCAGAAATAGAAAAAAGTCATGTTATCTAATTTCACTCAGGAAACATAAAACATTTGATGGATAGATTTTTTAAAGAGCTTAAAGTTTAAAAAAAAGTTTCGAAAAACATTTGGCTAATAAATTCATACTGCTGATAGAAGCAAGCACTGTCATCCAAAGTCCGTGGATGTATCAGCGGGGGGAGTGGTTGGGGATGATGAGCCTTAAAAAGAATTATACCCCGCAATATTTTTTTACGATATTATTGCCTTTTTCTCAATTTACTTCAAACGAGATGAAATGATGTTAAAACAATTATGAAATAAATTTAGTCATCTGCTTTCGTTTTGTAAATAGAATTATTTTATTCCAGATTTATAAATTAATTTTTTGGAACATGGAAAAAAACAGCAATGTCATTATTTGATCCAATCTGGAAATGTTTTTCATACATCTGTTGTTGATCTGCAGTGTCTTAATCACCTAATTGTTTTGCAGAGACAGACAAATTATTGGGGGCATGGTTGGTATTTTCAAGCTATTTCCATGTCTTTCTATCGTAGACTAAATTTTTCTGTTAATTTCTAAACTTGCATGTAATTTTCAATTTGAAACTTTGATCTTTAAGAACTTTAAAATAATCTTGAACTAAAAAAAACAAACAACGAAGACATCAAAACAAGGCAATTTCAAATATTTATGGCCATTGTATGTAGCCTCATGTGTATATCGCTTTTTTTTATCAATTGAGAGTTTTACAGTGCCTGGGAGATAAACTTTTGAACATTAAGTTTCTATTTCGACTTTTTTAAATGTTAAAAAATCGTTTTGAGTTTGTATAATAAAACAGAAAAATGGTAATTGCAAGCTTTTAGTTTTTTAGTTAGTCTAAAGTCGGTGCTGGCTGTATCGCCAGTTTTTTTTTACTTTTTTTGTTAATCTTTTATATTTTGGACCTGTTGTTTAAAAAAAATAAATTTTATTAAATTTAAAAATAAAAAAAGTCAGTGTTGGATGTATCACCAGTTTTTTTGTTAATCTGTTATATCTTAATCCTGTTGTTTAAAAAAAAATTATTAAATTTAAAAATAAAATTTTTTCTTATAAAATGTTAATTTTGAAGGACAGCGAGTCTATATCCCAAGTTTCGACTTGATTGGATGACGAAAAAAAGTTTAAGAAGTTGAGACGCCTTGTACTAGGCAGGCATGAAATAACTTTATTTCAGCCTTTTCAGGGGGGAGATTTTTTAGCTAGTTATATAGCCTATACCTATGTGAGCAAGCGGTAGATGAATAATCTCTTATTAACTTTCACTTGTCCGACTGTCAGCGGTTGTCAATGGAATGTAGGTATACATGTACATGGGATGTACGCAGAAGTTTGGAAGTTCGGAAGATCATACTAAAAATTACCAGCTTAAAAAAATAAAGTTCAATTTAAAAAAATTAAATTTAAAAAATTAAAGAAGCATAATAATAATGAAATAAGGAAGACAAAAACATTCAACGTAGCTCCGTAAAAAGATGTATAAAAATTAACGAATTGAAACAGAACGTATTGCAACTTTAAACTTAAACATCTTTAGTTTACTATTTGCCGGAATAATGTTTTACGACAAGATGTCGCTATGAAATTTTGTCTCAGTCTTAAAAGCATGTTTTTAATTTTTTAATTATAATTACTTGTTTATAAGCCTCTAACAGGGTTACCCCTGCGTTGCTCGAAGTTTTTCTTGTTGTTTCTTCCTCGCGCTTCTCCCTTTCTTTCACTCTCTCTCGCTTTTTATTTCCCTCTCCTCCTCTCCCCTTTTTCTCATCTTTATTTAATTGATTTCTTCTCCTCATGTTATTTTTCAAGAGGGGAAAGGGGGGTATCTCTTTTCGTTTTTTTATTCCTCTCTCTTTTCTCTATTTTTTGCCCTTCCACTCGTTAATTTTTTAAGAGGGGGTTTTGTTTGGCCTGACCACACCGGGTAGCTACAACCACCACTGGGAAAAATGTAAACCAAATAGCAGATTTGTTATGTAGTAACTCTTTATGTTCGTACATGAGCACTGTTAGCCTGGAATATTTTTTGGTCATAAAACAAGAGAACCGTTAAAAACTTCAAAATTAAAATTAATTAAACAAAAATTCTTAAAAAATAAAATAAGCATATGGGAATAACGACAAAGTTTCATCGTCATAGTAACTACAAACACTTTTGTCTAATATTCACCGGGGTAATATTTTCACGATACGATGTCGTCTTAAAAAATTTTAGCTGTCTTAAAAGCATGTTTTTAATTTTTAAATTAACTTTTACTTGTCATAAGAAACTTTCGAATCAATATGAAACAAGTAAGCCGTGAAAAACTATTTTTTTCACAAATCCCCTCCTATAAAGTATAATTTATAGTTCAGGATTTGTCGGCTTTTCATTTGTTGCAAAAATGTTTCTTTAAAACGAATTTTTTTTTTAATTTATTTATGTAAACATCTATATAAGTGTATTTAATTTTTTGTTTTAAATATAAGATAATTATTTTTAATTAAAACATTTTTCAAAATTTTTCAAACTTTAATAGAATGCATTGTCATGAGGAGCAATCCTATATCTAAAATTTCAGCTCGATTGAATACGGGAAGTTAGTTAATTTGTACTTTCAAGGTTTGCAAACATTCAAGCAAGCAAGACAGCAAGACCGGCGGTAAAGTTAACATTTTTAAAATGCATTGTCGTGAGCCTATATTTCAAATTTCAGCTCAATTGGATGATGGGAAGTTAGTTAATTTTCATTTTCAAGGTTTGCAGACTCAGAAATAAATTTCACTTTAAAAAAAAGAATTATCGCTAATAAAAGATATAGCTGTTTTAACCCTCTACCACAGTTCATTATAAGGCATAAAAATAATGAAGCCAAATGGCATCACAATGCAGTAAAGGGTTAAGTTATAATATGCACTCAAGTTCAATACACTCTCAAAAATCCAAAGAAATCGATTTTTTTCTAAAACGTAAAGAATGGAAGCCACAGGCGCACCGCGGATGTTATACACACTCCATTCTTAAGCGCCTACGTTAAACTGTATATCTCAGTAACTATCTACAATTAAACTAATATTTGAAGTGTTACACAACTGTCTAGTGTTCTGAAACTTAAAAATTTCGTAACTGCGCATGCATCTACGTTCATTACTTAAACCGGCCAGGAAAAGCAGCAACACTTCAAATGTTTCTTCAATACAATTTTCGGCACGTCATTTGTTTATTTCGTAACATTTCTAAAACACAAAACCTTTACAGCGCCAGATAAAACTTTTTAACCAACTTCCAAAGACAACTAATGAACTGTACAATGTAAATGCAAACAAATATTACAAATAAATGTTCTAACCTTAAAAACAAAACAAGTGAAAAACCGAAGGAATAGAATAAATATTTCACGGATGACGAAAACCAATGCATTTTTACACCAAATTTCTCACCCGATACGAATCAATCAAAATTATGAATTCTCAATTATTCCAGAAATTTACAATTACAATTTCAAGAAATCACAAACAACCACAGTCTGAATATACTTTAATTCAACTTAATTGCTTATAATAAATAATGCAGTCCTTCTACAAGTTCAAACAATCAAAATAAATTAATTAAAAACATTTAAATCCTCAATAAAGCAGTAAAAAAGCAGTTCAATCATTAAAAAACATGATGAACTAAAACAAATATCGGATGAAATGGTAAGAGATGATTCGATTAAAACGATTTAAAGACATCATCATCATCACCCTCGCTATCTTCAGCAGGTGAATAACTTGCACCACCTTTTAGATTCCATTGAATACATCACCGAAGAATCATCTTTCTGTAGGTTGGTCAAACAATTTTGTGGTTCGTCTGAAACAAAAATATTGCAAACGTTAAGTTATTCCACTTCCAATTATTATAAAATCACGAACTTAAAATCTGATGTCCCGGTTGTCTCCATCGTCAATAGAAGTGAATAATTTAGCTGCGCGGATTAGACGTGAGCGCGATGAAAAACGCCGACCTGGTTGATAGCGTTGGTTTGCTTAATAATCAAATTTGCTCAATTTTTGTGTGCTTTCAATTATAGCGTCTTTGCTATTTAGTTTCTGATAATAATATTTAGTACGTTGTGTAGATATTGTGCAGGCCTTTATTTGCACCTAATTTTATCGATTTCTGATGAGTATTAAAAAAGTTATAGCGTGAAATGCGACTTAATTTAAGCACACTTGCCTGAAAAGTTGTTGCGTGCTGACGTAAGCGTTTTCGTCCTGCGATGTGATTGGCTCATTAGTTAATGATCATAACTCATTCTGACTAACTGTTGTTTCTAGCCATTTGTATTGTCGCAATTGTGAAACTTTTTAGTATATTGAATTACAAATCGAATTATCTGTTTGAAAAGGATAGTTTTTTTATTATTATTGATTCGTTGCTGTGATTTTGAAGTATATCGCATTTTTTAACTTTTGCGTGTCAGGAGATCACGTGGGGTGTGTAAGTTAACCACGTGACCGTGTGCATAATGTAAGGCGGTATTTATGATTGGTTGTTTTATTAATTAGAATTGTTACGTGTGCTTATCCTGACAAGGCTATATAAAAAAATTTCACAAGTGGAATTGTCACTTTACTTCTTCTTGTGATCTCGAGAGGCGAAGTCCTATCCGACTAGTGTTCGAATTTCTGTTTAAATTAGTGTTTGATTTGTTTTAATAAAATCTTAAAGCTTATTCAACTTGAGTTAGTTTGTTAAGGCATCAAGACCCGAGAGATTAGATTGAACTACGTCACATCTGAACTGTTAAATAAACACGTTTTAATACATTTATTCAATAACTAGATATAGCCCGTCAAAAATGACGGATTTTTTATTGTGTTTAAATTTTCCATATACTAACGTATTTCATATAAATTCAAAGGATGTGAAAATTAAAGAGTGCAATAATTAGTTATTCAGTATGCGCGACATTTCTTGTGAATTGACGGCCATCGTTGAGAAGTGGTCCTTGCTTCTGAGATTTTTTTAAATCTCATTATATAATATTTTTAGATTGCAGCGCCACTTCTTTTGATCTCTAGGACTAAGAGTGTAATAATAATAATAAATAATAATGTTTGACAATATTTAGAGTGGCGTAAATCCTAAAGGACTTCAAGGCCACTGAAGGGTTTTTTTGCAGAGGCAGCCATTTATAGGCGCCTACCCCTTTGGAATGCGAGTGAACTCCTTGCTTAAGGGAGTTACGCTGGTGACGCCGGTGAGGCTTGAACTGCCGACCTAATGATCAACAGGCGAACGCTCTACCGCTCTGCCACCAGCGCCTCTGGTATATAGGTACAATTGCATAATAACTTTTATTACACACCTGCGCGCAATAAATTCTTATGTGCACATTGATATCATCTATACGACTAATTACGTAAGCATGACAGAATCAGTGAGTGAGTGACATGGGCTACTATAATATAGATTTTAATTAGATAAATTTTAGAACAGCATTTGGTCAGTCTTAGACCATGAAAAGACAAGTTTTTCACATGCTTTTATTAACTTTCACTTGTCCGGATGTCCGTGGCATGTTCGCGATGTTTAGAAGTTCAGGAGATTATTATAAAAATAACCAACTTCGAAAAAATTTAAAGTTTACTTTAACAAAAATAACAAATTTAAGAAACAAAAATTATTAAAAAATAAATTAAAGAAGCATATGATAATGACGACAAAAATTTTCATCTTCACAGTAACACCTCTCTTTGTGCAATAATAATTAATCAATATCAATTGAATATTATTTACCATCAACAATGGAATGACTCCAACTCATTCTTCTTCGTCTACAAATGCTTATTTCCTTTGATGGTGCTAAGTACCAATCATGGAATTCGCCCACCAAAAGTGACTTCAATAAGCCAGTAGATGAAGAAGTAACCTTTTTCCAGCATTGCAATTTGCTTTCAATGATTATTTGCCTCAATGAACTGGAAGTCTAAATCATTTAATAAAACTTAGAAATTAAGAAATGGCTTTGACCTGTAATTCATAACTCTTATGTACAAACTGGATTATCATTACTTTTAAAAGATTAATTCTCATTCAGTGAGGTGAGGTATGATAACATTGATAATAATTCTACTAAATCTACAATAAGGCAGGGCTAAAAGTTAAGAATTGATAACATCGCAAATGAATATTTGTACCAAAAAAGATAATTTGCTTTTAAGTTATCGAAGACAATGAATGTAAATAATGAATTATATTAACCTGCATTCTCTTCATGCATAATTCTTTGCAATCAGATAGATCAGCTCCAAAGATGAGGAGAAGAGAAACAATTTGGAAATTTGATGATCTTAATGCATTATGCAATGGAGTTACATCTCTTCGGTTTACTGCATTCGCATCGGCTGCATGCTTGACGGTAAAACATTAATAACCAGTAAATATAAATTACATGTAAAAATTATATAATTCGGTTATGTCAGTAATTTGCATGGTAAGAAAACAGAAATTATAGTTAAAATATCAAAATGGTTTGTTGTAAACACAATTTTAGTAGAAAAATCAACATTCAGAACGGGATTTCCCCAAGTGAACCGATTTACTCAGGCACCTGGATCAAACAGGGTATCACAACTTCACAGCTTATGTGCTCAACAAACTACACACAATATACATCTAATCACTAACTAATGCATATGATTATTTATTTATTTATAAAACCATAAAACCTCAAACAACTAATTTCGAATGATCACTGACCAATAGAAGCAGCAAGGCGTGATTAAGAAAATGGAGAGATGAGCAGATGTGGAGGGGAGTATTTCCACCCGCGTCGACGGAGTTAGCATCGGCTCCGTAAGATAACAGCAACAAAATGATCTGTAGGTTAGAATTGACATAGTTAATCGATACCAATGTTAGTCAAATTGCATAAAATAAAAGGCAAATTAGTTAAATAATAAATCAAAGTATTATACAAAATTCTGAAAAATTTTCTTATAATTATACTCAAAAGGTTATGAAACCACAAAACATCTTTTCATGACAATTGCAGGAAAACTGTCTAACTAAACTAATACAGATGATAAACTTGAGGTGCAACCAAAACTAACGATTGATTGCTTTGGCATACTGATTGAATCCCAGTAGAAACACAAGAAAAATAAATGAAATTCAACAAATGAACAGTGATAATGAACACTAAAATATTTCACCTTTTGAAATAAGATTTCTCAAATGCATCTTTTACCAACATGTGAAAGTAATAAAAAGCACAAAGAACAAGAAAAAATCACCAACTTTAAAACACGGTTGTCTTGAGGCAAGATGAATGGGATAATGACCCCACTGAGCTTCGCCCCCACAATTGACCAAAGCCCCCCTGCACAGTAACAGCCTCGTCAATTCGACATGTCCGTACTTGCAGGATACGTGTAACGGGGAATGTCCATCTGGTGACTTGCTGTTGATGTTCAGTGGCTGAGAAACACCAGGAGAATGTTCAGTACGATTGGTGGAAGAAGAGAGAAACTAAAAATGTATAATTTTTATCTTCAAATTACATTTTATATTATTTATCTGTAAATATTATCCTTATTATATTAACATTTCTTATTGAAATTCAAATTTCAAAATGCTATTAATAACATTATCAAGAGCAATCATATAAAAAAACTGTGATATCTGAAAACAGCAAACTGAAAAAATGAGTGACTAAGTTATTTAAAAAAATGTAATTAGAAATTAAATCCTAAACACCAACCCATTGAGCATCAGCACACTTCTCACACTGACACAACGGATGACACAGTTTGACTTTCGTTACGTCCATAGAACTAGCACCTGGGTGATCTTGCTCATATTCTGACCAATTCAGACTTCGTTTCACCTAGTGAAAACAGACCAGCATCATTTTTATTTAGTTGATAAATTCTTGGGTGAGGTTGAGTCAGGCATAAAGGTGGAGTCTATAACAAAGCTCTGTTATTGGGCTAAGCACTAGATGAAGGAAGAGGTGTAGATAAAGCAGCTAAAACAGAGTTTAACCCGATCTTAATTTAAGGAACTCCTGGTGCATTATTCATCATGTACAGGGTTGGTGTCGAAAGTGTACTCTTGGTGGTAGATGGTAAGGAAGCCTGGTCAACAAAAGCTAATAATCTGGGATATTTAGAGCTGAACATATGATTGGTTAGATGAATGTTTAAGATGTCATTGAACGACAGTGCACATGGTGTGAATCTGTGCAGTATTCTGGATGTTTCTCGAGAGGTTGATGTGATGAAGTATCGCAGATT
Source organism: Erpobdella octoculata (assembly GCA_963978895.1). Taxonomy (NCBI): domain Eukaryota; kingdom Metazoa; phylum Annelida; class Clitellata; order Hirudinida; family Erpobdellidae; genus Erpobdella; species Erpobdella octoculata. The sequence goes on from OZ022240.1 coordinate 28,494,785, forward strand.
GAGATGATTTGGACATCTAGAATATAAGAACATATATGACTGCATATTGTCATGTAGAAACTTGGAGGTTGAAGAATGAAAAATAACTAAGATTTGATAGAGAATTAAAAGTGAGTGGAGATTTCATAAAATATCTTTGCATATGCATAACAGTACCAAGTACCAGCAAGTGCCATCTACGACATACAGTGTATGAGGTTTTTTTTTCAGCTGATGAACAACTAACTTGTTCACAACAAAACAGAATAAGATGACATTTAGACTTCAGAGGAGAAGTTGCAGCCTGTTGATGTTAACATTATCTTGCTGGTAACAAGTCAGCCTCAAGTCAGGATAAAAGAGGAAGAAAATTCAACAATTGGACCAAGTTATGATCTACAACAGGAAATATCTTGCTAATTTTTTTCTTACAACACCTAGTATAGATGATAAATTATTAACAATTGAAAGTTAAATTAAAAATATGCTTTAAGACAGTTATGAAATTTCATAACGACATCAAATTGTAAAAATATAACCCCGGTGAATAGTAAGCAAAAGATGTTTGTAGTTACTATGACGATGAAAATTTTTGTCGTCATTATCGTTATGCTTCATTAATTTATTTTTTTGATAATTTTTGCTTCTTAAATTTAAAAAAAAATTTTTGTTTATCTAAACTAAACTATAAATTTTTTGAAGTGGGCAAATTTTATAATGATCTTCCGAACTTCAAAACGTTCCCGGACATCCCATGGACATCCAGACAAGTGAAAGTTAATAAAAGCATATAGAAATGACTAATTGGGGTACAGAACAACAACATTCACGCCATAACAAAACAGAAACGAATAAAACAGAGACATTTATTCTGAGATACTCTAACTGATTGAGGCTACATTCATTCCTGCATCACTTACGAGAGTAAAAAGCGAACATCTCTTAAACACGACGCTGCTTAAAATGCCAACCACATGGAGCAATTTGGTGTTCTTGTGATGTACACCAATATATATGAAAAATAAATTATATAAATTGGAATTATAGAAAAAATGAATCTGCAAATTACCATTTCAACATTTCCTGCTCTGACATATCTGAGAAGCTCCTCAATAGCTCCTTTGTAGTTGAGGTCAACTTCATCTTTACCATCATCACTGCTCTTGTTCTGACCAGCAAGACTGGCAATGGAAAGATCAACGTTGGAAGTGGAATGATGAGAAGGAGGAGAACTCCAGCTGCGAGTGAGTTCGTTCTGACCGGATCGATGATTTTCACTTTTGATGAAATTATCCCCTTGAAGAGTTTTTTCTTCAAATATTGTGTCATCGTTTCCTTCACCGAACAGCTGGTCTGTGTGTTTGACTCTCGCTCGCATCGACGAGGAAGATGATGAAAAAGAAGAGGATGTTGGAGAAGAAAGCGACTGCGATAATGACAGTGCTGAAATTTCAAGCAACGGGTTGACCGATCGTGTCAGATTTTGACCACGCTTGTTGGGTAGGTCAAATCTTTCACTTGCCAGAAATTTATTCCTCTGTAATTGACACATCAATTATATTGCTATAAATGCACACACACATTAGAGGTGTGCGCCGACGTCAAATCGTCGGCGGCGGCGCGCCGATCTGTTTCGATTGGCGACGGCGCCGCATGTTTTTTGACGGCGGCGGCGTTTGTGATAATTTTTTTTATTAAACAATAACGACATGAAATAAAAAAAATTAAACGGACGTACTTTGTTAAAAAAAAAATAAAGTTGACAAGTCAAACTAAATTTATGTTAGTTTGTCAAAAAGTGTGAATTTTCGTGTACAAAAACTATCTTGTCAATGAATAATGGAGTGATGGTACTGCGCTTGGAATTAATTGTTAAACCCGCAGTTGAAAAAATGCGCTCTGACGGCGCACTTGTAGCCGGAATAGCTAAAATAATTTTGGCAAGCTCTGAAAGTTCTGGATAAGTTTTATTCTGCGTGTTCCACCAAGCCAGCAGGTCATTTGGAGAAACAGTTAAACATCTATACTGCTGAATGTTGCGTTCTAATGACAATGTCGCTGAACTTGCATGCTTTACGAGCATATCATATTTTGCTCGTTTCCATGGGGTTTTTACAGCTGTTTCATCACGACTAGCTTGATCGTCTTGGCCTTTCTCCAAATCACCAACGTATTTTTTTACTGCTTGCTTAAGAAATTCTACAGCCGTTATGTTTTGTTCTGTAAGATATTTTTGGACAGTGGTCAAAGCACGTTGAGATGGGTCAAGCATTGCTGCGATTACATGTAAATCTGTTACTGGAAGTCTATGATCTAGAGCTATTCGCATGTTGTGTTTCATAGACTTTACAATATTGCTGTCTGTCGCTAAATCTGTCAGGACCCCTGTAATCTCAGCCTTGAACAATAAAACAAGACTAATTGTCGGATATTTGGAACCACTTAATACCTCAATAGCCGTTTGAAATAATTTGAGAAATTGGGCCAATTATCAATCGTTTTCCATTCCTCATTGCTCAACATTTTATCAAAAAGACGTAAACGACTGAAACACCTTTCAATAAGTTGCTGATTTTTATTAAGGCTGTACAGCATCATGAGTAGACAATTCCACCGGGTAGGGCAATCTATCTTCAAAGTTACCATATTCTGATGATTTTTTTCTTAGACTCGTCCCATTACATCTGTTTCTGAATCAATCAAAGCTGGAACATCGTCTTTGTTTTCCCCAGAAATCATGCTAGACTGTTGGTTATTAACTGTTTCTAGAGTTTCTTCAAGTTCTGAAACAAGTTGCTCATGAGCCATATCAATGGATTCATTCTGAAGCAATGACGTTTTGTACGTGAAGGTCTTTATGACGTTTTTAACTTTAACGATGAGAGATTGAATAGGAGTGCATTTACCAACTCCATCAACGGTGATGAGATTGTGCAAACAAAACAACATATAAATGAATTGAAAAACTACTAAAACTTTGGATATTTTCTTTTTTAAAACAGAGAGATACATATATGATTATTTGCAACAATAATTATGAAAAAAAAACTTAAAAAACCGACGGCGGCGGTGCGCCGATCCCGAAATTTCGGCGGCGGCGAGAAGAAAATGTCGGCGGCGGCGCGGTTCGGCCGGCGCACACCTCTAACACACATTGCCATATTGATTATTATTTTTACATTTTGAGCCAAGCTCAGAAATTAAAACTCTAAACAATATTGCACTGCACAAATATTGCAGCTCGCAAGCATTGAACTGCAAAAATATTGCAGCGGATTCACACAAAAATGTTTATTGAATTTTTAAAAAATCATCTAAAAATAATTAATGACTAAAGTAAAATATCCACTTGGATAAATAATTTATTTTAATTGAACTTGAAATGCAAACTTTGGCCATAAGAGTAATAAGCTTGTTCTCCTCAGTGGCAGCATTGAAAACAAGTTGATAGAGAGAATAACTTGGAGCAAGATCAGAAGGAAGAAGATGTTGCTTGTTTCGCTTCAAGCACGAAGCACCGTTTTCGATCAGACAATTACAAATATCTTCTGCATATCACACAGAAACGAGTTTACAAGCAATTATTATAAATAAACATGAAATAATTCACTAATAATATTAATAATAATAATAAAAAACTCACCAAATCTCAACTTGGTAGAAATAAATAAACATGTAATAATTCACTAATAATAATAATGAAAAACCCACCAAATCCCCACTTGGTAGAAATATGAATAGCCGTATCCAACTGGTTATTTGAAGCATTGAGGTCTAACTTTTTCAGTGACTGGTCGACAAAGACCAGTGCTTTGGCACACTAAAAATTGAATTTAATGGTTTTATATTTTTCGTATGCATCATTTATATAGCATACACCAAATTATCAAGCAGTTTAGAACTTGATAGAAACCATAAAAAAAAACTTAAAAATTCCATTTAAATAAAATTAATTCAAATTGATGACAAGATGTTCAACACGAATGCAATTCAACCAACCTGGAAGTGTCCATGTAACGAAGCTATATGAATGGCATTATTTCCATAATCATCTGTGGCACAAATGTTCGCTCCGTGACTAAGTAAGAGTAGCTATGAAATAGTTACAAGTGAATTAAATTAAATTAAATTACTGGTTATTATTAATAACTAATATTGTTGGAGTATTTCAGATCCATTGTGTGACAGATGACCTCTGTTTTTTCTGTATTTAGCTGCAAGGAACGAGATGCACACCAGCTCATTATCTCCGTGACACAGTTGAATATACGCTTTTTAACAGCGACTATTTCTTCAATTGGGCAGTCGGTGTACAGCTGGGTGTCGTTAGCATATAAATGGGATTTGATGTTGTAATTCGCCAGTAGCTCGGTGATATCCTCCGTATATGCTGTAAACATCAGAGGTACCAGGACTGATCCCTGGGACACACCACAGTCAATTGCGAAACTGGAGGTCTGACTGTCAGCATAAACGAATGACTGCGCACGGTCACTCAGATAAGACCGAAACCAACTGAGTGCAGTATCGGTTAAAGAGAAATGGCTGGCAAGTACAGACAGAAGTATTGAGTGGTCTACTGTGTCGAACACTGCACTCAGGTCCAAAAGCATGAGCACAGAAACCTGCCCAACATCGATGGCACGAACTAAACTGTTGTGGACGGACAAAAGAGCCATTTCCGTAGAATGAAATGGACGGTAGGCAGATTGTTGTGTCGGTAGAAGGTTCGAAGTTGACATGTGAGACATGACACCGTTGGCGACAACTCTCTCAACAACTTTTGACAGGTATGACAGGTTGGAGATGGGCCGGTAAGAACTGGCAGAGTCTGGGTCTAGGTTTAATTTTTTGAGGTGTGGTAGAACTCGAGCCTGTTTGAGGGAGAGAGGAAAAACACCCGTTTGCATTGACAGATTGCATAAATAACAGATTGTTGCGGCTATATGTGGAGGGAATCGGATCCAAGAAGCAAGACTGATTAACTTCTCGATTTCCGGCACCATACATGACTCGAATCGACTGAGAGGAAGTACAAGACGTGGCGAGATGTCCGGCCAAGTAGCGGACGCAGTCGATGCACGTATAGTAGCGATCTTGTCATTGAAGAACACTGCAAAATCGCTCGCTGACAGCTTTGACGATTTCTGGTGAGGTGGCTGTAGCAGGGTGTTTACTACCCGCCATAAAGCCCGAGGGTTGCGGCCACATGAATTGACCGTAGATGACCAGAACGACACAAGCTTTGATTGAATTGAGCGTGCCAAGCTGCCAGGGAGACGTCAGTATGCATTCTGCGATACCTCCGTTCCAGCCGGCGTGTATCTCTTTTGGCCTCACGACAGTCGCTGTCAAACCAGCAAACTGATATTCGTTTGTTAATATGCTAATATACACACATGCATACATACATACATACATACATACATACATACATACATACATACATTCATACATACAATCACACAATGGAATTAATAAGATAGATAGATGTCAGCTTTTCTTGATAAAAAAAAAATACAACAAGAATAACAGCAAATTGTTACTCATACAAGACAAGTTGAATTTCTAAATTAATCTAGGTGTACAATATCACAGCCGAACACAGATATACAGTGCTTGAGTCTTAAGGGTTGATTCATTAATTACAAGGTCTCAGGGTTAAGGGAGGGGGGTTAAAAAATCTCTACATGACCTATTTGAGAAGAGAGGAAAAAGTAATTCTTATGCAATATTTCACATTTATCTTAGTGCTGTAATTATCATTATTTATAATGCAGATTTTCCAAAAACTAAATAATCATCTTTTACGAAATAAAAATCTTTCATTGATGCCAAATTATGAGTTTTAGTGTAACTATTCCTCTCCTAATGACATTTAACTATGAAGGGAAAATATGTAAAACCTTACATATGAAGGGGAGTCCAAGAAATCTTATGTGTCCTTACATGGGGGTAGAGAGGGTTAACATTGGCTTAAATGACCCTAAACTCTGATGAGATAGTGAATCCACATTTATACACATTTATACACTGTTATTACATTGCCAAACTTTGATCCACACAGTATAGGCCTATGTTATGGTAATGTTTATGACAAGGAATACAAATAACTCCCAAAACTTACAACAACAACTTGAAATCCTCTGGCACAGGCAAGATGAAGAGGAGAGAGACCAGACAGACATTTGACATTCACGTCAACTCCATTGTTAAGCATCCAATCAATAACATCATGATATCCCAAGATGCATGCCAAATGGATAGCTTTAATAGAACATTTGTATGCTTGAGTCAGATAGTAATTAAAAACAGAATTTACAATCCCACTGAAGCAAGAAGCTTCACGATAATAAACTTCTGCATTCTGATTTCTTACAAATAAAGCCAGCATACTAAAACTACAAAATCCGCAAACACCGATGCAAACATTCAAAACAAAATCTACCAGCCTCCAACTAGAACAAAATAACAATCAATGAAACCACCTGCAAAACCAGCTTCGTTAGTGACCTGAAGTGCTTGAGCAATCGACTGAACCTTAACACCGACGAGAGATTGTCCGCTACATGCCGAACACGAACAAAGCGGGTGGCACAGTTTCGTTTCATTTAAATTTGCACCATTTTGGAGTTCATTCTTCAGTTCTTCCAGTCCGCTAAGATTCTTGTCCGTTATGCACTAAATTGTGAAATTGTGATCGAAAAATTAACTAAAATCTGTAAAACTAAACATTTTCTACACAGGCAGGCCCGCAACTGCCCACCTCCCTGAAAAATTCTAAGATATGTAGCTTTTTTGAACTTATAAACCTGTTAACAATTATACAAGTAAGGCAGCATATGTTGCTGATGATGTTAGATCGGCTGATGCATCTTGATTATAACATTTCATTCACTCTTGATTTAACTTTAGTGTTTTTAAACTTTTTTTATTTCAACCCCTCTTAGGTAAAACTTCACCCCCCCTCCCCCCCCGGAACATGATGTTTAGTAGCAGGCCTGTTTTTAAAATAGAATTCTTATATTAAAACAGAACATCGAACCTGGAAAAGTCTTTCCATGAACAGGGAATTATTATTTGAGAGTGCAGTATGAACTAGCTGTGGTGGCTGAAATTATTTGTAAAATATTTAGAATTATTATATTAATATATTCAGTTTGTCATAATTCTATAACACCAAACAGTAAAAATGAAACAGATAAAAATAAAAATTATTCTAAAATATTATTACTTTCTAACAAATAAATAAATGAATAATTCAATTAATAAACAAAACAAAATAAAACATGAACAAAAACAAACATCAAATGCTTCACTCCAAACATCAAGGACATCAAACTTCCCTGACATCAGATAAACCATGCTAGCCTCCATTGATGACAGGAAATATCTAATAACACAAAACATTGTTGTTATACTATCCAGTTGTCGCCTCTGATTCATTCTAACAGATACTTAAAGACTAAATACAGTCATATTCACTTGGAGATGTAATAAAAACATACTAAAACTACTGAAATTAATCAAAATAATTACTAGTTAACTAATTAATCAATTAATCAAAAATATTATTAACTAACTGTAATTCTTGATCGAACTGAGCAAGAGAAAGAGAGAAATGCTGCATAAGAAGAAGATGACACCACCAGTTGTTTGTATTTGATTTGATTATTAGGAATGCACAGAGTGGAATCACGTCATCTGACGTCATTGTTGACAAATTACCTGAAACAGCATTTATATTCAATGAGAAAAAAAAACTGCAATAATTAAACTTATCGCATCATTTATTATACATCAAATATATGCCAACTACAGTACAGCTCAAATTTATATAAATCTAATTTTTTACAATTATTTCATTTTCAGAGCAATTTTTATTTTTTGGAAACATTTACAAAATGAATGACAATCTCATCAACAACACCATAATAAAAACAAGAAACCAACCATTTACACCAGGAATTGAATACAATAGAGAATAGAAAACTTTTCTCAGCTGATAAATTTTCGAGTTCGGCGTAACTCTTCGGACGAAGTTGTTGAGAATAATTCTCGACCGGTCCAGACTTGAACTTCAAATAACAACAAATGATGTTTCGTTAGAACTGATATCGGGAGAAAATTAAGCAGTTTGAACTAACTTACACTAATGCTGCTATCTGCTTGGAGCTAACTTTTTCATTAGCAGATTAGTGAAGTAAAAATTTTTCAGCCGTGTGCAATAAAGCTGTGCACGAGCTGGGCCGGCCTATAAAGGCTATCAAAATGGTCTGAACTAAAACCAAAATAAAGAACAAGCACAAAATCCTTATCAGCGCGAACAAGGTCTAGTTGCAGACGAGCTGGGTCTTAAAGGATGGGCCCAAGAAGGGCTCTGCTGGTTACATTTAATTATCACTAATTTCCCAACAACTATTAAGCAAGCCGAGCCGGAGCTGGGGAGCCTCTAATTTTCGTCAGAGCCGGAGCTGGGAGCCTCTAATTTTCGTCAGAGTCGGAGCCAGAGCCGAAAATATCTGGCGGCTCCGGCTCTCAAATTTTTGCTTTCATTAATTCAAAATTCAAAAATTTGGTTGACACAGAGTAATTCAACATTTAAATAATATTTTAAAAATTATATTTTATTTATGCAGCACAGAGATAATACATATAATTTGAAGAATAATTATAATCCTAATTTTAAACATAAATAATAATGCCTAAATTAATTAGAACTAAAAATCTAGAATGCAACAGAACAATTTCATTCCTATAACATCTTTAACTAGAGAAAAATTAAATAAAATTAATTACAACAAAAAAATAAATTTTAATTAACCAATCAGAAATCAATGTTTATCATAAATTGCGCTTTCTTTTTTTTTTTTGAGACAATGTTTCAGTCAAAAATTTGCGCAAGTTTGTCTCGTATGACACCCCCTTTATAGGGAGCCGGAGCCAGAGCCGAGCCACAAAAAAATGGCGGCCCTGCAAGCCTGAAAGCAAGCATGCACCAAGGTTAACCACGACAAGAAATCACTGAACCTGCACAAAATTAAACACCTGTTTTGGAGTTTGAGACCAAAATGTTCCAAAGTGATTCGGCTGGAGAGATTTCTTGTCATTTTATTCAGCAAGTAATCCCTGTCTTTTGTGTGTACACCAAGAAACCTCATAAGCTGTCTATATATCTTGTGCATTATGTAAGTCTGTAATAAGTGCAATAAGGAAAAAATATTAAATATTAATAATGTCAAGATTAATTCATATAATAAATCTTGACTTTGGCATACAATGTGATGTACATACATGTGTACATGGTACATCATGCTAACTTATGTTTAAATAATGCTAGCTAATGATAAGCTTATTCAACTTAATATTTTTTTAATCCAGTACTTTTTAACATTGACATAATAACGTCATATTGATACTGGTGTGCTGGTTTAACAATAAAACTTGTTTTACATCAACTTCATAAAAAGATAAAAACTTTAAAGCAAAAAATAAGCAAACATGTGTTCTATGCACACATATCAAACACGTAAGAAGGCATGTTAACGTTTATGCATACACATTAAACACAAAAGAAAACATGTTGAACAGTTATGCATGCACAGTAAAAACTTATACATATGTGTTTAATGTGTGCTACAAAACATAATTTAGATACTCATAAAATTAATAAATATTATTTATATTCAAAATAATAATAATAACAGCTGTGAAAATACCTCCAAAGCCAAATACATGGAAAAATGGGTGTTGACTCTTTTCTGAAAGCATTGAGAATATTAATAAAATAAGGAATCTTTTTTTGTTAATGAATGAATAATTTTCCAATACAGATAGCAGGCCAGATAAGTAATGCATACGGTTTTTAAAAATGTAAATAAAAAGTTATACTAAAAATATTTTTTAGAAAACCAAAAAATTATAAAATTTAATCAGAAAACCTGTAATTGCTTTATTTGAACAAGTAGCTCACACTTACTCCACACTAGAAGTTACATTACTCAATAAAGGTCTCAAAAACATAGCTAGGGAGACACCTGTCACCGGGCGCCATTTGGAAAGGAGCACCAAAATCCTTTTTTATTAAACGCAATTTTTTTTTTGAAAAAGTAGCTCTTTTTGAAAGAAAAGTTTACAGATGGGAATTTGTAAGGGCGCATTTATTAGACTTTGTCCCTTGGTGCCAAAAACCCTAGCTCTGCCTCTGAAAGATCTTAATTTTATTTCCACATTTTCCCATATTTGTCCTTCTCAAAAATAATTTTTATATTCACAGCTGCAAATGCTGCCAAACTTTGTATTCACTTAATGCCAAATTATAGTTATAACAAGTGAATAAATCTAATGACATTAAATGACAGTAAAAACCAGAATTGATCATGCTGAGTAACTTTTCCTTTCAAGTTGTAATTATTTTTGATATCAGCATTCTTGGTAATCATCGTTGGTATTTGTGTCAACAAAATAAAATGATTACTGACAACATCATGTTTTTTAAATCCTGTTGCTTGAATTTATTAATCTGTTTGGCAACTACTAGGCAGAAGTAATTAGAAGCATTAATTACTAGTGTGCATTTTGCATGAATTTTTATGTTTATTAGTTTTTTTTTATGAATTTTTATGTTTATTAGTTTTTTTTATGAATTTTTATGTTTATTATATAATTTTTGCATTTCATTCCACCAACTGGCCATTTCAAGTCTGTCATGTAATTTGTCAACCACAAAAAAACTATTTAACTGCCCTATCATATACAGAGAATGCAACATACTTTCTTTTTGTCTGGTAATTTTAAAAAATTATTTGCTTGACTTTCATGACATCTTAAAATCGATTATATAAATGCCTACTACAAATTTCTTATATGGAGTTTACATATGAACTACAAGTTTTAACAAGTAAAGAAAAAAACGAGTTTTTCAACACAAACTTTTATTTCAAATACACTCGATTTAGAAATACGAAAGATATTCAAATTAGGTTTTTTTTTTGTTTTTACAAACTTTTATATAGGTTACAATCTCTGTTTGTGTGTGGCTTTCTCTGTACGCAAATCTTGCAAATAAAATTTAACCAGCTTTTTGACTAGCTAGGAAGCTGAAACTTTCAACATATCTTTATATTGGATGACAATACATGATTCAATTGAAAAAAAAACGTAATTTAAACGTCTTTTGTATACATACACACATACACACAGACACACATCGAGTGTATTTGAAATCAAAGTCTGTGTTAAAAAACTCTTTTTTTCCTTTACTTGTTTTTTAATTAAATCATGTATTGTCATCCAGCTTCCTAGTTAGTCAAAAAGCTAGTTAAATTTTACTTGCAAGATTTATGTACAGAGAAAGACACACACACACGCCCAAAAACCGAGATTGTAACTTGAATAAAAGTTTGTAAAAGCATCCAAGTCTTAAATTGAAAGAGTTTTGTTATATGCAACAGGTGAGATGTAAAGAAACTCATCAAATTTCGTGAGACTGTCAATAATAAAACTTAGTAATTATTGATCTTACGAGAAAGGATTTACGAACTAGATGACCAGATCATAACCAGCAAGCTGGACTGATCTGGAAATTTATCAATAACGGACCTCAGCAAAGTAAGAAAAAAGGATAACTAACAAACTGGGGAGTTTTCATGAGAAACCTGACAAGATGTTCAAATGTTTTCTTTACTTTGTCCTAGAAAAATTAAATTTGTTATGTTCTTTAAGTCAAAACCAATTTAACATTAATTTAATGTAAATTAAATAATAAAATTAATTTCACTTACAATTAAATCTTCTAAGCTTGGACTCCTAAGCCCAATAAATGTTTTCACCAACTGATCAACAGTTTTTGTTATATAGAGCTTTATTCTTGAACCCTCTAGAGAAATAAACAAAGTTTTTAAAAACATAATTTTCCCAGATTAAAACATAATGTTGAACATTCTATTAGTTGGGTTCATCGCACTTGATTGACATCATATAAAAAATGTTACTTTCAAATTTAATGTTAAAAACTTCTTTTGATAAAAACAGATCTAAAAAGCCTCCAATTTTATTTAAAAGTAAGACCCCAAAATGAATGATAGCAAAGCAAAACTTACTTGGATAACCCCACAAGTATTGACAGCTATCTTCAAGGTTCAGTTGAGATATGTCAATCTTTGGCTTTTTAGATTTAACATTCTCTCCTGTAACACACAATTTGAGCATATAAGATGTAATAATACGTAATATAAATATTATAATGGGAAATACAAAATATGTAGATTATTGGTGACTAGAGAGGTTTTATTTCATGTCCAGAGTGTTCTAATAATGTTAATATTCTTATTTAATGTGTCAGTACTTTAATGTATATTATGCCTGTCCCCCCCCCCCCCATTAAAAACATACCAAGCGATGGAGATTTCTCCCTTTCAGAGGACCTCACCGGACCACCCTCCAATGGCTGGCTGATGCACAAAACTCTGTAGCTTGAGTTATCTTCTGTATAAAACATCTCTTCAAATAGAATGGTTGCCTGACAGAGAAAATTGACATTTTTTTCTTCACTATTTATTTAAGTGAAGAAAATTAACTGGGCTTTATTTAGTCCCGTCTTGATTATTGTGAAGACAAAGATGGCAAACAAAATGATGGTTATCTGACTATGGAATTAAAAAACTTACACAACAAATCATTTATTTTACGAACATTTTGATGAACTGAGTATTAAATAGTTTCCTTACTTTTTTATTATGTTAGCTTCTTAAAAAATTACTTACATTTAAATGTTTACTTCCCAGAACACAATTAAAATAACAACTATGCAAGAAGTTTTTTATTTTTTGACTAATGACTAAAGATACACTAAATGATTAAATTCTACCAGCAACACCGTCATATCATAATGATAAGCTGCTAGCAAATAAAACTAAAAATCAATCAAATCAAAAATTCCTAACACACAAACCAACCTGTCGAATTTCATTGAATCCTTTCCCAGTGACAATTACTCCTGATTTGATCACAAGCTCCTGGACAATTTAAATAATTTGATAATCAAATGATTACTTTATTTTTTTATTTATTATTTTTTTATTTAATTATTTTTTTCATTATTATTTTTTTTGGATCACATTTCTATTAATTAACAGACTTAATTTTTGCAACTGTTAAGTGCCCTTTAAGCGGCTTCTGCTGCACACAGCGCTATACAAATTATCGTTTTTAATAATAATAATAATAATAATTCTTAGCTACATGAATAATTTAAATTTTACTTTTTTATTAATTGTATAAAACTCTGTTGGCTCCTCCTCCTGTGCTTTGACAACATGGTTTTCTATATCATCGACGCAAAGATTCCATCGTTCTAGAGCATCTCTGCAAGGCACCAGAACCTGAACATTTCACAAGATAATAAATTTAAATAAAGTTTTTACTTTTCAGGATAAGAAATGTAGAGATTTTAAATTTCAGCACAGCTAAAATTTTATTAAGTGAAAGTTAAGAACAATAAGTTGTTTTTCTGCATAAAAAAATCCAGTGCATACTAACAATAACAATATTTGCATTGATTTTTATGACATTTAATAAATTTATTTATCTACATCCAATAAATAATTTTTCTGATTAATTTCTTTCTTGTTGTTGAACTTTTATGATTTGACAGGTTCCCTCAGAAATTTTTTTATTTTTTCCGCATTTCAAAGAATCGGGTTAAAGCTTGCTCTCGTGAAAGCCAGTGGACTTCCTTGTGGAAAAGCAAAACTGTGTATTCACTTCCCAGATTTTCAGAGCCAATAGTTTGAATATCTAAACAATTATTAGCAAAAAAGTCTTTCACAAACTGGAACACATCTTTTATCTTTGTGGTTGTTTTCAGATCTTCACAAAACAAGAAAATCTTCCTTCACAGTACAATCCTTTACATACCTAACCAGTGCAATGAGTTGATTATAATTGGAGACATCAGTTGATTCATCCAACTGGAGAGAGATCTTCAGGGAACTAGACCTGACACTGTCTTTATTCCCTGCTGGTTAAGTTTCGCACCCCCTGAAATGTTGTCTCGCACCACTAGGGGGTGCGAGCACCCCTGGTTAGGAACCCCTGCTCTAGCATCTAAAATGGGCTAGGGCGCATGTGAAGCGATATGCGTGGGTCACACTTTTGAAAGCTCGTTCAGGCTTACATCTACGGCTCTACGGCAGTCTACGGTGTCCATGCGTAAACTTCAATTCGATATATCTTCATTAGTATAACACTTAGATCAAAAATTTTTTAAGGATCAGTTTTCAGTTGTTAGTCTTTTGAAAAAAAGTTTTTTTTTTAATTTTGTGGACTGCCTACACTATTTAATTATTTCTTTAAAAACCCCGTCATTTTTGGCGGAAATAATATCTTACTGTATTATCCACCTTTACCGAAATTTTAACAACTGTAACTATACTATACACAATACCAACCATCCATCCAGACTCAGAAACTAATTCCAGGATACTAGGGAAACTACGTTGCAGAGTTTGGAAAAAAGTATTCTCATGTAGTTCCTCATCATATTGCTCCATAAGATAAATAAAAACTTTGTTCAACAAAATTTAAAGCGATGAAAATGTAAAAAAATTTAAAATTTAAGAGTATATTTTATTTTAAGTAATACACGTCTTAATACAGGCATTCGCCAATTTCATTGTTTTGTTTTGAACCATAGAACAAATAGTAAATTAAGTAATTTGACCATAGATATGAGATATGTGAATTTGAGCCACTATTATCTTAAGGCGGACGCACACGAACAACTAAGTTGTGCAACTCGAGTTGCGCAGCCAAATTGCTCGTGTGCGCGCCATGAGTTGAGCAACTTTTTAAGTTGTAAACTCGGTTGCCTAACTAGTTTAGTTTGAAAACTTTTAGTTACACGTCTTTCTGTAATTAGTTAAATAGTTCTTTTTATAAACAAAAAAAAAAAACTAGCGGGGCACCCGGCGTTGCCAGAGGTTTTTAGAAGTTTTTCTAATGTTTGTCTCTCTCGCTCGCTATTCCTTCTCCGCTTTCCCGTTCCCGTCGCATTCCCGGTCGCTTTTCCGCGCCCGGTCGTTTTTCCGCTCCCGGTCGCTTTCCCGCTCTCGGTCGTTTTCCAGCTCCCGGTCGCTTTCCCGCTTTCGGTTGCTTTCCATTACGATCAGATGAATGGTACCACATAGCACAACGGAATCGGCACAGTATAGGCCCGGCATCGTTTTGCGATAATAACGATGCTGGCACGATTCCGGCAACGACGCTGTGCCGGGTCCGTTTTGTTCCTTGGCAAGCAATAGGGCCATCATCGTCCGCCGTAACAGCGCCGTAAAGATGCCGAAGCTTTAAATTTACTTTGCTTTCTAATTAAATGTACGCATGTTACGGTAAAAATGTTTTATTTGAAACAGAAAATGGAAATAAAAGTCAATTGTTTTTCTTTGCTTCTCTGGCCTTCCTCCCACCATCTCGATCACCTGCCAACTGAAACCATCTTTTAACATAAGTTTCAATCTCAGCCTCCAAGCACGATCTTGTGAATGGATTCTTCTTTATTGCATCTGCAGAAGAATTATTTCAGCGATTATTTTATTTCTGAAAAACAACAAAAATTAAATAATAAATATGTTTTGAGAATTTACAATGGCCACTTACCAAATAAGACAATCTTTATATTTGACTTTCCAAATGCTAATTTGTTGTTCGTCCCAGACCAATTGACCAACAGGGCACAAGATGTGTTGAAAATATATCCCAGTAATCTCCACACAGTATCTTTGACATTATTCGCCCCTTTCACCGACAAATGTCTTATCTATAATGTAAAAAAAATTTATGGATTGTTTTACTATTCTTACAGAAACTCTATTCTAACAGAAACTCACCAGATCTACTTTGATAGAGTCATCTTCTGTAATCTTTTCTAATGACACAAAATCTTCAGCGCATTTTAGTGGCAAATGAACTGCAGCTGGTAGAGCAGTTGATGCCACATTTTGACAGCCACTTTGTTGCAAAATGTTATTATACATATCATGGAGTTGCTGCATTTGCTGTTTCAGAACATCCAACCGTATTAAAATTTCACGTTCAACAACTGAAATTAAAGAATATATTATTTTAAAACAAAATTAATTTCATTTTAAATATTAATAAACTGAAACATCAAAAAATCTTAATATTAATTCAACATGGAAAAATACACATATTAAATATTAACAAACAATATTTATCAAACCTGAACACGGTAGGGAGCCAATGCCACAGCTTGAATATGTTACAGGCACATGATTTATTGTTGAAGGCTTGGGAGCTACAGAATCACGAATAGGGTTTATAGTACAGGTTGAAAAATTGTCAAGTTAAAAAATTAACTCACCATTAACAGATGTTCCATTAACTAATTGGTATCTGTTTAAATCGTCTTCATCTGCAATGATAATATTGTTTTTTGATATAACAAATTATTAGAAACCAATGCATAAAATTTAAAAACAAAAACATGCAAATTATCGAAATTTAAATAATAAAAAACCTTACCTGATTGAAGCATTGAGACAAAACTCTGATTTATACCAGAACTGATATTGCTTAATGTAGGGCAGAATGGGGTCGATGATATTTGTGTGCGTGCATTGGACAGGATTTGTGATGTTGATTGCTGCAGTTGTGAAGAAAAAGTTGATTGGTGTGATGACAGATAATTGAATGGTTGTGGTGGCACCAGTGAATATGTTGTTGGAAGAGATGTAGGAGTTGATGTATTAGTTGGTAGTTGCTGCACATGAGGAACTGGCGAGTGACATATTAATCGAGGTGGTGTAGGTGCTTTAGCCAACGGAGGATTTGTTTTCAACTTTTTTTTAATTTGGCCAATGTGCTCAGAATCAGTTGCATCATTTAATAAAACATGTAATTCATCTTTTCCAAAAATTTTCATAAAATACATAAATACAATAGAAATTATATCTTACTTGATTGGTACAGCAATGCACAGTTATATCTTTCCCATTCGGGATTTGGTTTCTCTCTTCTCATTGCTGCACGGTTCAACCGATCAATCTTGTAAGGAGGCCATGCACAGGTATCATTGTCAAGCCATATGTCAGGAACAACTGCAACTGATTTTGACGACCCCTCTTCGGAAAACTCCACAATGCAGAACATTTTATAAAAACTATAATGAATATTAAAACAATAACCAATTGTTCAACAACAGTAATTTAATTACATATAATCTTAATCTAATTTATTTTACTTATGTTTTTATTAGGTGCCGGGAGCCCACTTAAGTACAGAGGCTCACGTAAGACCGGAGCCCACTTCAGTCCCGGGGCCCCATGAGTGCGTTGGGCTCACTTCAGTGCCAGGCCCTTTTAAGTGCGTGGGACCCACTTCAATGCCGAGTGCCACTTAAGTACGTGGGGCCCACTGAAAAGTCTGGAAAGGGCTAATAAAAATCAGGAGGGGCCCACTAACTTAGGTTCCGGGGGCCCACTTAAGCCCAGGAGACCACTTAAGGGCGGGGCCCACTTAAGCCCAGGAGACCACTTAAGGGCGGGGCCCACTTAAGTGCGTTGGGCCCACTTTACTGCGTGGGGCTCAACTTTAGTGCCGGGGCCCCCTAAGTACGTGGGGCCCACTTTAGGGCCGGGAGCCCACTGAAAAGTCCGGGAATGGCCACTTAAAAATCAGGAGGAGCCCACTAACGTAAGTGCATGGGGCCCACTTAACTGCGTAGGGCCCATTTTAGTGATGGGGCCCACTTTAGTGCCGGGGGCCCACTGAAAACTCAGGGGGGGGGGCCCCTGCCCCCCCCAATTGACGTCCCTGGGGCGAAGATTTTTTAACTTTAACCCAGAAAAACTTCAAACAAACATGACCATCCCAATATACATTTGTATGTTGTATTTTTATGTAAATCATCATATTAGTTAAAAAACAGTTTAAAAAAAGTTAACTTTTATTTAATATTGAATGCAGACAAAAAACGTTTAAATTATTAATGTAACAAAGGGTATCGACGTTCTTTCATTTCTACAAAACTGTCCACTAAATCATCAAGATCAAATAGGCTAAAGGAACCTACTAATAAAAGATTGGAAATGAATAGCAGAGATTTAACTAATTGGATATTAATCAACAAGTATGATAAATACTGCTTTCATCAACTAATCTAAATACTCAATCGTGTGTGAGCTAATAAAAATAATTTAAAATGAATTGGAAAAATCTTGGTAGGAGAGCTCAAGCAACCGGGTAGGATAAGAATATGCTAATTGTTTGTCAAGCTAGGACAGATACACAAGTCTAAATTTCATACGAGTTCGATCGGATGGACCAAAAGCAAGCAAGCAAGCAATCAATAGATTAAATTTCTATAGCGCCTTTTCCGTGGCGTTCAATAGCGCTTGGACACAAACTTATTAAACAGCGAGAGAAGTAGGAAGAGAGTTCCAGAGAAAGGGACCCGAGTATGAAAAAGAACGTTTAGGAAAAGAATGCTTAACAGAAATAATACGAAAGTGGCTAAGAGAGAAAGATCGAAGACCAGACTTAGGAGGGATTTTTATGAAGTTAGTTAGATAGAATGGAGAAGAACAATTTTTAATTTTAAACATTAGTAAGCAAATTTCAAAAGTCACCCTATATTTAAGAGGAAGCCAGTGAAGAAGAACAAGAGATGGATATATGAGAAAAGTAAAAAGTGCGAGAAACTAAGCACTAAAAGATTGGAAAATAATAGCTGTAGGTAGATTATAAGTAGATATAATTCAAAAAGTTTGATAAATACTGTTTTTACAAACTTTTATTTAGATTACAATCTCTCTGTGTGTGTGTGTGTGGCTTTCTCTGTACGCAAATCTTGCAAGTAAAATTTAACCAGCTTTTTGACTAGCTAGGAAGCTGAAACTTTTAGCATATCTTTATATTGGATGGCAATACATGATTCAATTAAAAAAACCGTAATTTTTCGTATACATACACACATACACACAGACACACATTGAGTGTATTTGAAATCAAAGTTTGTGTTAAAAAACTCGTTTTTTCCTTTACTTGTTATCAACTAATCTAAATACTCATTCATGGGTGAGCTAGAAAAGATATTTTATCTATTTGGTAAAAAAATCTCAGCCCTCCCCAATCCACGCCTCTGAAGTCAATATAAATTTGTAATACAACATACTGGAATTACAACTCCGCTTCGCTAATTGCGAGCCAGTCCCAAGCCTGGATAAAGGAGGAGGGACAGTTGAAAAGATCAAATATAATCATAGATTTACAGGTTTTTCAAATAAAAAACAGCAACATCTACAAAAAAACTAGAGCTTTAGCAGATTTGTCATGTATCGTCATATTACACCGGCAACAAATATCGCTCAAATGTAAACAAGCTCAGGTTGAAAATGGCAGCTTTCAAATTGTACAGGAAATAGATTGATATGTCCCATCTATATATCTATGAATATAATCTACGACAGGAAGTACTTAGGTGCTTCCTACACAGCCATTTCAGTCTTAAAACACCTGGTGTAAAGGACTATAAACTATTATATATAAAAAAATACTGAAATTAAAAATGTCATAAAATCACAAATGAAAACTAATTTAATGAAATAATAACAAAAGTTCAAGGCTTCAAGCTTTGCAATCCATTCAAATTCGAGAACAATTCATCATTCATTTCACTCGTTCGAGTAAACAATTCATCATTCATTTCACTCGTTCGAGTAAACAATTTAATTGAGAACCAAACTAAATGACTATGACTACGACTACAAATAATACGTTTTCTCTGTAGAGTCTAGAGACTAAAGTAGCTTTAAACGACAAAGTCCATGACCAGACCATACATCCATGATATTGACTAAGAAAATGAACTAAAACGTGCACAGTAGTGCACACACAAACATACTAAAAACACAGTCAGCATCAGTCGTTGATGGAAATTACTGCTTACTGTCCGGTTGCAAATAATTTATGATTGTCGTGGACATAACAAATTTTGTTTAACTTCACAGCACTCAGCCGAAATATTTTATAAATCCGGCGGCGGCCGGCTGGCCACAAAAATTTTCGGCGGCTGGAAAAATGTCGGCTGGCGGCTTAGGAGTCTACACACACACAAACAGAGATTGTAACCTAAATAAAAGTTTGTAAAAAATAGAATGAACCAGCGATTCTGTTATGAATTTGATAAATTTTAATAATTTTTTTAGTAATTTGCTCAAAGTAATGACTTGATTATCGAATAAAATACAAAACTTACGAGAAAAAATTGTGACGGAATTTGATTTAATGTAATAAATTATTTTATTAGAGAATTTCAATGAAAAATACCAACTGTTACTCTAAAGACGGGCGCACACGAACAACAAAATTGAACAACTAAGTTGTGCAACTCGAGTTGCGCAGCCAAATTGCTAGTGTGCGCGCGTCACGAGTTGAGCAACTTTTAAGTTGTCAACTCAGTTGCCCAACTAGTTTAGTTTTCAAATTCGTTTGAAAACTTTGGACAACTTTTAGTCACCCGTCTTTCTGTAATTAGTAAAATAGTTATTTTTATAAGAAAAATGTAGAATGAATAGAATGAACCAGCGATTCTGTTATGAATTTGATAAATTTTTTTTAGTAATTTGCACAAAGTTTTTTGACTTGATTATCGAATAAAATACAAAACTTGCAAGAAAAAATTGTGACGGAATTTGATTTAATGTAATAAATTAATTTATTAGAGAATTTCAACGAAAAATACCAACTGTTACTCTAAGCGTGTGCGCGCAAAGGTTGCTCAAGAAATTTAGTTGTGCAACTAAATTGCTCAAATTTGTTGTTCGTGTGTGCCCGCCTTCAATCCAACCATTCTCACAATGCTAAACATTACGCAAGGCATAAAAAGCCTATTAATAATATTTTCACTTTCAGTGACGCTTTTTTTTATAGAAAAAAAAGCATGGGTAGGTCAAATGATTTAACTAATTTAAGCTTCACTGAAACATAGTCTCGCCACCACTGACTTCTTCTGTACATTGCTGTAGTTAGCAGTGTTAGTCATATAATAATAATAGACTTATACTTATGGGCATGTGTTGCTGGCACATGCAGTCGATTCGATTCGTAGTCACATACAATGTCATTCATCAGTTCTGGAGCTGCTGCTGCCTGATTCATCATTTTGGCTTGAACAGTGTCAGTCACCTAAGCAATATGACTTGATGCGGAGGTTAGGAAGCGTCGAAGTTCATTGTACGAAACAGAATATCCAAGGTGATATACAAGTTCATTCAGCATTCTTGATCCAAAGTCATGATATAATTCAATCGCTAGACCGAGATGTTTTGGTGAAAATGTTCCAGTTGATAAAGTGATTATGTTGCAAGCTATGTTTAAACATTTTTTCAAGTCAACTGAATTGTTTTGAATAATTGCTGCCTCGAAAGAATTTTTGTTTGTTAACCAAACTAAAAATGTCAATAACTTGGAATTTACAAACTTACACAACAGCAATGTTCAGGTTTCATTTTAATTTTCATGCTTGCCTGGTGCTGTTTTCTTATTTCACCAATGTGAGATGTCCATTTGCCTTTGTGGAGTTTTAAAAGTCTATCACACATTTTCGATCTAATAAAACTCATCAGAGCATTTATGCTTTTATCCAGCCGCCTGAATATCTTTCCCTGCATATGCACATGCTTTAATACATGGTGCATTGCTTCAATGTGCATGTTGTGATGGATTTTTAGGCCTACCCTGTAACAATATGCCCACAACATAGGTCGTGATGCATATTTCTTTTCAAAATACATGCCAAATTCTACAGTTTTGCTGTCATTTTGAGTCGCTTCAAGGAATTGTTCTAATTTTTGACTGAAATCTTTTTCATCAATCAGTTCCATGAGAATTGTTTTTTTTTATTGAGATTTAGCATACGCCTGATCAAGACAAGTCTTGCTCAAGGCGAGAAAGGGAGGGTACTTGCAAAAGCAGCCATTTATAGGCGCCTACCCTTTAGCAAATGCGAGTGAACTCCTTGCTTAAGGGAGTTACGCTGGTGACGCCGGCGAGGTTTGAACTGCCGACCTAACGATCGACAGGCGAACGCTCTACCGCTCTGCCACCAGGCTCCTCAAAGTTTTGTAGACAGTTTCTTTTGACAAACCATCTCCTTGAATTTTTTTTAAAATTATTTCGCCATGCACGGTCAATATGCCAGCTGCATAACAATCTTGCAACTGGCTTTCCCATTACATTATTCCATGCATGTGAATAAACCTCTGTATCGTCTGTCATCAGAATCATTCCCTGCATTTGACTTCCAAATGCATCTCTGACAACCTGCAAAAAATTATAATATCTTAGTTATTTACTTTAATTTTGAAGTGTTTTATATAAACTGGTAAACAACTCAGCAACAGAGGCTGTACCATAGTCTGGATACCCAGCCACATCGGCATAAAAGGCAATGAAGTAGCTGACGTTCTGGCTAAACAGGCCACAACACTTGACAACATCAGCATAGAGATCCAGCCTGAGCCAGCAAAAATAACTAACATCATCCAGAAAACAGTTCTGCATCAATGGCAGGAGCATTGGAATCAAGCTACGGTTTCCCCCATCCTACACAGCTCTCAACACAGCCCCATCAACAATGTCACCGTTCAACACATCCCCGAGATGGAAAGAAAGGGTGGCTACAAGACTGAGGATGGGCAGACTGCAGCTCAACAACAACCTACGCCTGGTTGGACGCCATCCAACCAGAGAGTGTGACAGATGCACAGCACAAGCACTGGAGACCTTGGAACACTTTCTTCTCGTTTGTCCGTACAGAGCGGAGCTCACATCTGCAGCAGGCACAGACTCGAGCTCAACATTCATACGGTGGTCTCGGATGGCCGTCTCAGAGTGGATCAAGGAAGAGGAAGCGATCCTGCTTTAAAAACTATATTTTATAAACCTATTTTGTGTTTTTTTTCTTCATTTTTTTCCGCACTGTTGTCTTGTTTTTGTGACAATTTCCGCATCACCGGACATTTTTTGCATGTAATTTCTTCTTCATTTTTGATTTTATTTTGTTTACTTTTCTTTCTTTTTTTCAGTTGTGACCTTTACATATTCTTATTGCAAAGGTCAATAATAAATAAACAAGCAAACAACTACGATACGAATGTGACTTAAATATCTTAAGGTGATACAAGTGAATAATAAATTTAAAAAAACCAATCTATGAAATAGATCAAGTAAATTCTTAAGTTCTTTTTGAAGTTCTGGATCCCTTAAATAAGTACAGATCGGATTTTTGCATATATTCACTGATGCATCTAAAAAAGAAAATAAAACAGGCTTTGGTGTGTAGGTATGCTCCATCAAATCGGTCTCGGGATGACCTGAACAACATTTCAATTTTTGCTGCAGAAATAGAAGCTATCAAATTGGCTCTGAATCTATATGAAAATCATTTACATTCATCAAATGCATCAGAATCTGACCCCCAACAAAATCTAGTCATTTTTACAGATTCTCTAAGTGCTGTACATCTCCAATCCTTACATAATTTCCCTTTGTGTTTAGGTGCACCTCTTTCTTATTGGCTGAGCCCGTTTAGGCTGGCTATATATAAAGTCGTGCGCGTGAACTATGAACTCTCTTTGTTTTGGATTTCTTGATCAGCTCGGTTATTGTTGGTGTATTATTATCGTTGTGTGGAACATTTAAATAATTTAGTTTTGTTTCTTAAATAAACATAAGAAACTTACAATGCTTCACATTTAATTAATTTATGTACAAAGAAAGAAATTACCAGCTGTCCATACATTTTAGTTGTCATTGTTAACAATAAACTTTGTTTTTATATAAACCAACAAAAATATCACTGTCCAGAAGCCATCTTTTGAAAATCTTCATAAGTCTTGTTCATATACTTTTCTACGATATTTTCGTTAAACTCATCCGCCTAAAAATAAAGATTTTATTAGGAACAAATTTGGAAGTAGTCATAATATAAAGAAATTTAATAAAATTCACAACTTTAGTCTTAAACTTATTTAGCTTCAAAAACACACCGCCACTTCTTCAGATTCAATTACTGAGAAAGCATATTAAAAATTAAGATTAGGGCAGTACATCATGAATAATTAAGATAAATACATTAGAGTACTGCAGAGGCCGGGTTTTGAATTTAAGGTTTACAAACGAGCTGAACCGAGATTTTTGTGTAAAGTATATGTTAGACCTGTAAAAATGGGCCAGGTCAGGAAATGTAGCCTATGAAACCGGCCGAGTAGCAGACGGGCCATTAAAAATCGAATCGAGCAGTACTTTAAAGTACATAATGAAAAATTAAGAAAGATTAGGGCAGTACATAATAAAAAATTAAGAAAGATTAGGGCAGTACATAATGAAAAATTAAGATTAGGGCAGTACATGATGAAAAATTAAGATTAGGGCAGTACATAATGAAAAATTAAGATTAGGGGCCAGTACACAAAGCAATGCAACACGACACAACTGATCACACAACTACACAAATTGCTTGTGGCAGAGCAGTGGAGCGTTCGCCTGTCGATCGTTAGGTCAGCAGTTCGAGCCTCACCGTTATCACCAGAGTAACTCCCGTAAGCAAGGAGTTTACTCGCATTGCTAAAGGGGTAAGCGCCTATAAATGGCTGCCTCTGCAAAGGACCCTTTCTTCGTGGCTTAGAAGTCTAAGGATTAACGCCACAATAAACATCGTCAAAAAAAAAGCAACTCACAGATTTCATAAGGGATTCCATTTTCTTCGTTGCTGCATTGTCCATCCAGACTGTGTCAGAGCTTATCTTCTCTTTCAACTGCTTCAGGACTGATATTTTCGGCATTGCCTTAGAAATCAATCCTTTGTTTTTTTCATCCCCACTACAGTATGTATAAAGTGTAATAATTCTTTAGAATACAGTTCAGACATCTTGAAGATATAGAACGAAAAACATTTACAAAACCATACTTGACGTGGGAAATGAGTTCTTCTTGTTTCGACAACATTTCTCTCCTTTCTGAATCCTCCAATATTTCAGATTCTTCAATCATACGTTTCAAGCATTCCAATAATTCGGAAATTGTCTGTTTTTCAGATGACAGCCTCGTGGAAATGTCTTCCATCTCATTTCTTGTCATCATTAACAACTTTACTTTCTCTCTGGGATTTGATTTGAAAGAACAATAATACAAAATCCGTTGTTTTCTATAAAGACACAATTAACAAGTAAAATCTTACTTGATATCAGCAGCACTGCTCATCAAATTCTTATAATCAGTAACAAGATTTGCACCTTCTTCCTTAGCTTTTTTCAATTTTTCCAGTTGCTTTTTTTTCTCCACACACTTTGCAAGGTAATGTTTGCACGTCTCAACTAGTCTCAGTAGCTGTGCAAAATCAAAAGCACACTTCAACTTTAAATAACTAAACATTTTTTATTGCTAAAAACCTGCAAATTATGCAATTATAATCGAAAATCTAAAAAAAAAAAGCCTGCTTAATTACACTATTTAATCAGCATGAAAGACCTTCTTACATAGATTAACTGACCCGAATAGTAGAAAAAACCAGTTAACAAAAATTTGATGTACACCACCTTTTCCTTGTTGAGCTGTGCTTCTTGTTTATGTCTCATGGGTGAATGAACAATGGTTTTTTGGGCACTTTTTAGGCGGGCCCTCAGTTCCTCCAGTTGTTCTTTCTTTCTGGCCTTTACGAATAATTTAATAAACATTTTGTCGATTAACTAAACTTAAAAAAGGAAAAGCAGTTAGAAATAAACAAACAGCTGTTGCAGATAATTCCTCTAATTTGGAATCAGCATCTTTTTTCTTCTTCTTCAGATCTTGAATACAATCCAAATCTGTCTTGAGTGATGTGTCATCTTCAGAAAACTTGTGACTGAACTTTAAATAAATATTAGAAATTTGAATAAATCTGTGACATAAAAGACGGTTTGTTGCCGCAATTAAACAATCAATTCACTCAACAAATCATTTTCTTTCACTAAGGAAATTTGCTCGATGAATGGAAAAACCAAACAAGATGAGACACCAAAACTTGAACATCGACAAAATAAATTAACAAAGAAATAATCAGCGAAACAAATTATTACATCATCTATCGATTTTTTAATCTTCTCTCCTTCTTGTTTCAGTTCTTCTCTTTCTTTTTCCATTTCGTTCTTCAGAGTTAGCAACGAAGTATTTTCAGACCTCTCACTTTTCTGAATACAAGTAATTAAATGATAAATTAATTTTTCGACTTCAATGGTCAAACTATCAAATAATAATTCAATAAATTAAAAATACCAGCTAATTTTCTAACAACAACTCTACCACATGTCTTTTTTTTCTATATTTAGTTGTTACACAGACAGATTTAAGAAATAAGATTTAAGACAGATTGCCAGGTAATACTTCTTATGAACCTTCTTTTATTTACCCTCTAAGAAATACACTAGAGTTTACGGCAGCGCTTATAAAACTGCCCGAGCTGCAAAAAAATATTTTAAAACTATAAAAAAATAATATACTTCTTTGGCTACGACTTCATCGTACATGTAAACCAGAGAATCTTGAAACCTCAGAAAATTAAGAATGCCAGACAAAGCGAAACAAAGTCTTTTCTTGTCTGTTAATAAAAATTAAAATTCCGTCTAATGTGCAATTTATCGGACCGTGTCAAACATCAGCTCGGTAACTTACTGGGCTTTCTGATGTCCAAGAGAGAGAAATCTCTAACGCCAATTTCGGTCAGAATTGGCTTTCTGCGCAAAAACAAATACAAAGAACATGTATTTGGTGAAGATGAAGATTTAACTTCTCTTTTTTTTAATTTACAAGTAAAAGTTTAGAAATGAAAGTTATCTATTCCTAAACAAACAAAAAATAGTTTTTCAATGATAAAAATGTTTTATAACAAGTTAAAGTTAATTTAAAAAATTAAAAACATGTCTTTTTAAGAAAAGCAAACATCCCATGAACATCTGGACAAGTAAAAGTTAATAAAAGCATGTAAAAAACTCACAAGAGAGTAGCAAGTTTGATGTTCGTGACAGCTCCCTCATACAGAAAGAAATGCTCCGTTGTGAGTGGTCTCAACCTCTGGTGGTTAATAAGTAAAACAATTTTATGATGAAAAGATAAAAGCTTTTTAAAACAAGTTCAATAAACAAACAAGCTTTTCTTCCAATTCTTCTGGAAGTATGTTCAAAATCTTCGCTGCCAAGATCAAATAGATGTTGTACCATGGACCGAGCTGTGAACGAAAATATTTTTTTCCAATAAGTATTAAGATTATTATGTAGCAGCAATCAAAGTTAATTAAAAGTTTAGGTTTTGAATTTCAAGTGCCCTTTTGTGCTCATGGTGCTATGTTAGCTGAGTTGATAGAGTGCTGCCTAGTAGCCCGTGTTAACAGAAAACTTAACGGGTAAGATCCTTTCTCTCCATGGGCCTGTAAAAGAACAGCTCAGTAAGAGGTGCTCCATAAATTACCACATTACATATCATTGGTTTGTGGCCTCTTGACAGCTCCATGTCTAAAGATCAATGCCGCCGAGTTATGTAGTAGGCGCTATATAAATATTTAGTTTTTAGATCGTTTATTCAAGTGCTCATGCACTTCTTAATAATAATAAACAAGTAAAGATAAAAAATAATTTTTTTTAAACGCTTTTATTTGCCTCTTTATCTGAGTCAACGAACTAAAATTGTTGAATCTAAACCAACCGTTTTACACACACACACACACACACACACACATATATATATATATATATATATATATATATATATATATTTATAACCATATCTGCATACATAATTTGCTAAGTATGTATGTATGTTAGCAATTTTGCATAAACTATATTCATCTATATATATAAAAATGAATGTTTGTATGTATGTATGTATGTATGTATGTATGTATATATATATGTTATTCATGCATTGCTACACCATTCATCTGATCGTAATAAAATTTTCACACAACCTTGAGAGTGAAGGGGAATCAAATATAGAGAAAAGAAATTTGAAATCCGACACAAAATGAGCGGAGCGGAGCTGGTGAGCGAGAACTATATATATATATATTAGAGATGGGAATCGAACCGAACTCGAACCGAACTTTTCGAACTCGAACCCACATTTTAGCATTTCGAACCGAACTCGAACGAACCCAAATTTTTATGCGCCGAACTCGAACCGAACTCGAACCCAATGACGGTCGAACTCGAACCGAACTCGAACCCATTAATGGTCGAACTCGAACCCAGTTAAAACATCATCTGAACAAAATTACAAAAAGCCAACCTAGAAAATTAAATGACAATCTTGGGCCAAGCTTTTTAATATCACTTATTTGATTATTTTTCTTTGCTTTTTTATCTATGAAAAAGAAAAAACGGACCAGCGTTATTTGTTTTGTTATTGTTATAAGCGGCGGCATTTCTATCCAATAATTTATAATGGATTGTATCATTGTTTCTTCTCCATCGAAAAAACTTGATATAGCGAAAGTTAGAAGTGATTGTAAAAACTTTGATAAGCTGGTGTCTCAAAATCAGGCGCGATTAGTAAATGCGACATGGACAAAGAGTCCTATTTGGAATAGTTTCAAGTGTGTTTGCCTTTTGAGGATGGTAAAGATGAAATGATTAAATTTAAATTATGTCTATTAAACTATTATAACATTCAAAGTCATTACAGTTTGGGACTATAATTATAGTGTTATTTAAAATATTTTATAAGTATTGTGCTATTTAAAATACTTTTATTTTTTACATTTACTTTATTTGCATTCAACAGATTTTGAAAGAGCAACTAATATTTTTAAAATACAATTACAATTTCTGATTTGTTCTTATTTTAAATAATGTTAAAATAAATGTACTTATTATTTGTGTATTAAAAAATTGAACTAAACTCAATCAATAGTCATCACATTTCGAGCTAAACTCGAACAAACTTTAACAAACAAACTTTCGATTACATTCGAACTCAAATAAAAGTCGAACCGAACTCGAACCCCACAGCAACCGAACCCGAACTGAACTCGAACCCCACAGCAACCGAACCCGAACCGAACTCGAACCCAAAAGGGACCGAACCCGAACCGAACTCGAACCCAAAGGGGACCGAACCCGAACCCAAAAATGATCAACCGAACCGAACTCGAACTTCTAATTTTGGGTTCGATTCCCATCTCTAATATATATATATATATATACACGCGGAAAAGCGACCGGGAACGGGAAAGCGGAGAAGGAGCGAGAGAGACAAACATTAGAAAAACCTCTAAAATCCCCGGGCAACGCCGGGTGCCCCCGCTAGTATATATATATATATATATATATATATATATATATATATCTTATATATAAAAATGAAATGTTTGTTTGTTTGTCCGGAAATAAAATGTAAACGGCTGAACAGATTTAATTGAAATTTGGCACACTTATGTAACTTAGTCAAGCGGTGGTTTTTGAAAAATTTTAAATAAATTGGTTTCTACGTTGATGTTTTATGAACAAAAAACGTTTTGGTCAGCGGTAGTAAGTTGGAGTAAAATTTTTTTCTACAAAATAAAAATAAATTAATTAATAGTTAAATTATACAAAATATTTTTAATTTTTTTCTTAAGTTTTAAAGGTTTTAAATATAAATATTAAATTAAATAAATATGTGTGTTGTTTAGTGCCGCCCATAGATATCTATGGTGCCGCCGGATGGATACTAGCCCATTCGTCGCAAAGCCGTTTCGTCGCAGGGTACATTTTCGTCGCGACATTGCGACGAAAATTCCCACTTTGCGACGAAACGGCCCAGAATGCGACGAAACGGCCGACCATTGCGACGAAAAGTCTAGCAATTTTGGTGGGCAGTATTCCGCTGTATGGCGAAACTGTTGGCCACCTTATTGCAAAAGACCACTAGACCGCCAAATGCAAGGGGAGTTCCGCAATCTGCACGAGCCATGTCATTACAAGAGGTTGCTGCACGCTTCCTACCGTTGCAACTGGGTTGTATTTATGCCATGTTGCATACCAGACAAAGGTGTCGGATTAAATGGAAGTCGTTTTGTTATATTCGCCAGGGGAATGTGATTTTTATCGCTACGCGGCCCTATAATTCTAAAACGATATAAGTTGCTAATTAGCCTCAAATTTCTAGAGTACAGTCATAATTTAAATTAAATTGAGAATATTAAAAAGAAAACCAAATAAACAGCCCATTTAATGAAAACTTAGTAATTCAAATAACACAAAATCATAATAATAATCATTTATTGTTCAATTTTAACAAGTTCGTTAGCTGACTATGCAGCTGAATTGAATCAATTTTTTTGTTGAAAAATTAAGATAGAGTTTGTTGAGTTCTTCTTCAAACTCTTTGGCAACTCTTCTTTGAGCCCTTTGAACCTGATACAAGCTCACAAATTGCTCGTTTAGAGCTATGGTGCGTGCCTCCTTTTCTAAGACTGAACACAAAGCATAAAGGCTTGTGTTGTGGTTGGCCATTTGCTTTAATCCATTGTTCCATCCTTCCAGGTCGTTGTTGGTCCTTATTTTCACATCAAAACAGGACCAGGTAGACACTGGATAGGAACCATTCGCCACGTTTTTTGAAAGTATTTCATAAATTGCTAAATAAAAACATTGTTATTAAAAAGTATGAACAGTAAACACTAATAATATAGTAGCACTCAATGGCGTCGCCACATGGGAGCACTTGGAGCACGTGCTCCCCCTGAAAAATTAAATTGTCGTAATTTCGAAGCTGATTAATTGCTTCTGCGGTCCTGCGGAGTCCGCAGTGCGGACAATGCGGTAAATATATAAAGGATAGCGTCTTTTTATAGTAGGGTAGATGGGGGCTTTTTGATCTCTGGGGCACATTGATCTTTTGGCAATAACGTAATAATTTCTAAATTAAAAAAATTAAAAAAATTGTTTATGGTTTGTATTTGTTTCCGTACTATTTTTAGTCCTATTTCCTTTTCAACAATCCGCCGCTGAAAGTTGATAAATACGAAAGTTTGATTTGACCGGAGAAAAGTACATCTTCACAACAGTTGAGTTTCTGTAATTACAAATTAAATAAACATTTTTTCGGGAAAATTAATTTTGGATTGTATAAACGCATGTCTAAGGCTTATTTTATGGCATACTTTAATTCTCAAACAACATTTATTGATGAGATATCGCCATTTATAGCGTGGTCCATGTCATAGGGGCTCTTTGATCTGTACCAATATGGGGTACGTTGATCTGTTGATCAAAGTGCCCCTTGTACTAGGATACTAAATGTACCCATTCTCCGGGCATTGGAGGTTTAGTGTAGTCCTATAATTTGATATTTTCATTTGTGCAAATGATGACTTATTCCAATTTGAAAAGGATGATATTATTTGTAGACTTCCAGACCCAATTCATCATGGCGGGACTGCTCGAGCCAGTCGTCACTTGGTCTTTGCAGGAGATTTATCCATTTTTCCTAACATGTGTTGAATTTATATAACTTTAATGATTATTATTATTAATAAAAGCTATTATACCTGTTTTCATGTGTTTTTTGAGAGAACTGGATGTGGGATCGTACTGAATTTTACCTAGGATCAATGTGCCCCATGGGGGGATCATAGTGCCCCATATGCGGGGCACTTTGATCTTTTTTAGGGCTTGCACCAAAGTTCAATTTAAAAATAGTTCTCTTACATTATAAAATGTCAAACTTAATTGAATACATAGAAGAGATGTTCCTCTCTGTAATTAACAAAAAAAAAGTAGATTTTTTGAACGGCTTGACTGTTATCGCCAAAAAACCTCAAAATATATCAAAAAGCCCCCATCTCCCCTACTTACGTAGTTACGTTGTTTTCAAGTAAATACTACAGAAAACATTGCGACAGCAAATTTCCCAAATATCTTGAATTTATTTATACCGTTCCGTAATGACGTGCGTAATGCTGACTCACACTGGCCAGCCCATAGACTTAGGATATATATACCTAGACTGGCAAGTCCCTATATAACTCAATAGTTGGGACCGTGTCCAGCGCGGCAAAGTCACCCCTCTCACGTGATCACTGTAAATGTTCTGAAACAGGCATCACTGGACAATATCGTTGACAGATTCGCGCACGCTGAAAATCGACGTATTCGTTTGATTTAATTTTCAATGTTTTGTTTTTATTGACATTGTTCAAGTTAGTACAACAGTGTGTCAGTGTCAGTGAACAGTTCAAAAATCAACAGACTAGTAGCAAGCTAGTAACGTTATATCAATATCACCAATCATCATATTCATAGTAATATCAACAATCAATAATCAATCAATATGTGCTGTGTAATTATTTGATTATTAAATAGAAATTCAAATTTGTCTGAAATAAATTCAATATTCATTAATTCAAAACACTGTGAACACTTCAAAACATATATTCTACTGTATCACTGTGTAAATCAATTAATCACAGAAATTCTAAATAATTTTGTAACCGATTACACGGGTATTGTCTAAAATTTTCCCGAAATCTGGTACATTGATTGCTTATTTTTAATTTGCTACATTGCTGCTCCCCCTGGATTAAAAAGCTGGCGACGCCACTGGTAGCACTTACTTTTATTTTTGGCATTATGTTCCAACAAGGATTCTATAACAATTTGTTTGGATCCTATGTGTGGTTGAGCTTTGCCTTTTTCGATAATAATCTGATGTTTTTCTGTTCTGGGATAGATAGGTTTGGTAGGCAGGTATGGAACTGTGAGCATTTGTAGTTGGAGCCAGTTTGAATAACTCTTCCTCTGCTCGCTGAGAAAATAATAATATTAATTAACATGTTCAGGGACTTACGCTGAGTTAATCATTGACTTACTTTCACTGTTTTTCGAAGATTTCGATCGATTGACACACGTCCAAAGCATCGTGTAGCGATACAAAATCACATTCCTCTGGCGAATATAACAAAACGACTTCCATTTAATCAGACACCTTTGTCTGGTATTGCAACATGGCATAAACACAACCCAGTTTGAACGGTAGTAAGCGTGCGCAACCTCTTGTAATGACATGGCTCGTACAGATTGCGGAATTCCCCTTGCATTTGGCGGTCTAGTGGTCTTTGGCAATAGGGTGGCCATCTGTTTCGCCATACATCGGAATACTGCCCACCGAAATTGTTAGACTTTTCGTCGCAAAGGTCGGCCGTTTCGTCGCATTCTGGGCCGTTTCGTCGCAAGGTGGGAATTTTCGTCGCAATGTCGCGACGAAAATGTACCCTGCGACGAAACGGCTTTGCGACGAATTGGCCTGCACCCCCGCCGGATACCTTTGTTTTGATTCTCATTCTATTCCGAACCTCCGATAAGACAGCTCTGCTATCGGTAAACTTTATATTTGATTTTAGCAACTTATCTTTTAAATCTAGATAACTTTGGTTTTCAGGACTAATCAATAAATTGCAGGTGGAATTTCTTCTATTTAGAGATATTTTGTGCTTTACAAAAAGAGTTCCAGACTTAACAAATTAAAATTAAATTAGAAATTCGTTGTTCATATTTCCCATTCAAACGTAAGTGGCAAAGCTTTGGTAATTTGTTTTTAGTTTTTAAAATCATGATTTACTGTGTATCTTTCAATTTGTTTCGTTTGTTGCATTGCACGTGTTTAATTATGTTATATTATTAATTATTATAAGATTATCATTATGCTCTAACATTTTGTGTTTTACAAAAAGGAGTTGCAGATTGGAAAAATAAATTTAATTTCATTGTTCATATTTATCGTTCAAGGCTTCTGACTTCAATTGTTCCTTATCTAATATTGTTCATCATGGTTTCCTAAACTGACGAGCTTGCTATCAGCCTATCGGTAAATGAGAAATTTTTTTGGGCTGGTAAGTTTTTTTTATGTGATGGCATTACAACCATTATTATTCACGAGTAGTTATGACTATAAGATTATGAATTAATTTATCGGTCTTATTTTATTTTTTACTTTTCAGAGGAAATTAGAAAATTACATTTTAAAGAAAATCTTACATGCAACACCAATTTATTGTAAAAGTTTCACTGATATATGAGGTGCATGAAATTTGAAAGAAATGAAAGCAAGTGCAGTATTTTTGTTTTTCAACAAAATCATGAACAAAGTTCTCAAGCCAGCCTATCAATCTGCTGCTGTTTTGTTCAATTTATAATTGCATCATTTGCTAAATAAAAGTGGTACTCTTCGATTGTTCCAAATTGATGATCTCAAAAAACTCTCGGAAAATTCATTAAGTTAATGCTTTGAAAGTTTTTAATATTATTATTACTTCATGTTTTATTTCAATCTGTGTTTTATATCACATTTTTCAAAGCCACGGGTCAACATTTATTAACATACCACATGTAGCGTTATATGCTTTCTGTAGACATGACACTTAAAAACTAAGACTAGCGATTTTTCGAAAAGCAGCTGTTGAACAGTGTGTGATAAATCTATTGTAAGCATTTATAATCTTACAAGTATTTAAAATAAATATAACCTGTTGAGATATATGAGCGGATTTTAACATTATTGCAGCCGTTAACTAATAAATCCTTTTTTTTCAGCTTTAGTCAAGCAGAAGATCACACTTGCAGAGTGGAACCAATACATTAAAGAACACTAATTAAAATTGAGGAAGTTCAGACGTAACTAAACGAGCAAACCAAACAACAAAGTGTTAACGAGAGAACAGATCAATTTTGATGACTGCACAGCATTCCGCTACAGCCCATCTAAGCCACATTGGGAAGGCTCTAAAATTTAATGGAGGAACGGAAGAACGAAAAGAAGAGCAAGCTGGAGCGGTAAAGCGTAAAAGCAACCGGGATCGGGAAAAGTAAAAGAGACCGGGGCCGGAAAAGCGACCGGGAACGGGAAAGCAAGCGGTTAAGGAAACGGGAGCCAGAGAGAAAACGATAAAAAGCCTTTAAAATCCCAGGCAACGCCGGGTAACCCAGCTAGTATATATATATATATATATATATATATATATGAAAAAGCAGATAACTTATATCTAGCAGATTTATTGAAAAACTCAAGAATTTTTACAAAAAACATTGTTATCAAAGAAATCCTTTACTAAATAAACGAATTGCAAATAATTGTGAATTAGCCAATTATTCTACTCATCTACATGCATAATTTCTTATGTATGTATGTATGTATGTATGTATGTATGTATGTATGTATGTATGTATGTATGTATGTATGTATGTATGTATGTGTAAAATAATATATAATTAGATTTAAACAAATCCGTCATTTTTGATGGGATATCTCTATACCTATTAGTCAAAAAATAAATTTTTTTTAAATGTTTTTCTTTGCCTCTTTATCTGAGTCAACGAACCACAATTTTTGAGTCTAAAACAATCGAAAAGTGGGTGATTTTTCGTTTCTAAGATTTGATCACACCAGACAAACAAACAAACAGAGAGACGAGTGAAGTTAAATAAAAGCATTTAAAAATACAAACAGACATTAAAAACTCAGTCCATTGAACTGTCTCCAAATGATTGACTTGTTTTAATCATTTCTTTTGCACTGTTAAGTAAGCTTCTGCGTCCCGTTATTTTTTTGGAACGATACGATACGATTTCTGAAATTTGCCTCGAATTAAACGATACGATACAAGAAGCCTCGAACAATAACGATACGATACGATATCGGGATCTCGACTGAAGTGGAAATTTTGTCTCGAATGAAACGAGATAACATAGAATGATGAACTATACGCGACAGACAATATTAATAACTACATTAAAGGAATTCATTGAAAAAAATATATAAATATTAAAAAATTTATAAATTTATAAAAATTTACCAAATTTAATTTTTTTTACAACTTGAAATAAGTTTCATTTGTTTAGTTTCGGTACATCTATTTTTTCTAAATTTAGATTCTAAATAAAACGCTACCGCCGATAGTAAGTATGTAGTTTATCAATTTAATTAAATGATTTTACTTGCCGATAAAAAGAAAAATTAAAATTATTTTTTCAAGTAATTCTAGCACACCAAAAGAACGACATTTTTAGGCAATTCAATAGTGAAAGTGGAAAAACCAATGGAGATAGAAATAGATTGCAGATTACTGAGATTGAGATTACTAGATTACTAAGATTAAATTAAAATTATACTGTTTCCTGCAGTCTTTGCATCTGGCAAGATTTACTTCTACATCCTTGTCATTGACTTTCTGCGTGACCGTCTCTTCCTCAAAGTACTCCCAGATTTGACCCCGGTGACGCGGCATGATAATGATGACAAACACGAGAAAGTGCCTCTATGCAAGAATTAAGAAAGTGAAAAAACCCAGCGTGTTTATTTATAGGCGATGGCGAATGCGGTTAGCAATAGCAAGAAAGAAGCTGAAAAAGTTTCAAATTTCAGCTGCAGACGATACGGGCTACGGCACTGTCGTGCACACTACAGGTGGCACACACATACTCACACACAACCAAGAATATCATCGAGATTATAAAGATATATCTTAGATGAGCTACTATTACGGTCAATTACGGATATCGAAACACTAAAATAATCATTCCAATTCTATGTAACAAATTTGAAAAAATAAGTTTATGAAACAGACTAAACCAAAACATAAACATAGAATGATCATTACTATTACATTACTCATTATTCTCATTAATAATAATAGTCATCGATGTCAGCGAGTATGATTGCCTTGTAGG
Source organism: Erpobdella octoculata (assembly GCA_963978895.1). Taxonomy (NCBI): domain Eukaryota; kingdom Metazoa; phylum Annelida; class Clitellata; order Hirudinida; family Erpobdellidae; genus Erpobdella; species Erpobdella octoculata. The sequence continues at coordinate 28,531,516 of OZ022240.1, forward strand.
GCTTGTAGTATCAGTAGTCAGTAGTATGCAGAGGTCAACTAGCAGCCTAAGAGGAGCGTGGCTTTTTTGCTGCCGGTTCCCAGACTAAAAATAGTAAATAATGGGGCTACAGGCTGTCTGGAAAACCGAATTTAAAGTGGGGATGATAATAGTTATAAACTTCTGTCAATAGGTAGATTAATTAATCAATGTTGATGAATCAATTGCAAATATTCACAGTTGTGACAATCGTTAATTAAATATGTATGACTTTCGTTATTTATTGGAAAATATTTTTTAAAAATCTCGATATTTTTTCGGGATTTTATTCGGGAACGAAATTTTAAGTATCGCTAATTATATCGATACGAGACTTCTTCCGCAGGCTGTATCGTTTCAATGGCGATACGGGATCTCCCATATCGTTTTGAAATCTCGATTGAATTCGAGATAACGATATCGGGACGCAGATGCTTACTGTTAAGACTCTGTTCAGATCTTATTTCAGGTGGCAGAACATTCCAGACAAAGTTATTGTACGCGGCCGGGCAGCAATTAGCGCCGTCTCCGCTTATTAATATTATCATTGTAAATGAGATGCTCGAAAGTGGCATTCACACCGCTGAGCCGCACACTACCCTCGCGTCCAGCCCGATTGTTGTGAAGCTTAACTGAAGCGCAAGCATCAGGTAGCCTAAAGGTCAAAGTATTGTCTTCATCGCCAGCAAGTCATGAGACAACGATAGAAGATTGTTGTCTCCGAAGGCGCCAACAACACCATCAACCAAAAATTAGATGAAACTGGTGCAGTGCTTCAGCTTGGGACGCTACACGTGGAGATGGCGTCATTTTCTCCAACCAGTCTCATGACTTGCTCAGTGATGAAGACAATACTTCGATCTTCGGGCTACTTGATGTTTGCGTTCCAGTTAAACTTAATGACGTTCGGGCTAGATGCGAGTATGGTGTGGGGCTCAGCGTTGCTAATGCCACTTTTGAGCATCTCATTTACAATAATAATAATATCGGTAAACGAAGACGGCGCTAATCGATGTCCGGCCGTGTACAATAACTTTGTCTTATTTTGTTACTGTCAATACATTTAAGTAACATCTGCGGTCAGCAATTAGGACAATTAGGTGCATTCGTAAAAATCGGGGGTTGGCAACTCAAGAGAAATTGGCTAAAACCGGTGTTCGGCATTTCGAGGGTCGACAATTCGGGCCGGAACCGAATAGACAGTTTCATGTATTGTAATAGGAAATAACTCCTGAAAGCTGCATGTTATTAATTATTGATTGCAATGCAATAATTTCAAGAATAAAAAAAATTCATAATTCTGTTTTGAAAAACACATAACATTAACATAAAATCCCACACTTTGTTTCTAAAACATAAGTATTTAACACCAACCGCTGGATTTGTAAACTGATCAACAGTCATTTCCAAGCTCTTTTCATCTCTGAAGAATTTCACTAACTCCCCTGCCTTCAGAAGTGGAAAGGTTGCCATATTATAATCTTCCGTATCCTTAAAGATTTTTGAAACTTAAGATTAATTATTGTAACAAATAAAATAACCATCCGAGTTAAGCGCGTAGTTTCGAACTGGAAAAAAACCAGCGCCAACCATAATAACAATAGATTGACCGCAAATGACTGCCTAGGCCAAATCCAAGGGAAGGCTGGCTTCTTGCGAACAGACGGGATAGAAATACAATTTTCCGGACTACACACCGGACAAAAACCTCCAATAACATATATTATTTTAATTTAGCGTCTTTGTTTCAGATATTTTGATATCATTCAGAAAGCCGATATTGGAATGTTAAAAAATAAGCATTTTTCAAGCAGATAAATTAAAGCATCTTGTAAATTGGGGGACATATTATTACGTCAACAAAATATAGAGGGAGGGGGTATGAAAAAGTTTGACAATTGTTGACATGGGGGAGGGGGAGTTCAAGATAAATTGACGTCAACAATGCAGAGTTATTAAATCAAAAAAATGGAAAGTAATAAATGCATTGTATGCCAGTCAGTCAATTAGAATCTACCTATACAATACAATACAATACAAAGTAAAATTTATAACGTGCCCTTATAAGAACAACTCTTTCGCAAAAGCGCACAGTTCGACAATATCTCCTAATCAAAGAACCTACTTTTTAATCTAGTTTTAGATTGAGTAGCGTCTTTAGATTGCAGGGACGTAAATTGGCGGGGGCAGGGGGGGGCATTTGCCCCCCCCCCTGATTTTCAAAATTTGAATTTTTTTACCTAGAGTTTACTATATATTTATTTAATTTTAACTTTACTTAACCTAGTGATGATGCAATGCGTATTGGAATCCTTCTGGCGTGTATAGACAATTCGCCCCCCTTGATTTCCAAAATTAAATTTTTTTTTACTTAGAGTTTACTATATAATATGTTAATTTTAACTTTACTTAACCCATGGACGTCTATATAATAGCATCTGGACAATCAGCCAAATCCTTATGAGCTGTTGTGTTGTACCCAGTTGGTCCCATATCTATTTAGCTGTTCGTATTCGAGTTGTTCGGTCTGCGTTTGGATTTATAGTTATAAAGCCTGTACTGGTTACTTTTAACATTGAAAATGTTTATAACATTGAAATATAATAATATTTATCGTTTAAATTAAGCTTTAGTTTAGTGACTGCGCTCAACACTTGTTTATTTAAATATAGCTATTTTTAGCTTTACGCTATCGTAAGTTTGACTAGATTGACGTTTGGAAACAATTGGGATTGCTACTATTTCGAACAATTGGATTTATTTCTGTATTATAAAAGTTTTTATTGCTAAAAATGCCGCACAAGGGCCAGGCATATCGTTGCAAAACAGGCTACAAAAGTGATCCGGGACTATCGGCGGGCGAAAATAAACCAACAATGCATAGCGTTCCTATAAATGACAATATACTTCTACAGAAATATAATTAAAGCAAATCCTCGAAAAGACTGGAAACCAACTGCCAGTTCAAAAATTTGCTCAATTTTTTTCAATGAAGTAGACTTTGAATCCAGTTGTGTCGATACAAATCAGCATCAAAGAAGGAAAAAACTAAAATTAGAGTCCGGACAGCTTTTTCAACGTCGACTGAAAAAAGGTGCAGCACCTAGTATTTTTCCCGGTGCTCCAAAATACTGCTCAACTTGTAGAGTACCGTCAAGAATGTCAAGATCTACTGTTTGTGCTACAGTTTCAATTCGCCACGAGTACGAAATAAAAAGAAATGTTGAGATGGAGAAGAATTTTTTCAAAAGTGATTGTTTAGCAAATCAAACACCTAACGTTTTGGCAGAACGGTTGAAGAATGAAATGACTTTGCCAACAAACTTCACTATTACCACAATTGATGGCATTTTGTTAATTTATTGTTTTAAAGTAGAAGCTGGTAAAGTTAAAGTGGCTGTTTGCATCTCGGTGGCAGAAAATCTGTCAACGGTTGTCAGTGTGGTTAATGTAAATGTTCCAGCCGACACACTCAAAGATTTTTTAACAAACGGATTAGTTACGACAACGTCTCAGCTTATTAATTTGGCAGCTCGGATGAAGACTTGGTCAGAAAGTTTAAAAACTATAACCTGTCCGTCATTCACAAAAATGGCTGTTAGCATTTTAAAAGAAAGAATAAACATCTTAACAGAATGCAGTCCAGAAAGTGAAAAACAACCCAAACTTGAATTTGTTTTAGAACAAGCCAAACTGCTTAGAAAAAGCAAGTTTCATTGTCATTACTCACCAGGGCTCACAATCATGTCATATATACGATTCATGCAGAAAGTCCAGCAGCTTATAACACTTTAAGAGAATCGAGTTGTGTAACTATTCCATTGACCAGCATTTTGAAAAAGATCATCAAATGTCTTGATGAAATGTATGGGCTCGATAATTTGGTGCTTGCTATTTAATTTCTGTAAAACAGATCCTTGATAGCAGCAGCAGGAAGATTTGACATGACCATCAGAGTACACTTTAATTTTATGCGTACATTGCTGGAAAGTTTTTAAAGAAATCAAGGCATCACCAGAACTGGCAAAATTATTTCTGTCGTCATCGTCATCGAGTCACAGAGTGCTTTTCTGCAAAATAATTGATTGCACACCTTTGAATCTTAACTCAGAACTGAAAACATACAATTTTTACTGTTTTAATTATCACAATGTTAAAATATTGAAAATTTTCTAATAACTTTGACTTTACTACTAATAACTATAATTGTTATAATTTTAAATTCTTAAGTTTACTTTTTCTTTATTTTTACTTTTTATGGATTTTGGTTAAGTAAAATATATTTGTTTTATCTCAAAACAGCGTTGTGTTTTTCACTCCACATGATTTAGCTATAAATCAAACTTATAATGCGTATATGAAGCATTGCGCAGTCATGGGACCAACTGGGTACAAGGCTATTATTGGCTGACTGTCCAGATGCTATTATATAGACGTCCATGCTTAACCTCGTGATTATTCAATGCGTATTGGAGACAATTTTATATCTTAGCTCGATGCTAGATTTACCAATAACTGCAGAGTAATAATTTGTGTATCAGTGTTGGTCCAAAGATTAGCTGTTTTATGTGCCAAAATACAATCAGCAAACTTGTTGAATTTTACCCTATTAGTGGTATTGATACAATGTTGATTCCCTCACATCTGTCTACATCAAAGTTATTCTTTATTACACAAAAATAAAACAAAATTATACCCACCCCATTTTGGACATCTTTTTTACAAACTTTTATTTAGGTTACAATCTCTGTTTTTTTGTGTGTCTTTCTCTGTACGCAAATCTTGCAAGTGAAATTTAACCAGCATTTTGACTAGCTAGGAAGTTGAAACTTTCAGCATAGCTTTATATTTGATGAAAATACATGATTCAATTTTAAAAAAAACTTTGAACATCTTTTGCGTTTCTAAATTGAATGTATTTGAAATCAAAGTTTGTGTTGAAAAACTCGTTTTTCCTTTACTTGTTTTACTGCAATATGATTAAATCATTCATCATGCATCCCCCTTATACCCAGTGGCGCGTGGCGAATCCAGAATTTTCTGGTGGGGGATTCACTTCAGAAATTTTTTTATATTCTCTTCCAAAAAGCTGATAACCGGTAAGGGGTAGTCGTAATTATTTTTCAAAATTTTTTTTCAAAGACTTCCAATTTCTCCTCCCAAAAAAGCTGCGGTCGTTTTCCAAAATCAAGGTATTATCAGTGTTGTTTCAGTTAGGGTTTTTCAGTTAGAGTATCAGTTAAAGTTAGCCAATTTAATATTTTTTTGTTAGTATTACAGTTAAAGTTAATTGTTTTCATTTTTTCCAGTTAATATTAGAGTTAATATTTATTTCAGTTACTATTACAGTTAGTATAACAGTTATTAATATAACCCAGTACTGATATTACTAAGCAAACGCTGTCCTCAGTTTCACTTCTTGTGCATCTGAATTCCATTCTTTTTTGCTAATAAAAGCAGGCAAAGTAGTCTGTGCGCTATTCTGGTTAACCGTGTTTCCTATATTATTTTCGATTAGTTTGCGCTTGGCCTTTAGCTTTTTGTCTCCAAAACCTCAAGTTCTTTTGTCACTTCCTTATGTCTATGACTTAGATGAATTACCTTTCAACAGAGCTCCGCAAGTTTCGACCACGCGAGCTTCCGAATCTTTTTCTCACACGCTACAAACCACGTTGCACCGGCTTTTATCAGTAGTAGTCCGTGGGCCAAGTCTAAATAGGTCTTTTTTTGGGTGAACAGCTTATTTTAGTATCAAAAGTTAGTAATTAATATAATTAAACAAAATTTGCTTTCTAGACTTTTCAAAACGGTAGCTTAGATGTAATATTTGAAGTTTTGTTCAAGTGAGGGATGATACGTTAAACTGTTATGTTTACAATCGTAAAAATCCTCAAAAAAGCGGTTTATTGAAACTTATAATCTGTTTTTTGCAAGGTATGGTAATTTTATTGCGTGTAACATAAAGATGACCTGTTTGATATAATTAAAAAAAAGCTTTTAGTGAGGAAATGACGATGTCGTCATAAAAATTCAAGCACTACTGTAAGACTACTAGTTACTGGTAAATCAGATAAAGATAAATACACAAATAATAATGTATATTAAAATTAAACACTTTCTATTAAACAACACCGCATATTTAGCTGCTACAACTTTAATGAAACTTAGAGTCTAATGCTTTAGAAGAAAACAGTGAGAGCCTAAACAAATAATCATGATCCCAGATGACAACGTTGGTACAGAGATGATCAATGAACCAAATATTCTGGATGAGGTTGAGAAGCCCGTGGTTCAGGAATAAATAGGCGAGACCAAATTTCCAGGGGTAATAAAAGAACCTTTTGTTGTACAAGAAGTGGATGAGCCAAGGGTACCAGAGGACAAACGTTTCATGCTTTTAGTTTATAATTTGTAGTCATTGTTGCAGTTTTCTCTAAATGTCTTGCTTTTTGTATTCAATAGTGCTTTCAAGACATTTTTATTTTTTTCTGATTTAGTTTTTTTTCCAAAATTTACAGGGGTAATAAAAGAACCTCCTAGAGTTGTACAAAAGTTGATGAGCCAGAGGACACACTTGCAACGTTTCATGCTTTTAGTTTATAATTTGTAGTTACTGTTGCTGCTTTCTCTGCATGTCTTGCTTATTGTATTTAATATTGCTTTCAAACATTTTAATTTACTTCTGACTTTTCATGCTTTTAGTTGTGCTGGGGATAAAAATTGAGAAATTGCATTCAGGGTTATTGAGTTTTATTTCTTCTCATTAATATGGCCGAACAATGTCAATTAGAAGACAAAGAAATTGATATGGATGTGAATTTGTTGTAGTATGTGCCAATGACACAGATGTTCTTGTTTTGCTAGTAGCGAACATGTCATCATTTCATGGGAATGTATACATGAAGTCTGGGACAGCAAGCAAGTAAAAGATAGTCAATATTAATAAAATAGCTGCTGATCTTGGACCATCTGTATGCAAAGCATTGCCTGGTTTGCATGCTTTCACAGGTTGTGATTCAGTGAGTGCTTTTACAGGAAAGAGAAAACTCAGTTCTCTGAAACTCGTGAAAAAACAGGCTTGTCATCAAGTAACATTCAAACAGCTTGGACAAGAGTTTACATTGCCAGACAAGTTACTGAGTGGTTTGGAGCTATTTACCTGCTGTTTGTATGGTGCGTTTGCCATTGATGATGTAAATAGCTGCCGATACAAATTGTTTTGCGCAAAAAATGGAGAAATAGATTCTTCTCAATTACCTCCATGCAAAGATTCACTTAAAAACACTTCGTCCTAATTATCAAGCTGCCATTTAGCAACGTTGCCTTGAATCATCTCCATAAATCCCTTCGCCCAATGGAAATGGATGGAAAATAAAGTCTACAGATGTTGGGGAAACTGAGATTGAGATTGATTAGATGGAAGGACTCCCTGCACCATTAGCTGTATTAGAGCTACTGTCATGCATGTGTAAGAAAGTGCACTGACATGTGTAAATTACACAATTGTACAAATAGTCCTTCTGATGCTATAGAATAGATGAAGCTAAAGAAAATGAAGGTAATGGGATCGACTGCTCGGAAGATATTTATTCAGACGAAGATGACTATGTCGAAGAGGATCAAGATATTTCAACTGTATATGGTACAACCGACTTGACATGTCCGTGTTCAGATTTTGTGGAAGAGATTGAAATTGATTATATTGAAAATGATGCGGGTACTTCAATTCTGTATGGTACCACTAGCTTAAGTCCGTGTCAAGATTTTGTGGAGGAAATTGAAATCGAAACAGCATTTGATTAATTTCATAAAGCTTATAAATACTAATAATTTCATAAAGCTTATGTAAATACTGTTTACATTTTTTTTTTATTTAACTAAATTTAACTGAAACCAATAGTGACTATAAAATTAGTTATGCATTTATAATTTGAAAAGTGCTAGGTATTTCATCTTAAATTTGGGATCTCTCAGACATTGGCAGACATTTTTGCTGCTATTTTAGTTATTTTTTTTAAATAAAACGTTTTATTATATGTTTATAAAGTTCATTTTTCATGTTTACATTTTATTTGCTGTTTAAATAAAGTCAGTATTGCCTGAAAACTTGCAAAACAAAATTGTTGTGTTTTTTATATTTTTGCCTATATTTCATCTAATTTAACAAATTGAGAGGTCTAGAAAGTCTTAAAATGTTCCTGTTATTTTTGCGTATCGTCCCTATAAATTTTACATATCAATGAACTCAACGCTGATTGGTGTAGCGCGAATAGGCGTGTTTTAGGTGTGCACTCCGGAATTAATTTGTGTCTTTCGATTTGTGCTTATATTTCAGTTAAGCTACCATATTGAGAAGTCTAGAAAGTTTTAAGATGTTCCTATTAAAATTGCCTATCACCCATATAAATTTCGTCTGTTCACCTCAAAAAAGACCTTTTTGATCGAAAAGTCACTTTGGCCCATAGACTATAGAGGGTTAGTAACTTAATAAGGCCAAACTCCATTTTCTTGTTTTCGGCCAGAATTTATTTTTAACATTGTTTATACGTCATTAAATACAAATAAAGCGATTAAAAAGGAAATCATAATAGAAATAAAAGACACGAGTGGGTTCGGTTACCAAATATAAACAAAGAAATAAAATTTTGGCGCATTTCAGTATTGGATTTTCCGAAAACATTTTTTTTCAGTTTGTATTACAGTTACTACTTTTTTTTTACTATTAGTATTACAATTAAAGTTAACGTTATTTTTCAGTTAAAGTTTCAGTTAGTACTTAACTTAAATCTCTTTTTTCAGTTATTAGACCAAATTCAGTTAAAGTTACGCTTAACTGAAACAACACTGGGTATTATACCCAAAAAATTTCAATTGATACTCTGATGGGGGATGCATTTCTCTATCCCTCTCTGCTTGTACCTACGTATTTATATAAATGTAAAAGGTAATGTGTGTGTGAGAGCATTCTTTTATCACATCCAAGCCGCAGGAGCAATTTTAACAACATTTGGCATACAGGTAACTTCATTGATGAGAAAATTTTGAAAAATTACAAAAAAATCTGTTATTTCTTTGACGTTTCATTGGCAAAAACGAGACAAAACTAAGCACAAAAAACCCGGACAACACCTGGTAACCCTGTCAGTAAGCTATATAATGGCGGGAAATTTTTGCCCCCCTCTGGAAAATGCTGAATTTACGTCCCTGTTAGATTGGCGAATATGTAGGGGAGAGTGGAACCTAATGGCCAGACAATTTTACACTTTTATTCAAATCAATCATACAAAAAAACTATAAGTGATAGAAATAAAAAATTTTTTACATAATGAAAGCAAAAACATTCCACTACTGAAAACCGCTCATTAAAACTTTTCAAATTATAACAATTTTATAAAAAACGATAAATAACGTAACCTCTTCCAAAATTTCTGGCTGGCCATTCAGTACAACCTGGTAGTATTGAATGGCCACCTCCAAGTACTCAATAGCCACTCATGCAATTTTTATTATAGAAGACACAATTCTCAACAAATGGTAAGCCAAAATATTTTAATTCACAGAAAAATCTTTATTAATGTTAATTAAACAAGTAAATTAAAAACGAATTTTTAAAACCCAATGCTTTTATATGTAATTAAAACACAAATTTTGCAATCAATTTTTTCTTATATTACTCTTTTATTTTATATTAAAGTCGAAATATCTGAATTATATCGAAATATCGAAATTAATTAAAATTAACTAAATTAATTGACTTATTGTAAAACTAATAAGTGAATATTGCATTGTATTCTATTTTGAGCATGTATGCAAAATTTGAAAAAAATCTATTTTCAGGAAGTGACTCAAAAATTGATTGCAAGATTTGAAACAGACAGAGAAATAAACAGAGACGACGAGTTAATAAAGGCATTGGTAAAAAAAAATTGATTGCAAGATTTGAAACAGACAGAGAAACAAACAGAGACGACGAGTTAATAAAAGCAGTGGTAAAAATTAAAAAAATTTTTTGTCATTTTATTAAAAAGTTGTAGCCTATAAACCAAGACTATATGCTAAAAAGTCAAAAGAAAATTTTATATGTCCATTTCTGCGCTTCGATTTTTGAAGGATTGGATCTCCTAGTTTTACAACAATCTGATCCATATCAGCCTCACAAATCCCTTTATCTTTAGATAAAAATTTGGCCTCTTCGGTGTCTTTATCTTTGTATACAAATTTCAAAAAATCAGCCGAAACTTTATCCTCTTTTACTTCAACAATTTTGCCTACATAATAGGTTTTTGAGTCAAAAACATATTCAAAAAGACACCAATCCCCTATTTCTATCTTGGCGCTGTCAATGCTAAAATGAGGACCTTTACTGGTGAGCATATTTTTGAATGTTGATTTCCCGTCAGACTTGATGTCTGGGAAGCTTTTAGAAATATCCCTTCTTGCTGCAAGTTTTGATGCTTTTAACTTGCATCTCCTCAAATCTCTTTCTGTCCTTTCTTTCTGCAAAACATTCTTTACATGAGTATCTGTCAATATGGTAGAAGACAGTTTCTACTCACTTGGTGCTTCTCAGCTGCAGATTTAACTGGCAAGCAATCATTCAAAACATCTTCTACTGCTCTTTCCATGTTTTTTTGGGACCATCCCCCCTTCACAGCTGTAGATAGTCTGTTTCTCATTCTGAAACATAACCATAACAACATTAAGTAGTGATTAATATGTATATGTCTTTAATATATTAAACAATTTCATTATATTACATTAACATTTTGATCAATAATGAACCTAAACACATTTATGAAAATTTAAACATTCAGTAATACTGAATAACTATGGTCATTCAGTACGACCTTACAGTGGTCATTTAGTACGAACCGAGATGTACGAGCATTTTAGTCTGCTACGAGCAAAATAATAATTTTTGACATCCAAACTTTATATTAAAATATTAATCAAACATCTCTTTATTTACTAAAAAAATCTTACAAAATATAAACTTAAATATTTGATAAGAATAAAATAGTTCTGACCTGACTCGTTTTCACAAAGAGTTCATATATATACGCATTTTAAAAAAGAGATGGGCGTAAAAAATAATTTAACAAATGAGAAAATCTCAGTGGCCCTTCTGTACAGTGGCTATTCAGTCCGGTTCTCCCCTACAGGCAAGCTGTTCCAGTAAGTTGGGCCAGAGATGGCAAAAGCTCTGTTTCCAAATTGAAGACGAGACCGGACAGAGACGAAGTCGTCCCTGCTAGTAAAACGAAGACGCCACGTTGCAGGGATCGACGAGCATGGCGAAACGAGAGATGACAGATAGGAGGAAGAAGATCCGGTGAATATGTTAAACATTAATAGGCATGATTTAAAATTTATTCTAGCAGGGATAGGTAGCCAATGATCGACCGCATGGAGTACAGAAGTAAGTGGTTTTAAGGACGATGATGGTAGACCTGTCAGCACTGAATTGCAGTAGTCTACTCTTGAGATGACAAAAGACTGGACTAGGGTACGAATGCACTGCTCGTTAAGGCAGAGCTTCACTTGACGGATTCGGCGTAGATGGAAGTAGCAGGCTCTTGTAATGGCGGAGATATGGTGGTTCATTGACAAGCCAGAGTCAAGATACACTCCGAGATCACAAACAACATTCGAAGACGAGATCGTGCAGTCACCGATATTAATAGAGCCTGAACTCATGGATATGGGCTGAGGCCTTCGATCAAACCAGATGAGTTCTGTTTTAGAAGTATTGAGCTTCAGGCGTATGGCTGAGCACCATTTTTGAATTTCAACGAAACAGTTTGCAAGCTGTGTTTTAGCTAGGCAGATGTCTTGTGTGGCAAGTTGAATATATAGCTGGGTGTCATCAGCATAGAGGTGAATAAGTACTTTGTGTTGTGAGGCGATGTTGACAATATAAGAAGTGTAGAGAATGAAAAGAAGGGGTCCAAGGATTGAACCATGGGGAACTCCGAAAGAAACATCGTACTTTTTGGAGATTTGCTCACCATGACGAACCTTATGAGAACGATTAGAGAGAAAAAAGTTTAACCACTGAAGAGCGGCAGAAGTTATACCAAGCTGTAATTCAAGGATTGAAAAAGAATGGCATGATCGACACAGTCGAAAGCAGCACTAAAGTCAAGTATTAAGAGAGCGGTTATGAATCCGGAATCAAGGGCAAGGACAATGTCGTTATAAACTTTAACCACAGCTGTTTCTGTGGAGTGATAACGTATGAATCCAGATTGAGTAGGAGGAAGAAGTTTATGTATTTTAACATATTTAGAAAGTTGACGGTGGACGACTCGTTAGACTAGTTTAGAAACAAAAACGATAAGGTAGAAATAGGGCGGTAGTTAACAGGGATCAGGGCCAGGTTTTTTTAGTAGTGGGCGAATGATGGCACGTTTGTGAGGTTCAAGCAGATTAGTCTGGGAAAGTGAGGAGTTTATTAACATTGCAAGAATTGGAGCAAAAGTGAGGCGCATACCTACCCCCAAAAACATTCAAAATACGACAAAGTTTACTTAAAACTTAATTGTAAATCAAATAAATAAAACTGATTGACCTAAATTATCGTGTGTATCGATTCCACAAAAAATTAATCAACCAGCCACTATGCCAATTCTAACAATTGAGGAACATTTGAATTCCTCATGGGAAGATGTTAGAAGCTAGAATATAAATTCTCAATTTGTTCATGAAGTTAAAGTGTTGTTATAGTCAATTTGAAATCTGTAACCCAAGACTAAACAAGTAAATTAAAAACGAATTTTTAAAACCAATGCTCTTATATGTAATTTAACACACATTTTGCAATCAATTTTTTCTTATATTACTCTTTTATTTTATATTAAAGTCGAAATATCTTAATTATATCGAAATATCGAAATTAATTAAAATTAACTAAATTAATTGACTTATTGTAAAACTAATAAGTGAATATTGCATTGTATTCTATTTTGAGCATGTATGCAAAATTTGAAAAAAATCTATCATCAGGAAGTGACTCAAAAATTGATTGCAAGATTTGAAACAGACAGAGAAACAAACAGACAGACAGAGAAACAAACAGACAGAGAAACAGAGACGACGAGTTAATAAAAGCATTGGTAATAATAATAAAAATATCATCAAAAAGCATCGAATTTAAATATCTCAACTATTTTCATGAAAATTTCGTACACGCTTGAGAATCGCGGTCAGTGAGTGTGGTTCGTGTTAACTTGGTAAAATAGTCTGCCAGTCGGTTAGCGTTTTGTGGTCAAGAAAACCCTCAAGAAAACCCTCAAGAAACCCCTCGATAAAACCCTCAAGAAAATTAACTAAATTAATTGACTTATTGTAAAACTAATAATTGAATATTGCATTGTCTTCTATTTTGAACATGTATGCAAAATTTGAAAAAAATCTATCATCAGGAAGTGACTCAAAAATTGATTGCAAGATTTGAAACAGACAGAGAAACAGACAGACAGAGAAACAGACAGACAGAGAAACAGACAGACAGAGAAACAGACAGACAGAGAAACAGACAGACAGAGAAACAGAGACGACGAGTTAATAAAAGCATTGGTAAAAACTGTAGTAACAATTTATTTGCAGAACTTTTAATATCTACGTAAAATTCTATTTTTAGCATAAAAGCCTGCTTTATAAAATACTAGCGGGGGCACCCGGCGTTGCCCGGGTTTTTAGAGGTTTTTCTAATGTTTGTCTCTCTTGCTTCCGTTTCCTTCTCCGCTTTCCCGTTCCCGGTCGCTTTCCCACTATCGGTCGTTTTCCAGCTCCCGGTTGCTTTCCCGTTCTTGGTCGCTTTCTCTTTCCCGCTCTATCTTTCGCTCTCAGTTGGCATCCCGTTCCCGCTCATTTATGTATGTATATGTATGTATATATATATATATATATATATATATATATATATATATATATATATATATATATATATATATATATATGTTTGTATGTATGTATATAGTTCCCGCTCACTCACCCGCTCATTTTGTGACGGATTTCAAATTTTTTTTCACTATATTTGATTTCCCTTGACTCTCAAGGTTGTGTGAAAATTTCATTACGATCGGATGAATGCATAAAGGACATACAAACATTCATTTTTATATATATAGATTGTTGGTTATTTTGATAATTTTTCGAGGAGAGGGGTAAAATTTGTTCGACATAATTTTGTTAGGGGGTGACTGAAAGTTTGATAGTTGTTGACAAGGGAGAGGGAGGGGGTGACAAATTGTCTAAAAATTGTTGACATAATATTTTTTTTTTTTTTTATTATAGTTTATAGTCTTTTACACCATGTGTTTTAAGACGCAGTTGACATAATAAATGAACGTCCCCTTATATAGTGAATGGCTTATTGACATAACCTCCCAAACAGTTTGACCACCCCCAGTTAAGCACTTGCACACATATGCACGGATAAAAATGGTTTAAGGATATTGGATAAGAAATGGCTCAATTAAACAGTTAAAGCACGAATCCAGGGGTGTCATTTAAGTGAGTGGTGGCCGGCTCCTCCAAGTGTTTTCCAAAAATCTTTTAATCAATTTTTAGACTACTTTCCATTGATTTTTTGACTATTTGACTTCAAATTTTGGCCATAAACATATTACTCTTAAAGACAATACACAAATCAGTGGTTTAATTTGGGTCAAAAAGTGTCTATGTACAAATCAAAGGTTATTGCGTAACAAAATTCAAATCTAGTTTACGTAACAAAGTTTGAAAAAAGAAGGTTTCAAACATATTTTAACAAATCTATTTATTTTACGTTTCATAGGCAACAAAACTAAGAAAGGAAAGGAAGAAAGAAAGAAAATGGGTGGGTGCTGGAGAACACGTGGGAAAGCGAGCGGGAACAAAAAAAGAAAGAGCGAGCGGAAAAGGAAGAGAAAGCGGGAAAGCGAGCGAAAAAGATAAAGGGAGCGAATGAGGGATTGAAAAAGGAGGAAGAAGAAAAAAGCAAGAGAGAAAATTCGAGAGATAAACAACAATAAAAAAACCTCAAAAACCCCGGACAACGCTGGGTAACACCGCTAGTGAAAATTTTAAAAATTCGTAACAATGGCTCGTGAAAGCAAAAAGATAGGTATTTAAGTGACGTCTGTTAGGTTTTTAGAGTTTTATTAGATCAAAAAGAACACAAAATAATAGATATCGAACATACACAACTACTTCAACTCGTACATCGGAAAAAAAAGGAAATAGGTTAGACACCTAACATGCAACATAGACAACATAGACATAAAAGATAGAGTCAAATATAACATACAGTTTCTTAATAAAAATCTCAACACCTTCTCATTTTATAAAGAAACACAACATAAAACATAAATGTTACATAAGTCCCATCATAAAACATAAATGTTACATATAAGTCCCATCATACTTAATAACTGTTTCAGTCTTGGTCCCAACAACGGTTTTGTTAAGGCATCGGCAACTTGGAGTTCTGTCGTGACGCGCTCCAATGAAACTTCTCCTTCTGAGACCTTTTCTCTGACGAAGAAATGCCTGATAAGTATGTGCTTTGTTCGTCTGTGTAGTTCTGGATTATGTGCTAAACGAATTGCTGCTTCATTGTCAACTAAAATTTCTGGTTTCTCCTTTAGTTCAACAATGTCGTTCAATAATCGTTTGAGCCATACTACTTCACGAGTTGCTTCACTTGCTGCAACAATCTCTGCTTGAGTAGTGGAAATGGCGACTGAGGCTTGACGCTGACTAGACCAACTGACCACTCCTCCGGCAAACATGCATAAAACTCCTGATGTCGATCTTCCACTTGTCTTGTCTCCTCCATGATCAGCATCACTGTAGGCTGTCAATGCATTGCTCTGTCCAGATTTATATATGATACCAATATCAACTGTACCTTGCAAATAACGGAAGATTTGTTTAACCTGAACTACATTTGACTTGCTGGGATTTTCCAAACTTCTGGATGCTACACCAACTGCATAGGCTATGTCTGGTCTTGTTCCCGTCATCAAGTACATCAATGCACCTACCGCCGATCTGTAAGGAAATTTCACATCTTCAGTTTCAGCTTCATTTCTACTTAAATTCTTCTCAGATTTTGTAATAGGGGTTGAACAGGGTCGACATCGACTCACTCCAAACTTTTCAAGGATTTTCCTTGTGTAAGATGACTGACTGACTTTAACATTTCTTTCTCTATCTTTATTTATCTCTAATCCAAGGAAATACGATGCAGGTTTTGCTGTTATCTTGAACTCTGACTTCAGTTCTTCCTCAAACTCCTGCAACTCTCTCCCGTCCGTACCTGCAACCAGCCTATCATCCACATACAGTGCAAGCATGAGTTTCCTTGCTCCTTGCTTTCGGATGAACAAACATGGATCTGCATCGCTTTGTTTGAAGCCTCGGTGGATCAGGAATTCAGCAAAACGTTTATTCCAACATCTTGGCGCTTGTTTAAGCCCATAGAAACCACGTTTGAGCTTGCAAACTCTTCCTGAATCATCTTTGAAACCTTCTGGTTGCTCCATATAAATTTCTTCATCTAATTTGCTGTACAAAATGCAGTGGATACATCAAACTGTATGAGTGACATTTTCTCACTTGCAGCAACACTCAACAATGTTCTAATTGTCACACTTCTAACCACGAGACTAAAAGTTTCTTCATAGTCAATGCCCTTTTTCTGAGAGAAACCTTTTACAACAAGCCTGGCTTTAAAACGTTCGACAGAACCATCTGGATTGTTCTTTATCTTGTAGACCCATTTGCATCATATTATCTTACGATCTTTTGGAGAATACACCAAGTCCCATGTTTGATTTTCTTTTAATGACTGCATTTCACTGTTCATGGCCTTCAACCATTCATCTTTATTCTTACTGTGAGCGGCATCATCATAATTCTCTTGTTCACATACCTCACACAGTGCTGTCATAACAAAATCATCATAACGGGATGGTTTTTTCATATTTTTTCTATCACGTAGAGTCATGCCTTTGGTCTTTTGTTCATCTTCTTCATCAGCCGAGGCAGATCTATTATTGGGAACATCATTAGAAACCTCTTCACTCACAAATTCGTTATCATCTTTAATTTCTTTGTCGACAGAAATAACATTATCAGGACAATCATGTTCTTGTAAATCAATGACGTTTGACTTTATAACTCTTTCATTGAAAACAACATCTCTTGATCGATACATCTTATTTCCTTGTCGAACAAAAATTCTGTAGCCGTCATCGCCTTCATATCCAACGAGAATACCCTTCTCAGCTTTGGTATCAAATTTTTTCGTTTCTGCATAGGAATATGAACATAAGCTGTGCTACCGATAACTCGAAGATGTTTAATTCTAGGTTTCCTGTCAAACCATAACTCATATGGCGACTTTCCCTCCACCGACGATGGTCAAGTTCTATTGAGGATGCATGCAGCTGTATTGATCAATTCAGCCCAAAGTGCCTAGGGCAGTTCTTCATGAGCCAACCTCATAGCTCTAGCAGCTTCAACTAGTGTGCGATTTTCACGCTCACTGCAACCATTCTGTTGCGGCGTGTATGGCATAGTTAGACGCTGTCGAACTCCTTCTTTCTGCAAGATTGATCTGAATTCTTTGTTGTCAAATTCTCCTCCATTGTCACTTAAGAGTTCAGAGACTGTATGACCCATTGTTCTTGATTCTGCAAACATTTGTCGAAGCTTCTGCGATACTTCAGACTTTTCTTTTAGGAAATAAACAAACCGATAACCGCTGAAATCTTCTTTGAACAGAACAAAGTATCGAAAATTGGAAAACGAGAAGCAGAATGGACCACAGACATCCGCATGAATTAGTTCTCCTGGTCTTGATGCTCTTACTCTTGTTCCAAACTTTAATCTATGTAACTTTCCGTAGACACAGCCTTCGCATAGTTCGCTGTCTATACCAACATCAATGTTCAGTTCTCTTTTAATAACCACTTTAACATGTTTCTTATTCTGATGTCCCATTCGTTCATGATATAACTGTAATGCATCTTTATCATTGACAAAATTTACTTCGGCATCAGAATTGAGTGGTTGAACGGTTTTGGCTGTGAGTTTAAATAAACCTCCATTATTTTCTCTTGTTCCAACAACTACTTTCTTGTTATTTACAATTAGATAACAATATCTTGATGTAGAAACAAAAGAACTATTTTTGTTTTTATCTTGCGTTGCAATTACTGAAAATAGATTTTTTTTAACTGTTGGCACATACCAAACATCAGTTAATTCTACTGTCTTCCATCTATTATTCACTTTCACTTGAAGTAGAACAGTACCTTTTCCAACAGCTTCTATAAAATCTCCATTTGCAACATACAGTTTTTTCGGTTGAGAAGTGTGGGGCAAGTAGTAACATCATATTAAAACAACAGGTTTTATTACAAATAATTTTTTTTTATTTTTTACGAACTAATGAGGTAAATACTTACTGTTTTCTTTAACAGCAAAAATCATTTTATTAATCGCAGAGGATTTACTTAGGTTAATTAAACTTTTAATAAACTCAATCATCAAGGAATTTTTTTTTAATGTTCAGAATCTGAGTTTTCATTGAAAATTTTTTCTTCACGTTATCAATCTTTGTCTTTTCATGTCTATTCGACTTTGCTTTACCTTTGCCTTTTTCCGTTCTTTTGTTTTTTGTTTAGTTTCTTGTTTCTGTTTTTTTATCATTTTCTCTTCAAATTCTTTCTCCAGGGTTTCCTTCTCTGGAGTGTCAGACGCTTTTGTACAGCCCTGTTTGTTTTTTGTTTTTGGTGGTGCTTTAGGTAGAGGTCTGATCTTTGAAGATGAAAAACCGGTAGACATATTTTGGATATCTGAAGGGTTTGGACGATCAGTAACAAAAGCACCAGCAAAATCAGACTATTACAGGAATGTTATAAATGGTCATAGTTTTCCCTGCATGGCTAGCCATCCAAGAAGTTTGAGTTCTGTTAATATAGTTTTTTAACGGACCGTACACACCTAAGTCCAAAGGCTGCAATTTGTGGGAGCAATGCGGTGGAAATGACAACATGATAATGTGGTTTTCTCTGGCCTTTCTTACTATCTCAATGTTGACATGGGAGCTATGATTATCCAGTAAAAGAAAAACTGGAGCCTGTTCTGTTGGTTTTACGTGCTGAATGAAGAACTCAATGAATTTGACAAATTCATTTTCAATCATCCAGCCTGATCTGTTGCCAGCTCCAATACAATCAGGTGGGCCACTCTGGATGAGCAAATTCTTAACACGAATACGCGGGAACACGAACATGGGAGGAACACTATTGCCTGCAGCGTTCATATATATATATATATATATATATATATATATAGAAAAACAAAAACAAACAAATAAACAGAGAGACGAGTGAAGTTAAATAAAAGCATTTAAATAAAAAAAACCCATTAAAATGCAGGCTTGGGGCAAGTAATTAGTTACAACTTGCCCCTCAAATTTTGTTACATTTTGTTACATCTAGCCCCAGACCCAAATTATTACCATTTTTATTTCTAGAAAAAAATGATTGGGTTATGTGAAAGTACTATCATTTAATCTATATATATAAAAGAACATGTCCTGACTGACTGACTGATAATCAACGCCGAGCTCAAACGCCTCATCCAAGGAACGTGAAATTTGGAACTTATATTACTTTTATAGCGTAAACATCCGCTAAGAAAGGATTTTTAAAAATTTTGCTCCTGAGGGGAAAAAACTGGAAAACAAACTTTTTTCTAAAACAATGTATATCTCGAAAACCAAAAATGAGGAGATTTTGAAATTTGGTATATAGATTCTTTTTGAAAAATAGAAAGATACGTGTTTTACCATTTTTTGAAAATTCGGTTTCCCGGACCTCAAATGTGGGTTGGAAAATTGGGTTATTTGGTTTTTAAAGTAGCTTCTACTCAAAAACTGTTAATGCTACAAAAGTAAAAATTTGTATTTAGTTTCTACTCTAAAAATAATGATATACGGGTTTCACAATTTTTTGAAAATTTGGTTTCCAGGACTTCAAATGTGGGGTGGAAAATAGGGTTATTTGGTTTTTAAAGTAACTGCTACTCAACAACTGTAATTGCCACAGATGTAAACATTAATACTTAGTATCTACTCAAAAAAAAAGATATACGTGTTTCATCATTTTTTGGGTTATTTGGTTTTTAAAGTAGCTGCTACTCAAAAACTGTTAATGCTACAGAAGTAAAAATTAGTATTTAGTTTCTGCTCCAAAAATAATGAAATACCTGTTTTAGCATTTTTTGAAAATTTGGTTTCTAGGACCTCAAATGTGGGGTGGAAATAAAGGTTATTTGATTTCAAAATAACTGCTACTCACAAACTGTAAGTGCTACAAATGTAAAAATTAGTATTTTGAAGTTTTGCGCCGGTTAAAAGTAGCTAAGTCCAGTTTATCATCGGCCGGGCCAAGCCGTTATTTTAGAGTCTTCACACGGGCCAGGCCAAACCTTAAATCAAAGTGGGACGGGCCGAGGTTTTTCACCAAGTATATAGATATTTTAGTGGTTTTAGGGTCTTCAGTTTGGCCGGGCCAAACCTGAGGTCAAGGTGGGACGGGCCGAAGTTTTTCATCAAGTATATAGAACTTCTAGGCCTGTAAAAATGGGCCGGGCCAGGAGTTTGGGTTTTTAAAACGGGCTGGGCTAATTTGTCGACGGGCCGAGCCGAGACCTAAAATAATGATCTCTACTATGGATGCACGGTTCAAACTCTATAATTTCATGCGAGCGAAGCCGCTACGGGCACTGCTAGAACTTCTATAAAAGAACATGTCCTGACTGACTGACTGACTGACTGACTGACTGACTGACTGACTGACTGACTGACTGACTGACTGACTGACTGACTGACTGACTGACTGACTGACTGACTGACTGACTGACTGACTGACTGACTGACTGACTGACTGACTGACTGACTGACTGACTGACTGACTGACTGACTGACTGACTGACTGACTGACTGACTGACTGACTGACTGACTGACTGACTGACTGACTGACTGACTGACTGACTGATAATCAACGCCGAGCTCAAACGCCACATCCTAGGAACGTGAAATTTGGAACTTATATTACTTTTATTGCGTAAGCATCCGCTAAGAAAGGATTTTTGAAAATTTTGCTCCTGAGAGGACGAAACTGGAAAACAAACTTTTTTCTAAAACAATGTATATCTCGAAAACCAAAAATGAGGAGATTTTGAAATTTGGCATATGGATCCTTCTTGAAAAATAAAAAGATACGTGTTTCACCATTTTTTGAAAATTCGGTTTCCCGGACCTCAAATGTGGGTTGGAAAATTGGGTTATTTGGTTTTTAAAGTAGCTGCTACTAAAAAACTGTGAATGCTACAGGAGTAAAAATTAGTATTTAGTTTCTACTCCAAAACTAATGAAATACGTGTTTTAGCATTTTTTGAAAATTTGGTTTTTAGGACTTCAAATGTGGGGTGGAAAATAGGGTTATTTGTTTTTTAAAGTAACTGCTACTCAAAAACTGTAAATACCACAGATGTAAAAATTAGTATTTAGTTTCTATTCTAAAAATAAAGATATACGTGTTTTACCATTTTTTTAAATTTGGTTTCGAGGACCTCAAATGTGGGGTGGAAAATTAGGTTATTTGGTTTTTAATGTAACTCCTACTCGAAAACTGTAGGTGCTACAGGAGTAAACATTAGTATTTGGTTTCTACTCCAGAAATGATGATATACGTGTTTTACCATTTTTTGAAAATTTGGTTTCCAGGACTTCAAATATGGGGTGGAAAATAGGGTTACTTGGTTTTTAAAGTAACTGCTACTCAAAAACTGTAAATGCTACAAAAGTAAAATTAGTATTTAATTTCTACTCTAAAAATAATGATATACGTGTTTCACCATTTTTCGAAAATTTGGTTTTCAGGACCTCAAATGTGAAGTGGAAAAAGGGTTATTTGATTTTAAAATAACTGCTACTCAAAAGCTGTAAGTGCTACAGATGTGAAAATTAGTATTTTGAGGTTTTGTGCCGGTTAAAAGTAGATGAGTTCAGTTTATCACGGGACGGACGGGCCAAGCCGTTGTTTTAGGGTCTTCATACGGCCCTCCCCAAACCT
This sequence comes from Erpobdella octoculata, assembly GCA_963978895.1. Taxonomy (NCBI): domain Eukaryota; kingdom Metazoa; phylum Annelida; class Clitellata; order Hirudinida; family Erpobdellidae; genus Erpobdella; species Erpobdella octoculata. The sequence continues at coordinate 28,553,674 of OZ022240.1, forward strand.
TAAATCAAGGTGGGACGGGCCGAGATTTTTAACCAAGTATATAGACATTTTAGTGATTTTAGGGTGTTCAGACGGGCCGGGCTAAACCTGAAGTCAAGGTGGGACGGGCCGAAGTTTTTCATCAAGTATATAGAACTTCTAGGCCTGTAAAAACGGGCCGGGCCCATATTAGACGGGCCGTGCTGGGCCAGGAATTTCGGTTTTTGAAACGGGCTGGGCCAAGTTGTCGACGGGCCGAGCCGAGACCTAAAAAATTGATCCGTGCAGTACTCTACTATGTATGCACGGTTCAAATTCTCTAATTTCATGCGAGCGAAGCCGCTACGGGCACTGCTAGTAGCTTAATAAATGCATAATACAAAATAATAACAACATTTTCAATTAGTGACCATATGATCTTAGAATCAAATTTTACGAACTAGTATTTTTTTTTAGGTTTTTTGGTAAAAAAAGTGTACTCCTGCTGACACCGGGTCATGGAGCTTTCCCGCTCAGTACTAATGAGCTTACGTCGTAGGCCCTATCTTAAAGAGCACTTGAAATCAAAATCGAAACAAAATATTTGAAACTGGCTGTTACTACTTATCCCCGTTTCAACAAGCCCCGGTCTCCCCTACATCACTATATTTATTAATCTTTCCTACATCACATATACGTTGTTTGAAATTATTTAAATTAATTTTTTTAGATATAGTCAATAACCTGCAAGCTTCCAGTGTATGATACTTTTGCCAAATGATGTCTATTGTTAGTTGTTAGCAACCTAGGGACGAAAATACCCGCTTATGGCTTAACCCGTTTTAGACCATCGTACGTTTTACGAACACACTTATTTTTGGCGTTGCATAAAATTAAGCTGAAATTTTTTTTCTGCTAAAAGTTTTTTTTTATGTTAAGAAAGCTTCAATACGCTGTAAAAAATTTTTTAAATAATTTTTTTATTCGTATTAAGTAGTTTAATCTGGGTTAGAATATGAGCATTTTCAAGGTTTTCGACCGATATTACTTTAAAAATTTATTATGCTAATTCCATGAGAGTTATCATAACAAAAGTTTGAAATATCGAAAGAGGATGTACTCAAAAGTAAACAGCAACGTTAATTAAATTTTATTGTGTTTACACTAACCCACAATCTGAACATGTATGAGTCATGCTCGTTCTACGATCGTTGGGCGTATAGAGTACTTTATGCGAACAAGTCGAAACTAGTTCATTCAGCTTATAGTTGTGCAGTGGTTGAATTGGTGATAGTGTTTTTTGCAAATTTCATTCTTCGATTGAAATGTTTGTATAGTTTAAAAATGAAAGGCGTCAAAAAGAATGTTTTTTCACGTTGAAAGAAGCTATGGAACTAATTCTTGATGATGATGATGATAGCATTGAGGTTGACATACTTGTCATTCTTCCGCCCGGCGCATCATAACACGTGACTGATGAATAAGCAAATGAAGAAGAAATGTTATTCTTTGTAATATATCCGGGAAGGTAGAAGTTGATTATACTAATAATGGGATGAGATTAGACTGTGTCGGTTCTTTGGTGAAGAAATGTAGGTCGCAAATACGGTCAGTTCAATGGCGCGGCAACCAAAACGCCAAAAACGATTGAAATGCACTTGGACCAAAAAGAGTAATTTGAATAGCCACTTTTAAAACAGTCTATATATAACGAGTTTGAAACACCACAATGGTGCTTTGCTTGATAAACCCCATATAGGCTGTTTAGGTTGTTTTATACCGATGAAATGAATTCATGCACGGTTGAAGAAACAAAACGATAGGGAAGATTCAGCAACTGGCCATGGTCACGATCTGGAAAAGGTGAAAACAGTAGGTCGCTACAAGCTGGAAAATTGTGGCAAAACACTGTACATGTGGGCCAAGTGCGGCAAACGACTTCATCGGAATTGTTTTGGTGCTTTCCGCACACTCCGGTTCTGAAACGACTATCATGAACTGCTTGACTGATTTATTGAATGTTAAATTTTTGGATTTTATTGAACTGTGTTACTGATAAAGTCAGAAATGTGTTTTTAGCTTTTCTGTTTATAGCCTAAAATTTATATTATAATTGTTTGCGTTGAAAAAAAAAAGAAATTGACTTTTAAACATTTTGTCGTTTTCAGTAGTCTATACGACCACCGTTCGACAAACGAGCATAGTGAATTTTCAAAGTTTTCTTTCAAATAAAAAATAATTAAAAATAAATCTGTTAAAACATAAGCAAGTAACTTAGAAATAACAAAAAAAATAATAGAAATCTAATTAATAAAGTTTTGGACCTAAACGGGTTGGCGTTAACAGCCGCTATAGCTAAATATTTGCACTACAGTCGTTATATGTTGGTTTTAACTCATTCAGGATTTATTGCATTGACTGACGTTAAATCTTGATTTGATTTGTTTGTAGAAAATAAACAAACTCACATTTTCTATTTAATATTAACTATTGTATTACTTGTGTGTTTCTTTATTATTTCTTCCCAATAAAAAATTGCCTTATATATTTAATGTAAATTTAAATAAACGTCAATTAATAAGGCTAATTACTAAAAAGCTCTTATTTGCAACATAGAATTATATCTGGCACTGTAATAAAGCAAAATATTTTCTTGATTTAGTAAATATTTTGCATTACTTGGAAAATTTTCTAAACATTAAAATTCTGCCCTGATTTCACAAATAATTTGATTTTGAATTTAATTGGCAGGTTAATATATACAACACTATAAAAAGGCAACCGATTCGTTCTTGTAGCAGAAAAATTAAATTAAAAAACTACTGAGCTACACCACATAAACTTTGTTCAAAATTAATAAAGTTTTGAAAGTTGTTGAAAAAAACTAACTTTTATAATAATATTTTGAAAATAAACAAAATAATCTTAAATTCTCTGTTGACAGCCAATTAAATATTAAATACGAACTATGTTTAGGCACTGAAAGTGCCACGCAATCATAATAAAGTCTTTTAACAAAATAACCTGCATGCTATATATAACAACTACATTTTAATAAAGCAGAAAGGCAAAATAAAATAAAATGTAAATTTTTAATTGCGTTTTCTCACAAAAAGCTTTTTGCATTTCAAATTTCTGAAATTTTATAATTGAGAAGTATTTCTTAGTAAAAACGACTGGACTCTTCAACATCGATGATAGACCAGCACCATGTTCTTGATATTTTAGCATATTGATAAGGATGATGATGATGATGATGATGATTATGGTGATGGTGGTGTTGATGTTGATGATGTTGATGATGATGATGATGATGATGATGATGATGATGATGATGATGATGATGATGATGATGATGATGATGATGATGATGATGATGATGATGATGATGATGATGATGATGATGATGATGATGATGATGATGATGATGATGATGATGATGATGATGATGATGATGATGATGATGATGATGATGATGATGATGATGATGATGATGATGATGATGATGATGATGATGATGATGATGATGATGATGATGATGATGATGATGATGATGATGATGATGATGATGATGATGATGATGATGATGATGATGATGCCATTGGCTAGCCTTAGTCTTCTATTATAATATTTGGTTGTTGAATCACTTCAAAATTGACTAAAAATTGTGTAAGTTGCACTTTTTGAATTGTCGTTCCAATCAACTGATAAATCCATATTTATCGACAACAAGCCAAATCAAATAAAAAGTTTATGGGCGTTATTTAAAGATGTTGACCAATGCATATTTAGATTAGCACATAAAACTTCTTCTCAAAGGAGTAAAACATAAACCTTGCTGTTAAACGTTCCCGTTTCCGCTCGCTCTACACTCCCACTCACTCTGTGACCGATCTCAATTTTTCACAAAAACCTCTATTGATTTTCAATGTTGTATGAAAATTGCATTACGATCGGACGAATGATGTAACAATGCATACAGGACACATAAACAAACAGACATTCATTTTTATACATATAGATGAGAAATATCCAAACATTAGGGCGCATGACGTAGCGGAGGGTAAATTAAAAGTTTCGAAATCATGTCAAGAACATGATTTAAAATATTCATTTAAAACATATTGGAGAGCCGGGGTATCGATCCCCGTACCTCTCGCATGCTAAGCGAGCGCTCTACCATCTGAGCTAGTTCCCCAACGAAACCATTGTTTCGGAAAAATAATTATTTCTATTAATTACTAATATATATCAACATTTGACTAAGGTGAACCGGTAAACATTAACTTTTTATTTATTTTTACTTTTGAGATTTGCAAAAATATGGTATTCAAAGTTATACCAATCCGAAACTTTCACAAAACATTTTGTGCGTAAATAGACAGTCTAATAGACTAATTGTTTAAACTGTTACCTATAACTCTTTCAATCTATATAATTTATATTGAATGACTATCTGGCTTATAATCATCGCCGAGCTAAAACGCCTCATTCTAGAAGCTAGAAACTTAAAATTTGAAATTTATATTACTTTTAACCCACAAAAAAGAGTTTTTAAACATTCTGCTCCTGAAGAGATAAAACAGGAAATTTTTTTCTTCTAAGAAACGACTATTTTAAAAACCAAAAATAGAAAGGTTTTGAAAATTGGTATCTAGATTTTCCTTAAACAATGAAAATACGAGTTTCACTATTTTTTTTTAAATTTGGTTTCCAAGTTTTCAAATGTAGGGTGGAAATAGGGTTATTTACTTTTTTTAGATCAACTGCTACTTATAACTGTAAGGCTACAGATGTAAAAAATAGTATTTAGTGTTTACTTGAAAAATAAAAATATACGTGTTTTACCACTTTTTGATAGTTTGATTTCCAGGACCTCCAATGTAGGGTGGAAAACAAAGAATTAAAGGAATATTTTCTTAAAAATTCAGGAACTAAAAATGTGAAAGTCTTGCACTTCAGTGTCGAGATTAATCTTACAAAATATCAAAGTTCGTGTTTTACTAATTTTCGAAAATTTGGATTTGGGACCTCAAATGTAGATGTGCGGTGGAAAATAGGGTTAATTGTATTTTAGAATAAGCAGCACACAAAAACCTAAAGCGCTAAAGATTTGAAACTTTAGAATTTAGATTCTAAATGAAAAACATTTGTTCACTAATTTTTGATAATTTGGCTTCCGGGACCTCTAATGCGGGGTGGAAAAAATGATTTGCTTAAAAACTCAAAAACTGAAAATGTGAAAATTTTGGATTTCAATATTTATATTCTTCTTTAAAAAATAAGATACGAGTATTACAAGTTTTCAAAAAATTAGTTTTCCGAGCTATGACGATTTATGCCCGTTAAAACTGGCTGGCTTCGGCGTTTATGCTTATGAAATGGACCAGTTCGGCTCGGGACTGAAATTATCTGCCTATTAGTTTTTTTTATTAGTTTATTAGACGCAGGAACAAAGCCTCTTGCCTTTACAACAATGCTTGACAAAAACAAATCACATCCAACGTTACAATAGAAATAAAAAATTAAATAACAAAAAGGTATGCATTCAAGATTCAGTTCAGTTTATATTCCATTAATACATAGTTGATGCCCATTCATCTTTCGGTCTATTTTTGAATTCTTGCACGTTTCTTGCTCGTTGCTATGAAACAAAACTATCAAAACAAAATTTTTTAAACCGGCTGAGTTATTAAGCTGTTACTATACTTACCCCCGTTACAACGATTCTAGGACTGTTCATTAAAGGACGATTCATCAAAGGACTGTTCATCAAGGACTATTCATCAAAGGACTATTCACCAAAGGACTATTCATCAAGAGGACGGTTCATCATAAGGACTGTTCATCTAATGTCTATTCATCCAGCGGACTATTCATCAAAAAATTTAATAAAATTGTTTAAGATGTTATTTTCAACCAAAATATGTTGCCAAAATGTAGGGTAATCTATATCAAGTTTACAGTGCTACTCTGCTTCCATCCAAATACTTTATTCTTTATAATAGAACTAGCGAGGTACCTTGCGCTGCCCGGGTTTTTAGAGGTTTTTCGGTCGTTTTTCTCTCTCGCTCCCGTTTCCTTCCCCGCTTGCTCTCACGCTCCCGGTCACTCTCTCTTCCCGCTTGTCTCCCGCATCCGCTCCCGGTCACTCTCTCTTCCCGCTTGTCTCCCGCTTCCGCTCCCGGTCACAGCACCAGAAAAACTAAATTCGACTGTTTTCGTAAACCATATATGTACACATTTACCAAAGGCCACAAACACGTCAAAGCATCACCCGCTATGTCAAATCTGGCATCGGTCGTTTAACACCAAGAGGCCACGCTTCAAAGACACTTTTGCCTCGAGCAATCAGCAATTTTGTAGAAGACATGGTTGTAATATACAACAATTTTATTCGTCACATACAGTAAATAAAACAACTGAACAAAAATAACGTCAAGATCTTAAGATCAAACGAACAAAAGACAATTGAATAAAATTAAAAAAAAACTGCTTTCAACTGTTCGTACAAACTGTACACTCAAACAGCCAGATACCATACATCTCAAAACATCACTAACACCCGGTACACCTCTTTGGCCACGCTTCAAAGAGACGAACACGCTCGCTTTAACGAGGTCAGGAAAGGTCATTTCAAAGAGACGCTTACGCTCGTCCGGATCGTCCATAAATCAACCAGACTCAGATTTCATGCAAACTTCAAATAAAACTAAATACATTTGGAAATCATTTAATTGATATGAAAAAACTTATTTTGTTTTTTTAATAAAAGTTGCGGTAGCGAATAGCGCAGAGAACAGCTAAAAAATGTTGCGCGCTGTCATCAACGATCTTGTCAGCCAATAGTACCGCTCTTAACAACCCTGGTTGCCATCACTATTTTTTTTAAATTACTGATATGTTTGAAATTTATTTTATCAAAGATGTAGAACTGTCTTTTAAAAAAACATCAAATTACTTTACGCTGAAAATATCTTGGGTATATATTGATAAAGGTTGCTGAGTGGCTTCAAAATTTGATGAATAGTCCTCTTGATGAATAGTCTTTAGATGAACAGTCTTTATGGTGAACCGTCCTCTTGATGAATAGTCCTTTGATGAATAGTCTCTTGATGAATATTCCCTTGATGAATAGTCCTTGATGAACAGTCCCTTGACGAATCGTCCTATGATGAAAAGTCCGCATACCGTTACAACAAGCCCCGGTCTTCTCTACATTCAGTAAGGAATCTTTCAAAACGTACACACAAGTTTTAATTAAATCTATATTAGATTCTAAAATGTTAAGCTCAATTGAAGAAAGAAAACCGTATGTTTTGTTACAATACACATCAATTTTAAAATGATCTTAATTACGATATCCAACATATAACTTTGTTTTGCTAATTGAAAACGCTTCAAATTTATTTGGTACTTTAAGTGTGTTGATGAGTTTCAGTTGTTTTTCATCAGCTGCCTTCAGGTTTCCTAGTGAAATTTGTGATAAAAAATTTTTTCATGTAACTGAATTGGATCAAATAATCAAACGATTTTTCACTTAAACATTCGGAAAACAGTTTTTCACTTTTTTTTCAAAATATTGCAAATATCAACATCTAACAATACAATATCATTGTTTTTAATTGCTTCAACAAATTTAATTAGATGAACATTTTGAATCAAGTTTCTATGTTTGTAAATTTTTGATCCAAGTTTTGATTATAGTTTTTGCACATTTTTTACATGCAAATTAAGTTGTTTTTCAATTTCAATGTTTTTTCTGGTAGTAATTGTTTCGAAAATATTTTTTTCCAAATTTATATTTTCAACTAGTTGATTTTTAATATTTTAACAATGATTTTGTAGTTGTTTTTTTAAATTATCAGTTTTATAAGTAACAGTCAATCTTTGTTCTTTAATTCTTTCAAAAAGTGCTTTTAGGATAGCTGAGTTGCAGTTTAATTTCAGTTCTATTTCTGCCAAATTCTTATCAAATTCTTTCTTGAACTGGGAAAACGTTTTGACTGAGCATGATTTATGATTAAAAAGAGTTTTAGAGTCGATTCATTTTTGACAAGATTTGCAATATGATACTTCAATATTATTTTCTTCTTCGAATATATTTGCTTTTGCTAGAACATGAGTTTTTGTTGCGGGAATTTTTTGATGAGTTTTTGTACAAAATGTACACAAATACAATTTGCAATCAAAACACAAATTTATAACCATTTTATTTGAGCAAATTCCACAAGTACTTTCCATTTTAGTAGCGAATTCTACGCAAGAAAATGTTTTTGTTGATTTCCTTTTTTCCATTTTCACTTTATACAAATCTTTCAGGTAAGTTATAGAAACACGGGTTAAAAAAAGTTTTTTACACAATAAATTTGGTACAAAATTTACGTTCATTTTTTCTTCAAAACCATTTGAAAATATTTAATGTCATAATTTCAACCAAACTAAAAATTAGTAAAAATAAACAAGTTTAAACATGTAAAAACCACCATTTCAAATTTAGAACAATTGCGTTAATTGTTAAGTGCATAAGTAATCTGGAGAAAACAAACGCATTTCTGAATGTTCAATAACCCACCAATGTTCATTAACCCACCAACGTGCAATAACCCAACAACGTGCAATAACCCACCAATGTGCAATAAATAACCCACCAATGTGCAATAAACGGCTCAACACATTTCAGGCCCAATCACGTCGATGGATCTTCCGTCGAGCGTCACGCGATGAACCGGCGGCGTAGTGAGGAAGCCCCTGGATGCTGATCTGAGCCTCTGCCAACCCGGTACATTGGCAACATGAGCAAAAGACCGGTATGGAGGAGCTTGGCCGTGGAAATCTTGTACTCGATTCGTTGCCGAATGCGAAGCCAGTGGAGATCTGTAAGAATTGGGGTGACATGGTCATATTTCCGAGCATTGTAGATTATTTTGGCGGCTGTGTTGATGAGAGTTTGAAGCCGATCCAGATGACAAAAAGGAAGGCCGGTTAGAGTTGAATTTCCGTAATCAATCTTTGGAAGAACCAAGGCGGTTATGAGAATTTTCCGGGCGTCAATTGAAAAATGAGAGAAGATACTGCAAATCTCTCTGAGAGAAGCATAGCAGGAACGGGTCGTGTTGTTGATGTGACTGGCCATAGAACAATCGGAATCCACCCAGATCCCTAGATTACGAACACGTTTTACTGGTGGGATCAGGTTAGAGCAGATTCGAACCGGCTTGGTAGGGAGAGTTGACGAACGTCGTAAAGACGATCACCAGATCATTTCCGTTTTGTTCGAATTCAACAGGAGACGGTTGCTGAACATCCAGCGGTCGACAGCGTCTACGCATCTCGATACTTTCATGGCAGCGGCCGTAGACTTGTGTGTCGTCGGCGTACATGTGGCATTGGAAACCATGCGCCCTGATGACTTCCTCGAGTTCGGCTGTATATAATGTAAAAAGAAGTGGGCCCAGCACAGACCCCTGAGGTACTCCATATGTTAATGATGTCGCCGCTGACGCTGATGCGCCGGAGCGTATTGATAAAGAACGTCCGATCAAATAGGATCCGAATCATTCAAGAACGACACTCTTCAAACCGAATGATTCTTCGAGGCGTTTCAGTAATATGTGATGGTCAACGCCATCAAAGGCCGCTGAAAGGTCAAGCAGCACGACCAGCGACAACTCGCCGTCACTATGAATATTAATTTTTTTTACAAAACAAGTCAAGCAATTAAACATAAACATGCATCTGCAGTTACTATACAGTTTGGAAATACAGCACTTAGTGAAGTCTTTGCTGCTTTCTCAAAATTAACAAGAACCTTACGTGGACTAGCTTCAGGAATAAGTTGATGAAGCTTTTCTAAAACTCGCCCGTATGTTGATGTCTGCTCATAATTATTCAACAAAGTTTTATTATTTCCTTCAAATTACAAATTTTTTGAAGCATCCTAAATTAGCAAATATCACTTTAAGATTTTCATTGCATAAGCTTAAATTTACATACATTGCATAACCTTAAGTTGCAAGCGCCTAAATGCGCCTATTTATCGTCCGCCTAAATGTCCATCCACCCATTTGTCGTCCGCCTAAATGTCCATCCGATGTTTGAATGTCACGTTTCTTGACACACTAGTATACACATACATACATACATACATACATACATACATACATACATACATACATACATACATACATACATACATACATACATACATACATACATACATACATACATACATACATACATACATACATACATACATACATACATACATACATACATACATACATACATACATACATACATACATACATACATACATACATACATACATACATACATACATACATACATACATACATACATACATACATACATACATACATACATACATACATACATACATACATACATACATACATACATACATACATACATACATACATACATACATACATACATACATACATACATACATACATACATACATACATACATACATACATACATACATACATACATACATACATACATACATACATACATACATACATACATACATACATACATACATACATACATACATACATACATACATACATACATACATACATACATACATACATACATACATATGTACATCATACATACATACAATCATACATACATACATAATTTCATTTATATGTAAATACTAGCGGGGGAACCCGGCGTTGCCCGGAGTTTTTAGAGGTTTTTCCAATGTTTGTCTCTCTCGCTCCCGTTTTTTTCCCCGTTTGTTTTCCCGCTCCCGCTCGATTTCCCGCACCCAGTCGCTTTCTCGCTACCGGTCTCTTTTCCGCTCACGGTCGCTTTCACGCTCACGTTTGCTCTCCCGTTCCCGTTCCCGCTCACGTTTGCTCTCCCGTCCGCGCTCGCGCTCATTTTCTTTTTTCCATTTTTTCCTAACTTCTTTTAGTCCATTAAACGTAAAATAGGTGATTTATATGTAAATTAAGATAAAGAGGCCCGTTTTACGGTACCATAGTTACATCATCAAGTGTATCATGTGTTCCTCTCTTCTAGCCAGCAAATGCGGCTTCAGTCACGTGAGAAACAACTGCATTGAACTCTTGAAAGTACTGCAAACATGATCACATGATAATCATTGATGCATATGATAACAAAGGAGGCGTTTACAATGGTTTCTTTATAAAAACTGTAAACTAACTGAAATTGACAGAATCTAGTGACTGCAGATCTCACAGAAAAGGTTACTGTTTATGAATGTATACTTATATGTTTGTTATAGTCTTTTGCACCAGAGCTTTTCATATAGAGAGCTGTTTTGTGATTTGAAATATGAGTTACAATTGTCATAGTTTAGATGAAATCTAAGACAACTAATTTTATTAAATAAATAATGTTGGAACTATATGAATGTTTTTCAGAATAAGGAAAAATGTTTTAATTTTAATTTGTGGCAGAAATCAAGATGAAGGCTTTAACTACTTTATGCTTGCTCCTTGTTGCTGCGTCAGCATTTTCTTTTCCTCTTGAGAACTTGGATCTTAATTTAGAAGAAGAATGGTCTTCTTTCAAGGAAAAATACAGTAAACCTTTTTTTTAATTATTCATGATTTTATATTAAAACCTGTTAAATTTATAATTTAACAAATATAGTTCAGTTTTTAGAAGTAAATTTAATGTAAGTTGGGTGTCCAGAATAAACGAATTTTTATTATCCAGGGCAAAATGTTTACCAAAATGGCGAAGAAGAAGAGCGCAAGGAAATTTTCAAAGAAAATTTGAAAGAAATCAAAATAAATAATCTTTTGTACTCGAAGGGTCTCAAATCTTTTAGAATGGCAGTCAACCAGTTTGCCGATTTGGTAAGTAAAATGATCGTTCAAATAAAAACTTATTCAATCGACTTTAATAAATTTGAATGCGTGTTTAACATGATTAATCGGTTCTATGTAGACACATGAAGATTTTTCAAGCTTTTCCAATGGCTTCAAAAGGCCAGAAAACCACAAAGTAGCTGGAAGTACTTTCCTCAGCTCCTTGAACCCTGAGAATCTCCCTGAGCATGTTGATTGGAGAGAGAAAGGCTACGTCACACCTGTGAAAGATCAGGTATTTATAATTCTATTAATAAAATTCATTGAAGTTATTTATTAAAATTAAATAACCAATAATTGTTAATTTTCAGGGTTCTTGCGGATCCTGCTGGGCTTTCAGCACAGTAAGACAATTTTTTCTCAAAACTTGTTATATATTTAGAATATACTCAAATAGCAAATTAAACATATTAATCTTAGCACAACTTCTTTAATAATATCTTTTTTGTATAAAAAATGTTATCTGTGTAATTATCTTTCACGCATTTGTTTTGTTTTGTGTATTTTCCATATTGTTTTAAAAAAGTTCCAATTAATTTAAAAATGTATTTTTTAAGACTGGATCTCTTGAGGGACAGCAATTCAGAAAAACCGGCAAACTTGTTTCTTTAAGTGAACAAAACCTAATGGATTGTTCTACAGACTTTGGAACTTATGGATGTCATGGTGGATTAATGGATCCGGCTTTCGAATACATCAAAAGCAACCATGGAATTGACACAGAAGAGTCGTACCCTTATAAAGCTAAGGTTAATTGATTGATTAAAATGAATAATGTTGAGATTTATTCAAATTAAATTAAATTAAAACATCTGACAGGATGAATTCGAATGCAAATTTGATCCCAAAAACATTGGAGCTAATGTTACCGGATATATTATGATTGATGAATCCGAAGAAAAATTAAAAGAGGCTTTGGCAACTGTGGGACCAATTTCTATCGCACTAGACGCTCATCACGACTCATTCAGATATTATGAAAGCGGTTAGGAATATATTAGAATAACTATTATATCGAGATTTCAAATTAGTTACAAGTTATAACTAAATTATAAATAAGGTCTCGTAACGGAATATTTTCAAAATTGTGATTTTTCACAAGCGATAAACATAAGATCTTCCGTAAGTGGTTTATTGACGGGCGAGCTTTTTCAGGGTGGACAATTTTTATTTTGGATTTGGAAACCTTGTGTTTGTCACAAAAACACATTAGCACCAGGATCACCTGTCTCCTGTGCTTTACCAGTTGTGAAACTGATACTTATTTGACTACCTCAACTTATTTAAAGGCTGACTGGACTTTATCCGTAAAAGTGAGCTCCATGCTCAATGGAGTTACGCATTATAAGTTTTTTTACCCAGGATTTGAACCAAACCTAGCTTGTTTTATTAGTTGTTTTGAGTGATATAAAAAAACAAATGTCCTTCCAATTTGTATTTCTTTAAAAACATTCATTCTTTTAGGTATTTATGAAGACCCTCATTGTAGCTCTATTAATCTGACTCATGCTGTTTTGCTCGTTGGATATGGAACTGAAAATGGACAAGATTATTGGTTGATTAAAAACAGGTAATCGGTCAAGAAAACCACTTTTATTGCTAAAATCTGTTTTACATTGTGATATTTCAGTTGAAAAATTATTTTATTTAATTTTCAGCTGGGGAAAAAACTGGGGAACTGATGGATATATAAAGTTGGCAAGAAACAAGAACAACATGTGTGGAGTTGCAACACACAGTGTCTACCCTCTTGTATAACGACATTTTTAATGTGTTTTTAAAAATTCAAATTTTTAATTTCTATTGGTGATTTTAAAACCAAATAAAATTATTATTTAAAAAAATTTCGTGAGTTGATAAACTGTACCCAGGCCCGTAGCCAGCTAGGATCCAAAAAAAGTGCATGCACCCTTTGCAAGGAGAAAACATATTGTTACGATATCACCAAATCGTATACCGGGCTCAATAAAATGGTTTTGCCGTTTATTGGAAAATTAATGAAGCTTAATAAATCCTATTAATCTCTATCAATGGGAAACTGATCGTAAAATCATCGATTTTACATGATTAGCCCCTTCCTAATTCTGTTTGTCCCGAACAGCATAGTCGCTTTTGAGAAATGCGACTCGGACACGAACACAAAATACCTTGATCTTTACTCGTGGTTTTGACCGCAATTCGCAAACAACATGGTCATGGTTTACTATCAAAAGGGCGAAAACATAAGGGCGAAAACAAAAGGGCGAACACAAAAGAGCGAAACTAAAAAGGGCAAATGCTAAAAAGAGCGCACGATAATAAGAGCGAAAATGAAAAGGGCGAAACTAAAAAAGGCGAACAATAAAAAAAGCGAACATCAAAAAGGCAAAAATAAGTTTGTATTATCTATGTTTCAATAATTTTTTAAGAAATCTATTTAAAGTTTTATGGGCAAAAAATAGAAAAAAAATGAAGCGTGAGCGGAAGAGCGAGTGGGATTGCGCAAGCGAGTGAGAGTGTGAGCGGGAAAGGGAGTGCTAGTGGCCGCGGGGCATTCAGTGGCCGTGTGTGCGAAAACGGGAAAACAAGTAGGAAAAGAAAGGAAACAGAGGGAGGGAAAATGTGAGAGAAAAATGATGGCAAAACCTCTAAAAACTCGGAGCAGCCCCGTTAGTAATTCTAAATTTAGCCATTTGAAATACTCGCCATTACAGGGTTCTCTTTTTATCACACGCACGCACGCGCGCACGAATTAAGCCTCTCTTTTACCTTCTTTTTCATTCAGGCACGCACACAAACAAATAAAGTTTTTTCTATCATTCTCTCGGTTCTATGATCAACAGAACAGTGATAAAACGTGTATTTTATTTGCGTTTCTTTTTTCAATTTTTAGCGCTATGTACAATGTCCGCAATCAAATTGTTCCTAGTTAAAATGTCCAAAGTTATTTCAACCCATTATTGTATTATTAAAATTTAGGTTTTTAAATAAGCAAATTTTTCTATAACCAAATTGGTACCAAAACTACTTATCTATAAATTCAAGTTTGAACTATAATTAAGTAGGAAGTTTCTTGACCGTAACATTGGCATCTGGCACGAATGTGTTTTTAATGTGTTTGCAACATTCACATGAGTGAATCTTCATGGGAAGCTATGAGAGAGAAAGAGAGAGAGAGAGAGAGAGAGAGAGAGAGAGAGAGAGAGAAAGAGAGAGAGAGAGAGAGAGAGAGAGAGAGAGAGAGAGAGAGAGAGAGAGAGAGAGTGAGAGAGAGAGAGAGGGGGAAGAAAAAGAGAAAGAAGATAAAAAGGAGACGATTAACTGTTATAATATTTACTAAACATTTAAAACACCCGCGCCACAATATCATTATCATTTAGGAAAAGGGAGAGAAGAAAAACACAAATAGAAAAAAGAAAAAGAAAGAGAGACAAACAAAACAAAAAAAGACAATAGATAAAAAATTATAACGAGAAAAACATAAAAAAGAAAGAATGAGAAAAAAGAAACATGCATTTTACTAAGGACAAAGAGAGCGAGACAGAGAGTGAAAGAGAAAAAAAGAGAGAGGAACAGAAAATAAAGTACCATGCGTTTCACTAGGGAGAGAGAGTGAAAGCGAGATAGCAGAAGAAAGAAAGTTGGTTTGTGCTGCTAGTGTGTGGGTAAAATTATAAATTATAATATTTTATGTTTTCGCTTTTTTGACGTTCGCTTATTTTATTGTGCGCCCTTTTTAGTTTCGCCCTTTTCATTTTCGCTCTTATTATCGTGCGATCTTTTTAACATTCGCCCTTTTTAGTTTTGCCCTTTTTAGTTTCGCCCTTTTTAGTTTCGCCCTTTTATGTTCGCCCTTTTGTTTTCGCCCTTATGTTTTCGCTCTTTTGATAGGATACCCATGGTCAAGTCTCTTGACCGATTGATGCAGTTTCTTCCAGTCCTTCTTTGGCTCATCAACAGAGTCTTTCTTTGGCTCATCGTCATATCGGCACGGTTCATCACAGCCTTTTTGCATGCCTCGTCCTGAACATCTTTGCACGGTTTATCGGAATTGTCTGCTTTTTCTTCTTCCTTCACATCTTTGAGATCTTTCTCAAGAAACTCTTCAAAAAGTTTTTCGAAAACACGTTCCATAAATCCAATAAATCGCTTCATCAAACTGTTATTTAATTTTACAAATGACTCTTAGTCTATCTGATCCAGAATCCTCTGTGGATTCATCTGATCTAGAATCCTCTGTGGATTCATCTGATTTAGAACCCTCGGTACCGTTCTCTGTTATTGGCTCATCTTTTTCAGAGTTTTTGCTTGCTGCATTGCTATTGTTGTTTTGGAGAAGTTCATCGCCGTCATGTTTGTTTTCTTCCAATACAATACAATACAAAGTAAAATTTATAACGCGCCCTTATAAAAAACAAGTCTTTCGCAAAAGCGCGCAGTTCGACAATATCTCCTAGTCAAAGAACTTACTAAAGAGATAAGTTTTTAATTTAGTTTTAAATTGAGTAGCGTCTTTAGATTGGCGAATATGTACAGGCAAGCTGTTCCAGTAAGTTGGGCCAGAGATGGCAAAAGCTCTGTTTCCAAATTGGAGACGAGACCGGACAGAGACGAAGTCGTCCCTGGTAGTAGAACGAAGACGCCGCCTTCGAACGTTTTCGTTTCACATTTCAACTCGGCTCTTTTGTCGGTGTCAACTTTCGTATCCTCCAGCGGATCTTTCTTCGGTGTCACGACAAAACGTTCACAGACAAAATGTTCAACGACAAAATGTTCCCGACAAAACGTTCACGACACAACGTTCACGACAAAATGTTCACGACAAAATGTTCACAGACAAAATGTTCACAGACAAAATGTTCACAGACAAAATGTTCAACGACACAATGTTCACGACAAAATGTTCACGACACAACGTTCACGACAAAATGTTCACGATTGCAACTTTTAAATTTAGTTTAGTTTTAAATGATAAAATATTTTGTGTTTCACAAAATGAGCGCAAATAAAACGTTAACAATAGTAAATGCAATGTTAATTTCCTCTTTGATACCCCTAACTCAAACGGCAACCAGATGAGTATGGATCGGAGGACTGTAAACTGTTTCAGCAAGAAGGAAAAAACAGATGAAATGAGATAGCTATAATAGGAAAATACAATTGGTTACTAATTTGAGATCGTTTGAATTTTCAATTTCAATTAAGCAGACGACGTAAATAAGGTTTGATGGCTGTATTCTAAAGATTAAAAAGTTAAGGGTATCCAAGAGAAAATTAACCAACCCGCATTAACTAGTTAATAAATGGAACGATGATTAAAAGGGTCGAAATATGAAATCTTTATTAACTCCGATTAAAAAGAAAAAGAAATGCAATTAGGTATTAATTGAGATTCATTTGATGTTTCAATTTTAATTAAGTGAACGTCAGAAAGAAGCCTTGATCGTTGTAGCCTAGCGATTAAGAAGTTATCGGCTTCCAAGAGCAATATAGCCTCCTTTAATTAGCTAATTAACGTAACGGTGACTTGGGTAAAGCAGCATGCAGCTACTTGCGTTTTTCAACTAGAATTGAAAATACATCTCTAGCAATTAAAAACTAAAAAGTTAGGGTATCCAAAAGCAATTAACCGGCATTAACTAGTTAATAAATGGAACGATGATAAGAAGGATCAAAATATGGATGAAAAAGAAAAAAGCCAAATAGCTATAACTCCATACAATTATTTATTAATTGAAGATCATTTGATGTTGCCAATACGTATTAGTTTCATGCTGTCATGCACATATACTTTGCTTAGGTAAATAAAATGGTGAATAGACACCTCACTAAAAATGACTTAATAATTAGTTTGAAAGCGATCTTGACATAATAAAACAAAATTTTTATTTTTTAGTGTGAACATTTTGTCGTGAACGTTTTGTCGTGAACGTTTTGTCGTTGAACATTTTGTCTGTGAGCATTTTGTCTGTGAACATTTTGTCTGTGAACATTTTGTGCGTGAACATTTTTCGTGAACGTTTTGTCGTGAACGTTTTGTCGGGAACATTTTGTCGTTGAACATTTTGTCTGTGAACGTTTTGTCGTGGAACCTCTTTCTTCAAATTATCGCCATCTTCTCTCAAATCAGTGTCTTCTTTTTTGTCAAGTTAACTTTGACGTATTTCCCCATTGGATATTTTCAGCAAAACCTTGGGAATAAGCAACATTTTTTTATACCAACAGATTTCAAAATGTTGTCTTTGTTATGCCATACTTTCAGTGGCGGTGCAGGAAGAAGTCCCAATGGGCCCGGACCCCACTTAGACGTTTTAACAAAACATTTCAGCTTTATATTTTTACTTAGCTTGCAACCTCATTTTGTTTAACTGTATCCTGAGGCTTTATCTTCCTTCCTTTCTTTCTCTCTCTCTCTCTCTCTCTCTCTCACTGTCTGTGTGTGTGTTTATGTAACTTATGCATTGATACATCATTCATCCGATCGTAATGAAATTTTCACACAACCTTGAGAGTTAATGGAGGAAGGTTTTTGTGAAAAAAATTAAAATTGGTCAAAAAATTAGCGGGAGCAGGAGAGCGGGAGGAGGAAGTATAGTCGTAGGTGTTAGTGTCATTAACTAACACTGGGTATTCCGTCTCAAACTTGGTCCCCCTTTCTTTTAAAGTTTTCTAGATCAATAGTGTGCTCCCCATAGAAAAAATCGCAGTTTATTATATAATCAGGCGTTATTTGATTGTAAAAAAATGTTTAATTCCATGTAGTTTCATAATAACGTTTTTAATTCTTATCTTTTTTTTTTATCAAGACCTGAGTGTAAACCATCTCTGACTGACTGGTGTAAACTGTAAAGTGTAAACAAAAAATTCCGTACCCGTAATTTGGGTTTGCCTGATTATATTTCGTCTCTTATTATGTTCCTTTCATGGTTAACGACTTTATTTTGTTATTCCGTTTTAAAATCTAATTGTTTAAATTTTTATCTGTAAATGTGCTGTTGATTAATATTTTGCCATCACAAGCGCTTTCATTTTTCTTATTTACAGAAATGTCCTTATTTAAACCTGGATATGGTCGTCAGAGCCTCAAGAAAGTTGAATCGGAAAGGCGACCAACTAGAGTATGCTTTAAACTATAATTGTTCTGCTCATGATAGTTAGTTTATAACCACTGTTTTCATTTAATTAAGCCATTACCTGGTGAAAATGGGAGAGGGTTTCCTGCAAGGCATTATTCTGTGCGATTAACTCAACTGGCTCCTATAGAAATACAAAGCATTGGGAAGTACAGATTGATCAAAACCATTGGAAAAGGAAATTTCGCAAAAGTGAAATTGGCCAAGCATGTTCCAACTGGACGCCAGGTTGGTTGAAAAAAAAATTGGTTTCTGCTATTTGAAAAATATTTGTTGTTACACTTAATTTTTTTGGTTCAATGCATGTAAAAAGTTTTTCAGGTTTGCTTTTATACGTTGTAGTTTTTTTTGTTTTTTTAGGTTGCCATCAAGGTTATTGACAAAACACAACTTAGTCCTACAAGTAAAGCAAAGGTGAATTATTAAAAATTATCTTTAACATGGGTAATCTTTTACTTTGATGGGTTTGGCCTAAAGTAGTCACGTTACGAATCTACGGTAGTCACGTTACAAACCTACGGTAGTCACGTTACGAAACTACGGTATTAAAGTGTTCACATTACAAACCTTTTCATAACCTCCTCAACTCGTCAAAGTAAATGATTGTGGATACTGTTGGAAATCGCATTAGCCAGTTTCATTATTTTATGTTCAAAATATTGGTACATGTGAAAGTTCAGCTATTTTTGAATTCCAGAATTGCAATCACTAATTGTAGTTATTTTAGAAATAGTTATTCTTTGTTCAAGTGATGTTTTATGATAAATTCACATTTTTATTGTATTATTTTACATATTTAATTTTTTCAGTTGTGGAGAGAAGTAAGAATTATGAAAAGTCTTGACCATCCCAACATCGGTGAGCTGTACTTTACTGTAAATGATTGGATTTTTTTACTATTTTTCGTCGTTACATATTATACAACATTATATATTTTTTTTACTAATTAAGTATTGCATCATATATTATTATATGTGGCAGTGCAGCATCAGAAAGGATTTGTACATCATCATAAATAGTTGTACATAATTTGTAACTATTGATATATTATTTATTCTAATAATAAATAATTTCTTGATTTTACTTTAATGTTATCTAACGTTTTTGTTACAATGTTTCAGTGAAGTTGTTTGAAGTCATGGAAACGGATAGATATTTATATCTAGTTATGGAATATGCTAGCGGAGGTGAGGAGGAAACTTACAGTTGTGTTTTTTAATGCCATTTGTTAGTTTGTTTTTTAATATTTAAAGTTTAATAAGGAGTCATAAACTTTGCTTAATTATTAAGGTGAACTGTTTGAATATCTCACATCGCATGGGAGGTTGAAAGAGAAAGATGCCAGGATTAAATTCAGACAGGTATGTTTATACGATTCTAGTTGAATTCGAACAGGTGTGTTTGTTTGATTTGTATTGTATCAATTTCTGGTCGATTGTTTCTTGAATAATAAAATTAATAAAAGTTTTTCTAAATGAAATTTAAATTATCTTCAAAGATTTTAAAGTTGTAAAAAATATTTTTTTACAATTTGTTCTTCTATTAGAAAGGTGAAATTTAGTACTTCATTGCAAACCAACTGTACATATATTGAAGCTAGGAGTCATCCATTTGTCACATAAAAATAAATGTACTCTGCCAGGGCATTTACTTGCATTCATTTATTTATTCATTCATTCATTCATTCATTCATTCATTCATTCATTCATTCATCCATTCATTCATTTATTCATTCATTTGTTTGTTCAAGTATTATCTAATTATATAATGTATAAAATAAATAAATATTTTAAATAAATAATGAATTTTAAGTCCACAAGAGCCACGTTTTTGCTGGCGATATGTGATTGGATGAGGTATCAGCTATAGAGGCTGTAGCTATATTTCTTACGTAATTAGTAGTATAGCTAATAGTAAATATTTTAATTATTAGTTATTAAATAAATGATTAATTGATTAATATATAGAAAGATTTTATGTACATAAAAAATGATGCCGATAACTGTACTTTTGTACTAAATTCGAGCCTCACCAACGCAACAGAGAGAGAGAGAGAGAGAGAAAGAAATCGCATCGTTCTTTTATTTATTTTAATTATTTATTTAATGAATAAATAAATAATGAGAAAGAAATGAATATATATGTTTATTTTTTCTCATTATTTATTTAATAATTAAATAAATAACGAGTTTTAAGTCATCAGGCGGACAGGCATTGCAACTATAGAAACCATTATCATGGAAGCAAAGCTATACAAATTTTTAACGGGCGCCATCAGCGTCCAAGAACAACCTAGTATATAGATAATATTATGGTATTTGTTAGTAATTGCTGTTTCGCTAAGATGAAACAAGAAATTGCTGATTGCAAATTATTATTTATAGTTTATTATTATAACTAATTAATTTATTAAATCCACTTGCAGATTCTCTCAGCTGTTCATTACATCCATCAAAAAAATATCGTCCACAGGGATTTGAAGGTGTTTAATCTGTTACATTTGAGATTAACATTATTTTTAGCATAGTTTTATGTTTTTAACAGTTTTTTAGGTTTAAATAGCATAAACGTACATTTTAATAACATATATGTTTCTTGAAATAGCATTTATGATTTTTTTAAATGGGGTTTATGTATTTTGAAATAGCATTTATGTATTTTGAAATAGCATTTATGTATTTTGAAATAGCATTTATGTATTTTGAAATAGCATTTATGTATTTTGAAATAGCATTTATGTATTTTGAAATAGCATTTATATATTTTGAAATAGTATTTATGTATTTTGAAATAGCATTTATGTATTTTGGATTATTAATTGGTTTATTTATTTCAATTTTTAAATAACATTTATGACTGTTTAAATAACCATAATGTATATTTGGATTGCATGAATATTTTGAGAAAACTTAATGTTATTATTTAATTACCTTATTTTTCAAGATGATTGCAATTATTTTTTATGAAACAGGCAGAAAATCTTCTCCTCGATCAGGATTTGAACATAAAAATAGCAGACTTTGGATTCAGCAATGAGTTCTGTCCCGGAACAAAACTTGACACTTTCTGCGGCAGTCCCCCTTATGCTGCCCCGGAACTTTTTCTTGGTTTGGAATTACCTCTTTTGATTTTATTAAGTTATGATTAGATATATTTAAAAATGTTCAAATGGTGACAATGTAAAAAGTTGTACTATTGAGTACTAAGATGACATGATGCTACATACAAGCAGTTGTTTATTGTAAACATAATAAATTCATTTCATTGTCATAAATAAATGGTTTATATATTTCTTGCAATAAATTGGTAACCAGGCAAACGATACGTTGGACCGGAAGTGGACGTTTGGAGTCTCGGAGTTGTCCTTTACACGCTGACAACTGGATCGCTTCCATTTGATGGACCTAACTTGAAGGTACTGTGATGTAATTTTTCGTTTTTGTTATTTATTAATGGACGGATGATAAATGTAAGAATGTAATTGTTTTTATAATAGATGGATGTTAAATATGAGAATGTAATTGTTTTTATAATAGATGGATGTTAAATTTGAGAATGTAATTGTTTTTATAATAAATAGATGTTAAATGTGATTGTTTTGATAATAGATGGATGTTAAATGTGATTGTTTTTATAATAGATGGATGTTAAATGTAATTTTTTTTATAATAGATGGATGTTAAATGTGATTGTTTTTATAATAGATGGATGTTAAATGTGATTGTTTTTATAATAGATGGATGTTAAATATGATAATTTAATTGTTTTTATAATAGATGGATGTTAAATATGGTAATTTAACTGTTTTTAAAATAGATGGATGTTAAATATGATAATTTAATTGTTTTTATAAGTAGCTATTCTGATGTGATGGATTTGTGAGTGCAAGAAAATATATTCCATTAAAAGTGTGTAAGTTATTCGGCATAATGTGGAATTTTATATTTCATGTTCTTCATTGCTGAACTTTTATGATATGTGGAGTATTATGTGATTCGTGGATCATTATGGGGTATGTTGAGTATTGTGATATATGTGGAGTGTTGTAGAATAATATAGGAGGTCAGATGGCATATGTGGAGAATGAGGGAATATGTAAGGTATGATGCAATATGTTTAAGGTTGGGTTTAAAGTTTTAATCGTTTAGAGGTAGATATATTCCATAGGTTGAAATTTAACAATTAAGCCAGGAAAATATAAACAAATGTTAGAATGATAAGAAAAATGTTTCATTAGCACTGGATTTTTATTTATTTTAATGTATAATTTGAAATAAGCTAGGGGAGTGGGATTTACAACATAAATAAAGTTATGTATTCCAACATACTTACTTGCTGGTGCGGTACTGTGTTTCTGATGGATATCTCTATATTCTATTATATTATAAAAAATA
Organism: Erpobdella octoculata; assembly: GCA_963978895.1. Taxonomy (NCBI): domain Eukaryota; kingdom Metazoa; phylum Annelida; class Clitellata; order Hirudinida; family Erpobdellidae; genus Erpobdella; species Erpobdella octoculata. Next base: position 28,577,017 of record OZ022240.1, read on the forward strand.
TAGTATGATATCTTTTTGTTGGTGTAATTGTCATTTTTGAAAAGGTGTTGCAGATGTGGTGCGCATACAGTCACAAATTAAACAGGATTAACTTTAGTTGTTTAGTTAGAAAGCAGGTGGATGCAGTTGGATCGGTGAGGTTGCAAGGAAGTGCAATCCAGGAAGCAGGTCTTAAATGGTAGGTCTCTGCAAGTACTAGAATAAGGTTGGAATGGCAAAATCAAGAGTAGAAGAGCCAGTAAATATTCGAGACAGGTAGGAAGGTGCCTGTCTCAAAGTTGATTTCAGAACCATTGTTTAAGATGTATGTGAACCAAACATTTTGGTGTAGCTGCAGCTAGTGGAGCCAAGCCAGAATGAGTGCAGTGGTGCTAGCTGAAATTGGTAGAAGAAGGTCAAGTCTATATGCAGTTTGTAGTCCAGATTGAAGACTTTTTAGTAGGTTTTGAGGTGAGTTAGCCTGCGCAAAATTTCAGCAATCGAAACAGCCATGGATGACACTAGAATGAAAGCATATTTTTCTAAAACGGTATTACCAAACATGAGTTGGTGTAACAAGCATGCGACTTCAGAGAAAGTTGGAGACGATTATAACCCCAAAATCTTTTAGCCAATGTTCAAGACATTCACATCAAGACTAGTGATGTGGTACTGTGTGGCTTTGACAGATTATAAAAAGTATAACATAATACTTGCTTGTTGCTGTAATACTGTGTATGTATTTCATTATTAAAACAATGGTTAATTAATTATTGAGAAATATAAGATTTCATTGTGTAACTGTATAACAGTTGCATTGGACTGGTGAAACAAATTGCACGTGAACTAGATAGCTTGCTTATGAAATCATAATATTAATTATGTATGTGATGTTTTGAGTGATATTATAATTATCATTTCAAAGCTTGGCTTAGTTATTATGCAGCTTTCATTGAACATCTATTCATATTAATAATTGCATAATCATAATAAGAATTTTTAATTAATGATGTAAAATACCAGCAGTAATATTTTGTTTAAACATTTTTTTAGTAAATTTGCACGATTATTTTCTTGAAGGAATTACGAGAGAAAATAATAAAAGGGAAATTCAAGGTGCCTTTCTTTGTATCGACCGAATGTGAACATCTTCTCAAGAAATTCTTGGTTACGAATCCAACTAAGAGAATTATACTTGAGGTAGTGAGAGTTTTTTTTGCAATATTCGGTTATAATTATTATTAATCAAAAATTAACATGCCACGTTCAAGCAAAATTTCACAAGCGCTAATCGCAGCAGGTCACATAGAAAATAATTCAAATTTGAGAAGTTCTCTAAAAGCAGAAAATTTTTGCCTTTTAGTTTTAGTTAAACTGTTCCAAGCTTCAGGACTGCCATTAGAAAATTCTCCAATCATCATAGTTCTTGTTGGGGGACATGCAAATCTACAGACGATCAAAAGATGGCACAGACCAGTAAGAGATGAGATCGTCAAACACAGGTTTTTCAAATTGACTGGGACTGTGTTAGTGAGATAATTGTACACTATTGGGTACAATTTAATTAAATTCTCTTGGAAAAAAGCTAGTAAAGCTGCATCTGAAGCAGACTTGATAAACAGTCTCTGAGAATGGATTGGAAGCTATTTGACTTTGATTTGTAGTAAGCCAACTAGAATTCTATTGCAGTAGTCAACCCAGCTGTGTAATGTGCATTGATAAGCCAGTGGCTTGAGTCTGTGATGAGGCTTACTTGAACAATTCGTTGTTGATTGAAGCATGTGCAGGTGAGATAGCAAATATGTCCTCGTTGACCCTCATGCCATATGTTGAACTCTTGATTGAAAAACCAATGATGACTAGAACCCACATCAGGCGATGTCTTAATTGCCGAGACAAACCCGTTTAATTCGGGTCAGACTTTAAAGGATTGAGTTTCAAACAGTTGCTGGTGGGTCCATGTCCTCATCTCATCCACATGTATAGAAACTCTTGGAACCAAGTTCGTGTATGATGCTTACAGAGAATAATCCTTGATCTGCAAACTTGATGGGCAGAAAAACCATGTTGGGTGGGAGTGGATGATGTCGGAGTAATAGAGAGGAAACAACATGGGAGCAAAGATCAATTTTTTATAGCAATTGATGACAAAATTTGTTCATCTTTTCATATGAAGTAGTTTTATTTCAATTTGGCAATCTATAGTAAATCGTGTTCGCAGACCTATCGACTTCAAATAAATGTATTTTGAGAACTTCTCAGAAATGTTCAAATGTGACATCAATTGTGGCTTCAGGCAGAAATCAATTTTATAAAGTTGAGCCAACAACCTAATTTGATTACAATAGTTTTATATTTTGTTCTGCGATTCATTAAGTGGCTAGAACTGATATAAAAGTTTATATTATTTTCATTATGATAAATATGGTTATTCTATCGGTTATTGTGTTTATCAGGCAGCGATGAAAGATAAATGGGTTAATCAAGGTTGTGATGGAGCTGAATTGAAACCGTATAGAGAACCAGCTGAAATTCTTGATGAAGACAGACTAGGTGGGTTTCTTTTCTGCTCTTTTTGTACAAAACTGTATCTTTATTTTTCCTAAATAATATATTTACTCTGTAGAAGATTTAACTTTTTTTTTATACGACAATTTATATAGCGCCGTATGCAGCAGAAGCCGCTTTAAGGGCGCTTTACAATGTTGGCAACTTGCAGATAAGACTAACGGCAATAACTTGATAATTTGATGGCTCTTTAAGTTGTTGCTGGCTCTTGTTCATTAAATTATATTAATATTTTTCTTCAAATGATATAAATATTCTTTTATATTAATTAAAATACGAAACAACTAACATATGGCGGGTTACAAGTTGTATTATTATTATATGATTATCTCATTATAAGATTATCTCATTATAAGATTATCTCATTATAAGATTATCTCATTATAAGATTATCTCATTATAAGATATCACGATGAACATGTTTATTATAAGATATCACAATGAACATGTTTATTATAAGATCTCATGATGAACATGTTTATTATAAGATATCACGATGAACATGTTTATTATAAGATATCATGATGAACATGTTTATTATAAGATCTCACGATGAACATGTTTATTATAAGATATCACGATGAACATGTATTTTATAAGATCTCATGATGAACATGGGGTACACGAAGGAAGAGGTGTGTCGATCACTCAGCATGCACATGTATGATGATGCAATGGCTACATATCTTCTACTCAAAGTCAAATTACCATTGGTTAGTGTTGTATGTGTGCATGCAGATATTGTTTAAATAATTTGAGACTAACTTTAATATAAATTCTTCCAATGAGATGTGCTTGCAATCACGATTTGACTTCGTTTTGTTAACAGTTAATAACTGTCTGATTCAGTTGGACAACAGTTCGTCATACACGTGGAGTAACATATCGCTGGGAAGATCAAACACCACAGTCAGCTCCCGACCAACCGCTCTTCCATCTTTCACGAAGGCACGAGTACCTTCTCATCCTGCCTCCGTTGGGCTGGCCACTCCCTCGTCCTCTCAGAAGAGCGAAATCAAATCAACGGATGGGTCTCCAGGCAGTCCCTACAAAAACAGGAATGCAGGAATGTTTGATGAAATCATTGCCACGAGGACGCAGCAGCAAGCAAGGAGTGCCACGAAATCGTTCCGGGATCCCCTATCTCATCCGAGTCGCAAGAGGGAATCGTTTGATGTCTTTCTTGCGTCTCAGCAACAGGAAAGGAACGATGGTGATTTCCCCCCGATCAATCACGGCGTCCGACAGAGAAGCTTTGATAATACACTCGGAGATGCAGGCAGGAATTTTTTTAGTATTATTACATAAAATTAGAAGACTGAGGGTGCCTCAGTCGAGTGTCTTGGCATTTAAAAATTCCGTTTTATTTATTACTAGTGGAGTGCCCGGCGTTGCCCGGGGTTTTTAGAGGTTTTTCTAGTGTTTGTCTCTCTCGCTCAGGTTTCCTTCTCCGGTTGCTTTCCCGCTCCCGTTTGCTTTCCCGTTCTCGGTCGCTTTTCCGTTCCTGCCCGCTTTCCCGCTTCCGGTCGCTTTTCCGCTCCCGCTTTCTCTCCCGTTCTCGCTCATGCTTGCTCTCTCATTCCCGTTCTCGCACGCTCATTTTCTCTTTTTCATTCTTTCCTAACTTCTTTTAGCCCATAAAACATAAAATAGATTTGGCTAAATCTTGCTTGAAGCTTTCAAACGTTGTTACGTAACCTAAATTTGAATTTTATTACGCAATTACCAATTTTGAATTTTATTACTCACCCCCGAATATATATATATATATATATATATATATAGTTCCCGCTCCGCTCGCTCATTTTGTGACGGATTTCAAATTTTTTTTCTCTATATTTGATTCCCCTTGACTCTCAAGGTTGTGTGAAAATTTCATTACGATCGGATGAATGGTGTAGCAATGCATAAAGGACATACATACATACATACATACATACATACAAACATTCATTTATATATATATATATATATAGATTTTAGTTTATTTTATTTGGAACACATCTAACACTACTGACTACAATTGCAGCAGAAACTCTGCCTCAAGGTCAAAAGTTATAATTATTTAAATAATTAAATGTATGCAGGGTCATTTGGGGCTTCACACCCCGAACCATTCCAACGGATTACATCGTTTCGAATACCCTCCTCGACTTTTGGACAGCACCATCAGGCTAAAAATGATGAAGTAAGTGTCTCTGGAAATTTTAAATAATGTTTACATTTAAATTAAATTGAAGGTAGTTTATTGGAGATTTTTGATTAATTGAGTTAAAATTTATTTTAGTATTTATTTCTTTTAAACCTATTGGCAATTCAAAATTCTTTGATGATAATTTGTTTATTGTTTCTCTAATTTAAGCTTAATAATTATTGTTTAAACAGTCACTTTCACTTCTTATTATAGAAGGCAGATTATTGATGATAATGATGATGATGTGGTGATGATGATGATGGAGGTTGTTAATATTCATTTGTATTAGAAATAGCATAAGTTGTTTTAGAATAAATGACTGCAAATTATAACCACTTATTTAATTAACAATTTTTAATTTATTTGATAAAGTTGAAAAAACGGAATTTGTTGGCAATGAACTAAATATGCAGTTTTAAATGTTGCTGGTTCATGTACTGATATTAAATTCTACAAACCTACAACTAAGTGTAACTTTCTGACGTAATCTTTTTGGTTCCTATCCTCATTGAATTGATTGAAAAGTAGCTTCTTTGTCAGTGTTATTAAACAATTTGGTGTAGTTGTCAAAGCATGCATTTTTTCTACTTTTGGTCGGATCAAAACCGTTTATTTCTTGCGATTCAACTTCAAACCTGGATTTATGGTGGCATTGCCATTCCTGTTGACAGGACCGGTTTAACGAGCATTAATCCACATGGATAAGTCTTAAAAATAATTTTCTTAAACGATTCATTATTTTATGATTCCACCAGCAGCAGCAGTCTTCCAACCACTTCGGTTCAGCACTTCGTCCTACACTTACTTCTCGACTGCGACCTCCCAAGAAGTTAGACGATGCATCCGTCATCGAAACTGCCATCGAAACAGATGAATGCCTGCTCAGTTCTGGCGAACAGTTGAGATTCTTTTACATTTTACTAGAATTAAGGGTCAATAAGATCAATGTTCTCTCTAATTTTTGTACTTGTTAACAATAAGTTTGTTTATTCGGATTTATTATTATTATTTGTTAATCACATTTAAATGCAGACTGAAAGAAAGCAGGAAACAGGTTGCCGACTCAAATTTGACAGGCCGGCCGGAGTTGTCTGGAGCGACGTCTTTCTTTTCTCCCTGGTTTGTTGTTGTTGGCTGTAATGCATGTGTATGTGTGTTGTTGGCTGTAATGCATGTGTATGTGTGTTGTTGGCTGTTATGTATGTGTGTGTGTGTTGTTGGCTGTAATGTATGTGTGTGTGTTGTTGGCTGTAATGTATGTGTGTGTTATTGGCTGTAATGTGTGTGTGTTGTTGGCTGTATGTATGTGTTTTGATGGCTGTATGTATGTGTTGTTAGCTGTAATGTATGTGTGTGTAGTCAGTTGTAATATTTATATGTCATTGTATGTGTTTTTTGTCATGTATATGGTTTGCTGGTAGTAATGTGTTGTATTTCATTTTGTAGTTGACTCAATTTAAGAATAGAATTAAGTTATTTAAATATCATTTAGGAGTATAATTCATTTAATTAAATGAACCTCTGTTAATTTCATATGATTGATATGATTGCATTCATTTTACATAAAAAATGTACAACCATAGAATGCTATTATAGCAGATGTACCATATTTTATTGTATATAATGCACAGTATGGTCTGAAAAAGTTAAAAAAAAAGATTGCCGCTTTTTAAATCAGGAAATGTGGATAAATAAAACATATTCTCAATATTATTTTAGACACACCTTTCTAATTTTCTTGATTTAAAGAGCCATATTATTTTAATAATCTCTCCAGGTTGGGTTCTATATTTGCTTAAATAAAGTAAGTCTTCAAAGTTGATACCGGCCATCAAGTCCTTTTCCAATTCCTGCATATTATAGATAACAACAAATCTGTCATTCAAATTCCTCCATAACAGCACCACTGAAAAAAATCTGCTTAGTTTTTTGTTAAAATACCTCAAGTTAATTTTCTATTTTTACCAATGCTTTTATTAACTCGTCGGCTCTGTTTCTCTGTCTGTCTGTTTCTCTGTCTGTTTCAAATCTTGCAATCAATTTTTGAGTCACTTCCTGATGATAGATTTTTTTAAAATTTTGCATACATGCTCAAGATAGAAGACAATGCAATATTCAATTATTAGTTTTACAATAAGTCAATTAATTTAGTTAATTTTCTTGAGGATTTTATCGAGGGGTTTCTTGAGGGTTTTCTTGACCACAAAACGCTAACCGACTGGCAGACTATTTTACCAAGTTAACACGAACCACACTCACTGACCGCGATTCTCAAGCGTGTACGAAATTTTCATGAAAATAGTTGAGATATTTAAATTCGATGCTTTTTGATGATATTTTTATTATTATTACCAATGCTTTTATTAACTCGTCGTCTCTGTTTCTCTGTCTGTCTGTTTGTTTCTCTGTCTGTCTGTTTGTTTCTCTGTCTGTTTCAAATCTTGCAATCAATTTTTGAGTCACTTCCTGATGATAGATTTTTTCAAATTTTGCATACATGCTCAAAATAGAAGACAATGCAATATTCAATTATTAGTTTTACAATAAGTCAATTAATTTAGATAATTTTAATTAATTTCGATATTTCGATATAATTAAGATATTTCGACTTTAACATAAAATAAAAGAGTAATATAAGAAAAAATTGATTGCAAAATTTGTGTTTTAATTACATATAAGAGCATTGGTTTTAAAAATTCGTTTTTAATTTACTTGTTTGCCACTCTTGTTGTAAGAAATGTAAAAGTTGTCGAGCAACATTGCACATTCAACTTCAAATATTGTTTACCTCAATTTATTTCTTGTTTTTATTTTATTATTCATTTTATTAAATTGTCTTCACGAGTTAAATAACTCCTCCTCCAAATACACAAACAAAAACAAAAGCCAGCACTGCCATGCAATCGTTTAATTTGTTCTACTTGTTAAATGTTACTCCTGATAAGCCACCTTCAGATATATTTAATAATATATTTATTATGCATTAAAGGGTACACAGTGAAAAGATATGGTCTGTTTTTTTATACATTTTCCTCTAATGTGTGATGAACGAAGACATGAAGTTTTAGAGAAAGTGTGTTAAAAGTCCTTATGTTAGAGTTATATAGGACAGGTTTCAATTGTGGTAATTCAAACTTGTTGTGTCCAAACTCAATTCTCTAAAGATAGTTTGAATTCCTTTCCAATACCAACCCATTTATAACTTTTTTGCTTTACAAATCAGTTTGCATTTTTTTCTGTTTTGATTTCTTGTGTTGTGGCTTCTTATAAATTGCTTGAATTTTGCATTGTTTATCACATAACTGGAATTGCTGACTGATGTTTTTAATTTTTTGTTTGAATCAGACCTCCCCGGTCATGGTTAAATAATTGAAATATTCTTTTAATCAGTGTAATAAAAAAACTGTAACTTTTGTTCCTCAGTTATTATTACATTTCATTTTATAATATAAATAAAATAAAAAAATTATTTTAACCAAATAAATAGATTAATAAACATAATTTAAGCTTCTTAATTCATTGGCAGGAAAGCAACTTCAGTTCCTTATGCACAACACATCCATCACACTTCTTCAAACTATTCGACTCCTGCGTCTTCTGTCACGGGACTTCTCTCGACCAAGAACAATATCCAACAACAGCACCATAATAATGTCCAGGGTTCTGCAAGCAAAACCCAGTACTTGCTGCCCCAAGAACATTTGACCCCACGGCCGTTGTTTTGGCCCCCGGTTCACTCTCCCTCGAGGGCAGCCGATGGCCCCCTACTGAACAGCGATGACGACAATGAAATCTTATCGAGTTACAATGCCTTACAAATATCTTCAAATCATGCACAACATTCGCCACCCGTCATGGTTCGCAACGCTTCCACGCGACGGACCGTTCACGCCAGTACGGTCTACGACAGGAAAAAAGTGGAAGCAGCAGCATTGGTAGGAGGAGCAAACAAGCTGGTCATCGATGGAGATGTTTTCGGTAGTGCCCGGGATGCCAGGCTCGGTTGGACGGAGGGAGAAACGAGGAAGATCGGAGGGAAAACTGAGGTTGAAGAAAACGAGAAAGCAGCAGGTCAGCCTTCGAAGCCTGCCAAGTCGACTATCGGAAGAAGTGGAAGATTTTCATTCCTCAACAAACTTGCCTCGAAACTTTCAAGGAGTAAGTTGTTGTTCTTTTTAAATCAGTGTTACAGGTTTCGAAGTAGATACGAAATCAGTGTTGCATGTTTTGTGTGTGCTGTTGAAAACATATATTTATTTTGTTGGATTTATAATTATAATGTATAATTTTTAGAGGTATAATTAGCTTTTCCTTGAAAAATAATTAAAATTTATCATCACTTTCAGAAAAATGAAAAATCCATCTTCTGCATTGTAAGTTGATTGAGTTTTAAGCTTTGTAGACATGTGGTGTGACATGAGAGACCTTCTAGTCGCCTCCATTTAGCTGAATCTGCAGAAAATTTCAATTACCCCGAAAATCTGCCAAAAAATTCTCAGCTGGCCGAAATCCCCACCATAAAGTGCAATTAAATCCAGCTGCCAAATAAATTAAAATTTAATTTACAATTTTTGTTTTTTTTTTGTTTACGATTTTTCCTTCTAGCTTTTGTCACAATTAGCTGATTACAGTAACCATCGTCAGCAACATCAGGTCCAGTGGAATGCAAATTTTCTAACATGGTTGCTAACAGCAGGCGATCCAGTCTGTCTGCGGAACGACTACACCATGTGACATTATTGTGAAATAACTTTCTGTAATTAACTGATTGAATAAACTCTTAATTAATCAACCTTTTTTTATTCATTAAAAAAATCTTATCAGACCCATTTTAGCCTAAATTTTGCCTATAGTGCTTTCCTCCAGACGGATTTTTAATAATCCCATGAATTCGGCTAGGAGGTCTAGTCATTGAATGATAAACAAAGCAGTGTGGATTTGTTTTTTGGTGCTCCATGTAAAGTATTGAAAGGTTGATATAATGATGATGATTTGTATAGATATGAAAAAGCAAATAAGATGCAAAAGTATGTTTTCATTTGCAGGTTATTGTTTACCCACACAGCTCTCATCTTTAGGTGTACGTCTGACTACAAAGCTTATTTAATTTTTCTTAATAATGTCGAGTCTATTTTAAACTATCTTCTATTTTTATGAACTTTTAGCTTTCCATGCAATGTTCATTTTATGGTATATGTATATATATATATATATATATATATATATTATATATATATATATATATGTATAATTTTATTATTTAATCAGACTTTTAATCATAAATGTGAGCTTGGATGTGTATCTTGCATTTAATTCCATCACTTTGCCACAAATCTTCTGTTTAATTTTATTTCAGGTTTTTCAAGAAATGCTTTTGAGTTAACTCTTGCACTAACCACGATTCAGCCTTAAGCGTCTGCAATAGCTTTTTTTCTAATTTGTGCTAGCAGTATTTTACGCTTGTGATGTGGGAGTTGTTTTATTTTAGTTTTTTTTCCTATCTTTTGCTACAATATTATTCTGCATCATCGGGAAATCGTCAAATTCACTTTTCCTTTAAAATATCGAAATGAAAAACAAAATAGAGCCATCGTGTCATTTGTTTGCGCAGCTGCCTTTTCACGACCGCTTTCTCCATTAATGGCACTGCGATTCAATAATCATGTAAATTTACAACCTATCTTCTTGTTGTTGTGCCTTGTTTGTACTGTTGAAAGTTTTAATCATTTTTTTTCATTTTAGTATTTGTGTTGTTGATGCTCAAGTTCATTGAAACAGATTTTTTAAAGCAAATTGAATTTTTTTTCAACTTTTTTTGGTGGATTAAAAATTGAATCACAAAATATTTAAATTAACGAAAATATTATTGGCATCATTTGTGAATTTGTACATGTCCTGCACCAAGCCAAATTACTTGCAGCTTAGTCAGTTTTATGTGTACTTAGTGTACTTGTACTATTTTCACTGCCTATTTCGTTTTTTTTTTCATATTCATTTTATTGAACCTTTTTTGTTTTCCAGTGTTTCTCATGGTTGATAAAAACAATTTTTTTAAATTTTATTCAGGAAAAATATTATTTACTCCTGCCGTCTTGCGTGTTCTTACTTCTATCATACAAATTAAACTAGCTGGACTGGAAATGTCAAATTTTTCTCAATTAACCAAAATGGCAGAGGTTCTAAAAATAACTGGTTGCCCTATTTTCTAGGGCCAAAGGACTTAAATGGAACAGCTACATAATATTTATTCTTTCCTCACCATTTGGAAAATGAAAGCTATTTGTAGCTGCTGTTGTGCAAAAAAAATAAGAAAATTGGGAAATGTATTGCAAAAATGGGCAAATTAAGCTAAAAGATCTAGTTAACATCCTAAATCAAAAATTATATTTGTATAGCGCTCAGTCATAAACTGTTTGAAGAAGAAAGTCTTTAGCCCATGATACAAAGCAGTGATTGATGAAAAATGGTAAATGAATGTGCAAGAGAATTTTCAAAGAAAAAGACAAGAGTAAGAAAAAAAGCATTTGACTAAAAAGTACCCCCTGATAAAGTAAAAGAACGATTAAAAGTAGTTAAATATGCTTTTGTTGATTATCTAACTTTTCCACTAAAAATATTACTTGGAAAATATTTTTAATTGAGCTGGGTTGAGTAAAGTAGCTATTTCAATGCAAAAGGCATTCATGTAATAGCCACATTGTAACAAAATTATCAGTTTCTAAGTTATGTATAATCTTTGTTAGCATTCGATGTCATGCAATTCGGCATGTGGTGTGTTGCAATCTATCTTATCAGCCATATTTTGTAGTCGCTTGTGAGAATGTTTGGCAGACAAGGAGTCTGACTGACCAGCAGCCATGCGCTTTAAACGTCGAGTCACAGTAGATCTTCGTGGCACCATTGACCTCGGTCCAACTTTTATAATGTTATTATTTCTGGAACACAAAGCTGTTATGCAATGGAATAATGATCGACTTAAGTCTTCTTTTGTTTTTATTGATTGTAAACATGCGATCAATGCTTTGAGAGTTGCTGCTGTTGTACGAGAAGTGATTAGACCTTGTATTCGCTCCAATTCTACTTTTATGTTAGAGACCAATTGAGCAGCTTCATTGTTTTGACTATAATTAAGAGTGCTGAAATCTGCTTCATGAACATCTTCATCATTTTCACTAGAGTTAAGAGTGCTGAAATCTGCTTCAGGAACATCATCGTTTTCACTAGAGTTAAGAGTGTTGAAATCTGCTTCAGGAACATCTTCCACATTATCTAATTCCACTGTTGTGTTTTGTTCGTCAGTCTGTTTGTCAGCATTAACCAAGTTCATGTGCAGGGGACAACGTGCCTGGTGGTTATGTACTAGGTTCAGCATCAATACAGCTGGCAAGGGAGGATTCTGTATTTAATAAAGTAAATAAATTCATCAATATATCACAATACAGCAGTTCAGTAGGTAGCAAATTAGTGCACAAATAAAATATATTTACCATAAAATAGAATTCCATAAGTGCTGACCTGCTTAAGGAAAGGGTCATTTTTGCGTGTGCCCTTGTTCACATGTTTTATTTTGCATGAAATACTAGCTCTACAACCAGTATTGCGTGTACTCGTTAGTGTCTTGTTTTTCACATTGTGATGGCAGAATAATTTCTGGTGAAAAGCACACCTGAAAAATAAACATCATTTATTTCATAAAATTTTAATAGATTGCATATAAAATTAGAATCAATTAAATTTTACACATTTTTAAATTTTATTTCTTTTAAAAATTTCATAACTATGGTTACCCACACATATATAATAAATATCAATCAGTAATTAAGTTAGTTAGTCACCTCAACAACCAGGTTTCATCAGTTTTTAACTCACCGAACAACTTTGAACGTGTGACTGACAATAAATTTCTGATCAGAAGCAACTTCAAATTTTTTCAACCAGCTACGCCATTCTTCCCCAGAGTTAATATTACATCGAATTGTTATACTGCCATCGTCCATTATTTTAATATTTGCATAACAATAACCACTCGGTAATTCCTGAATACATTTCATTTCATGCCGAATAAAACAAACAAATACCAGTTGCTACTAAAAGACAAAATGCGGAAAATCGGAAAATAAAATATTCATACGCAGCTGACAGCAGGGGGCGGTTATATATATATATATATATATATATATATATATATATATATATATATATATATATATATATATATATATATATATATATATATATATATATATATATATATATACGTAAAAATGACGGGTTTTTTGTTGTTTTTATCAAACTGTTAGATATAAAATAAAGAACATTTTTCTTTTATACCATAACTCCGCCTCGCTAATTGCCAGCCCGTCCCAAGCCTGGAGAAAGGAGGAGGGAAAAGTTAAATGGATTAAATTATGATCCACGACAGGAAGTACTTAGTTGCTTCCTACATACAGACATTTCAGTCTTAAAACACCTGGTGTAAAGGACTATAAACTATTATTTAAAAAAATCTTTTATACCATTATTATGAGAACTTTAGGACTGACAGTGTACAATTACGTAATTGTATTACTTTTATTACACGACTGCGCGCACTAATTTTATCAACTGCTGACTGCTGACCACCGCGGTCTTAACGTATCCAGAATACGACTATATTCCAAATTTCAGATCAAAAAAATACTGTGAAGTTGTTGAAAATGTGATTACGAACTTTGTCGCAAGATTCAACAGACGTGCCGCGAAGCTAAAGAAAAGCGTACCTATAGGTAGGTACCTATATTAAAACATGAAAAATTTCTTTATTGAACAATAATAAATGTGAGTTATATACACACACATTGGATGACTTGGTATTTTGATCATTATTTAAAAAAAATTTCATCACTTGTGTATCATGCATGTGTATCATGTGTACGGTGTGTATCGTGAAAGCATATTTACATTTACTAAACTTTGAATCTTTTACTTACGTTTACCCCCGTCCACGGTCATCAGGTATTTTTGTAGACAAAGTGTTTAAGGTTTTGGAAAACAATTAGAAAAGTACGTACCTATGATAACCCCCGGTAATATGTTATATTCGGAGACAAAGCTAAGCATTTAGTAATGTGTATCAAATGTTTGGGTGCTTGAAAAAATTTGAATAAGGCTGAGTCCGGTTAAACCGAAGTGAGTTGGGTCAATAAATTAAGAGCGGTAATAGGTCGTCGAGTTGGGTCATTTTTTAGGGGGTCGGGTCAGAAGCGTGGATTGGGGGGCTGAGGGAAGCCACGGCCCCCCTCAAGTTTTTTCCACCAAATATAAAAAAATATCTTTTCTAGCTCAACCATGAATGAGTAGATTAGTTGATAAAAACAGTATTTATCAAACTTTTTGAATTATATCTACTTATAATCTACTGCTAATATTTTGCAATCTTTTAGTGCTTAGTTTTTCGCACTTCTTACTTTTTTCATAATTATCTCTCCATCTCTTGTTCTTCTTCACTGGCTTCTTCTTAAATGTAGGGCGATTTTTAAAATTTGCTTACTAATGTTTAAAATTAAACATTGTTCTTCTCCATTCTACCTAACTAACTTAATACAATACAAATCCCTCCTAAGTCTGGTCTTCGATCTTTCTTTCTTAGTCACTTTCGTATCTTTTCTGTTAAGCATTCTTTTCCTAAACGCTCTTTTTCCTGATCTGGCCCTTTTCTCTGGAACCCTCTTCCTACTTTTCTCACTAAATCTACTTTTCTCGCTGTTTTCCGCCGGGGGCTTAAAACTTATCTGTTTAATAAGTTCGTGTCTGAGCGCTATTGAACGCCAAGTAAATAGCGCTATAGAAATTTAATCGATTGATTGATTGATTGATTGATTGATTGATTGATTGATTGATTGATTGATTGATTGATTGATTGATTGATTGATTGATTGATTGATTGATTGATTGATTGATTGATTGATTGATTGATTGATTGATTGATTGATTGATTGATTGATTGATTGATTGATTGATTGATTGATTGATTGATTGATTGATTGATTGATTGATTGATTGATTGATTGATTGATTGATTGATTGATTGATTGATTGATTGATTGATTGATTGATTGATTGATTGATTGATTGATTGATTGATTGATTGATTGATTGATTGATTGATTGATTGATTGATTGATTGATTGATTGATTGATTGATTGATTGATTGATTGATTGCCTTCGGTCCATCCGATCGAACTCGTATGAAATTTAGACTTGCATATCTGTCATAGCTTGAAGAACAATTAGCATATTCTTATCCTACCCGGCTGCCTGAGCTTTCTTACCAAGATTTTTCCAATTCATTTTAAATTATTTTTATAAGCTCACACGATTGAGTATTTAGATTAGTTGATGAAAGCAATGTCTATCATACTTGTTGATTAATATCCAATTAGTTGAATCTCTGCTATTAATTTCCAATCTTGTATTAGTACCTTTAGTCTATTTGATCTTGATGATTCAGTGGACAATTTTGTAGAAATGAAAGAACGTCGATGCTCTTTGTTACATTCATAATTTAAACGCTTTTTGTCTGCATTCAATCTATATATATAAAAATAAATATTTGTATGTATGTATATATATATATATATATATATATATATATATATATATATATATATATATATATATATATATATATATATATATATATATATATATATATATATATATATATATATATATATATGTTATTCATGCATTGCTACACTATTCATCCGTTCGTAATGAAATTTTCACACAACCTTGAGAGTCAAGGGGAATCAAATATAGAATAAAAAATTGAAATCCGTCACAAAATGAGCGGAGCGGGTAAGCGAGCGGGAACTATATATATATATATATATATATATATATATATATATATATATATATATATATATATATATATATATATATATATATATATATATATATATATATATATATATATATATATATATATATATATATATATATATATATATATATATATATATATATATATATATATATATATATATATATATATATATATATATATATATATATATATATATATATATATATATATATATATATATATATATACATACTTACATATAGTAGTAGTAGTAGGATCGATTAGAAGCGCCAGTTGCTAAGCTTCAGAGGCGCCGGGAACGACTCGTGCATATGGGATCACACAGTATTACCTGCCACCCGCACGTGTCTCCGAAATCGGAATGTGCCGAACCCTATTACACCCCAGTCGTGAAACTGGTACTCATTTATCGACCAGTGAAGGATGAAAGGCTGAGTTGGCCTGAGCAGCGTGAGTGAATTCCTTGCTCAACGGAATTACGCCTCGCCGTGACTGAGATTTGAACCCACGACGGCAGGATGATAGCATAACTGCTTTCACCACTGTGCTACGGCGCCCACATAAATAAGCGGGAACGCTAACGGAAAGCCAACTGAGAGCGAAAGATCGAGTGGGAAAGGACCGAGAACGGGAAAGCGACCGGGAACGGGAAAGCTACCGGGAGCGGGAAAGCAACCGGGAGCGGTAATGCGACCGAGATAGGGAAAGTGACCGGGAGCGGGAAAGCGAATCGGAACGGGAAATCAACCGGAAGCGGGAAAAACCGGAAACGGGAAAGCGTCTGGGAGCGGGGAAAAGGCCTGGAGCGAAAAACTGACCGGGAACGGGAAAGCAACCGGTAGTGAGAAACCGACCGAGAACGGGAGAGCAAGCAAGAACGGCAAAGCGACGGGGAGCGGGAAAACAAGCGGGGAAGAAAACGGGAGCGAGAGAGACAAGCATTAGAAAAACCTTTAAAAACCCCGGGCAACGCCGGGTACCTCCGCTAGTATTAAATAAAAGTTAACTTTTTTAAACTGTTGTTTTAACTAATATGATGATTTACATGAAAATACAACATACACGTGTATATTCGGGTGGTCATTTTTTTTAAGTTTCTCTGGGTTAAAGTCAGTGGCGTAGGGAGGGGGGGGGCAGGGGGGGGACATTTGTCCCCGGGCGCAGGGCTGGAGGGGGCGCAATATCAGTGACCAATTTTTTTTTATTATTATTTTGCGTTACCTAGCAATTTCTATGACTCTCTTTAGAACAGTGCAGGTCAAGTCAAGCAGTGCAGTTAAAAGCTTGTATTAGATTATGCTCTATATAGTATATCCGTGGTATAGCTACATTGGGTTAGTCAGTGTAGCCGCCTACACATAACTGCTATTACTAAGTTTAGTTTTGTCTTTGTCTCACGGGACCAACGGGCTGCTGGAGAAATGGATGATAATGTAGATAATCTTCCTTAGTATGACACATGGACATTGGACTCGGGACTTAATAATAGCACTAATATACTGAGTCTATGTATTACAATTATGAATATAAACTAGTAAAATCTGTTTTGAGAAATATGTAGCATTGAGTGCACAGTAATAACTTTGTTATGTGCCTGCAGCAGTAGTGGAATGAAATTTTACTGATACAAACAAATTTACACAATACACATTGAACAGGTTGGGAGGATGCGACAGCATCAGTATGCATCCAGCCTCCTTCTAAATATTTTAATTATGTACAGATCATATGAACTTTAGTCAGTTCGAATCTTGATCTATTCAAATCAGATTGAATTATAAGAGTGATTGTTATATTATGTTAGTAAACTGTAAACGATAAATTAAAAGATCAAAATAATTAAAAAAAAAACAATTTAAATTTGTTGAGGATCTCTTCAAAAGTTCACAAACTTTTTGAACAAGACGTTCATTTTGACTATTCTTTGTCATTATATACCATACCAACTATGTTAATGAACTACTAATCAATCATCAAAAAGAAAAGTTGTTTGGATTTTGCATTTCTTTTTTGAAGGAAAACAAATAAACAAAGTGAGTAACAATGATTATTATTTTCTTGAATTTTTTTCTTCACTGGAATGGTTCATTTATATAAAATTGAACTTGGTTATATGGTTAAAGCAATTTGAAAATAATACTTTTTAGTTTGTCAAATAAAATAAAAAAACTTATATTAAAATTTATTAGAAAATTTAATTATCTATATATATAACAAGTAAATTAAAAACGAATTTTTAAAACCAATGCTCTTATATGTAATTAAAACACAAATTTTGCAATCAATTTTTTCTTATATTACTCTTTTATTTTATATTAAAGTCGAAATATCTTAATTATATCGATATATCGAAATTAATTAAAATTAACTAAATTAATTGACTTATTGTAAAACTAATAATTGAATATTGCATTGTCTTCTATTTTGAGCATGTATGCAAAATTTGAAAAAAATCTATCATCAGGAAGTGACTCAAAAATTGATTGCAAGATTTGAAACAGACAGAGAAACAGACAGACAAAGAAACAGAGACGACGAGTTAATAAAAGCATTGGTAAAAATGAATGTTTGTATGTATATATATTAATGTCCTTTATGCATTGCTACACCATTCATCCGATCGTAATGAAATTTTCACACAACCTTGAGAGTCAAGGGGAATCAAATATAGTGAAAAAAATTTTGAAATCCGTCACAAAATGAGCGGAGCGGAGCGGGTGAGCGAGCGGGAACTATATATATATATATGTTTGTGCGTATGCATGTATGTGTATGTGCATGTATGTGTGTCTGTGTGTGTGTTTATGTATGTACTATCGGAGATACCCGGCGTTGCCCGGGTTTTTAGAGGTTTTTCTATTGTTTGTCTCTTTCTCTCCCGTTTCCTTTCCCACCTGCTTTCCCACTCCTGTTCGCTTTCCCGTTTTCGGTCGTTTTCCCGCTGCCGGTCGCTTTCCCGCTCTCGGTCGCTTTCCCGCTCTCGGTCGCTTTTCCGCTCCCGGTCGCTTTCCCGCTCCCGGTCGTTTTCCCGTTCCCGGTCGCTGTCCCGTTCCCGCTCACGTTTGCTCTCCCATTCCCGCTCACGCTTGCTTTTCCGTTCCCGCTCGCTGTCCGTTCCGGGTCGCTTTCCCGTTTCTATAATAGACAAACTAACCCACAAACATTCATATATATATATATATATATATATATATATATATATATATATATATATATATATATATATATATATATATATATATATATATATATATATATATATATATATAGTCTTAGCAAATCTAATTTGCGTTTTATAGGCTAACAGAAGTTATGAAAGAATGTAAAAGAGAAAATGAGCGTGAACGGGAACGGGAGAGCAACCGTGACCGGGAATGGGAGAGCAAGCATGACCGGAAACGGGAGAGCAAGCGTGAGCGGGAACGGGAAAGCGACCGGGAACGGGAAAGCGACCGGGAACGGGAAAGCGACCGGGAACGGGAAAGCGACCGGGAACGCGGAAAGCGACCGGGAACGCGGAAAGCGATTGGAATCGGGAGAGCAAGCTTGGAAGGAAACGCGAGCAAGAGAGAAAATCGATAACAAAACTTCTGAGCGGGAAAGCGACCGGGAGCTGGAAAACGACCGAGAGCGGAAAAGCGACCGGGAACGCGACGAAAACGGGAAAGTGGAGAAGGAAACGGGAGCGAGAGAGACAAACATTAGAAAAACCTCTAAAAACCCCGGGCAACGCCGGGTAACCCCGCTAGTTGTCTATATATATAAAAATGAATGTTTGTATTTATGTTAATGTCCTTTATGCATTGCTACACCATTCATCCGATCGTAATGAAATTTTCACACAACCTTGAGAGTCAATAAAAATCAAAAGTAAAAAAAAAATTTTTGAAATCCGTCACAAAATGAGCGGAGCGGAGCGGGTGAGCGAGCGGGAACTATATATATATGTATGTGCGTATGTATGTGTGTATGTATGTATGTGTATGTGCATGTATGTGTGTCTGTGTGTGTGTTTATGTATGTACTAGCGGAGATACCCGCGTTGCCCAGGTTATTTGAGGTTTTTCTAATGTTTGTCTCTTTCTCTCCCGTTTCCTTTCCCACCTGCTTTCCCACTCCTGTTAGCTTTTCCGTTTTCGGTCGTTTTCCCACTGCCGGTCGCTTTCCCGCTCCCGGTCGCTTTCCCGCTCCCGGTCGCTTTCCCGCTCCCGGTCGTTTTCCCGTCCCGGTCGCTGCCCCGTTCCCGCTCACGTTTGCTCTCCCATTCCCGCTCACGCTTGCTTTTCTGTTCCGGCTCGCTGTCCGTTCCGGGTGCTTTCCCGTTTCTATAATAGACAAACTAACCCACAAACATTCATATATATATATATATATAGTCTTAGCAAATCTATTTTGCGTTTTATAGGCTAACAGAAGTTATGAAAGAATGTAAAAGAGAAAATGAGCGTGAACGGGAACGGGAACGGGAGAGCAACCGTGACCGGGAATGGGAGAGCAAGCATGACCGGAAACGGGAGAGCAAGCGTGAGCGGGAACGGGAAAGCGACCGGGAACGGGAAAGCGACCGGGAACGGGAAAGCGACCGGGAACGGGAAAGCGACCGGGAACGGGAAAGCGACCGGGAACGGGAAAGCGACCGGGAACGCGGAAAGCGACCGGGAACGCGGAAAGCGATTGGAATCGGGAGAGCAAGCTTGGAAGGAAACGCGAGCAAGAGAGAAAATCGATAACAAAACTTCTGAGCGGGAAAGCGACCGGGAGCTGGAAAACGACCGAGAGCGGAAAAGCGACCGGGAACGCGACGAAAACGGGAAAGTGGAGAAGGAAACGGGAGCGAGAGAGACAAACATTAGAAAAACCTCTAAAAACCCCGGGCAACGCCGGGTAACCCCGCTAGTTGTCTATATATATAAAAATGAATGTTTGTATTTATGTTAATGTCCTTTATGCATTGCTACACCATTCATCCGATCGTAATGAAATTTTCACACAACCTTGAGAGTCAATGAAAATCAAAAGTAAAAAAAAAATTTTTGAAATCCGTCACAAAATGAGCGGAGCGGAGCGGGTGAGCGAGCGGGAACTATATATATATGTATGTGCGTATGTATGTGTGTATGTATGTATGTGTATGTGCATGTATGTGTGTCTGTGTGTGTGTTTATGTATGTACTAGCGGAGATACCCGCGTTGCCCAGGTTATTTGAGGTTTTTCTAATGTTTGTCTCTTTCTCTCCCGTTTCCTTTCCCACCTGCTTTCCCACTCCTGTTAGCTTTTCCGTTTTCGGTCGTTTTCCCACTGCCGGTCGCTTTCCCGCTCCCGGTCGCTTTCCCGCTCCCGGTCGCTTTCCCGCTCCCGGTCGCTTTCCCGCTCCCGGTCGCTTTCCCGCTCCCGGTCGTTTTCCCGTCCCGGTCGCTGCCCCGTTCCCGCTCACGTTTGCTCTCCCATTCCCGCTCACGCTTGCTTTTCTGTTCCGGCTCGCTGTCCGTTCCGGGTGCTTTCCCGTTTCTATAATAGACAAACTAACCCACAAACATTCATATATATATATATATATATAGTCTTAGCAAATCTATTTTGCGTTTTATAGGCTAACAGAAGTTATGAAAGAATGTAAAAGAGAAAATGAGCGGGAACGGAAACGGGAACGGGAGAGCTACCGTGACCGGGAATGGGAGAGCAAGCATGACCGGGAACGGGAGAGCAAGCGTGAGCGGGAACGGGAAAGCGACCGGAAACGGGAAAGCGACCGGGAACGGGAAAGCGACCGAGAACGGGAAAGCGACCGGGAACGGGAAAGCGACCGGGAACGGGAAAGCGACCGGGAACGCGGAAAGCGACCGGGAACGCGGAAAGCGACCGGGAACGCGGAAAGCGACTGGAATCGGGAGAGCAAGCTTGGAAGGAAACGCGAGCAAGAGAGAAAATCGATAACAGAACTTCTGAGCGGGAAAGCGACCGGGAGCTGGAAAACGACCGAGAGCGGAAAAACGACCGGGAACGCTACGAAAACGGGAAAGTGGAGAAGGGAACGGGAGCGAGAGAGACAAATATTAGAAAAACCTCTAAAAACCGGGAAAGTGGAGAAGGGAACGGGAGCGAGAGAGACAAGCATTAGAAAAACCTCTAAAAACCCCGGGCAACGCCGGGTAACCCCGCTAGTTAATTATATAAATAACTATTTATTAATATTGTATCCTATATAAAAAGTTTTCTTAATTCCAGATATGTTTGGAAAAAGGCCTAGTGGAGCTCAGCGAAGAAAAAGAAAGGCAGATGAAACAAGAGAAGCTAGTAAGTCCAGCAAACTACTGGAATGTTTTTTGAAGAAGGCAAAGTCAACACCAGAAGAAAGCCAACAGCCTCAGGATACTGATGTTTATGAATTCAATGATCAACCAAGTGTACAGTAGAATCAGCAAAACATAGAGAACGGTAGTAGTTGATCAACTTCATCTGACTCTGAAGTAGAAATTGATATCATTTCTCATAGGCCAAATCCAATTCCAGCTGTGCTTATGCTCGGCGACGTTGGCTATTTGGATTTCGACCAAACATCACGACTGCCTATAATTTCTTAACAGCTATGCACAGAAATGGTATCTCGAGGCTCTAATGTATTTCAAAATAATAATGGTCCATTTGCTAAGCAAGACGGCCGTTCTATGACAAAGCCATGGTTCAAGCGGAGACTTGCCACTGGAAAGGGTGATGAGATGAGGTGAATCGGGTCTGGCTTATTTATTCACCATTGAATGAAGCAGTCAATTAAAAAATAATTCTTTCCTAACTTCGAGCATCCATGGGACAAGATAGACTTAGCGATCTGGCCTTAATGAGTATGGAGAGGGAGGTTCTTGAACAGATTGATTTTGATGATATAATTAACCAGTTTGCTGCAGTAAAAGCAAGAAAAATAAATTTTGTTTAAAACTCAGCTCATTTTTAACCACAATTTTACACAACAACTATCTGTTGTTTTGCTTTTAAATTTTATAATTTTTCTTTCGCACTTCTGACTCAGCGGACAAGAAAAATACAGAATTATAAAAACTACTGGAAAAATAAATTGAAAGAATCTAATTATATACGTAATTATATTCATTAATATTCTGTAATTGTAAGAAAAACAGTATAATAGTAAAAACTAAGAAAGAATAATACAATTATGATGTAAGGTGCATTATGCATATAGAAATTTAAATACACTGAAATGCATGTATATTGGCGCCAGAGACTGTAGCCTACATGCAAATACTGATTACGACAGTTATTATATTTTATGTGGTTCGACAGATTTTATGTAGGGGGCGCAGATTTTGTGTTTTGTCCCCGGGCGCAGAAGACCCTAGCTACGCTACTGGTTAAAGTTAACAAATCTTCGCCTCCTCAACATTTTGCTGAATCCACGCCTCTGGGTCGGGTCTGGTTGGGTCCTGAAAATTTGACCTATGGACAACTCTAATATAATTATCAAGCTGAAGACAGAACAAGTAAATTAAAAACGAATTTTTAAAACCCAATGCTTTTATATGTAATTAAAACACAAATTTTGCAATCAATTTTTTCTTATATTACTCTTTTATTTTATATTAAAGTCGAAATATCTTAATTATATCAAAATATCAAAATTAATTATATCAAAATATCGAAATTAATTAAAATTAACTAAATTAATTGACTTATTGTAAAACTAATAATTGAATATTGCATTGTCTTCTATTTTGAGCATGTATGCAAAATTTGAAAAAATTCTATCATCAGGAAGTGACTCAAAAATTGATTGCAAGATTTGAAACAGACAGAGAAACAAACAGAGACGACGAGTTAATAAAAGCATTGGTAAAAATTGCTGAAAGACATCGATGACAATAACTTGAAGTTTGTAACTGCATAACAACAATTGCAGCATAGACTGAACCTGCGACGTTGTACAAGGCACGCCTCATACCAATAACATGGCCTTAGCCCATAGTCCAGATGACCACAGAGTACTCGTTTTTGCTTTACCAAAATTACTTGGTCATAAATTATGCAGCAATGACTCATAATCATTAGATGGAAGGCCGCCTGCATATGCCATTTTAACAAATACTTATGCAGACAGCAAGGAATAAAAAATAATGCTTTACTTTTTTTCTTAGATTTAGCACACGCCTTTTCCAAGACAAATCTTGCTCAACGGCGAAAAAAGATCCTTGCAAAGATAGCCATTTATAGGCGCTATATTCGGAGACAAAGCTAAGTATTTCAAATTTCAAAGGTTTGGGTGCTTGAAAAAATTTGAATAAGGCTGAGTCTGGTTAAACTGAAGTGGGTTGGGTCAATAAATTAAGAGCGGTAATAGGTCGTCGGGTTGGGTCATTTTTTAGGGGGCCGGGTCTGGTTGGGTCCTGAAAATTTGACCTATAAACAACTCTAATATAATTTATTGGCGCCTATCCTTTTAGCAATGCGAGTGAACTCCTTGCTTAAGGGAGTTAGCTGGAGACGCCGGTGAGGCTCGAACTGCCAACCTAACGATGGACAGGCGAACGCTCCACCGCTCTGCCACCAGCGCCTCTTGGCATTGGAGATCATCTCCTTAGCAAGAGACACATTGCACAAATGACCTTGCAACAAAGCATTTCCCGGTGACAGCAAACCCAGTATTTTGACAGTAACAATGGCAAACAAATATAAAACCTCTGCTTTGAAATGTTGTTAAGCAGCCTTTCTAGCCAGCAATCTATCAGAGTCACGGAATTGTGGGTTCTCTAGCAGCAATCTATGTAAATATTGCGGGTAATTTATTATTAAAATATTTAAACATAAAAATTAAAGCTTGATAAATATAAATTTGGTCCAATTTCAACAATTGTCCTTGGTAAAAAAATGTGGAAGCAGAAGCAAAACGGGGTGCCTTGAAGATGACTCTTAGTCTTATGCATCGTTTCTGCAGGGTTGACAATTGTATTCTTGCTTTCTTGGATGTTGGACACCATATAATGTTACAATAGTTGAAGTAAGGATAGATAAAAGAGTAGTAAATAGTAAGTAAAGTAGATTTGCCTAATAGATGAGAAGACTTATAGAGAACACCAATATTGCGAGAAACTTTTTTACATACACTAATATGATCATCCCATGTAAGAAATTCATTGATATATACTTCTCGAAAATCAGAAAGCTCTTCTATAAAGTTTAAAGGCTTAGTGTAAGGGGGTCGATAAATTGAGCAAATGTTTAGTTTTGTTTCTTTGTAGCAGAGTTTGATATGTATGTATTCAAAGGTTGGCGAAATAAAGTTACATTCGACTAACTGAAAGTTTATGGTTTCTTTAACGAGAAATCCAACTCCTCCACCCGGTCGTTCATCTCTATTTTTTGTTATTAACTTATGACCTGAAAATTTAAAGTTTACTTGATCGTTTTTAAGCCATGTTTCTGTTAAAGCCATTAATGTGGGTTTTAGAATGTAACATAACGTCTGAATTTCAGCGTAATGTTTGTTCAAGCTTCGACAATTAATATGTGTTATATTAAATGAAGTTTTAGACAGTCTTTTTTCTGAAGTGTCATAATGTGTGTCAAATTTATTTTTGATTGCCATTTTTGTTAGTTATAGTTTTAACTGCATTTTCCGATCCGGCAACTTATACGGCAGCCTGATTTTCGCTTTTTGTCGGTTCGATAGCAATGCGTGGGTTAAAAATCCATTTTATAACTAAAACATGTTGAGGCCAAAAAGTGGGATCAAGTACCCTGGACATATTTATGTCTTCAACTGTTATTCTAAAAGAAGATGATCGATTTTTTGTTGTAGTGATATTTTCTATATCTTTTTTTACAACTTTCCATCGCCACCCCTCGTTGTGACAATAACAATTGCAAACAAATATAAAACCTCTGCTTTGAAATTTTGTTAAGCCATTTTTTCTAATGGAAGCTCGAGGATCGACGAAGGCGTTACTGTCGACCCTTTTTTCTCTTACGGCTGCACGCCGAGAAAAAAAAACTTTTGAATGTCCCAAGGTCTAAGACACTCTCAGTGGTGCAACCAGGATTTTTTTATAATAGTTTATAGTCCTTTACTCCAAGTGTTTTAAGACTAAAATAGCTGTATGTTGGAAGCATCTAAGTACTTCGTGTCGTGGATCATTTGATCCTTTTAATTTTTCCATCCTCCTTTCTCCAGGCTTGGGACTGGCTTACAAATGCAAGGCAACCAGGAAAAAAATGCTGAAGGGGCTCAAGTTTGAAAAAGGAAGAAAACCCGCCAGGGACGTAAATTGCGGGGGGACAGGGGAAATTTGCCCCCCCCCTGATTTTTAAAATTTTAATTTTTTTACCTAGAGTTTACTATATATATTTGTTAATGTTAACTTTGCTTAACCTAGTGATGATTTGAATCCTTCTGGCGTGTGTAGACAATGTGCCCTCTTGATTTCCAAGATTTTTTCCACTTGAGTTTCTTATATATATTGTTTATTTTAACTTTATTTAACCTCTTGACGATTCAATGCGTATTGGAATCTTTTTTGCTTGTGTAGACATTTTTAAATCTGACTTCGACCTATTAGTGGTATTGATACAATATCGATTCCTTCACAGCTGTCTACATAAAAGTTATTATTATTTATTACACAAAAATAAACAAAATTCTGGACACTCCATTTTGGACATCTTTTTTACTACTCCTGTAATTGCCCCTGCAGTTGATTAAATCATTCACGCCACTTTATATCCAGTGGCGGATTCAGAAATTCCTGGGGGAATGCATTTAAGAAATTTTTCACATTCTCTTCAAAAAAGCTGATGATTAGTGAGGGATAGTCGTAAGTATGTTTCCATTTTTTTCAAAGGCTTCCATTTTTTCCTTCCAAAAAAACTACGGTCATTTTCTAAAAACCAGGTAAAAAAAATTCAATTGAAACTCTGATGGGAGAATGCATCTCTCCACCCATTCCTGCTTGTAGCTATGTATTTATATAGATGTAAAAAAATGTGTGTGGAGGGGCGGCGCCAGGAATTTTGTCCTGGGGGGTCCAAAATGTCCAAGGACAAGTTGAAGTATATATATATATATATATATATATATATATATATATATATATATATATATATATATATATATATATATATATATATATATATATATATATATATATATATATATATGTATATATATATATATATATATATATATATATATATATGTATATATATATATATATATATATATATATATATATATATATATATATATGTATATATATATATATATATATATATATATATATATAAATACTGAAGTATTTACACTAGTAGATCACAATTTAGTTCTGTTATTTTAGTTTATCTAGGTTCGTTACTGGCAAAGCAGATTTCAAATATAAATTGAAAAATTTAAGTTGTTGTTATTACTAGTTTCTTTAAAATTAAAATTTATTCAACTAACACGAATTAAGAGTTCAGAAAACAAACGAAGCTAATAAAATCATTATTCAATAATACAATAATACAATAAAGTACATAACTGTAAACAAAAAAACAGTGAACTATCATCAAAAAACATTGAATCATGATCAAACTATACAGAATGTTTAAGTATAACTACTATACTATAGTAAAACTCCATGCAGAAAAAACATAGTTTGAAAAAGGAAGAAAGCCGGACGCAGGCTAAAAAATTATTAGACGATATTAGACTATATTTTAGTCTGCAGTCTTTTTTGGTATCTTTAATAATTTAGTAATGAAAGAAAAGAAAAACTGCAAACTGAAGATAGTCAAACTCAGTCTCAAACCAGTTAAACATACCGTAATTAACCCAATGAGATTCAAATAGCCCCCCCTAGTAAAAAAAAAGTCTTTGGATTTGCAAAAATCCCACGTGTGGCACCTGTCGGAGCTGGGAGGGTCCGGACCCCTGGACCCCCCCCCCCCCGCCCAGCGCTGCGCCTGTGTCTGTGAGAGCATTCGCTTATTACATCCATGACGCAGGAGTAACATTTGGCAGGCAGGTACCCTTGATAGATAAAAAAATTTGAAAAATTAAAAAACTGTTATTTATTTAATGTTTTATTGGCAAAAAAAAGAAAAAATAAGCAAAAAACCCGGATAACACCGGGTAACCCTGTCAGCAAGCTATATAATGGCGGGAAAATTTTTCCACCCTGGAAATTGCTGAATTTACGTCCTTGAAGCCCGCGCAGTCAAATTTTTTTTAAATATTTTTAGTCTGTAGCCTTTTTTGGTATCTTTAATAATTTATTAATGAAAGAAAAGAAAGACTGCAAACTGAAGATAGTCAAACTCAGTTTTAAACCAGTTAAAGCAATTGTTAAATATAATAATAATAATTTATTTATATAGCGCCAGGAAAGTCTAAGACGCTTAATAAATTTATGAATAAATATAGCACCCCCAGTTCACCATGACCATGGAGATACCAAGATAGTCATAACCGGTGATTTCAACCAGCTAAAAGATTGCGACCTGCGACTGCTAGGACTGTTTAAAGAAGAGACCGAAGCCACTAGAGCTGGTCATCATCTGGATAGGGTCTATACATCGGAGCCAATGTACCGAAACATCTCAGTAATTGTTCCTACGGTTAAAACGGACCACAAGGCCATTTACGCCTCGGCAATAGATTACGACACTCATCGACCGCCCAAGAACAAGGCCAAACTGAAGTGCCGCCTGCACAGGCCAGCCCAGCACGCTGCATACTTGGCAGCTTTCTCAAAAACGCGACAAGAGGAGGATACAAACAGTGACTTCGTATTCGACGTCGATGGCGGAGCCACTCCACCGTCGCTGCAGGAGTCGTTCGACCGTTTCTACCTGCAGATGCAGAGATTGTTGGATAGGTTCTACCCAATCAGGAACATCACAGTAACAGATCGCGACCCTCCGTATATCACACCAGAGATCAAGCTGCTGTTGCGAAAAAAGAACGGACTGATGCGAAAAGGGAAGATAGAGGCTGCTGATGCAATTTCTCTAAAGATCAGAAAAGGAATAATCGCCAGAAACTGTTCCACACTTACGGGTTCCGGAACCATCAGAGGCCCAAAGGACTTGTGGGAGCGAGTTAGGCAAGTGACTGGTAAGGATAAACGACGAAAGAACAACTCTACCACTAAAGCAATCACTGCAGACAAACTCAATGACCATTACGCAACCATCTCGACGGAAAGCAACTACGAGGCTCCTGCAGAAAAACATAGCGTCTGCCGAAATTCAAGATTTTTCTCTGCCTGGCAAGTCTTCCGTGCTTTGGACAGACTAAAAACCTCCGCCTCCGGAATGGATGAAATTCCCTCCTGGTTCTACCGAGTCTCGGCAACAATACTTGCCGAACCGCTCGCCTTTCTATTTAACTTGTCGTTAAACCAATCACAGATACCAGACCGGTGGAGGAAATGTCAGATAACCCCGGTTTCAAAAGTAGTTAATCCTCAGGGAAGCCACGAGTACAGACCAATTTCAATTACACCAATACTCTCAAGGATTGTGGAAAAGATGGTGGTACAGCGATTCGTCTATCCAATCCTGGGAAGTTCGGGGTACAACCACTACTTCCATGACCAATATGCTTTCCGTCCAACGGGATCCACAACGGCGGCACTAATCAGCCTGACACTACACATTTCCGAACAACTACAAATCCACCCGTATGTCCACGTTATAGCACTGGACTTTTCAAAGGCCTTCGATACTGTCCGCCACTCAGAGCTTATGAGAAAGTTTGCCAAACTACCAATAGAAGACGAGGCGTACAACTGGCTGGTTGACTTCCTTAGAGGGCGAATGCACTGCACTAAATTCCAAAACCAAGTGTCGTCTTTAAAAGAAATAAATGCAAGCATCGTCCAAGGTTCAGGAATTGGACCCAGTTGCTACATTGTTGCGGCATCAGACCTCTCCCCCAGCATAGATGGTAACCGTCTAGAGAAATATGCAGATGATACATACCTTATAGTACCACCGGGTAATTCTCACTTAATCGTTGATGAACTCGCGAACATACAGATCTGGGCAAAAAGAAATAACCTAAATTTAAACGATTCAAAAACAAAAGAGTTGGTTGTGCGTCGCCCCAGAACAAAGGCAAACACACTCCCTACCCCTTTGGTCGGAGTGGAGAGGGTGGATGTAATGAATGTGCTGGGAGTCCTGATTGACGGGAGGCTCTCATTCCGAGAGCACATTGACTGGATCAGCACAAAATCTGCACAGTCTTTATATGCACTAAGAAACTTACGGGCTCACGGGCTGTGTGGCCGGGAGCTTTGGACGGTCACGGAGGCGACACTTATATCCAGGATCACCTACGCCTCTCAATCATGGTGGGGTTTCATAGGTTCGGGAGATCTTCAACGCATCGAGTCAGTCATTAGGAAGGTGACACGCCAGGGTTTCTTGGCTCCCGACCGCCCTGATTTTGTGCACCGATGCGCCGTGGCGGATTCAACTCTGTTTAACCAGGTTCTGTCTAACCACCTTCACGTCCTTCACCATCTTCTCCCAGACGTCAAGAAATCGGGATATCACCTTCGTCCTCGAGCTCACGACAGAGTAATTCCGCATGCCGATTCCTTACTTAGAAAAACTTTTATCTATAGATCGCTGCACTCAAAATAACTCAAAATAACTTAAACAATGCCGAACTCTATATTAAATCTCTGATAAAAACAAGTTTTTAGATTTTTATTTTAAGTCTTTAACTTTAGATTGTCGATTGTATTCATTTTTATTTAATTCTTATTTTTTTTATTATTATTTAAATGTAAACCGCTGTGCGTCATTGTCAGGCTGGTTAATAAAGATTTACTTACTTACTTACTTACTTACTTACTTACACCCACCCCCACTAAAAGAAAAACTCATCATATTTGAAAAAATTGCAGGCTTTCCGATTTGGCCTGGGGGGCTTGCTCAAGTTTTAAAAGAAGAAGAAAGCCGGCCGCAGGCAAATTTTTTTTAACTATCTTCAGTCTGCAGTCTTTTTTTGGTATATTCAAAAATTTATTAATGATAGAAAAGAAAGACTGCAAACTGAAGGCAGTCAAACTCAGTCTCAAACCAATTAAAGCAAATGTTAAGAAATAAATAAGTTTATGAATAAATGTAGCACCCCCACCCAAAAAAAAACTTATCGAATTTGGAAAAATTGCAGGGTCTTTCGATTTTGCCTGGGGGCGAAAGCTTCCCTTAGTTGCGTCCCTGGACACTCTAATCAGTTAATAATATTAGATTAAATATAAACAATAAATGTTAAATCATTTAAAAATGTGTTTGTGTTTGTTAGAACAACGTGAACTCAACTCTACCTCAGGGTAGAATTGTCCTACTCCGGGAGGGAAATGTCGGAGGAATGTCCGTAAATATGATTAAGTAAGTATGATTGCTTGTTTTCTTGTTGTCAAATTAGATTGAAATTATGAGAAATTTGCAAAACAACTTCCATTTTACTTTACTTTAATATAAATTAAAAATTATGACATCTGTTACTTTTTCAATTACTTTTTGAATTTTGTCTGTGCTTGTTTACTTCCTGTTTCAATTTTCCAATGTGAAAGGTTCTGCCTAATTACCTAATTATAATTGCTACATTAATTTTGTGATAAAAGCAGAATATTTTGCAGGTTTCCGTTTATAGGAAAGATAACCTATGTACTAAATTGTACTACTATAACTACGTACACAACTTTACCACACTTTATTTTATTGTCTATTGTCGATTAACACTCTAAGTCTAGCAGCTGTGACTAGCTACTAGCTTACACATTTTTTAACAATTTACACTGATTTTTGTTTTAGTAGAGTTGCAGGTGTACTATAACTGTTGCAGTGTTTACATTACTACAGTACTTTACTTTAAAGTTTACAGTTTTAGAGTGGCTGCTTACTAAATTTAGCTTAATTTAGAATAGGTGCTATAACTAAACTGCTAATAATTACTAACTTTTATACTTAGAGAGACTTGTAACATATATATAAATAAATAGACTGAAAACTAATAACTAATTGAACTAAACTAGATACTAAACTCTAGTTCTAGTAACTGCCACTTGATTTGATTTAACTAGCTGTAACTGGTATTCTTTGTTTTAATTCGTCATGGATTGCGTTCAGGAATTACCTAGTGGTTATTGTTATGCAAATTTTAAAAAACTGGATGATGGCAGCACAACATTTCGATGTAATATTAACTCCAGGGAAGAATGGCGTAGCTGGTTGCAAACATTTGAATTGGCTTCTGATCAGAAATTTATTGTCAATAGTACTTTCAAAGTTGTTCGGTGAGTTAAAAATTCATGAAACCAGGTGGTTGTGGTGACTATTTTAATTACTGATGAATATTTATTTCATATGACTTACTTTAAATTAAAATTGAAAGACGAATACTAAACGACTAAACGAGACAAGACTTGAGCAATGTGAGAATTAAACGACAAGATACTGACTAAACAGTCTGGAAGTCTGGCTTCACTAGATTTTCAAAAGATATTATAAAGTTATAGTAATAATATATAACTCTATTATATTATACAGATTTAAATTGGCACATTCTTAATCACTTCTCCAGGCATGTTAGGATGTGTGTTGTATAAATAAAATACAGCTCAATATAAAATAATTTTTTTATTAATATAAAATTTTATTAAAACAGTACCACATTGTTAACGGTCACTTATTAATTATACATTCTATAAGTGGGTTACCATAGCTATAACATTAAAAAATTAAATCAAGCCGTAAAAAATTAATTTTTTTTTAAATCCTTTATATTTCAGGATTCGCCGGCTTTTCATTTAATGCAAATTTTTCTTTTAAAGAGACTTTTTTTTAAATTTATATATGTAAACATCTATATAATAATGTTTTATTTGTTCTTGTCTTGAAACATAGATAATTATTATTTTTAATTAAGAAATATTTTTCAGAAAATTTTAAAACTAATAGAATGCACTGTTATTAGGAGTGAGCTTATATTTAAAATTTCAGCTCAATTGGATGATGGGAAGTTAGTTAATTTTCACTTTCAAGGTTTGCAAACATTCATGCGAGCAAGCAAGACCGGAAGTGAAGTTAATAAAAGGGATTTAACAAGTAAACCATAAAAAACTAAGTTTTTTTCACAAATGCCTTATGTTTCAGGATTTGCTGGCTTTTCATTTGTTGTAAAGATGTTTCTTTTAAAACGATATTTTTTGAAATTTATATATGTAAACATCTATGTAATTGTATTTAATATGTTTTTGTTTTAAAAGAAAGATAATTAGTATTTTTAAATATACAAAATTTTTCTCACATTTTTAAAAAATATTAATAAAATGCATTGTCAAGAGGAGTGAGCTTATATTTAAAATTTTAGTTCGATTGGATGAAGGAAAGTTAGTTAATTTTCACTTTAAAGGTTTGCAAACATTCAAGCAAGCAAGACCAATAGTGAAGTTAAAAAAAAGATTAATTCTTCTGGGGCCCAATTTTGGGCCACCCAAAACAGCCTATAAAAATTACTTCTGCGGCCCAATTTTGGGCTGCAGAAGAACCAAGCTAAAAAAATTAGTTTGACAATGTTAATGCGGCGTTAATCATTAGACTTCTAAGCCAAAAATTACTTTATCCAACTTTTACTCACTCGTAGGCCTATTTAGACAGAACAAACAGAGGTGGCCATTTATGGGCGCCTACCCACACCCCTTGCAGACGCCGGTGATGCCGGCGGGATTCAAACCGCCGACTCTTAGGTCCACAGGCGAATGACTTACCGCTATACCACCAGTGCCCACCCATTAATATAAGGGATTTAAAAAAATATATTAGTTTTATATGCAATCTACTAAAGTTTTAGTAAATCAATAATGTTGATCTTTCAGAAGTGTTTTTCACCAAAAATTATTCTGCCAGCACAATGGGAAAAACAAAAATAAACTAACAAGTAAACGCTGTACTGGCTGTAAAGCTACTATTGAATGCCGAATAAAGCGTGTGAACAAGGACACATGCAGGAATGACCCTTTTCTTAAGCAGGTCAGTACTTGTAAAGATCTATTTTGTAGTGAAATTCAGGGATGCCAGAATGGTTTTGAAAGTGGGGGGCCAACAAATTTTTTTAGGTTCTTTAAATGCCCGTAGGTGAGTTTTATAAAATTTATGATGAAATGCATCTATATCTGAAATAGTTGATTTTAAACCGAAATTTTTTTTTATAAAATAAAAAGTAAGAAAATGAATAACAGTCTAGTATTTATATAATTACCATTTTACCAAAGCCCAAAAAAACTACCATTTACAAAAGTTAACTACAAATTGCAACTTTAACTAGCATTTACCAAAGAGATTACTTCTTCTGTCATTTAGCATACAAAAAGATTTATAGATTTGCAACAAGTTTAGATTGTCTGTTTTTTCTTTATGTATAGTTAAAAACATACATGGTTTAATATAGTTTGGGTCATTGTTGACTGCAAATAGGTTTTAATTTGACGCAATTCCGTAAACTTCTTTTTTATGTTGCATTTGATATTGGAAAAACCAAATACAGTTTTAATAATAAAATTTGTCTGCTTGTGACCATAAAGTTTTTGAAGTTTCATTTTTACTGAACATACAGAGCCGGCTTTTGGTATAGGCGATATAGGCGACTGCCTAGAGCGGCATTTTTTCTAAGGGCGGCCAAATTATAAAAAATACAATTATGAAAAATATTATTAGCCATTAAATAGTACGATGAGGTATTTGCTTTAGCAAGAAGAATTAATGAAAAATCAAGCCCAAAAGTTATATTAGACTATCTATGTGCAATGGGCTTGGTTGCTCTTTTTCCAAATGTGTACGTGGCATTGCGAATTTTGCTTACACTCCCGATAACACTGGCGAGTGCTGAGATAAGATTTTCTAAGCCCAAACTCAATAAAACATATCTTCGTTCTAGCTAAACCAACCAAACGATCCTGAGACCCATGTCTTAGGATCGTTTGGTTGGTTTAGCTAGGGGTCATCTATATATTGCGTACAAACCAAGGGGGAGGGGGTTGTGTACAAAGTGAATGTTTTGCGTATACTGTATGGGGAGGGGGGGCTCCAATAAATGCGTATGTACGCAAAAAATGCTAAATATTATTTTTTCTAATAGTACTTATTGTTGTTTTAATTCAGTTGAATTGATTGAATAATAAATCTTATCGAGTAGTATTTAAGATCAATCAATTAAACAAACAAACTTGTATCGCGCCTTTTTCAAAAATTTACAGGCTCAATAATATCAACGATGGCGTGTCTAGAAAAGCACGGCTGGATAGTTGAATTTGGCGTATCAAAATAGCGTCCTCCAGCGTAATTGTAATAATGCTATTTAAGATGATAAATCTGCTGTATCTCCGTGGCTGCATTGGAATGCTATGATAATTTGTGTGTTTGTTGGGCACACCAAAGCCTTAAGTTACCCCAGCGTAACTCCCTTAAGGAGTTCACTCGCATTGCTAAAGGGGTAGGCGCCTATAAATGGCTGCCTTTGCAAGGACCCTTTCTCGCCTTTGTGCAAGACTTGTCTTGGAAAAGGCGTGTACTAAATCTCAGTAAAAAAAAAGAGGGTCTGTCAGTAAATTTCAATTTAGTTTCCAAAAACATGTTGAGATAAGTCTAGCTCTAGCTCGTCATAGTCAATAATAAATATGAAGCAATACATCAACCTGTTGTTAAAACGGGCTATTTTATATTGAGGATGGGAGGTGAAATACGCTGTGAGTATGTACGCATAGGGGAGGGGGTCTAAAAATGTACGAGTAGCAACAGGGGGAGGGGAGTGAGTCAAAATCTCGAGTTTAATGCGTACGTAATATGTGAATGGGCCCTACCATATTTATAGAGAGAACGATTGTAGAAGGATTGGATATGACTGAAATCATTCAGGAGTTTGCTTCTGCAAAAGCTAGAAAAGCACATTTTTCTTGAAATCAACCAATAAATAATTTAGTGCTTCATAAACATACCATTTGCAACATTTATGTTTTTCATCACATTTCAAAGCAAAAATTGCTGATTAAACTCAACTACATATAGGCCTATTAAAAACTCTTGACTTTTAAAAAGTTGTCAAAATTGAAATTTTGTAGAAGACTTAATAATATTATGAAATTTCAACATTTTCATATTTTCATAATTCCACATTTTGAATTTATACTTCAAAATAAATATAAATTTTAGATTTTTCTTACAAAAATGAACCTAGTAAGTGCGGTATTTTTATCCTTGCCTATAGCACAAAAATGTCTAAGGCCGGCTCTGTGAACATATCAACAATTGACAGACTCTCAACGAGTCTCTCGTTATAAAATAATATTGGTATTGACAAAAAGTAGTGGGGCCAAAATGGCATTTGGCCCCACTACTTTTGAAATTGGGGGCCACTGTCTCTTCCGGTCCCGGCGCCGATGGTGAAATTTATTTTTGAATAAATATTCTGCTGTATTGTGATATATGTTGAATTCATTTACTTTATTGCATGCAGAATCCTCCATTGCCAGCTGTATTGGTGCTGAACCTAGTACATAACCACCAGGCACGTTGTCCCCTGCACATGAACTTGGTTAATGCCGACAAACAGACTGACGAACAAAACACAACAGTGGAATTAGATAATATG
Organism: Erpobdella octoculata; assembly: GCA_963978895.1. Lineage (NCBI taxonomy): Eukaryota > Metazoa > Annelida > Clitellata > Hirudinida > Erpobdellidae > Erpobdella > Erpobdella octoculata. The sequence goes on from OZ022240.1 coordinate 28,613,274, forward strand.
GAAGATGTTCCTGAAACAGATTTCAACACTCTTAACTCTAGTGAAAACGATGAAGATGTTCCTGAAGCAGATTTCAACACTCTTAACTCTTGTGAAAATGATGAAGCTGCTCAATTGGTCTCTAACATAAAAGTAGAATTAGTGCGAATACAAGGTCTAATCACTTCTCGTACAACAGCAGCAACTCTCAAAGCATTGATCGCATGCTTACAATCAATAAAAACAGAAGAAGACTTAAGTCGATCATTATTCCATTGCATAACAGCTTTGTGTTCAAGAAATAGTAACAATATAAAAGTTGGACCGAGGTCAATGGTGCAACGAAGATCTACTGTGACTCGACGTTTAAAGAAAAACTCTACATTATCTCCAAAACGCGTTGGCTTTAATAAAAATAAAGATAATTTATAATAATGAATGACAGCAGTTTGTTTAATGTCCGGTCTTATTCCTCAGTTTCAAAAAGTGGAGCGCATTATGAAAAAAAGTCGTTTCATTTAAGCTAAGAGCCATTTTTCCTCGAGCATGCATAAAAGAACATTTATTGGCAAAATTTGCTATATATATATATATATATATATATATATATATATATATATATATATGTGTGTGTATGTATATATATATGTGTGTATATGTATGTATATATATATATATATATATATATATATATATATATATATATATATATATATATATATATATATATATATATATATATATATGTGTGTGTGTATATATATATATATATATATATATGTTCCTGAAACAGATTAAAACAATCCGATTATCTTTCATAAGCAATTATTTATAAAACTCTGCAGTGCAGCCATTAAGAGCGGCTTCGATAAGCGTCGTGGCGCCGACTTAGCCGAACGGTTACTTCGTTCAGAATTGGCCGGGCTCCTTAAATGTGGCAGTACCGTCGGCGCTACTCGGCGATTTATAATCACGTATACCTCAAAAATATATTCCACTGGTGACTCAATGGTATCAAACTTCTTGTGTCGAAAAAGAACTTTTTTCAATGTTGATGTTTTAACAATACGTTTTATAATGGAATTATCGATTTGCAATCCAATGACATCTTGAAAAAAATTTTTTATAAAAAGAAGTTTGATCAAATTTTACAAATTTCTCCCAACTGACCAAGATGTTTGCTTAATATATATATATATATATATATATATATATATATATATACACACACACATATATATATATATATAATGAAGAAAATTGAAATCGGTCACAAAATGAGCGGAACGGAGAGCGAGCGGATACGGGAACTGAAGAATGAGCGGGAACAGAAAAGTAAAAGAGCGAGCAGGAAAGGGAAAACGACCGGGAGCACGAGAGCAAGTGAGGAAGGAAACAGGAGCGAGAGAGACAAACATTAGAATAACCTCTAAAAAACCCCAGGTAACGTCGGGTACCCCGCTAATTTGAAATAAGAGTTTGTGTTGAAAAACTTGTTTTCCCTTTACTTGTTATATAAATAGATTCTATTCAGATCATTGCTGTTTTAGTTTAAATAAAAGTGAAATAGAATATCTCCATAGCATAATGTAGGTGTAGGAAACGGCGGAATTTGCCTTCCAAATTTGAGTGGCTGACTACTTTTTTATGCAAGTGGAGGGAAAGTAAAAATATGTTTGCGAAAAATATTGAGAGAAAAAATGCCTTGAAATACACCTCCGGACATCCAGGTTTTTTGGGAGGAAATATGAAAAGTGTGTCAGAAAATTTTAGAAAAAATTACCGACGACTACACCACCGCCCCTGTCATCAGCTATTTCTGGGAGGAATTGGAAAGAGGGTTTTTTAACATTAGATTTTTAACATTTTTTGAACAGACTAGTCCTGCCCCCCACCACATAAAGTTGTGTATGGTGGATAGAGTAGATTTGAACGTATTATCAAATTGAATAAGGGGCTCTCTTGCAAGTACTGATGCCCCCCCCCCCCCCCCCTCCAGAAAAATTCGGATGGCTACCCGGTCTTTCTCCAGTCAGTTAGTGGGCTATGGATACGTAACTATTCGTTAGAATGTGTATATGTGTATATGCGTATGACTATGACATACAGTCATACACACATTGCCCTGTATATGGTCTTCAACTTTTATACGGTCGATACTCCTATGCTGCTCTCTCCAGCCTCCAGCACAAACGAATCTTTCATCCAAATAAATGCATCACATTATTGATGGGAACAATCTACTTCATCAATCACTATTCACTTATTCACCTTAAGGCGCGTATTTTGCAACTCACGTCCCAGCACCATCAGCTGGTTCAGCTGAGATGCGTTTCGTTTTGCGTTTTAGTTATTTAGTTTCGGCTAAAAATAAAGAACGGTCGCTATGAACTATCTTATTCGGAGTACTTCTGATATCGAATCATTAATAAATTCTAACATTGCAAACATAATCATTGAAAATAATTCTCAGCTGTTAATAACTACGTTATCGAATTTGTCAGAAGAAAAGAAGCGTGATGTCCTGAACAAGGTCGATTCTTACGGGAATACTTGTCTGGGTCTTGCCAGTAACAATGAAACGAGCGAACGAATTATTGACATACTCATAAAGGTTATTTTTATAAGAAAAAATGATATATATTAAATTCTCTATTAATTTGTTAGCACGGTCTGAATTCAATACTATTATTATTTGTTGTGTTTAGAATGGTGCCTGTGTCAATCAAGCTGATTTTTATGGACAGACACCTCTTCAATATGCGTGTCTGGCAGAAAATGAAGAAGTTATTGATAGTCTTTTAAAAGCTGGTCTTTATTAACTTGTTATTGTCTAAATTCAGTTTTTCAATAAATTTATGTTAATGTTAATATTTTTTTTATCTTTTATTCTTTGATGCTATAAATTTATTTAAAACAAATGTTACTATAACAGGAGCTGATGTAAATTTTATTGAAGAAAGATATGCAGCTTTACATACAGCTGCGAGCAAAGGAAATGGTAAAATTCTGCTTAAACTTATCCAGTCTGGTGCTAATGTCAACATTTTGACCAGGTAAGCTTACACAGTGCTGGTCATGACTAAACAATTTTTCTATGCAGATTTTTGTATTCTTTTATTCGGGAGTTAAGATCAAATCATAAAATTAAATTACATAGCTTATAACTTTAAGTAAATTCTTATCAGAATATTCCAGATTCAAAAACAACGACAATAATAATAACAATCTCCATCATCATGCAGTAAATAAAAACAAAATTACTATCTTAAAGGAGGGGTGTTTCTTCACTTCACTGTGCAATTGAATCAGGTAACCTGGGATGTGCCAGGTTGTTACTGGAGCACGGCGCCACTGTAAATTTCAGTCATGACCTGAGGAAAAAACCCCAAAGTTTCACTTTTGTTGACCCTCTCCTTGTTCTGGCCACTGGTCTTGGAAACGTAGAAGCTGTGAGGATGCTTCTTGATTCTGGGGCTAAGCCAAACGTCACAAATATTTATGGTAACTGAATTAGTTTCTTTTGTAATCAATTGCAATTATTAACAGAAATTGAATGTGGAACACATTTTTATAAAATTAACATTTATAACTTAACTCATTTTTATAAAATTAACATTTATAACTTAACTCATTTTTATAAAATTAACATTTATAACTTAACTCATTTTTTATCAAATTAACATTTATAACTTAACTCATTTTTTATAAAATTAACATTTAAAACTTAACTCTTTATATATGTGAAATGAATGATGTTTACAGGCATGACGGCATTGACGGTTTCTTGTAACAGACATTTTAATGAAATAGCAAAGCTGCTCTTGCAGTATGGTGCAGACGTTAATATTTCTGATGGAACCGGTTGTATTCCTCTACATTACGCTGCAAGACATGGAGATGTCGATCTGGTTGAAATGATCTTAGCAGTAAGTAATTTAATCATGTATTCCTATGGTTTTTTCTTGAAATTTCTCTGAGGAATGCATTTGATTAAATAATCTCAATAAGTAATAATTCAGGTTATGATCTGGAATTGTAAATATACTTTTTCATTCAGCTGAAATAAGATAAACGTAAACATGTAACACGGCAAAACATATTTTTACTTGGTATATATATTTGTGTACTACCGAGTCATTTCAATCATTACGTTTATAAAGAAATAGCTGGGTTATCCAAGTTTGTTCTCTTTCTTTTCTTTATTTTTCTCTTTTTATAAAGCCATCTTATTGTTTTCTTTTCACCTATCTTTTTCTCTTTGTTTTACTTTTGGTTTTTTCTCTTTCTATCCTTCCTTCTCTTTTTTCTTTATTTCTCTTGTTTTTTTCTCAATTTCTCTCTCTCTTTCTCTTCCCCTATCTCTCTCTCTTCTTCTTTCTTTCCCTCTCTTTCTCTTTTTCTCTTAAAATATCTTATAAAAGGTTTAATATTCCAGTTTTTGCTTTTGTTGTTACTTTTTATCACTGGTTAAAGTTATTCTGACATTGCTCCCAAAACTAAATTATCTTATTTGAATCAAATTTAATAAAAAAATGAAAGTATAGCTTTGAAAAAATAAGATAGCTAGGTCATCCAGTGTTGGTAGGGTTTTTTTTGTTCGTTGTTTGTTTATCCCAGTTATTATTGAGATTTTTTTAATTCTAAAAACCTCATCTTTCTGATGAGACTTTTACTTTGCTGTTAAACTCCTTAGTTTAAACAGGTATAAAACATATATGTATATAGATAATAATCAGTTCAATTTTGAAGAAAGGATCTGATAAGAACATTCTAGATGTGAATGGAGAATCTCCATTGAATCTTGCCATACGATCTCAAAATATCAACGTCATCAAGCTGCTCATCCAGTATGGTGAGGATTCACTAAATTGTAGACAAACAATAATAGTAATTCAGACTAATTCAACTCTTCATTAGATTTGTAACAAACATATCCAATTTATTTCATTTTGACAATATTTTATACATGGACATTCTTGCATGGGATTTTAGCTTAGGTTTTTTGACAAATTTTTCTATGGTATTTTATTAGGTATAAAATATTCAAAATGAATTTATGGTAGCAGCAGCAAAATGTTATTTTTCTTTAAGAGTCTATTTGAAAATATAGGTTCTTCAATAAATTTGTCCAACTCCAACGTCAAAGAAGGTCACCACCCTCCAATCATCCGTGCAACATGCTGCCTCAACGACCCAGTCATCTTTGAAGAAGTCCTTTTGATGCTACTACACAATGGCTGTGATATCAATACGTCTTTCCCTGGGACAAATGAAACCGCACTGTACAAGGCACTTGACTTGAAAAAGAATCATATTGCAAAGGTTATTGATAATTTTGTTTTATCACGTGTGGCTATGCTAAAGTTATCAGTGATAACTTATCACTCTTGAATCTTATAGGTCCTCCTTAAGCACAATGCCAGGATTGATATAGAATGTCCTCATAGCTTGACTATCTTAAACAAGGCTTGTCAGAAAAATATGAGAGATGTCGTTGAAGTCATGTGCAAATTAGGGATTGATTGGGCCAAAGAAGATTGGCTTGTTCATGGAGGAAATTGGACCTGCATTACAAATCAAAATTTAGGTTTTTGTCATAAAAATATTTTTCTTAAATTTATATTAGACTAGTGGGTTTTGTTGTTGTTTTTTTCTCGCTTCTGTTTCCTCTCCCTTTCCCGTTCTCGCTGGCTCTCTTGTTCCCGCTTGCTCTCTTGTTCCCGCTCCTACTTGCTTTCCCAATCCCGCTCCTTTTCTTTCTTCCTCTCCCTTCTAACTTCTTTTTGCCTATAAAATGTAAAATGGCTTTGCTGAAAGTTGCTTGAAACCTTCAAACTGTGTTACGTAATCTAAATTTGAATTTTGTTATGTAATCTAAATTTGAATTTTGATGTTCCTACATAGGCACTTTTGGCCTGGAAAGTTTTTTGGTCATAAAAAATTTAAAAGCTTTTTTATTAAAAAATACTCTATGATCTTCTACTCTTTGAGATCTACCTCTATGGCACATTTCGTTAAAATTGGTCCAGCAATTTGGATTTGCACACAAAAAACATATATGCGTATATATCATTTGTAATAGATGCATTGTGAATTTCAGGCAGAACATTTTTCGAGGTACCTGATCCAGATATGCCCACCATATTCTGGAACAAGCTGTCTCTGTACCATGTACTGAGAGGTTACATGAGAAGACCTCTTTCTTTGCAGTCACTATGTCGTTATACGGTAAAGAAGTGCATCGGACACAACTTCAAAGAAAGTATCGAACAACTTAGTCTGCCTTCTTCACTAAAAGAATTTCTCATGCTTGGGGACATTGATTTATAATCTTTCAAGTGTATGTGACTGTTACAAATAAGGCTTTATGGTTTTTTTTTTATCAAGGGTACACCCAACGGGATTTCTGGGTTTAGAACCCCCTCCCAAAATTATTCCAAAACAATATTCACTACATGAAAATATATTAATTAACAGGTTTCATTGAGGAGAAAACACAGAAAAAACAATGTATAAATATCTTTATTTATAAGCCATTTTTTATGTTGTAGTCCATCCCTACTATTGCTTGCATGAAAAATATTCAGGGTATCTCATGTAAATATATGACCAAAAAACATTTTTTGAGTTGTTTAGAAAACAGGTTAAAAGGTTCAACAGTTTTTCTTGATATTTTGAAAAATATATAAATTTCTGAATTTAAAATAAAATTATTCTGCTTTTTGAACTCCAACTTGATTTAGCTGTATTAAAACCTTTTCCTGTTTGATATGGTTTATGAAGTATATTAGATATTTAAAACTGAGGACTTTATTTGAAATATCATGGGTGTACCTTTGCTCTTTATTATCCTTTATGAAGCCATCTCTTGTGCCTAAGTGTAGTAAATTATGTGAGGACTTAACTAATTAACTAGACTAGAGGAAAGAACTGTCTCCCTAAGTGAATGAGTGCATGCTTATTACTAACACTTATTTGTAGTTGTCCAACGTTATATACTTCGACTCAGGACACAATCGGTATGATTTTATAATATTTTTTAAAGGTAACTAGCGGGGTACCCGGCGTTGCCCGAGATTTTTAGAGGTTTTTCTAATGTTTGTCTCTCTCGCTCCTGTTTCCTTCCCTGCTTGCTCTCCCGCTCGGTTGCTTTCCTGATCCCGGTTGCTTTCCCGCTCCCGGCCGTTTTCTCGTTCGCGTTCGCTTTCCCGCTCCCGGTCGCTTTACCGATCCCGGATGCTTTCCCGCTCTTGGTCGCTTTACCTTTCCCGCTCGCTTTTCCGCTCTCAGTTGTTTTTCGTTCCCTATAGCTTTCCCGGTCCCGTTTCCGCTCATTTTCTAATTCTCGCTTCCGCTCGCTCTCTCGCTCCGCTCATTTTGTGAACGATTTCAATTTTTTCACTATAATTGTCCCCCATTGCCTCTCAAGCATGTGTAAAAATTGCATTACAATCGGATGAATAGTGTAGCAATACATAAAGGACTAAGATACTTACTTACATAATCTATATATATATATATATATATATATAGATTGATTTCCGCTGAATTTAACCATGTACAAATTATTTTAAACAAAGACGAAAAAATTATATTTTTGCAGAGCAGAGCGGAAAGAGCGTCTTGTAAATTAAGAAATTCTTTTTTCTCTCTTCGAGACCAAATTCAGAATGAAGCCAATACCGATGCTTCATAAATTTGTTTATTAGTCCGAGTTCGCTCTTTTAGATATTCCCATCTTCCCATGGCCGTAGCAACTTTGATCAATCAATCAAATAAACTTATAAAACGCCTTTTCTTAAATTCAAAGGAGCCTGCTCTCCAATAAATTCGCTAAATAACAAGTAAAGATAAAAAAATGATTTTTTTAAATGCTTTTATTTGCCTCTTTATCTGAGTCAACGAACTAAAATTTTTGAATCTAAAACAACCATTACGCTCAATCTTGTTAATTATTTTGGACCTCTGGCGACTTATAAATAAACATCCGTACAGTTTAATTATTTTAGACCTCTAGCGACTTGTACATAAAAAAATGATTTCAGTCGCTAGATGGCAGGAATTAATTTGATTTGAATAATTTTAATTGATTCAAGGCCTAATTCATGTCGGAAACATTCAATTCATGTATTGTCATCCAGAATAAAGCTTTCCTGAAAGTTTTAGAGCTCTAGGTGGTCGAAAAGTGGGGGAATTTTTGTTTCTAAGATTTGATCACCACAGACAAACAAACAAACAAACAGAGAGACAAGTGAAGGAAAAAACGAGTTTATCAGCACAAACTTTGATTTCAAATACACTCGATTTATAAATACGAAAGATGTTTAAATTAAGTTTTTTTTAATTGAATCATGTATTGTCATTCAATATAACGATATGCTGAAGGTTTCAGCTTCCTAGCTAGTCAAGAAGCTGGTTAAATTTTACTTGCAAGATTTACGTACAGAGAAAGCCACACACACACACACAAACAGAAATTGTAACCCAAATAAAAGTTTGTAAAAAGTTTGCAATAAAAGCATTTAAAAATGTTCTAAAAACCACGAAAAACAACAATGAATTACAACATGCATACCTAATTATCAGCATAATTTACCAACAGACACAAGAAAACGAACATTCAAGAAGAGCATAGATAACTAAAGAAAAGAAACAATTATTATCTATAGGGGAGAGTAGTACTGAATGGCCACATAATTTTACACTTTTATTCAAATCAATCATACAGAAAAACTATAAGTGATAGAATTAAAAATATTTCTCATAATGAAAGCAAAAACATTTCACTACTAAAAACCGCTCATTAAAACTTTTCAAATTATAACAATTTTATAAAAAAAAAGATAAATAACGCGGCCTCTTCTAACATTTCTGGGTGGCCATTCAGTACAACCTGGTAGTACTGAATGGCCACTCATGCAATTTTTATTATAGAAGACACAATTCTCACCAAATGTTTTATTTCACAAACATCTCGTTACATTATACTTTAAGAAATAAACTTTTGCTGTAATTATTAGAACAATTATCACGCGGGGCTTCATCTAACTGTTTAGTCTATAGTATCCTTTATTTGCTCTATAATATAGCTATGAATACAAAAACTCGTGATTTTTACTTCCTTGTGTTCAGTTCAGTTTAAAAATTATAAACCTATTTATATATGTGGCCCCAACCTCTTATATTTTTTAATTCATCTTAAATGTAATAAATTACAATTAATCACTATTAGTTAGTTTTCTTACGTTTAGCAGAAAAAGTTAACAAATTAAAATACAAATGTACTTTTAAATACGTGTATTTCAAATAAAATACTACCCAACACTGATTTATGGTTTTTTACAAAGTAAACATGTTGTTTTTTTATATAAAAAAGGCGTTTGTACTATCAGGCTACCAGGGGCGCTGGTTTTACTGAGAAATTTACGATCCAAAAAATGTAAAGGCTTAACGACAGTTTAAGCAATAATAATTATTAGTAATAACAAACCCTCGAACAAACCATAAGACATTTAATTTGTAACAGTAAATTACGTTATGAAATTCAGCCGACGTTTTCTCTGCAGAAATGTCGATGACCCCGATGACGGTCTTTTCAATAATGTTAAGGTCGCGATTGATGGTCATCTGGGTGAGCCCATTCAGTCTTGTTTGGCCTATTGTGGAGCGTAGATAAGATTAGAGTCTGCGCATAGTTGAGAAGGATCTCTCGGCTCTCGCGGAAGATAGAGGCAACGTGATGAAAAGTTTCAACAGCGTATTTATCTGCGGGTTGATGGAATTTTGACAATGTTGCAGAACATCAACTGCGGTATGTGACCGTTCTGCCAGTCGAACATTCGACCATTTGGTATTCCAGCAAAAATAAGTCGGGTCGGGTGAGATTTTCTGGAGGGTCGGGTCTTCAAAATTGAACCCATGGACAACTCTGACCCTAACATCTTTGACAACTTATTAAATATTTAATTTGCAAAATAATTGTTAACTCAAATATGTCTCCAAATACACGGGCACGCGTGTCACTTCACCATCAGCATAGGCAAGCTTTCGGGGGCGGGCCCCTCGGGTCCCCTTGGCTGCGCCTCTGTGTACTACCACACGCGGAAGTCTCCGTACGTCACTAGGCCATCATTATTTTATGAATTTATCAAAATACTTTATCAAGTCTGCTTCGAGATCCCTGTTGCAATAATAATGAAGCACTTGTTTATTCATGAATGCACTCGTTTGTTCAACATACAAGATGCATCATGTCATTCCAATTCTGTTTGTCTAGGAACCTTTTCTGGCCCAAAATGCAAATGAGGCCGAAGTTTCCATATAAACATAATTTTGTTGGTCCATTGCCATGACTCATTAACACAAGTCGTCACGTGGATAATTTAGGTGCAAGCTCGGCTTCCGGCAGATTTTACCGGTAAAAACTTCTGACGCACGCAAACGTTTTGTCCCGATGCATTGATTGAAGTGACGACAAATTTAGGAGCACTATTCTTTTGACTGTTTTATCTCTTTTGTTACTATGAAGACTGAAGACTGACTAAATGGTTCGATATACAGCTCATTATTATCATCTTCAATCAGGCGGCTGGCGTGCAGCTAACGCTGTGCGCTATTGAGAATTTAATGAATAATTCATGTTGAATTGAAGTGGATTGTTTTGAATATCTGTGTCGGTCGGTCGGATTGCTGTCAAACTACTATTGACTGTGATTCGATAAAATAATTAAATATTCTCAATATCATCTCTAAACTTGATCATCGGTTTTTTAGGTCGGATTTTTGATAAGTCTGAGACGTTTCACTTACCATGGGATTTACGACAAGAGTTTCCAGTTTTGTTGAATTCTGGTACTACCAGTATCTGCTTGTGACGGCCTTGTACATGTTGGAGACGTGGGAGAGGGCTGTTTTTAGTAAGACTTTTAAAAAAAATTGTTTTGCTTATTAATCAGGACTTCCTGTAATAGAAAAAATATTTTTTTTAGACTGCTTCCTTTTATGCTTCATAGCATTGGCTTCATGTACGGCATACATTTACCTTCCTGGCCATTTGCTCATGTTAGGGAATTTTTTCAACTACCACCTTGGTTTCTCTGCCATCACTTCGTAAAGAAACTCGGTGCCTGTGTTTGTTGTCTTTGCCATGTAAATTTTTTTCTTGAATTACATTTATATTGAAAGTTTAAAGTATTTTAAAATGTAAATAAACATTTCGCTTTGGAACTGTACCGGAACTACTCTATGTTTTCCGTTAGGAATAATTTTTATTTTATAAAACTATAGTTTCTTATGAAAAAATTCACGCTTCAAACATTTAGTACGTTTTTCTTTGAATGTTTTAATTATTCCACAGTGCATTCTTTAAGCCAGTTCATCACCAATTGTTGTTTTAAGATTTTCAGTCACTTGTTGATTGTCAGTCATAAAGTCATTAACAAGTGGGGATGTATTTTGGAGGTCGGATGGTTTATTTATTTATTTGTACCCGAAACGTGTTGTCAACAAGAATGCCTGTTGCTGGTATAATAATGTCTTTATGTGGTACCCCTTGACTGAAGTCTAGCTTTAACGCTTGACGCATATATGTTTGAAAGTTTAAACATTGACGAAATGTGTATTTATTCGTTGCAAAACTATTTGTTTCCTGCAGATGGAAAAGTCTGTTGGAGTAAAAACGATTCACATTTAGGTGTTTTTTTTGTTTTGACTCGTGCGTTGTTCGTTGTGCCACTGTCTGTACCCAATCGTGGTTGACCCGATCTGTGATGTGCCGGTTCTTTTGAGCATACGTATGTTAATTTATGCATTGCCTTGCCTTATTTCCTATAGCAGCATGTTACCAGATTATAAAATAACCTATAGAAGAACTATAAAATAGTCTGGTAATTCGTAATCTTTCCAAATCTATTTTCTAGATCGTGGCCGAATCATGTATGAATAAGACGCTGTCCATCATCGTTTCGTGTTTCAATATTTGTCTATCTCAATGTTTTTGACCTTTATGAATGTTAAAAAAATATTGTTGGGTTTCTAGTTAAGTGCTCTTTTATTTGCCTTGCAATTGCTTTTTATTTTTAGGCATAAGTTTTTATTGTCACATTGGTTAGCTTCATGAAGTAAAACTATTTTTATGGAAATTTTCTTATTGTAAATATATTAAATAGCTGCTAGGTTAATATTATTATTATTATTAAAGTTTTGTCGAAAATAAACTAAATTCTTCTTTCGTGTTATTTCTATTAAATTTCAGAGTCTTGTCAGTATTCAATATACTGTTACTTTTATCACGTGGTTTGAAGAAAACATTGATGATACAGACAGTAACAAAATACTGTTTTATTTAATATACTAGCATGGTTACCTGGGATTTTAGAAGTTTTACTCTCTCTCTCTCTTCCTTGCATTTCCTCTTTCTCTCTCCCCCTCTCTCTCTTTTTCTTTCTTTCTGTCTGTCATTTCCTCCTCTTTGGTTTAATTTTTTATGAGAGGGGTGGTGTTTTGGCTGCAACCTATGCTAAGCCACTGGGTTCTCTGCCTATAAAATGTCCAATAAATAGCAGATTTGTTAAAAATTGCTTAAAACCTTTAAACTTTGTTAAGCAAATGAAGTTTGAATTATTTTATGCAATAACCCTTTATGTTTGTACTTAAGCACTGTTGACCTGAGATGAGTTTTTTGGCCCTAAACAAATAAAATGCAAATGTTTCTGAAACCTCCTCCATCTCTTTCTCCTCTGTGAGAACTACCTCCATGCCAAATTTCATTAAAATTGTTTCTGCAGTTCTGATTTGTATAATAGACAGTCATTTTCATATATAGAGACTAGAAGGTTATCTTGACATGAATATTAACCAGGTTTATAAGTGTGTATATTTATTTATTATTATATATATGAATAATATATAAATTTTCGAAAAGGTCATCTTAGGGGAACTTTCATGAATTGTATATCTTTCAAGTGATTAATCTGATTAAATGATACAGTGAATAGATGGGGCTTTGAAAGACTGGTGAAATGAAATACTTCAAACAGGTAAAAACTGCATTTGTAGTCAGCTTGATTAAGGAGTATTAGGGCTTATCTACATTTCATTGATTGTAATGTTGCTGCAGTGTTCTGTTCTAAAAAATCTTTTTGTAACGGTTGCAGTATACTATATTGATCTATCTCAGTCAGTGTGTAAATATTGTTGACATCAGGTTGCACCTGGGTTGTTTGATTACTGTGGTTTTGTATATGTGAGTTACGAAGCATGTCATGGAATATAGGATCGCGTGCATAACTTGCATTGATTTTCTATATTTCTAGGAACGGTTGTGCTGTCTATTTTTATCTATTTTCTATCTATTTATTTTTAGGTCTATTGAGGATAGTTTTCGTGACTTGAGGGGGATGATTTCTTAGAAAGATATGCAGTATAATCTCGCTATAACGTACTGAAATTTGGGTCCCTTGCATTTGTCTGGGCGCGTTATTAAATTGATCGCGCTAGTGAATCCTGGTGTTAACCATTTTTTTTTTTATAATAGTTTATAGTCCTTTACACCAGGTGTTTTAAGACTGAAATGAAATGGCTGTATGTAGGAAGCACCTAAGTACTTCCTGTCGTGGATCATAATTTGATCCTTTCAACTTTTCCCTCCTCCTTTCTCCAGGCTTGGGACTGGCTCGCAATTAGCGAGGCGTAGTTGGTGTTAACCCCAGTAGCTCCTGCTTTAAGTAGGAGTTAAGCGTTAGAGTTAAGCGTTAAAATGGCGTGGGCCTGGACCAATAGGAGCAAAGCGTGTCAAATTAATCCGGTAACAAATACAGATAAAAAAATTTTTTAAATGCTTTTATTTGCCTCTTTATCTGAGTCAACGAACTAAAATTTTTGAATCTAATCTAAAACAACCGTTACGCTCAATCTTGCTAATTATTTTGAACCTCTGGCGACTTATACATAAACAACATATTACAGTCGCTAGATGGCAGGTATTAATTTGATTTGATTAATTTTAATTGATTTAAGGCCTAATTCATGTCGGAAACATTAAATTCATGTATTGTCATCCAGAATAAAGCTTTCTTGAAAGTATTAGAGCTCTAGGTGGTCGAAAAGTGGGTGAATTTTTGTTTCTAAGATTTGATCACCACAGACAAACAAACAAACAGAGAGAAAGTGAAGTTAAATAAAATCATTTAAAAAACAACGCGCCCATTCTCCCATGTTATTCCGGCTATAACGTATTTGGATATAACGTACATTTGGCTAAAAAGAAAAAAATTATTTAACGGATTCTATGCTAGGGCTTTAAATGTTTTTTCTTCTTATCGAGGTTATGCCTATCCAATTTAAACATTAATGTTTCCTACAAGATGGCTGATATACCAGAGCGTACCGATAACAGCAAAGTAAATCAAGTTTTTTATAACGAACAAATGTTTCAGTTTAAGAAACGCAGCACATAAAAGTTTGAAGGTAACTTAAGAGCTGTTTTTGATATACCTAAGCCAAACACAACTTACTGGAACTCTGAGTTTGACAGCTACAGTACGATATACAACAGGAATGACAAAGTTTGAAGATATGGCACTAAACACCAAAATAAAAGCTCTTGTAATAACTCCTCAGCGTAACACACTCAGTGACACATATTTTGAAACAGTGCTTCTTTTAAATAAAAACAAGCATGCTTCTTAACACTTGGTTTACTGATGGTTGAGACATATTATTGTATTTTTCTTATAAATAAAAATGTTCAATGTACTTGTGTACTTGCACTTAAGTACAATTTAAACATCTGTACTTGTACTTAAATACAACACAAATATTGTACTTGTACTTACAAATACTTTGAACCCAGAGTACTTTGTACTTATACTTTGGTACATATTCCGAGTACTTACGTCGACACTGAGCAAAATTCATTTTTTTTATTTGTACGTATTATAATGAACTATACGAGTCAAGAATATTATGACTGCAGCTTTAATATAAACAGTTTAGATAATAAATGGCTGTAAATGTGTCTTAAAATCGATCCAAACTCGTTCATTTTAAAAGATTTATTTATATTATTCGATTGGATTTTTTGTACCACTACCACCCTGTTTATGTGAACGGCTTAACTATCAGATGTAAAATGTAACTTAATGTGGTAATTTATAGAGTGTTTTTTACAAAGATCAATGGCGCTGATCTTTTACATGCCCCACGGAGAAACGACTTAATAACCCTTTAAGTTTTCCGTTAACATGGGCAGCGAGTGTGAGTTAAACCAGGGACGTAAATTATGGGAGACAAGGCGGGCATTAGCCCCCTGATTTCCAAAATTTAAATATTTTGTACCTAGAATTTACTATATAATTTTTAATTATAACTTTACTTAAACATATAGTGATGATTCAATGCGTATTGGAATTTAAGCACGAATAAATAAATTTATTGAAACAATGTACATTAAAGACAATATCAGAACTTGACTTCGAAGAGTGTCAATAAACTTAACTAACTAAAAGAGTCTGCTATTTGTTTTTTTTTACAAAAACTTATTGAATGACTAAATCTTGACCAGAAATATAGGTCAAAGCCTTTAAATCTAACACAAAAATAAAAAAATGTCTACCCACCCCATTTTGGACCTCCCTTTTTTACTAATTTGGTATCTAGATCATTCATCCCCTTTGTACTCAGTGGCGGAATCAGAAATTTCTGGCGGGAAATGCGCTTCCGAAATTTTTCACATTCTCTTCAAAAAAGCTGATGACCGGTGAGGGTAGTCTTAAATATTTTTCAATATTTTTCAAAGACTTCCACTTTCTCCTCCCAAAAAAGCTACGACCATTTCCCAAAAACCAAGTATTATACCAACAAACATTTCAATTGATACTCTGGTGGGGGATGCATCTCCTTATCCCTCCCTGGATCCGTCCCTGCTTGTACCTACGTATTTATATAGATACTAGCTGACTCAGCAAACGTTGTTTTGCCTTTAAAATTATTTTGTTTTTTTTTTATTAAAATTTTAATGTACCAAATTATGACAATTTAAAAAAATCACTCTTGAAGAGCAATCGAGTGTACAATGCCGGGGTTTTTGAAAGTTTTTCTAACGTTTTTCTCTCTTGCTTTTGTTTACTTCCCCGCTTGCTCTTACGCTTCCGGTCGCTTTCCCACTTTTCGACCACCAAGAGCTCTAAAAATTTCAGGAAAGCTTTATTCTGGATAACAATACATGAATTTAATGTTTCTGACATGAATTAGGCCTTAAATCAATTAAAATTATTCAAATCAAATTAATTCCTGTCATCTAGCGGCTAATAAAACGTTTGACAACTGGCCACAAAGCTCTGGCGATCGATATTTTGCATCTAAGTCCAAGTTTGCAATAGCGTTTACTAATCTAAACATGTAATTTGCTTAGAGCAGAGGCGTGGATTCAGCAAAATGTTGAGGGGGGCAAAGATTTTTCAAATTTAACCCAGAGAATCTTCAAACAAAAATGACTATCCGAATATACATTTGTATGTTGTTATTTTATATAAAACATCAAATTAGTTAAAAACAGTTAAAAAATGTAACTTTTATTTGATATTGAATGCAGACAAAAAAACGTAATTATGAATGTAACAAAGGGTATCGCGTTCTTTCATTTTTGCAAAATTGTCCACTGAATCATCAAGATCAAAGTACTAGAAAATTGGAAAATAATAGCAGATATTTAACTAATTGGATATTAATCAACAACTGTCAACAAGTATGATAAATACTGCTTTCATCAACTAATCTAAATACTCAATTGTGTGTGAGCTAATAAAAATAATTTAAAAGGAATTGGAAAAAGCTTGGTAAGAAAGCTTAAACAACCAGGTAGGATAATAATAATGCTAATCGTTCGTCAAGCTAGGACAGATACACGGGGCTAAAGTTCATGCGAGTTCGATCGGATGGACCGAAGACACTAAAAGAAAAATATTAGCAGGGATATAACTAGGTAGATATAATTCTAAAAGTATGATAAATACTGCTTTTATCAACTAATCTAAATACTCAATCATGGGTGAGCTAGAAATGATATTTTTTTATTTGGTGGAAAAATCTTGAGGGGGGCCGTTGCCCCCCTCAGCCCTCCCCAATCCACGCCTCTGGCTTAGAGGCAAATAAAAGCTTTTTTTTTAATTTTTTTTTATCTTTACTTCTTTATGTTGCACATTGCATCTGGGTTATTTTTAATATTCAGTGGCAGCTTAAGTGCTGAATGAGCTGTTCTGCCTCCATCCAATAAAGCTGCTGCAATGCCAGACGATGCAACGGCCTAAGCTATGCCATTATTTGATCGTACTTCGGTGAGAATTAGAGAAATGAAAAATGTTAAGCCAGTAAGCTATATAATGGCGGGAAAATTCCCTCCTGGAAAATGCTTTCCCTGGCTTTCAAATTCAAGGATCCTAATTTGATCCTTTTTATCTTTCCCCTCCTCCTTTCTCCAGGCTTGGGACTGGCTCGCAAAAGCAAGGCGGAGTTGCATTCAGCTAGTAAAAGATTTTGTTTATAGTAATAGTTTATAGCCCTTACACCAGGTGTTTTAAAACTGATATATCAATATGTAGGAAAATATCGAGTTAAGTACTTCCTAACTCCGCCTCGCTTACTACCATCAGAAAATATTTTGCAAAAACATTTTTAGTCGCCGAATTACTAAATTATAAAGGATTTTTATGGGTTTCTTGTTAAATCCTTTAAATTACCTTCACCGTGCTCGCTTGATTGCTTGAACTATACGTTGGGACCTTTTGCCACTTAAAAAAATTAACTTCCCGTTATTTAATCAAATTGAAATTTAGTGGGTTTATTTGCGATGCGGACTTTACATTCTATCAAATTTTCAAATCGATTGGACAAACTTGGAGTGAATTATGTAATGAAATTAATTAATCCTTTGAAAATTGAAAAAAAATTAAAAATTTCATGTAGAGAAACGAATCATTAATTTTTAGCTTATTTAAAAAAAACGATATTTAATTTTTAAATAAAAAATGTATAATACAATTTTTTTATTCCATATTGATTCAAAACTAGCTTATATTTTCAATCTCCACAATCAAATTGAAAGTTGTTGGGTTTATTTGCTGCTGCGGATATACATTCTACTAAATTTTCAGATTTATTGGACAACATTCGAGTGAATTATAGAATAAAATAACTTTAAACTTAATTTTTTTTTATAAATTAACTATGTTATGTAGAAAAACAAACCATTAATTTTTGTTTTGTTTTTTAAAGAGAGCGATATTTAATTTTTAATTTTAAAAATTTATAATAAAATAATTGTTTATTCCATATTGATTCGAAAATATCTTATATTTTCAATTCTCACAATCGATTTGAAATTTGGTGGGTTTATTTGTTGTGCGGAATTAAATTTTTAGATTGATTGGACAACATTTGAGCTAATTATAAAATAAAATTAATTATAACTTTAAAATTTGTTTCAGGTGGGTTGGGTTGAGTAAGAAGTGATGGGTTGGGTCGCCAAAATTGGACCAAATATTTGCAATACTTTTGTACAGGTCTGTACAAAAAGTTTGAGAATTAATAGACAAAATATCAACGACATGGAAATTTATAGTTCAATGAGTCTCCAGAGAGCGAAGATTGATATGACAACTGAACTGTCATTTTTTACACAAAGCAGTAGTACTTAAATATTGTTTTAAAGTATTTTTTATAGAATCTTAAAACTTACTTTTCCATTTTATTGCAAAAGAGATGGTAACCATTCCTCACCTCCCCATAGTTTCCTTATTCTCAATTATTTCCGCCAGCACAGCATCATCTCCAACCATTCATGCAGTTTGATTGTTTATTAATAAACCGACGACAAACGCACTTGAACTTCGGAATAAAAAGAAAAATTAAGTACAGAAGTGAAGAAAAATAAATAGTAAATTATAGTACAAGTAAATAAAAGAAATAAATAAATAAATAAAGAAAATTATTTAGCAAATCGGAATACAAGTGAATCTTTCAGTCCAGAATCTCGCACTGGTTATCTAAAGGTGTCGGGCCAAAGTTAGCACTGTCTATAAAATATTGTAAAAAAAAAGTTAGCTCGGGTCAGGGCTGAGCCTGGAATTTTGTGCCTATTAGCGGACTGGGCTGAGTCGGGTCAATAAAAATTATCTCGTGTAGTCTATCGCACAACGTGTTGTTTGATCTTAAATCATAATTCATATTTTTATAGTATAGGTGCGTTTATTTTTGAGTCATTTCTTGATAATTGATTTTTTCAAATTTTGTATACGTGCTCTTGCTTGATGACAATTCGATAATTAGTTTTGCAATAAGTCAATTAATTTATTTGGTTTTAATTTTGCCTATTGTGACTTAATTTAAAACATGTAAAAAAGATTTTAAAATTAGAGTTTTAATAACACAGAAGCATTTGGTTTAAAAACTTTGTTTTTATATTGGTTTGTTTTAGTGGGAGCAAGTGACGGAAACAATAACCAGGTTCGACAATTAAAATTGTTGTGCAACCGATTTAAGACATGGTGAATCTAGTTAGTCCAATGCAAATTGTATTTTAGGAACTCCAACCAGTTTGACCTTTTCCATTCGCTGAATGTGTAATATATTGCAATATATCTAGCCTCGTGGTAATCCCATAATCCCACAACGTTTGTTTTCATCACAGTGCAACATTCGACCCTATTTCCTCTGTACCAATTACCATACACATTAGTATGGTCGGACCTTTATTTTAGGCTTATCTAAACTCATCGGGCCTATGAATTAGAGACTTGTAAAAACTGACCGGGCTCAAATCAGCCTGATCCAGACCAGGAATTTTGTGCCTATAAAACGGGCCAGTGCAGTACTCTAATACACACATCTAAGTAGAAATTTAAAACAAAATTTCTAATTTTAAATGCAAATGGAAGTGATGAAGTAAACAATCGCTTCATTTACACAGTTTCCGGAGTATTTTTTTTCACCGAATAAAGCCATTATAAATTAGTTAATAAGTTATTAATCCGACCAGGTTAGAGGAATATTTTTAAAAGTATCAAAAAAGCATATGATTAAGCAAACATTTTGCTGTAACTTTCAATTTTTAAAAGATAATTTCTGCAACCACAGAGATAACTCGTATTACAACAGGGAGTGTCGGGAAAATCATTTTGTTAAACACTAAAAGTATTTTATTAATAAAAAATGCATTGTAAAAAATTGTTAAATTAAATTATAATTTATTTTTATTTTTATTTTTATTTTGTGAATCATTGGTGTGTGACGGACCAATAGAAATCATCACAGGCACTGTGATTCAACTCAGCCGAACAATAAGGGCGGCCAACTGTTTCGGTGACTAACATATTTTCTAACAACGAACCATATTCTGTAACTAACAAGCGATGTCATATTTACTTATTTATATTTATTTGTTTGACAACATTAGTGAATATTAATTTAATCTAAAACAATTTTATCGGTTTCTAGGACTAATTTATATTCGCGAGACACATTTTGTTGGATTACGTTCCGTTTCAGTTTTTTTTCAATGACAACAAACACTTTGAACTTGTTAATATGGGGAAAAAATTCCGGAAGAGGAGGGAGAGTGTGGAGGATGCAGAACTGGACAGGATCGGGAGGGAAAAATTTCGCAGAGCCCCTACTTTTCGAGACAATAAAGAAGACCTGCTCTACTCCCGAAGTTGATCAGGATATCTTAAGTAATATCAATTGGTCCATCGATCCACCATCTCAACCGAATCAACTGAGGCGAATTTCGGTTACGAGCTTGTTAGTCAATTTTTTTCATACATTTTGAACTTTGATGTTTTAAAATGTACTAACCTTTATGTTATAATAAGTGTTGGTAAAGGGCGTGTGTGACTAATTGATTCAAGTTTGCAAAACAACCAGACAATCTTTGGCTGACGTTTTTAAATAAATGTTTTATGCATCAGCAGATTGATAGTAAACAGTTTTTGTCATTTCTAGAAAATGTTGACTTAATTACTAAAAAAATGATTTAAAAATTGATCCACCGAGAACTTCAATGTCATTTCAGGTCGAACCAAATTGAGAAGTCGCTGAATGAGTTCGATCACATGCTTGATTTTTTCGATGAAGAAATTGACGACCCAAAACTTTTCTCCGACGACCATGGAGAATTTATGCCATCGAGTAACAGTGACGCTTCCCGAGCCTTGCGAAGAGCTCTTTCTCGAAGCGCTCGCCACAACGGGGCAGTGAGGAGACAGTCATCACGTAAGGGAATCTTCATTTAAATTATTGGTTTTATATTTTAGTCCTGCAGCCAGCTCTGAACTATTTTTAACTTTTGTATAAATATCTTTTGTATAAAAAAATCAACATTAGCAATATTTCACAGCTTTTATTTCTTTTTATTTTTAAGGTCTTCCAAGGACATATGCAAATAGTGAAGATAATCTAGAGGCAAGAAAATTATCATTTTATTTTTTCTTAAATATCCGATCTTTTGCAGTTCAACGACTCAATGCTGAACCAAGAGTTAGTTTTTTGAACAGCCCGGACTCCAGACGGCTCGATTCGACAAAATTTGACTCATAGACAGCCCTGATCCCAATTTAAAAAACTTAGATCGTCATTATTGACTGGAAAACTCGAGAGTTCTGGAAACAGCTCGTTTGCGAATGCTGGTCCAATACTATGAAATTGTTTAGTTCCCGAGGTCAAGTCCGCGAAAATTTTTAAAAAGTTTAGACAGAAACTAAAAACACATTTGTTCACTGACTATTAAATCGGAGCCGACCCACAAGGGGGTAAAAATCTCCCGATCTGACCGATTGATAACTTTGATATGCTTGAGCAATTCCTGGCACAGCTGAGGTAATACAATAAAGTGGCGCCATAATATCATGACATGTGCTTTTTATTTTTTACTGTATTGTATGTAGGCAATTTTTACTATTATAGTTCAACGTGCTCATTTGTCAGAGTGTTAAGCAGTGAAAATTCAAATGCGTGTCACAAATGGCGTGACACGATCACATATAACACGCTCAAAGTCCTCGACCAAGCAATCATTAAACTGTCTCTGTAAATGACAATATAGTAAGAAATTAAAAGTTATTTTTGACATTGGAATGTGAGGGAATTCCCTGTTTCCTCTTCCTTAAATCATTTTATGACTGAAGTGCGTTAAAAGATAGTGCACGTTCTGAATTTATTTGATTCCTGAATGCCAAGTATTGACGAAGTAGAGAAAGAAAATTTTGTTATTGAATTTACATTGATACCAAATGCTTGGTTAGGTTCCCAGTTCCCGGTGAAAGATTAAGGTAACAAAGAATTTAGACCCGAGAAATTAGTTCGGAAGAGATTGACTTGTCTCAAGCAGAGGACGAAGTTTTAAAAATAATTCAATAATTTATTTTTTTTAAATACATTAAAACTAAAACATATAAATTCAAGTTTTAATTTTCATAAAATTTCAAGTTCAAGCTGTTTATTATGCGATATCATATCAAGCACTAACCAAAGTTTCATGACTTACCGACAATAATTTAATTATTCTGAAAAGCTTGACAATAGTAGAGAATGTACAAAGTCTGCTTTGTCAAAACTAGCAAAGAAAATTTGCTGGCGCTTTTCTTTTGATCACTTTGCTAGTTTTTTTAGGTTAAAAATTTTGTTGAATTTTGTTCAATCATAACGTTTTTACATTCATTATATTACATTGAAAGTTTCACCAAATTAACTTTTTAAGTGGGGGAAAAAACTAAACGTTTATTTAAAATAAAATTATTTTCCGAGTGCTCAGTGCTCATCCTTTTCATTATGCTTTTCAGACACTCGGGTCGCGAATCGTTCTAACATTTTACACTCATCTAAACTAAGCACTTGTAACATGATAAAACAACTTGTTCATTTTTTTCTGTGAAATTCCAGATCTTTTGTTGTTTTCTGCATAAAACTTGTAATCATCAAATAGCAGCTTGCTACTTTTAATAAAAATTATTAAAATTAAATTTTTCTTAACCTTTCATGAACTTTTTCATCATCTGCTTGCAGAACGACATTTACGACATGATCGACGACAAAACTGGACGTGAATCCGGATACACGACAACCGATCATGACAGCAGTGCTTCCGAAGTTTCCAACAGCATCACGTCGGCAAGCTCAGGCATATCTGAAAACTACAAAGCCGTCTACGACGAATCTTCCAGTCCCGTCAGTACCCTCGTTGCAAGCAGTTTCAACTACAGCGATAGCCTACCTCCTCCGCCGCCGCAATTCAGGCAGACTGAAGAGCGAAACTCTTACTCTAGGGATGAGGATCTCTGCGGCATGAACATTCCACGCTCACAATTCGCACGAAGTTCGTCGGATGAAGACGAGTCGACAAGTCATGTTCAGCTTAGCGAAGAAACAAGTTTCGGTAACAGCGATTTTTTGATAATCGAACCACAAGACGCACCATCTGGGTTTGATTATGTGGCTATAATGAGAAAGAAAAAGCCAAAACCAACCAACAACAACAACAACCAAGGATTGGGTTTGACGCCAGAAGAGATGATGAAACTGAATGAACTGCTGTCTGATAACGATTCTGTACAGTTATCTCCAAACGATTTATCAACCAATTCGGTAAATTTAGAGGAGAATTATGAAGTCGATACGCTCAAAAACGAAGATAAAGATGTTGCAGAATCCAGTCCGAGTTTAATTTTCAATACAACCAACGATTATCAATGCTCAGACGAAGATTTAGATCAACACAACCATTACGATATTGCTGACGATTCAGCTAATTATACAAATTTCAACGAATGGTCACATCACGACGACGACGACGACAATGATGATAATAGAGACTTGAATATTCCACCACCGCCGGATTTCACACCCCCACCTCCGCCAAATTTCATACCACCACCACCCCCTCTAACGTTTCTCCAACTGTCAGATCACGACAGTGACGTCGATGAAGTTTACGAGACTGTCGACGACGACGACGACCGCAACTACGACGTAGCGGAAGCAGCTGATCATTTCTCGATTGATTTTCGCGGCGACGAGAAGCGTCAAAACGAGTCAGAAAACTGCTCGGATGTCGATAATGAAGAATTCCACGACTCGTACGATCATCTAATCCCCGACGCCCCACCGCTACCTTTACATTATGAGGCTAATGACGACGCCGATGATGAAAGGAATGACTTCTTTCCGCCACCCCCACCACCGCCTCCACTTCCTCCACCGGGATGGAGATCGCATAAACATGAATCGGTCGTTCCCGGACTTGCCGGATTACAGGAAGCTCAGAAAAATCTCAAACGAATGTCAAGTAATTAGCAGTCATTTTGATTTACAGATATCCTTCTGATGTTTGTTTTACTGGATTTTGTTGTTGTTTTGAATCGATGCTTTAGTTGAAGCTGCAGCGAGTTGTTTTAAAAAAAATTAAATGCAAATCTATTCGTAAAATATTTATGCAATATTTTAATTATTTTTCATTAAACAGAAGGAAGTTCTGATCCTCAAAAAAATGAATTGTCCGATGAAGTCGGAGCAATCGTAGACATGATTGCTAGAGGCGCTTTCAAGCTGAAACCCACATCTGCTGGTGCTGCCATTAGAACATCCGGAGACCACAAAGGTATTTTTTATTCCAACTCAATTAAAAGATTAATCTGTTGACATCATTTTTCAGTAGCTAATTGTTTTGGCAGCACTTGTCAAAACATCGCAAGATGATCATGGTTATGTTCACGATGAAGATTCTTCTACAATTGACTGGGATTGCCCGTATTTGAATGCAGATGAAGTATCAAAATTAGTAAACAAACCGTCTTTCTCTAACGGAGCTGATATATCGAACTGTGCTCCCAAGAGTCCCAGGAGTCCCAAGTCTGAGATGCCAATAAGTAAGCTTAACAGAATATTTTATAGAAAAAAGTATTATAAGTTTATCGTCGTCGTATTGTCTTTAAGTCAACTTCTAACTTATTCATATTCATAGAAAAACTTCATCCTCTTGTTGCCGTAAAGAAACCATCAAGAATGATTGCAAGTCAGGAAAATAATATTATAGGTGGGTTGATTGTCTCAGATCGCACATGAACTGTGTTTTTCTTCAATTCGAAGCGTTGCCTAAGCTAATGAAGAAACTATTTTTTTGCTATCACAGACGTTACACAACTTCCCGGATACCAAGAAATTTCAGATTCAGTACCACCGTGGAAGAAAGCTCTCATAGAAAAGAAAAACAAACAACTTTTGGAGAAACACATGGTAAGCAAACGATCAAAGTTTTTAAGACCTAATGAACGAGTTTATTTAAGCGCTGTGGATGTTTTGATTTAGAGAGTTAACACATGGAAGAGATATTGTAGCCCTGCACTCTCCGATTCTATGACTATTAAACAAATAAAAAATTAAACTTTTATAATATCTTCATGAAGTGTGTTTTTGTGGTTTTGGGAGGTTAGAGCGCCCTCAATACCGATCATAGTGGTCGTATTCGCACGAGGGATGTTAAAACTGATGAGAACGATCTGTTTGTATTTATAAAGGAAAATCTTGATGCTAAAAAATCAGAAGAAAACAAGTGGAAAGATGTTCCAGAATGGAAGAGAAATTTGTTGGTTGAAAAAGAGAAAAAGAAAATTGTGAATCCTGTTTCTGTAAGTTTTTCTACTTCAATGTATCTTACGTACGGCAATGAAATTTATTGAAATTTCAAACGAGTTCTTATAAAGTATTATCAACATAAAAAAAAATTCTTAAATTTCTGCTAATTTAATTATGGATGTCTTTCTTACTCACCCATGCGTAATGTAATGCAGCATTTGCGCAACTCATCTCTTTTCTCGGGACAGTTAAACGTAGTGTTACAATTCCGACGCAAATTTTAACGAGAATAGGAAAGAAAATGTGAATTAGCTTCTTGGAGACGGTTGTAAAAATACACTTTTCACTGCAAATTGCTTTCGTTTGACCTTTCCGACTGTTTTCAAACCCGTTCATTCCTGGAACGACACTCCCGAGTACAATTTATACAGATGCTAAACCAAACAGCCTTTGTCGAGAAAGTTGGACGATATCGTCGAATAGACTAAGACATTTGATCAAAGGCATAAAATTATTTATCTCTATTTTGTACAAGTCGGAAGGTTTTTATTTTTTTTTTTACAAATTTGCAATTTTATTTTTACAAACGAAGAAACGTCCTGTCTTGCTGTTTGATTTTCTCAAGCAAATCAGAGCGTTACAATCATAAAGATTGCAATTTGAGTTTTGTTTCCTTGCACGATTCTTCTCTTAGCGGGGTGGAGAAAACTCGTTTTTTAATTCAAATGAGTGGAAACGTTATTCCAGCATTCGCACTCGTTAGCGTGCTTTGTATTCTTCGATGATAACTTTTTAAATGAAGTTTCATTATTCATTTCGATAACTATCGCATTCTTTCAGAACATGTTCAAAATCAAACCTGTTCAAGACGTCATACCTCCACCGGTTCTTAAAAAATCACCCGCAGTTGCGCAGTGGAAGCAACAGTTGACTCAGGACTCGTAAAGCAACGATAGGACGAACTCACATAATTGGAAATATTCAAGGATTGTAATTTTTTTTAATTTTGTGAATATAATGTAGTCATGCATGCTCTATAAAAAACATTGTACTGTACTTAAACAAATAATTAGCTCTTATACTATATATAGTATATATATATATATATATATATATATATATATATATATATATATATATATATATATATATATATATATATATATATATATATATATATATATATATATATATATATATATATATATATATATATATAAGGCTAAGTAACTTAATTTGTTTCTGCAGCAATTATTCTTCCACTTGCATGATGTGCCTTAAAGAACATAATAATTTACCTCTTTC